>CM055118.1:258026146-258626146 GCA_029206835.1 Rana muscosa | reverse complement strand
GTCCCCAAGAAACTTAATTTCCTGTGATTGGCTCACTGATTTTCCCAGAAGTCTGCACTAAGATATAAGTCAGATTTCAGGCATCCCCTGCAACAAAAATGTCATTTTTAACCACTTCAGATCCGCGTTATAGCCGAAAGACAGCTGCAGCGCGGACCTGAACTGCGCGGACCTGAACTGCCCCTGGACGTCCTCTTGTTTACTTCTGCAATGCGCGCCCTCGCGGCGCGCATCGCGGAAGAGCTGTGCCTGGCGGCCGCGATGTCCGCTAGGTACCCGCGATCGGCTGTCACAGAACCAGGGACGTGGATCTGTGTGTGTAAACACACAGATCCACGTCCTGTTAGAGGGAGAGGAGACCGATGGTGTGTCCCTTGTACAGTAAGGTGACTAGATTTTTAAAATGAAATCCGGGGACATATTTTTTTTTTTTACTAGTAATGGCGGCAATTAGCGACTGTCCGCTAGGTACCCGCGATCGGCTGTCACAGAACCAGGGACGTGGATCTGTGTGTGTAAACACACAGATCCACGTCCTGTTAGGGGGAGAGGAGACCGATGGTGTGTCCCTTGTACAGTAAGGTGACCAGATTTTTTAAATGAAATCCGGGGACATATTTTTTTTTTTTACTAGTAATGGCGGCAATTAGCGACTCTCTGCCTGTCGCCGCCCACCTCACAGCCTGTCAAGTCTTACTCTCCGGGCCCCGGGTAATACTGGGTGGGGAGCGGAGGAAGATCACTCTGCCAGGGAAGGCAAGGAGATAAGCAGGCAGGCGGCTGGCCAGGGCTTGAGCCAAAGCAGAAGAACATGCGAGCAGAGCTGAATGGGCATGCACCCGAAACTGAAGAAATATTCCCTCCGCTCCGACCAGCACAGGATCATCAGAAAGGGGCACAGATAATGGAAAAAAATATTCTGCACTGACTGTCTTTGAAATTGCCCCAGCCCCTGTTCAAATCCAATCCGGGGACAAAACCGGGGACAGACTTGGTTCGGGGACAGTGTCCTCAATCCGGGGACTGTCCCCTGAAACCGGGGATGTCTGGTCACCCTATTGTACATAGGGACAACCATCGGTCACCTCCCCCAGTCAGTCCCCTCCCCCCACAGTTAGAACACATCTAGGGAAACACATTTAACCCCTTCCTCGCCCCCTAGTGTTAACCCCTTCCCTGCCAGTCACATTTATACAGTAATCAATGCATTTTTATAGTACTGTTCGCTGTATAAATGTGAATGGTCCCAAAATAGCGCCAATTGTGTCCGATGTGTCTGCCATAATGTCGCAGTCCCGATAAAAAAATTATTAATAATTAAATGCCATAAATCTATCCCCTATTTTGTAGACACTATAACTTTAGTGCAAACCAATCAATAAACGCTTATTGCGATTTTTTTTTTTACCAAAAATATGTAGAAGAATACGTATCGGACTAAACCGAGGAAATTTTTTTTTTTTTTAAATTGGGATATTTATTATAGCAAAAAGTAAAAAATAGTGTTTTTTTTTTTTAAATTGTCATTCTTTTTTTGTTTATAGCGCAAAAAATAAAAAAACGCAGAGGTGATCAAATACCACCACAAGAAAGCTCTATTTGTGGGATTTTTTTTATAAAATTGTCATTTGGGTACAGTGTTGTATGACCGCGCAATTGTCATTCAAAGTGCGTCAGCGCTGAAAGCTGAAAATTGGTCCGGGTACGAAGGGGGTTTTAGTGCCCAGTAAGCAAGTGGTTAACAAGAGAAGAGAAAAAATGTAATTTTTAGTAAAATACTCCCAGTAGGAAATCACATCTAGGATGCAGGCCCAGCAGCTCTCATTAGAGCCCTGCAGCTGCCACAGCTGATTGATAATTATGACACCACTCCCATTAGACTCTGTGCGCAAAGGAAAAAACAATGATTTCTTCAGAATAACAAAAGGTAGGAATCTGCAACAAAATTTGTGGTCTGGTTCACATTGATGCTACTTTGAAATCGCGCTACTTCACTTGAAGTAGCGCGATCTCAAAGTAGCAAGGTCAGCGCGATTTCAGCTGCTACTTGATAGACATCTGTGCGGCTTCATGCACAGATGTCTATTGAAATCGCAGCTGAAATCTACAAAAGTAGTGCAGGAACTACTTTCGCAAATCGGTGCGGCACCGCAAAATCGGTTTTGCACCGATTGGAACAGTGCCATTGCCTCCAATAGGCTGCGACTTGTAATGCGATTTGATCTCTCAAATCGCATGACAAATCGCTCCAATTTGAACCTAGGCAAAATCCGTGCAATGTACATAGATTACCCAGAGGGGAATGTTTTTTTGTTTTTTTTTTTCAACAAATGTGGAGTTACGCTTTAATTTTCTGACTAAAGTTCCACTTCAACATCTTGTAGACCCACACTTGTCTGCAGGTAATCTTAGGATGAGCAGTTGATTGGACAAGTTAAAAACCAGTCCCAATCACTATCATTCCTCCCTGTGAGAACCTGCACCTGTAGCCCCTTCCAGCACTTTTCGCCCTCTCTCCTTTGACTACCGTAATTGGTTTCATCTGGATAAGCCAGTGCTTATATTCAGGAGTACACTGACCTACACCTAATGCCTTAGGCCCTATTATATGGTGGTACATTCCAGTAGATCTAAACCCTAACTGAGTGACATTTAGTTTCCACTGTACACCATAGGTGTTTGCCATATTTTTTTTGCACCTTTTTAATACTTTGTTTATCTCAGTGTTGCTGATCTCCTCTAGCCTTTATGTAGCCACTTCTTGTCTACATGCACTTGCTCTAGCGGCAGCTGCATATCATTGCTCAGAGAAGGCTTTCTGATGCTAACAATGGTGGATCACACCTGACCAATGTGCATCAGCACGGCTGTTTATAGTCTTGACTGAAGGCACCTGTCATAGGAGATTTACTAAAACTGGAGCACTCAGAATTAGGCGCACCTGTGCATGGTAGCAAATCAGCTTCTAACTTCAGCTTGTTGTTTAACCCTTTCAACACTGGGCTTTTTTTACCACTTCCATACTGGGCCTATTCTGGCACTTCTCTCCTACATGTACAAATCATCATTCTTTTGCTAGAAAATTACTCAGAACCCCCAAACATTATATATGTTTTTTTAGCAGACACCCGAGGGAATAAAATGACGGTCGTTGCAACTTTTTATCTTGCATGGTATTTGCGCAATAATTTTTCAAACGCCTTTTTTTTGGGAAAAAAATGGTTTCATGAATTAAAAAATAACAAAACAGTAAAAGTAGCCCAATTTTTTTGTAAAATATGAAAGTTTATGTTACGCCGATGTAGCGGGTACTTACTTTCCCGGGGTAATTTTTAAATTTTTCAGTGACAACGGTGGTGTGTACCCGGCGGCCCACTGGGTGGCGCTGTCAACATGGGCTGACGGACGGATACCGCTGTGTGCTGAGCCTCTTTTTTGTTCTCTCTCGGCAGCGGTATGGTGGGGCGGGGAACCCGCCGTGCTTGCTGGGAGGGGGTATAAAGGGGCCGGCCATCTTGGTCACGGGGTCGGAGTCCCAGGCACCTTCAGCCTGCGGACGGTGGTTCGTGTTCGTCCTCTAGGCGGCCTAGGCCTAGAGGACCACCGGAGATCGTGTTCCACCTCAGGCATCTTTAGTCCTGGGGTGAGGTACTTGGATGGAGGTCCGGAGCTCAGTGCCCAACACTGAGTTCCGCGAGGGAAGGATCCTAAGGCACTCCGGGGATGGATGCCTGAATCCGAGGTGGGCGTAATGGACCGGGAAGAGCTCCTCATCTGAAGACCCGGTGCAGCATACTGCCGGTGACGGGTGAGTCTCTTGTCGGAGACCGTCCGGAAGGAGAATTTCCCTCGTGCGGAGACCAAAGCCCACTCTCAGGGAGGAGAGTGGAGGATCGAATTTGTGTCTGGGCCTATTCGCACCCACACCTTCTTTTCCGTTCTATAGCCAAGGGAGTCCATGTTATGTTCTACAATAAAAGTGTGTTGGACGTTAATGGTGTGGGGCTCAATTTCTGGCAGACGAGGTTCACGGAGACTCTTGGAGGGAGGATCCAGATGCACAGCACAGACCCGAAGGTAAAAACAACAGAGACATTGCTGATACCACATCACCCCTGTGTTAGAAGCCTGGCGTAGCTCACCCTCTCCCTCCCCTATCATACCCCTAGACCAGAGACAGTTCGAGTTGAACTTTAATAGAGGGGACTGGGGAGAGGGGTCTGCTACACGTGGGGGCTCGGGTCCGGCATTGTGTTGTGCATCACTGTATGGAACGTGTCTGCTGGAAGAGTTAAACGAATAGGCCAAAGTGCAGCCCTGCTTGAAGTCGTGGACATGACCCCAAGAAGGGAAAGGCCCGCGCAGGAAGAGCGGTGAACGGGGGGGAGCTCAGCTGTGTGAAGCAGTACACGTGGGGGCTTCTAATTGCACTGCGCCACCAGACACAACCCCCGCCGCTTGGTTCGTGGGCGTGGCTCAACCAAGGAAAGTGAAGAAAGCCCGCGAACTGGAGCAAAGGGGAGGAGTCAAATATGTGTGAAGGGACTACACGTGGGACATTGGCGCGAAAATTCTGCAGTGTGCGATGGATCAGCAACAGGTCACCATGTTTGGACATACCTCGTGGATTCCGGTTCATCCTTCCACCACGACATTGACTGCTGCTGCTCCGATAACAGATACGGGGATCCGACTGAAGCCAAGGGGTCGATTCGCCCTATACTCGTGTATGGACGTTGAGGCCCTGGGTATGATTTGTCCCGGGTGTTCGGGACTGGTGTGCCTGTTGAAGCCGTTCGGACGCTGTGAGGCCTGTGGGGAGTTCACATTTGAGGTGGATCCGGCAGTTGAGAGGCCGAGAACCATCTACCCAGGCCGGGCTTCAGGTACCACCACTCAGAGAGGAGAAATCACCGTTGTGAGAGTCACCCCTACGCACACTGCAGCGACCGCGGAGGAGGTCGTTAAAACTCTACGGGAGAAATCCGAGGATGCTGACTCGGTCGCCACTGTCTCGCAGCGTCCGCCACCGAAGAAAAAAACCAGCGTGGTAGCCCCGACCAGCGGTGGTGGTGGACCGTCTCGCACGCTTATGACAGGCCCGGATGGATCCGTTGACGAGGGTTCCGGACGTCCCGCTTCAAGGAAAGGCCGAGGTAAGCCAGGCGAAGAGACTTGGTGTGTGGGAGGAGGTGTCGGGAAGGCATGGCCTAGTAAGTCCGGAGTGTGGAGGCTCCGGTTCCACAAAGGGCTACATACCCGCGGAGGAGTGTGACACCTCCGACCTGGAATTGCTCTCGGATCTGGGAGATGATGCCATCATAGATGATCTGTTTGCCAAGAAAGGCTGGGACAAGGTACCACTTGCTTCATTCCGCAGACCTCGGAATTCACCCATGTCAACAGGGGAAAGTACACCCCGGGTGGAGGCGTCAGTGCCTGAAGAAGGGTCCCGTCCCCAGCTTGTCCCTGGATCCCTGGCGCAACCTGCATCTGATGCTGGGGTACAGAGACTGTTGCTGCGGGCACCGATGCCCAGATTGGAGGTGGTTAGGGCGCCTCGTCATCCAGAATCAATAGTTTTGCCTGGTGAAGGAGACAGAGCTACCATGCCTCCTTTGGCGAGACTACAACGCTTATTTGGCCAAAAGGTTACAGAGGAGTACGGATGGGAGTATCCCTACTTATCGAAGGACTTGCTTTATGAGGTGGAAGTGTACAGGGAGTGCTGGTACAATGACTTTGTGTGGACCCATATTAAGGTTCCGCACACCCGCAGGTACCTGGCATGCTCTTCCACTGCTTCACAACGTTTCAAAGATTGTAAGGCCGAATGGATGTTAGGACGACACATCCATGCAGATAAAGTGTTGATCCGACGCAAAGAAGGCGAAGATGTGGAGTACCATCTGGAGACCGTGGATCAGCACTTGAAGCCACTGATTCTGCCGCATCCTCGCTTTTACCTATAGGAGAGAAAGACTCCGCTCTTATCATGTTGCTGAACTTTTTGGGGCAGTTGGTTTGTGTGTGTGCCCAAAGGAATGAGGAACTATTCCTGTTGTGTTTTTTTTCTTCCCGCAAAGAGATCACAGACTCTGGGGTAGATAGGGCCAAAGAGGAAGAAGAAGAAGCTCCACGACTGCAGTACCGCGAGGCTGTCACCAGGTGGCAGTCTTGCGCAACATTTTTTTTTTTACACTTTTCATGCACTCACTCTTTGGAGAAAAGGAATTTCTTTTCGGAGAGGTTTCTTTCCTTCACTACACGAATACATGTGTCAGGGTTTGTGTGTTGGTTTTGTTTTTTTTCCCTCTGCAGGAGAGCATCCCGGCAAGATTATGGAACCTGGGGGATGGTTCTTAGTCAGGATGGGAGGGAAAGGTATAATGTTGAAATGTGTTGTCTTTCACTCCTCTTTTATTACAGGGGCTCAGACACAACTTCTTCGTTAGGATAGTTTTCCTAAAAAATTTTTGTTTTTCAATTTGTTAGTTGGTTTCTGGACTGGATTATGTCAGCCGGAGAGGGCATGATTCACTCCAGACACTGGGGACCAGTGTCAAATGACAGGGGGGAGAATGTAGCGGGTACTTACTTTCCCAGGGTAATTTTTGAATTTTTCAGTGACAACGGTGTTGTGTTCCCGGCGGCCCACTGGGTGGCGCTGTCACCATGGGCTGACGGACGGATGCCGCTGTGTGCTGAGCCTCTTTTTTGTCCTCTCTCAGGAGCGGTATGGTGGGGCGGGGAACCCGCCGTGCTTGCTGGAGGGGGTATAAAGGGGCTGGCCATCTTGGTCACGGGGTCGGAGTCCCAGGCACCTTCAGCCTGCGGACGGTGGTTCGTGTTCGTCCTCTAGGCGGTCTAGGCCTAGAGGACCACCGGAGATCATGTTCCACCTCAGGCACCTTTAGTCCTGGGGTGAGGTATAGGGATGAGCTTCGTGTTCGAGTCGAACATACGTTCGACTCGAACATCGGCTGTTCGATCGTTCGACGAAGATCGAACGATTTGGGCCGTTCGCGCCAAATTCGAGTGACGCGAACGGCCCACAATGCACTACGCCATCGCAGTGTCATCCAGGCGCTGTGATTGGCCAAGCATGCACTGTGACCCCGCATGCTTGGCCAATCACAGCGCCGGCAGCGAGGAGAGCAATGATTGGCCACAGGCAGGATGCCTGTGGCCAATTATTGCTGAGGGTGTTTAGTACATGCCCCACACTATAAAAGGCCGCCAGCACGGCGGCCTAGTGTAGTGTGTTCCGGAGCAGGGAAAGAGAAACATAGGCAGGGACAGTGACATTTATTTTTTTCTTGCTTAA
Organism: Rana muscosa; assembly: GCA_029206835.1. Taxonomy (NCBI): domain Eukaryota; kingdom Metazoa; phylum Chordata; class Amphibia; order Anura; family Ranidae; genus Rana; species Rana muscosa. The sequence continues at coordinate 258,618,819 of CM055118.1, read as the reverse complement.
CCTGGATTCCTTTCGTTTAGGGAAAGAGAAGGATAGGTAGGGAGAGTGTCAGTGTGTTTTACTGTGCGAATCCTTGTTTCTAGGGACAGGGAAGGACAGTGAGGGAATTCTCCTTGTGCTATAGTGTGCTTTAAAAAAACATTTTTTCTAGGGACAGAAAACTATAGGTAGGGAGAGTGTCAGTGTGTTTTACTGTGCGAATCCTTGTTTCTAGGGACAGGGAAGGACAGTGAGGGAATTCTCCTTGTGCTATAGTGTGCTTTAAAAAAACATTTTTTCTAGGGACAGAAAACTATAGGTAGGGAGAGTGTCAGTTTCTTTCACTGTGATAATCCTTGTTTCTAGGGACAAAGAAGGAAAGTGAGTGAAATTCTCCTTGTGCTATAGTGTGCTTTAAAAAAACATTTTTTCTAGGGACAGAAAACTATAGGTAGGGAGAGTGTCAGTGTCTTTTACTGTGCGAATCCTTGTTTCTAGGGACAGGGAAGGACAGTGAGGGAATTCTCCTTGTGCTATAGTGTGCTTTAAAAAAACATTTTTTCTAGGGACAGAAAACTATAGGTAGGGAGAGTGTCAGTGTGTTTTACTGTGCGAATCCTTGTTTCTAGGGACAGGGAAGGACAGTGAGGGAATTCTCCTTGTGCTATAGTGTGCTTTAAAAAAACATTTTTTCTAGGGACAGAAAACTATAGGTAGGGAGAGTGTCAGTTTCTTTCACTGTGATAATCCTTGTTTCTAGGGACAAAGAAGGAAAGTGAGTGAAATTCTCCTTGTGCTATAGTGTGCTTTAAAAAAACATTTTTTCTAGGGACAGAAAACTATAGGTAGGGAGAGTGTCAGTGTCTTTTACTGTGCGAATCCTTGTTTCTAGGGACAGGGAAGGACAGTGAGGGAATTCTCCTTGTGCTATAGTGTGCTTTAAAAAAACATTTTTTCTAGGGACAGAAAACTATAGGTAGGGAGAGTGTCAGTGTCTTTTACTGTGCGAATCCTTGTTTCTAGGGACAGGGAAGGACAGTGAGGGAATTCTCCTTGTGCTATAGTGTGCTTTAAAAAAACATTTTTTTCTAGGGACAGAAAACTATAGGAAGGAAGAGTGTCAGTTTCTTTCACTGTGATAAACCTTGTTTCTAGGGACAAAGAAGGAAAGTGAGGGAATTCTCCTTGTGCTATAGTGTGCTTTAAAAAAACATTTTTTCTAGGGACAGAAAACTATAGGTAGGGAGAGTGTCAGTGTCTTTTACTGTGTGAATCCTTGTTTCTAGGGACAGGGAAGGACAGTGAGGGAATTCTCCTTGTGCTATAGTGTGCTTTAAAAAAACATTTTTTCTAGGGACAGAAAACTATAGGTAGGGAGAGTGTCAGTGTCTTTTACTGTGCGAATCCTTGTTTCTAGGGACAGGGAAGGACAGTGAGGGAATTCTCCTTGTGCTATAGTGTGCTTTAAAAAAACATTTTTTCTAGGGACAGAAAACTATAGGTAGGGAGAGTGTCAGTGTCTTTTACTGTGCGAATCCTTGTTTCTAGGGACAGGGAAGGACAGTGAGGGAATTCTCCTTGTGCTATAGTGTGCTTTAAAAAAACATTTTTTTCTAGGGACAGAAAACTATAGGTAGGGAGAGTGTCAGTGTCTTTTACTGTGCGAATCCTTGTTTCCAGGGACAGGGAAGGACAGTGAGGGAATTCTCCTTGTGCTATAGTGTGCTTTAAAAAAACATTTTTTTCTAGGGACAGAAAACTATAGGAAGGAAGAGTGTCAGTTTCTTTCACTGTGATAAACCTTGTTTCTAGGGACAAAGAAGGAAAGTGAGTGAAATTCTCCTTGTGCTATAGTGTGCTTTAAAAAAACATTTTTTCTAGGGACAGAAAACTATAGGTAGGGAGAGTGTCAGTGTCTTTTACTGTGCGAATCCTTGTTTCTAGGGACAGGGAAGGACAGTGAGGGAATTCTCCTTGTGCTATAGTGTGCTTTAAAAAAACATTTTTTTCTAGGGACAGAAAACTATAGGTAGGGAGAGTGTCAGTGTCTTTTACTGTGCGAATCCTTGTTTCTAGGGACAGGGAAGGACAGTGAGGGAATTCTCCTTGTGCTATAGTGTGCTTTAAAAAAACATTTTTTCTAGGGACAGAAAACTATAGGTAGGGAGAGTGTCAGTGTCTTTTACTGTGCGAATCCTTGTTTCTAGGGACAGGGAAGGACAGTGAGGGAATTCTCCTTGTGCTATAGTGTGCTTTAAAAAAACATTTTTTCTAGGGACAGAAAACTATAGGTAGGGAGAGTGTCAGTGTCTTTTACTGTGTGAATCCTTGTTTCTAGGGACAGGGAAGGACAGTGAGGGAATTCTCCTTGTGCTATAGTGTGCTTTAAAAAAACATTTTTTCTAGGGACAGAAAACTATAGGTAGGGAGAGTGTCAGTGTCTTTTACTGTGCGAATCCTTGTTTCTAGGGACAGGGAAGGACAGTGAGGGAATTCTCCTTGTGCTATAGTGTGCTTTAAAAAAATTTTTTTCTAGGGACAGAAAACTATAGGTAGGGAGAGTGTCAGTGTCTTTTACTGTGCGAATCCTTGTTTCTAGGGACAGGGAAGGACAGTGAGGGAATTCTCCTTGTGCTATAGTGTGCTTTAAAAAAACATTTTTTCTAGGGACAGAAAACTATAGGTAGGGAGAGTGTCAGTGTCTTTTACTGTGCGAATCCTTGTTTCTAGGGACAGGGAAGGACAGTGAGGGAATTCTCCTTGTGCTATAGTGTGCTTTAAAAAAACATTTTTTTCTAGGGACAGAAAACTATAGGAAGGAAGAGTGTCAGTTTCTTTCACTGTGATAAACCTTGTTTCTAGGGACAAAGAAGGAAAGTGAGTGAAATTCTCCTTGTGCTATAGTGTGCTTTAAAAAAACATTTTTTCTAGGGACAGAAAACTATAGGTAGGGAGAGTGTCAGTGTCTTTTACTGTGCGAATCCTTGTTTCTAGGGACAGGGAAGGACAGTGAGGGAATTCTCCTTGTGCTATAGTGTGCTTTAAAAAAACATTTTTTCTAGGGACAGAAAACTATAGGTAGGGAGAGTGTCAGTGTCTTTTACTGTGCGAATCCTTGTTTCTAGGGACAGGGAAGGACAGTGAGGGAATTCTCCTTGTGCTATAGTGTGCTTTAAAAAAACATTTTTTCTAGGGACAGAAAACTATAGGTAGGGAGAGTGTCAGTGTCTTTTACTGTGCGAATCCTTGTTTCTAGGGACAGGGAAGGACAGTGAGTGAAATTCTCCTTGTGCTATAGTGTGCTTTAAAAAAACATTTTTTCTAGGGACAGAAAACTATAGGTAGGGAGAGTGTCAGTGTCTTTTACTGTGCGAATCCTTGTTTCTAGGGACAGGGAAGGACAGTGAGGGAATTCTCCTTGTGCTATAGTGTGCTTTAAAAAAAAAAATTTTCTAGGGACAGAAAACTATAGGTAGGGAGAGTGTCAGTGTCTTTTACTGTGCGAATCCTTGTTTCTAGGGACAGGGAAGGACAGTGAGGGAATTCTCCTTGTGCTATAGTGTGCTTTAAAAAAACATTTTTTCTAGGGACAGAAAACTATAGGTAGGGAGAGTGTCAGTGTCTTTTACTGTGCGAATCCTTGTTTCTAGGGACAGGGAAGGACAGTGAGGGAATTCTCCTTGTGCTATAGTGTGCTTTAAAAAAACATTTTTTCTAGGGACAGAAAACTATAGGTAGGGAGAGTGTCAGTGTCTTTTACTGTGCGAATCCTTGTTTCTAGGGACAGGGAAGGACAGTGAGGGAATTCTCCTTGTGCTATAGTGTGCTTTAAAAAAACATTTTTTCTAGGGACAGAAAACTATAGGTAGGGAGAGTGTCAGTGTCTTTTACTGTGCGAATCCTTGTTTCTAGGGACAGGGAAGGACAGTGAGGGAATTCTCCTTGTGCTATAGTGTGCTTTAAAAAAACATTTTTTTCTAGGGACAGAAAACTATAGGAAGGAAGAGTGTCAGTTTCTTTCACTGTGATAAACCTTGTTTCTAGGGACAAAGAAGGAAAGTGAGTGAAATTCTCCTTGTGCTATAGTGTGCTTTAAAAAAACATTTTTTCTAGGGACAGAAAACTATAGGTAGGGAGAGTGTCAGTGTCTTTTACTGTGCGAATCCTTGTTTCTAGGGACAGGGAAGGACAGTGAGGGAATTCTCCTTGTGCTATAGTGTGCTTTAAAAAAACATTTTTTCTAGGGACAGAAAACTATAGGTAGGGAGAGTGTCAGTGTCTTTTACTGTGCGAATCCTTGTTTCTAGGGACAGGGAAGGACAGTGAGGGAATTCTCCTTGTGCTATAGTGTGCTTTAAAAAAACATTTTTTTCTAGGGACAGAAAACTATAGGAAGGAAGAGTGTCAGTTTCTTTCACTGTGATAAACCTTGTTTCTAGGGACAAAGAAGGAAAGTGAGTGAAATTCTCCTTGTGCTATAGTGTGCTTTAAAAAAACATTTTTTCTAGGGACAGAAAACTATAGGTAGGGAGAGTGTCAGTGTCTTTTACTGTGCGAATCCTTGTTTCTAGGGACAGGGAAGGACAGTGAGGGAATTCTCCTTGTGCTATAGTGTGCTAAAGCATTCCTCATCAACCATCTTTGAAATCCTTGTTTTTTTGGACAGTCAGGGAAATTGTCGTTGTGCTATTCTGTGCAAAAGCAATCATCCTCAACCATATTTAGAAATCCTTAAGTAAAGGGACAGAGAAGGACACCTGAAGGTAGCCCTTATTGCTTTTTTCCCATCTCCCTGCAGGCCATCTATTAGAATGTCTGGAAGGCAAACAAGGAGAGGCAGACAGTCAGGAGGCAATAAAAGAGGGCAAGCAGGCTCTGTGTCTGGGGGCAACAGTGCTGGTCGTGGACGCGGTGCATTGTCATCAGCACATGGCCATGGGACACGCTTGTCCTTCTTTTCGGCAGCTGGACATGTTGAGCCACATCATGCCGAAGACTTGGTAGAGTGGATGACCAAGCCCTCCTCCTCCTCCTCATCCTCTCTCACCCAGGCTCAGGGTACTGGAAAAGCAGCTGCCAAAGCGTCCTCTTCCCTGGTATCAATGTCAGACTCATCATCAGTCACTCCTTCCCTAGACCCACCATGTCCTCCTCCTGAGGAGTCCCCCGAACTGTTTGAGCACAGTGTTGGGTACATGCTCCAGGAGGATGCCCAGCGTTTCGAAGGGTCTGATGATGAAACCCAGCTACAGGAAGGCAGTAGCGTGAGAGCAGACAGAGGGGATGCTCAAGAAGGACACCAATCTGGCAGTCATGTTCCAGCAGCTGCAGCATACTGCCAGATTGGCTCCAGTGATGAGGAGGGAGGTGATGATGAGGTCACTGACTCCACGTGGGTGCCTAATAGGAGAGAGGAGGAGGAGGAGGATGAGGAGGAGGCACATCTCCAACGAGGCAGGATGCCCTTTGGTGGCCAGCGTAAGGGCAGTACACCGACGGAATCACACCGCAGAGCTCCGCCTGTGCAGGGCGCTGCCTCTGCCCGTCATTCAAAAAGTTCTTTGGTGTGGGCCTTTTTTGAGGCTAGTGCATCAGATCGCACAGCTGCTGTTTGCAACATATGTCTCAAGCGTATATCGCGTGGCCAAAACATCAGCCGCTTGGGTACCACATGCCTGACCAGACATATGTTGACCTGCCATGCAGCTCGTTGGCAAGCCTACCTCAAAGACCCACACCAAAGAACAAAGCGGACCTCTCCTTGCACCGCATCAGCTGGGATCTCCAACCCCACTATAACTTCAGTCCTCTCTGAAACATGCACTGAGAGGAATGAAGGTGTAGAATTAGGTGTGTCACAGCCAAGTACTTGCGGCCACTCTGCTAGCAGTACACCGACGTCCGATTCTAGCAGGCAAATTTCCCTGCCCCAGCTGCTGGACCGTCGAAAGAAGTTCACTCCCAGCCATCCACATGCCCAGCGGTTGAATGCTAGCTTGGCTAAATTGCTAGCGCTTCAACTGCTGCCTTTTCAGTTGGTAGACTCGGCCCCCTTCCGTGAGTTTGTGCAATGTGCGGTTCCTCAGTGGCAGGTTCCCAAACGCCACTTTTTCTCACGGAAGGCTATTCCGGCTCTCTACCGGCATGTGGAAGGCAATGTCTTGGCCTCGCTGGACAGGGCGGTCAGCGGTAAGGTGCATATTACCGCTGACTCATGGTCCAGCAGGCATGGACAGGGACGTTACCTTTCTTTCACGGCCCATTGGGTCACTCTTTTGGCAGCTGGGAAGGATGCAGGACAAGGTGCAGTAGTGTTGGAGGTTGTTCCACCGCCACGCCTCCAAAATGCTACTACTGGTTGTGACACACCTCTCTCCTCCACCCCCTCCTCTTCTTCTTCCTCCATGGCCTCTTCCTGTGGTTTGTCCTCGGAACCAGCGGTGCTCCGTAGGCGTTCAAGGGGCTACGCAAGTACGCAGGCAAAAAGATGCCATGCCGTGCTTGCGCTGGTGTGTTTGGGGGACAGAAGCCACACTGGGGCAGAGGTCCTGTCTGCTCTGCAGGGCCAGGCCGAGAGGTGGTTGACGCCACGCCAGCTTAAGCCAGGAATGGTGGTTTGCGACAATGGCACCAACCTCCTCTCCGCCCTCCGACAGGGACAACTGACCCATGTGCCCTGTGTGGCTCACGTCCTTAACCTGGTGGTGCAGCGGTTCTTGGGCAGGTACCCGGGCTTACAGGATGTCCTGAGGCAGGCCAGGAAAGTCTGTGTGCATTTCCGCAGATCTTATAATGCCAGTGCTCGCCTGGCTGAGCTGCAAAAGGAGTTGAACCTGCCCAAGAACCGCCTTATATGTGACATGCCCACCAGGTGGAACTCAACGTTGGCCATGCTGCAGCGGCTGCACACGCAGCAGAGGGCCATCAATGAGTACCTGTGCGACTACGGCACCAGGACAGGGTCAGGGGAGCTTGGTTTTTTTTCTCCACGCCAGTGGGGCATGATCAGGGATGCATGCACTGTCCTGGCACCATTTGAGGAGGCCACGAGGATGGTGAGCAGTGACAGTGCATGCATCAGTGACACTGTACCTCTTGTCCACCTGTTGGAGCACACGCTGCGTGGAATAATGGACAGGGCACTTGAGGCAGAACAGAGGCAGGAAGAGGAGGACTTCCTTGCCTCTCAAGGCCCCCTTTACCCAGACAGTGTTCCTTCTGTCCCACCCATCGCACAGGAAGAGGACGAGGAGGAGGAGGAGGAGGAGGATTGTGTCAGCATGGAGGTGGAGGCTGGCACTCAGCATCATCAGCAGCAGTCTTTTAGGGATGATTTACAGTCCCAAGAAACCAGTGGACTTGTACGTGGCTGGGAGGAGGTGGCTGCGGATCATGTCGTCCTTAGTGACCCAGAGGACTCCGGAGCGAATGCCTCAGCAAACCTACGCTGCATGGCCTCCCTGATCCTGCAAAGTCTGCGGAAGGATCCTCGTATTCTTCGGATCAAGGAGAGGGACCATTACTGGCTGGCCACTCTCCTTGATCCACGGTACAAGGGTAAGGTTGCGGACCTTATGTTACCGTCGCAGAGGGAGCAGAGGATGAGACAACTCCGGGAGGCCTTGCAGAAAGGTCTGTGCAACGCGTTCCCAGAGACTGGGAGGTTACAAACTCCTGGTCCTGGACAACGAGTTGCTGAGGCTTCGGCCAGTCAAAGAAGGAGCGGTGGGGAAGGTGGCCGTCTGACCGATGCGTTCAGACAATTCTTTAGTCCGCAGCCCCAAAGTATGATCGGTTCCAGCAACCATCGCCAGCGTCTGATAAACATGGTGCAGGAATATCTAGGGGCAAGGTCAGACTTGGACACCTTCCCCACCGAAAATCCTCTGGCTTACTGGGTCTTGAGGATGGATCACTGGCCAGAGCTTGCACAGTATGCAATTGAGCTACTGGCCTGTCCTGCATCCAGCGTTCTTTCGGAACGCACATTCAGTGCTGCTGGAGGATTTGTCACGGATCACAGGGTGCGCCTGTCCACCAACTCGGTTGATCGACTGACTTTCATCAAGATGAACCAGTCTTGGATCACCACCAGCTACCACACACCTGATGCTGATATAACAGACTAATTGATTTTAACATGTCACATCCCTTCAAGACTGATGCTGATGCTGAGTGCCTGTGCTGTTATGTTGACTGGCTATCCTCCTCCTCCGAGTCCTCAATGATACGATTGATGATGATAGCTTGGAAGATCATTTTTGTTTATGGGTGCCGCCACCAGTGGCTAAGGCCCAATTTTTCAGCCCCTGTTTTACAGGGGCGTGTAATTACAATTTTTTTAGCAATAATTTGCCATAGGGCTCATTGCTGTGCTCCAAGTACAGTATCTGTGAGGGGTTGGAGTGTTGTGGCACCAGTGCCTAAGGCCCAATTTTTCAGCCCCTGTTTAACAGGGGCGTGTCATTACAATTTTTGAAGCAATACTTTGCAACAGGGCTCATTGCTGTGCTCCAAGTACAGTATCTGTGAGGGGTTGTAGTGTTGTGCCACCAGTGCCTAAGGCCCAATTTTTCAGCCCCTGTTCAACAGGGGCATGCAATTACAATTCTTGATCTAATAATTCACAGCAGGGCCCATTGCTGCACCCACCAAGAGTAACTCTGAGGGCTTACAGTGTTGTGGCAACGCCACCACCACCACCACCACGAAAGGCCCAATTTTTCAGCCCCTGTTCAAAAGGGGCATGTAATTACAATTCTTGATCTAATAATTCACAGCAGGGCCCATTGCTGCACCCACCAAGAGTAACTCTGAGGGCTTACAGTGTTGTGGCAACACCACCACCACCACCACCACCACGAAAGGCCCAATTTTTCAGCCCCTGTTCAACAGGGGCATGCAATTACAATTCTTGATCTAATAATTCACAGCAGGGCCCATTGCTGCACCCACCAAGAGTAACTGTCAGGGCTTACAGTGTTGTGGCACCAGCACCACCATCAAAGGCCCAATTTTTACTACCACTGTTCAACAATTATATGTAATTAAAATTCCTGATATAATAGTTGACAGCAGGGCGTTCCAGCACCAACCAAGAGTAACTGTGAGTGCTTACAGTGTTGTGCCAACACCAACAACTAAGGGGCCTATTTCTGCAGAGTATATACGGCAGGTCCCTACTTTCAAACATCCAACTTACAAACGACTCCTACTTGCAAACGCAAGAAGACAACAGGAAGTGAGAGGAAATCTACCACTAGGAAGGAAAATTCTCTCCTGTAAGAATAAATATGGGAGAAAGGTGTCTCCTCTGTACTGATGCTTTATCAGCAATCCTTGTTTCAAGAAAAACACCACATTTCAAAAACAGTTGTCATTGGGACGGAAAGTGAGGTGAAATGTTCTGAACAGGGGCACAGACAGCAAAACAAATGTTACAGGGGTGATAACCCTTACCTATGTTTTCCAAAAAGTTTAAAAATAGATTTTTGGGCTGGAGCTACACTTCAACAATGTACCTGTTCAAAATTACAAACAGATTCTACATAAGAACAAACCTACAGTCCCTGTCTTGTATGCACCGCCTGTATACGGCTGTTCAGAGTATATAGGGCCTGTTTTATTTTATGTGCGGGGTTCCCCTTAATATCCATACAAGACCCAAAGGGGCTGGTAATGGGCTGGGGTAGGGGGGGGGGGTCATGGGGTAGCTATGCCATTTTTCTTAAAGATTTTCATCCATATTACCGGGACCAGACATTACATTAAAGCCGCAAGCAGTTTTAAATGGCTTTTTTTCCTTTAGAAATGTAATTTTGTGCAGGGACAGTTCTAAACACGGGAAACACGTGGCACTTCACAGGCATACTTTAGACACCCCCCAGGTACGATATTTAAATGAATATTTGACTTTTTTTTTTTCACTTTATGCATCATTAAAATGACTGCTCCCGAAAAACGACCGTTTTTAAAACTTCTTATTGCATTGATACATGTCCCCTGGTGCACAACCCGGGTTCCCAAACCCTTTTTAGGACAATAACATGCATAATAGTTGTTATAATTAGCACTTTAGAATTCGAACGTTCGCATCCATTGTATTTAATAGGGTTCTAATGTTCGTACGAACTTTCGGTTCGTTCGCGGGTTCTGGTGCGAACCGAACCCGGGGGTGTTCGGCTCATCACTAGTGAGGTACTTGGATGGAGGTCCGGAGCTCAGTGCCCAACACTGAGTTCCGCGAGGGAAGGATCCTAAGGCACTCCGGGGATGGATGCCTGAATCCGAGGTGGGCGTAATGGACCGGGAAGAGCTCCTCATCTGAAGACCCGGTGCAGCATACTGCCGGTGACGGGTGAGTCTCTTGTCGGAGACCGTCCGGAAGGAGAATTTCTCTTGTGCGGAGACCATAGCCCACTCTCAGGGAGGAGAGTGGAGGATCGAATTTGTGTCTGGGCCTATTCGCACCCACACCTTCTTTTCCATTCTATAGCCAAGGGAGTCCATGTTATGTTCTACAATAAAAGTGTGTTGGACGTTAATGGTGTGGGGCTCAATTTCTGGCAGACGAGGTTCACGGAGACTCTTGGAGGGAGGATCCAGATGCACAGCACAGACCCGAAGGTAAAAACAACAGAGACATTGCTGATACCACATCACCCCTGTGGTAGAAGCCTGGCGTAGCTCACCCTCTCCCTCCCCTATCATACCCCTAGACCAGAGACAGTGCGAGTTGAACTTTAATAGAGGGGACTGGGGAGAGGGGTCCGCTACACCGAGTAAATAGATACCTAACATTTAAAATTGCGCACACTCATGGAATGGTGCCAAACTTTGGTACTTAAAAATCTCCATAGGCGACGCTTTGAAATTTTTTACATGTTACCAGGTTAGAGTTACAGAGGCGATACCTCACATATGTGGTTTGAACGGCGTTTATATATGTGGGCAGGACTTATGTGTGTGTTCGCTTCTGAGCGCGAACTATTGGGGACAGGGGCGTTTTAATTTAATTTTTTTATTTTATTTTACTTATTTTTATTTTTACACTTTTTTTTACACTTTGATCACTTTTATTCCTATTACAAGGAATGTAAACATCCCTTGTAATAGGAATGGTTTGTGACATGTCCTCTTTATTGAGAGATGCAGGGTTAATAAGACCCCACATCTCTCCTCCAGGCTGGAAAGCATAAGATCGTGAAAAAAATGTCACCGATCTCATGCTTAGTAGCCGCAATGGCGGCTTTGTTTACTTTTGAGAACCCGGGTGTGACGTCATCACATTGCGCCCGGGCCTCCGACAGTTATAGAGATGACTGGTGACCATCTGGTCACCAGTCATCTCTATGCTCGTCATGTGACCACCGGCGCCGGACGATTCTTTCTCCGGGCCCCCGATGGCACGGGAGAGCCCGGAGAAGCACCGGATGGCGGCGGGAGATGTCCCCTCCCGCCGCCTATAAGAACGATCAAGCGGCGGAACCGCCGCTATGATCATTCTTATGGTGCACAGAATCGCCGGCTGAAGAGAAGGATATCTGAATGATGCCTCTAGCTGCAGGCATCATTCAGACATCCCCCCACAAACCCAGGACGTCATATGATGTTCACCCGGAGGGAGAGAAGGTTCCAGCCGGCGTCATTTTACAATAACCCGGTATGGAAGTGGTTAATTAAGCTTTACCTGAATGCAGAATTACACCATATTTTGCACTCTCCAGCTTTAGTAAATAACCTGGGTGACAACACTGGAGAGCAATTGGGAGACAGGGACAAAACATTGTCACCCATAACAGGGAGCACCTAACCTTTTATTGCATGGCGGTCTCCATGCATTGTTTTTTAAAAGCTGAAGATAAAAAAAAAGAAAAAAAAAGAAAAAAAAAGAAAATGCCTTTAAGCCCAGGTCCACACTGACAGCGGGAATGAAATTGTGCGAGTTCAGCTGAACTCACACAATTTCATTCCCGCATGTCAGTCCTGACTTCGGGGGCGATTTCAGAGACATCTCTGCGGGTTCCTGCACAGATATCTATTGAAATCGCACCCCCAAGTTGCCAAAAGTAGTACAGAAGCTACTTTTGGGAATCGGTGCGGCACCGCCCATTCGGACGGTGCTATTGCCGGCAAACAGGGATGAGCTCCGGCGTGTTCGCACAGTCCACATGCAGATCCCGCCAGGAAGTCGGCACGGCGCTGCGCTAATCACAGACAGGGAGACATGTCCCGATCTCTGCAGCTGCGCATCGGGACATGTCTCCCTGTCTGCGATTAGCGCAGCGCCGTGCCGACTTCCTGGCGGGATCTGCACGTGGACTGTGCGAACACGCCGGAGCTAATCCCTACCGGCAAATAGCCGCCGATTTGGCATGCGATTTGACATGTCAAATCGCTGCAATGTGAACCAGGGCTTAACGCTGCATTTAATCATGAATTCAGGCAGGATATTTTTTTTTTATATTTGAGAAAGTTTTGAAGCTCATCAAGTAGCTTTTCATTTTCTAGTTTTATAGCAGGGCTCAATAAATGTCATTTAAATACAGAATTTTCCCATCGGATAGTCAGGTTGTCTGGCATTGTGCTGGGTACCTCCCTTTGGTCATGTGGGATAGGAGCAATTAAAGGCCTCTAATCTTCTTAGAACTGAAAGGGACAAAGTACTGACATCTTCAGAGGACATCAAAGGAGCAGTAGAGGACCCTTCTTCACCTCTTTCTTTTCCATTGTCACAGCTGAGTGGACACAGGGAGGGGTGGGAGAGCCTGGGGGGCCCTCATTAATTGCCATGATGGATGTGTCCTTACCAACACCCTTCCTGCAGTTCCCAATCTAAATGGTCCACAGAAACAGGGATGACCTCTGGGGATCATTAATGATACCATAAAAAATGCTAATCCTGCAGTGGAAATGACCTGTGTGCTTATTAATGCAGGTGAGAATTTATGCTCTGCTGCAGACTGTAAGGGCCCATTCACACCTGTGCTTTACCTTAATGCATGCACATTAAACACCTGTTATTGTGCGTTTTACATACTGTATATTTTGTTAAGAAGCCCACTCTTGAATAGACCACAAAAATTCAGAATTTAAGGCTACTTTCACACTGAGGCGCTGGATGCGTTGGCGGTATAGCGCGGCTATTTTTAGCGCCGCTATACCGTATTTTTTGCCGCGATTTGCGGGCGCTGGCGGGGGGGATTCTAACCCCCGCTTGCGGCCGAAAATGGGTTAAAACCGCCCGCAATAACGCCTCTGCGTTTTGCGAGCGTTTTGGAGGCGCTACCCCATTGATTTCAATGGGCTGGGGCGCTATAGGAGCGGTATTTTTACCACTCCTATCGCGCCTCAAAGATGCGGCTTGCAGGAGTTTTTTGACCCTCCTGCAAGCGCAACGCTCCAGTGTGAAAGCCCGAGGGCTTTCACACTGGATACAATTGAGCGGCTTTTTTGGGGCGTATTGCAGGCGCTATTTTTAGCGCAATAGCGCCTGCAAAGCGCCTCAGTGTGAAAAGGGCCTAACACTTTTCTTAATGCAATGCACCACAGCACTCAGACTGCTCACATCTTTGCACTGTGGTGTCTTAGGCTGGTTTCACACTGGGGCGGTGGGTGCGGTGGCGGTATAGCGCCACTATTTTTAGCGGCGCTATACCGTCGGGATTGCTGAGGTATTCGGCCGCTAGCGGTGCGGTTTTAACCCCCGCTAGCGGCCGAAAAAGGGTTAATGCCACCCGCAAACCGCGGCTACAGCCGCGGTTTGCGGGCGGTATTACCGCGGTGTCCCATTCATTTCAATGGGAAGGAGCGGTGTAGGAGCGGTAAACACACCGCTCCAAAGATGCGGCTAGCAGGACTTTTTTTCACGTCCTGCTAGCGCACCCCTCCAGTGTGAAAGCCCTCGGGGCTTTCACATTGGAGAGACAGCAGCCGCTGTTTAGGCTCGGTTTGCAGGTGCTATTCTTAGCACAATAGCGCCTGCAAACCGCCCCAGTGTGAAAGGGGCCTTACAATGCAAATACATTGCATTGCATTGTGTTAGTGCGTTGCGGTGCTATTCAATAGCGGCTCAACATACAGCACTGCGGTACATGCCTTGCAATGAATTTATGTTAACCCAAGGTAAGACATGTATTTCACAGTGCATTATCACAACACACCGGTGTGAAAGGGCCTCAACACAGAAGAGTTTCCATTTGAGAAGTATGCAGGTCAAAAAAATGGGTGCTATGCTAAAATGTTAAAAGTTTTCCTTTTTTTTATTTTTCTTATTTTGAGCTATACATGAAGAGAACCATAAAAAGGCTATGCACGTGAGATCAGGCCATTCAGACTTCTTATACGGTCATCTAATTTCATCCAACATACTGTACATAGCCACTATTCAGTTAGTATGTTGTTCCCCTATTCCTGCCTATGAGTCAATACTGCCCTCTGGTGTTTGATTTGATCTCTGCAGGATCCAACTCATCAGGTCATTATGCAGATTAGAGTTGTAATTCTGAACTACACTCAGGGCCGCCATCAGGGGGGTACAGGCAGTACACCTGTAAGGGGCCCAGAGGTCCCTAGGGGCCCGGATGGCCCCCCTCTCCTTTTAAAAAAAAAAAATTAAATGTTTTTATTTTTTTATTTTATTTTTTATTTTTTTGTAAGGGGCCCAGAGGTTTTTTTTGTTTAATTTTTTTTTTTATTTAATTTTTTTTTCTTTTTTTACGGGGCCCAGAGGCCCGGAGGTCCCCAGGGCCCCGGATGGCAACCCCCCTTTTTTTTAATATTTTTTTTTGTAAAGGATGGCAACCCCCTTTCTTTTTTTTTGTTCTTTTGGGGTTTTTTTTTGTTCGTCAGCACCCAAAGCCCCCCCCGACCTCAACAATTCACGGCAGCAGTACCCCCCGCTTCTCAATTCGTGGCACCCTCCACGCTTCTCAGTTCTCGGCAGCCCCCCCCCCGCTTCTCAACAATTCACGGTGGCAGCACCCCCCCCCCGGTTCTCCTCTGCTCCAGGGGGCCCATGCCTGAAACTGTGTGTGTAAGGGGCCCCAAAATTCCTGATGGCGGCCCTGACTACACTCATATGATTGGTAAAAAAAAATTCAATGCGGCGTGGCATGGAGGCGATCAGCCTGTGGCACTGCTGAGGTGTTATGGAAGTTCAGGTTGCTTTGATAACGGTCTTCAGATTTTCTGCATTGTTGGGTCTGGTGTCTCTCATCTTCCTCTTGACAATGAATTGTCAAGAGGAAAATGAGAGACACCAGACCCAACAATGCAGACGAGATGAAGGCGCTATCAAAGCAACCTGAACTTCCATAACACCTCAGCAGTGCCACAGGCTGATCACCTCCATGCCACACTGCATTGATGCAGTAATTCATGCAAAAGAAGCCCGACCAAGTATTGAGTGCATACTATACTGCACACGGACATACTTTTCACTAAGCCAAAATTTCTGTATTAAAAATCTTTTTAGAAGGGCCTGCTATCGTCTGATGGGGAACCCCACACCAATTTTTTTTTTCATTTTTTGGCGGGGTTCCCCTTCATCCTCAGCACGCAAGTCGCCCTTCATGATGATCCGACTTGCGGTGCGACTTCTATTCAAATCAATGGGCTCCCATTATATAGAGTTGCCACCTCATCCCTTTAAACCCAAACACATCTGAATTACACAGGTTCTGAGGCTAATTTAATGCTGGTAAGGCACCAAGTGAGTTTAATTACCACCTTAATCAGCCACAGAACCTGTGTAATTAATATGTGTTCGGGTTTAAAGGGATGAGGTGGCAACTCTACTCCCATAGGGAACCATTGATTTTAAATAGAGCCAGAGAAACGCGCCTGAAAGTTAGTGCCGCTAAACGTGCATTGACGGCAATGCTAAACGCTGATAAAATCTCGTTTTTAAAGCATCGTTTTCCTGCCAGCAATCCGGCGTTCAAAATGGCCATTTTTGAGCTGCAGTGTGCATGGAGCCATAAACTCAACTGCTCGTTAACGCTAAAAAACGTCCATGTGTGCATGAACACATAGGCTAACATAGAGTGCAGTTTATGGGCTTTTAAAAAAAACGCCCAAACACCAATAAACTGCAGTTTATGAGCTCCAGTGTGCATGGAGCCTTAATCATCAAAATTAACCACTTAACAACCACCTGCCGACAAATAACGGCGGCAGGGTGGTTGCTTAACTCTGGGAGGACGTTATATAACGTCCTCCCAGAATCGCGCTCCCGCGCGCCCCCTGGGGCGCGCACACGGGAAACTCCGTGACCGCCGGGTCCAGAGGACCCGGCGGATCACGAATCGCGGTAAATCGCCGCTGATAGCGGCCGTTTACCACGTGATCGCTCCGTCAAATGACGGAGCAATCACTTGTAAACAGACCGGCGTCATTTGATGACGCCGGTTCCTCCCTCCCCTCTCTGTACCGATCGGTACAGTGTGAGAGGGGAGGGGGAGGGAGCGGATGGCAGCAGCAGCACTGTGGGCTGGATCTGTGACAATTGCAGTCACAGATCCAGCCATCCATCCATCCCTGCTCAGCCATCCCTGTGCTATACCCTGCCAATACTCTGCAATACACCCTGCCAATACTCTGCAAAATACCCTGGTGCAATACTCTGCAATACCCTGGTGCAATACTCTGCAATACCCTGGTGCAATACTCTGCAATACCCTGGTGCAATACTCTGCAATACCCTGGTGCAATACTCTGCAATACCCTGGTGCAATACTCTGCAATACCCTGCGAAATACTCTGCAATACCCTGCGAAATACTCTGCAATACCCTGGTACAATACTCTGCAATACCCTGGTGCAATACTCTGCAATACCCTGCACAATACTCTGCAATACCCTGCACAATACTCTGCAATACCCTGCAAAATACTCTGCAATACCCTGCAAAATACTCTGCAATACCCTGCGCAATACTCTGCAATACCCTGCACAATACTCTGCAATACCCTGCACAATACTCTGCAATACCCTGCACAATACTCTGCAATACCCTCCACAATACTCTGCAATACCCTCCACAATACTCTGCAATACCCTCCACAATACCCTGTGCAATACCCTCCACAATACCCTGTGCAATACCCGTGCAATACCCTGCCATACACCGCAATACCCAGCCATACACCGCAATACTCCGCAATGCCCTGCAATACTCCGCAATGCCCGGCAATACTCCGCAATGCCCGGCAATACTCCGCAATGCCCGGCAATACTCTGCAATAACCACTTCCCGCCCTCCGGCCGTCATATGACGTCCTTGACTTTGTGCGGGGATATCTGAATGATGCCTGCAGCTACAGGCATCATTCAGATATCGGCTTTTTCAGCCGGCGATTCCCTACACCATAAGAACAATCATAGCGGCTGTTCCGCCGCTTGATCATTCTTACGGGAGGCAAGAGGGGATGTCCCCCCCCCCCCGCCGCCCTCCGGTGCTTCTACCGACTCACCGCTACGATCAAAGCCAGGATTGTTGTTTTTTTTTTTTGTATTTTTTTCAGGCTTCCCAGCCTAGAGGTGAGATGTGGGGTCTTATTGACACCCCCCCCCATATCTCACTGTAAAGAGGACCTGTCATGCCATATTCCTATTACAAGGGATGTTTACGTTCCTTGTAATAGGTATAAAAGTGATCAAAAAAATGTTTAGGGCGGAAAAACATGTCAAACTAAAATAAATAAAGTAAAATGAAGAATAACATTTTTTTTTTTTTTTAAAGCGCCCCTGTCCCCGTGAGCTCGCATACAGAAGCGAACGCATACGTAAGTCCCGCCCACATATGAAAACGGTTTTCAAACCACACATGTGAGGTATCTCTGCGAACGTTAGAGCGAGAGCAATCATTTTGGCCCTAGACCTCCTCTGTAACTCAAAACATGTAACCAGTAAAAATATTTAAAGCGTCGCCTATGGGGATTTTTTAAGTAGCGAAGTTTGGCGCCATTCCACGAGTGTGTGCAATTTTTAAGGGCGACATGTTAGGTATCTATTTACTCGGCGTAACTTCATCTTTCACATTATGCAAAAACATTGGGCTAACTTTACTGTTTTTTTTTTTTTTAAGCACAAAACATTTTTTTTCCGTAAAAAACGCGTTAAAAAAATTGCTGCGCAAATATCGTGCGAGATAAAAAGTTGCAACAACCACCATTATATTCTCTAAGGTCTTTGCTAAAAAAACATATATAATGTTTTGGGGTTCTATGTAATTTTCTAGCAAACAAATGATGATTTTTACATGTAGGAGAGAAATGTCAGAATTGGCCTGGGTGCTCCAGAACGCCTGAAGGTGCTCCCTGCATGTTGGGCCTCTGTATGTGGCCACGCTGTGTAAAAGTCTCACACATGTGGTATCGCCATACTCGGGAGTAATAGCAGAATGTGTTTTGGGGTGTAATTTGTGGAATGCATATGCTGTGTGTGAGAAATAACCTGCTAATATGACAATTTTGTGAAAAAAAAAAAAAGAGAAAAAAAAAATCTTGATTTTGCAAAGAATTGTGGGAAAAAATGACAACTTCAAAAAACTCACAATGCCTCTTTCTGAATACCTTGGAATGTCTTCTTTCCAAAAAGGGGTCATTTGGGGGGTATTTGTACTTTTCTGGCATGTTAGGGTCTCAAGAATTGAGATAGGCCGTCAGTACTTCAGGTGTGATCAATTTTCAGATATTGGCACCATAGCTTGTGGACTCTATAACTTTCACAAAGACCAAATAATATACACCAATTTGTACTTATTTTTACCAAAGATATGTAGCAGTATAAATTTTGGCCAAAATTTATGAAGAAAAAATAGTAATTTGCAAAATTTTATAACAGAAACGAAAAAAAAATCATTTTTTTACAAAATTTTCAGTCTTTTTTCTCTTATAGCGCAAAAAATAAAAAACCCAACAGTGATTAAATACCACCAAAAGAAAGCTCTATTTGTGTGAAAAAAAGGACAAAAATTTCATATGGGTACAGTGTTGTATGACTGAGTAATTGTCATTCAAAATGTGAGAGCACCGAAAGCTGAAAATTGGTCTGGTTATTAAGGGGGTTTAAGTGCCCAGTGGTCAAGTGGTTAAAAGAAAGAAATGCTTGAAATATATCACTCTGTGTGTAATGCATCTATATAATATACGAGTTTCACTTTTTGAATTGAATTACTGAAATAAATTAACATTTTGATGATATTCTAATTTTATGAGATGCACCTCCTTTAGCACAAAATTATAAAAAAAAGTGACAAAAATGCCAAAAACATTTAACTGCATTAATGGGCAGCTGTGACATTTTTCTGACACTGTGGGGTTGATTTATTAAATTTGAAAATCTGGTGCAGCTGTGAGAGGTAGCCAGTCAGCTTCTAACTTCAGCTTGTTTAATTAACCACTTCCTGTCCGCGCTATAGCCTAATGACGGCTACAGCGCGGACCTGAATTGCCGGGAGGCGACGTCCTCCCATGCTCGAGCGGCCTACGTGCTCCCTGCAGGGCGCGCGCGGCTCGCTCTGTGATCAGCGAGTCTATGAGACTCGCTGGATCACAGATCGGAGTAAGGGGTCGATCCCGACCCCTTACCACGTGATCAGCTGTCAGCCAATGACAGCTGATCATGTGATGTAAACAGAGTCGGTAATCGGCTATTTTTTCTCTCATAGCGTGGGGAGGAAAAAAAGCCGATCACCGGCAGAAGACAGCGGGACATCGGTGCCGATCAGGGAGGGCTGCAGGACAGCTCATCTGTGCCAATGTGTGCCACCTGTCAGTGCCACCTACCAGTGCCCACCAGCGCCGCCTATCATTGCCACCTATCAGTGCCCACAGTGCCACCTTTCAGTGCCCACAGTGCAAAATCTAAAAGCCACTAATCAGTGCCTCAAACAGTGCTGCCCATCATTGTCACCTACCAGTGCCCGTCATTGTCACCTACCAGTGCCCATCAGTGCCGCCTTATCTGTCCCCATCAGTGCCGCCTTATCTGTGCCTATCAGTGCCCACCAGTGCAGCCTATCAGTGCCCATAAGTACCGCCTCATCAGCGCATATCAATGAAGGAGAAAAATGACCTGTTTGCAAAAAAAATTAACAAAATATAAAATATGATTTTTTTTTTTTTCATTTTTTTTTTTTGTTTGTTTAGCAAAAAATTAAAACCCCAGAGGTGATCAAATACCACCAAAAAAAAGCTCTATTTATGGGGAAAAAATAATAAAAATGTAATTTGGGTACAGTGTTGTATGACCGCGCAATTGTCATTCAAAATGCATCAGCGCTGAAAATTGGTCTGGGCAGGAGGGGGGTTTAAGTGCCCAGTAAGCAAGTGGTTAGGCTTTGACAAAAAAGCCCAGAAGCTGACTGGTTTCTTTGCAGAGCTTCAGTAAATCAACTCCAGAGCAGGGTTTCCAACTTTCAGTAAATTTACAAACAGTTTGTAAAATCCAAAATGGTTGCATCTGTCCATGAATGTCAGTTACGGACATACAGCCTACATGTCCGTAATAGACATTCAAGGATAGATGCAAAAAGTACGGATTTTACAAACTGTTCGTAAATTTACTGAAAGTTGGCAACCCTGATCCAGAGTGATCATTTGAGCCTCTGTGGTTGTTCATCTATTTGTTTGGGTTTTCCTCAACCTTTCCACATACTATCTATCACCCGAAACCCCAAAAGTGCAGCAATAAAATGTAAAAGCTCTCCAATAACCTTCAGCTGTGGAAAGAGTTAAACCAGCCATAGATGGTGCGATTTTCTTTCCTGTAACCACGGGTTGCAGGAAAGAAAATCGATCGATTCCCCCATCAACAGTATTAGAGCTATTATGTTTTCCCGGAGAGGGGGCAGGGGGAGCCGTCCCTGCTGGGAGAACACAGTGATTATTGGTAGCGGCTATAGCCGGTGGCAATAATCGCATGAAAAATCCAACAGGCTGGTTGTATCCAAGTTGATCTATCAATCAACTTGGGTACAATTAGCCTGCCCATTCAAGGTTCACATCTAGGCCGGTGCCCAAGATTTAAACTGTCTATGGCTGCCTCTTAGAGCTTAGGACCCATGCAGCAGAAAGGAACCTAACTGTTTCTGGTCTACTTTGGTAAACAGTATTTTCAACACAGGAAAATAGAGTATTTACAATCTGAAAGTATATGTAAAGCCCAATAATGTACTTCTATTATTTGCTCCCTTCTAGTAAAAAATTTTATAAATAAATACTGTTGATCCTGCCAGAAACCTAACAAGCTGAATACTTCCTCTTCTCTTTATTTCTGCTGACTGTTATCAGTTCTCTCAGTAGAAAACACACCCCCTCAGCGTTGGTTCACACTGATGCGGTGCAGGAAATCGCATGTGATTTGCAATTTGAGCCTATTCATTTTGTACGGTTTACCTGCACGAAAAAGGTGCATGGAATTGGATCACATGTGTGTTAACACCCATGCGATACCATTCAGCCAAACGCACTGCATTTTGCGACCCGTTTTTGGGGTGTTGTTAACTTAACATTGACACCAGCAGTGGTACGCATGAATGGATTGTGATGCGGAGCTGGAAACACACGGGAATCGCTGCGAACATCAACGTTAACTCGGACTCAATGTTATGGAGATGAGGGGAGAGGGGGGTGTTCTGTAGTGCTAACACACTTTATTTTGCATGATCACACTGCTGGTTCTCCATAGATATAGTAGAGTGAGTAAGGTTAGCCACACACAATCAGATTTCTCTTGTCCCCCCCCCCCCAGGCTGAATGAGAGAAATCACTCATTTTCCCTTCCACACTTGGGTGGTAGCACTTTGGCATCCTTGTCTTGGTGCCAGAAGCCCTGTCACTGAGCAGAACAGAGATACTATTTAGGAGCACCAGAACAGAGCCATTTGTTGTTCACAGTGCAGGCATAGCGTAAGCTTTTCTTTTTTTCCTACACTGTGCACAATAAATGGCTCTGTTTTCAGCTTCAGATGTGCTGGTGAGATTCAATATTCTAGATTCTTGGCAAGTGATGCCATCTGCTTTTTTCACCGCAATACCCAAACTATTGTTCAGAAAAAAAGAGAGTTAGCACAAACTAACCAATATTTTTTTCTTAGATAAACACATCTGATTATTAAGGCTAGTACACCTGGGTTGAGCAAAAAAATTCTGACAGCTCAGGTCGGAGCCACTGTACTAACAATCCAATGTTAGTACAGCGATCTCCCCTGCTGTTCTATTGTGTTTTGACAGGGGGACGTTCCCCTCACCAGAACAATTCAGTCAGTGCTCTCAGTCATTGACTAAGAGCGCTGATCGGGAGTCGGTTGGCAGACCTTTTTCGGTCATGCCCCTTTGACAGTAGCCGGCCCACCTGCAGTACAACTGGGGGAATCCATAGTGGAGAAGGATCTGGGGGTTCTGATAAATCATAAGCTCAATAATAACATGCAATGCCAAGCTGCGGTTTCCAAAGCAAGCAAAGTCCTTTCTTGTATTAAGAAAGGTATGGACTCCAGAGAGAGAGAGAGAGAGAGAGAGAATTTTGCCCCTGTTCAAATCATTAGTAAGACCTCATCTGGAATATGCAATTCAGTTTAGGGTACCAGTTCTCAAAAAGGATATCAGGAACTGGAGATAGTGCAGAGAAGGGCAACCAAACTGATAAGAGACATGGAGAAGCTCAGCTATGAGGAAAGATTAGAGGAACTGAATTTATTCTCTCCTGAGAAGAGGAGATTTAAGCCTCGTACACACGATCAGATTTTCTGACGACCGAACATACGTTCTTTGTTATAGTCCAAAAATGCAGCGCTTAATCATATGTGAATAACAGTCCAGGTGCACTAATCAGCATAAACAGCATAAGATGAAGTGAATATGGAAACTGATAAAGAAACCACTACCAGAACTTCAGTGTGCAGAGACACAGCACACCACACCAATCGTGCTCACAATCTGCTTACCAGAAGGTGAATAAACACAAGCGATCTATGTATGGTTGCAGAGGGTCAATGGTGAACTCAGCTATCCAAACTTGATGGGTCAATATCAACAAAGGGTCAGCATCCCCAGCATTAGAAGGGCATCCAGGACTTGGTATAGGATGGAGATGTTATGCAGTCCTCAGCAGGAAGTATTAACCCAATAAAGAATAAAGACCAGCATAGTGAAGCCCGTAAGTTAAAAATGACAAACTTTAATGTAGTCTACTTACAGGAAATAACGATCATCATGACATAAAAATATCTGCGGTTCTCAGCGTGCTTGCGTTGGCCAGCCTAACATGTTTCATCCGAATGGACACACATACATACATACATACATACATACATACATACATACACACAGTAGGGGTGAGCCCACGGTTCGAGTCGAACGTAGGTGCGACTCGAACATCTGGTGTTCGTTTGTTCTAAAATGAACCGAACATTTGGGACGTTCGTGGGAAATTTGAGCGCCGCAGAACCCCCCATAATGCACTGCGCGATCGCAGTGCATTGCTGTATGATGATTGGCCAAAGCATGCACGTAACCTGCATGCTTTGGCCAATCACAGCGCGCTCTGCTGAGAGAGCCATAATTGGCCAAAGGCAGGGTTCAGTCAGAATCAAGGTGGATCTATGAACTACTTACATTGGTACCTTTGGGGCACAATGTGAAATTCGATCTTAATTGTTTTGTATCCAATTTTTAACATTTAGGAATGTATTTTATATATTTATTACTTTTATACATTTATCCACTAGATGTCGCTATTCACTGTGATATTTTAACTGATGGGTGTTATTTTAGGATTAATTAGCAGATGGCGCTGTGTGGTATTTTACCTTATTACTGCATTATATATGGAATATGTGTATATCAGTTATAGTTGGGATTTCTTTATGAGATGAAGAGCGCATAAGTGTCCCTTGATTATACTGAGACTAAAATAGGAATAAGTATTGAAGAAATACGTTTTGAGAGGCCGCTGGGGTTACCATGACAGCGGAGCTGTTACGTACCTCAGAGGACGAGTCTGACTTGTAGGAGAAGACCTCTCATACAGCTCTGGTTCAGGAGCCACCGGAGTGGGAACAGTGGTCTCGGGAACACAGCGGGGTAGGAGTGCCTGTGAAGACTGTGGTGGTTGACACTGTAGCTGGTTAATGATCCTCCAAGTAGGCTGGAACTGCGGATGACAGCAGGATCAGTAGCAGGCTGAAGCAGGGAGAGATAAGCCAGGTCAACACTGGAACACACTCAGAGCAAGTAGCAGGCAGGTGCAGGGTCAGGCGAGCCGAGTCAGATCAGGTGGTCAGGCAGAGCAATGCGGTGGACTGGAGCAGGATCAGAAAAGCAGGCAGAGGTCTGGCAACGGAACAACAGGTAATAGTAGCAGGGTCAAGGCAGGCCGAGGTCAGGGTTGGAGATAATAGGTAAGTCAGCAGCGCCGGGTCGTCCAGGTAATCAGATAGCAGATGCAGGTAAAGATACACAGAAGCTGCAGATCAGACAGCAGTGCACTATTGCAACTGCTGGCTTTTTAAAGGCCTAATGGCGCCATGTCATTTAGCGCGCACGCACGCGCGCAATTGGCGCACGCCGACGCTCAGGTACAGAGGGAAGCAGGGATCGTCCTCTATTTCTGGCAGGTCCCTGACATTGCCCCCCCCCCCCCAAGGGGCAGCCTCCGGATGCCTAACCGGCCTCTTCTTTCAGGATGGGCAAGGAAAAATGCATGAATTAATTCCTTAGCATGAATGTTACGTTCAGGTTCCCAGGAGTTATCCTCCGGACCGTAACCTTTCCATTTAATTAGAAATTGCACTTGACCTTGCCGTCTCCTACAATCGAGGATGGCTTCCACCTCGTATTCCTCACTTCCATCAATAATAACAGGTTCTGGTGGTCTAGACCCTCTGTCAGGGAAGGGATCAGGTACTGCAGGTTTGAGTAAAGAGACATGAAATACTGGATGTATCTTAAAAGAGTCAGGTAAGGAAAGTTCATACGATACCTTGTTGATTTTTCTCTTCACCGAAAAGGGTCCTAAGAACTTGGGTGCTAATTTTTTCGAAGGGCAAGCCAACCTGAGGTTATTTGTGGAGAGCCATACCTGATCGTCCACTTGCAGGTCCAATTCCCCTCTCCTTTTCCTGTCGAAAGCTTTCTTGCTGTCTGCCTGGGCCTTGGTCACTGCTTCCTGCAACACTTGGTTATTGCGCCTGAGGAAGTCCACCATGCTCTGTACCGCTGGAATTGGAGATTCTGGAAGAAAATCAGGTAAAAAAGACAGGTGAAAACCATAATTAGAGAAGAAGGGAGATTGTCCTGTGGCCGAGTGGCTGGCGTTGTTATAGGAAAATTCTGCTAGGGGCAGTAAGGATACCCAGTCATCTTGGACAAAGGACGTGAAACATCTGATGTATTGTTCAAGAGTCTGATTTGTCCTCTCAGTTTGTCCGTTCGTTTGGGGGTGATAGGCCGAGGACAAAGCTAGTTCGATCTTCAGGGTCTTACATAATGCTCTCCAGAAACGTGAGGTAAATTGTACTCCCCTATCTGATATGATGTTTGCAGGAACTCCATGCAATCTGACAATCTCCTTAATGAATACACGGGCTGTCTCCATAGCGGATGGGGTACTCTTTAATGGTAGGAAGTGGGCCATTTTAGAGAGTCGATCCACGACTACAAAGATTGCGGTACACCCTTCAGAACATGAAAGCTCTACTATAAAGTCCATGGAGATCATCTTCCATGGTCTATCCGGTACAGGTAAGGGTTTCAATAGTCCCCAGGCCCGACTTCTTGCTGTTTTGTTCCGTTACAGACAGGGCATGTACTTACATATTTCTTGCAAAACTCCTCCAGACCTGGCCACCAGAACGTGCGACGTATCAACTCGAGGGTCTTGCGGACCCCGAAGTGCCCTGCCAGTGGATGATCATGAAGAAGTTTTAACACTCCAACTTGCAAGTCACCAGGGACAAAGATTTGACTCCCCCTCCACAGTAGGCCATCTCTGGACGTCAAGGTAATCCCAGGGGGTCTCGAAGAATCAGTGGATGCTTCCTTAATCTGGGAGAGAAGATCCGTTTGAAGAAGTAGAAAGTTGCCTGCGGGTAAGATGGTGTCAGGGACAGAAAGGTCCTTAGGGTTGTTATACATACGCGATAGCGCGTCTGGTTTCGTATTTTTTGATCCAGGCCGGTACGTGATGTGGAAGGAAAAGCGAGAGAAAAACAGGGCCCATCGGGCTTGTCGAGGTTTCAGCCGTCTAGCAGATCTTAGGTACTCTAGATTCTTGTGGTCGGTGTATATGAGTACTGGATGGATAGCACCCTCTAACAAGTATCTCCATTCTTCCAAAGCAACCTTGATGGCAAGTAACTCCCAATCACCCACATCGTAGTTCCTCTCTGCAGGGGAAAGCTTCCGTGAGAAGAAGGCCACATGATGCATTAGGTCCTTAGTACCCTGGCGTTGAGAAATGACCGCCCCTACAGCAACTTCGGAGGCATTTACCTCGAGGATGTAGGGTAGAGATGGGTCAGGATGGCTGAGGATCGGAGCTGAGTAGGGATGAGCTTCGAGTTCGAGTCAAACTCATGTTCGACTCGAACATTGCCTGTTCGCCCGTTCGCCGAACAACGAACAATTTGGGGTGTTCGCGGCAAATTCGAAAAGTCTATGGGAGAAATCTAAAGTGCTAATTATAAAGGCTTATATGCAAGTTATTGTCCTAAAAAGTGTTTGGGGACCTGGGTCCTGCCCCAGGGGACATGTATCAATGCAAAAAAAAGTTTTAAAAACTCCCGTTTTTTTAGGAGCAGTGATTTTAATAATGCTTAAAATGAAACAATAAAAGTGAAATATTCCTTTAAATTTCGTACCTGGGGGGTGTGTATGATATGCATGTAAAGTGGCGCATGTTTCCCGTGCTTAGAACTGTCCCTGCACAAAGTGTCATTTTTGAAGGAAAAAAAGTCATTTAAAACTCACTCGCGGCTATTAATGAATTGTCGGCTTTTATCAATACATAGAAAAGTCATTGATATAAAAAAAAAAAAAAGCGTGGGGGTTCCCCTAAATTCAATTACCAGGCCCTTTAGGTCTGGAATGGATATTAAGGGGAACCCCACCGCAAATTTTAAAAAAAATGGCGTGGGGTTCCCCCTAAATATCCATACCAGGCCCTTGAGATCTGGCATGGATTTTAAGGGGAACTCCACCCCAATTTTTTTAAAAAATGGCGTGGAGACCCCCCAAAAATCCATACCAGACCCTTATCCGAGCACGCAACCTGGCCGGCCGCAGGGGAAGAGGGGGGGACGAGAGAGCGGCCCCCCTCCCTCCTGAACCGTACCAGGCCACATGCCCTCAACATGGGGAGGATGTCCCCATGTTGATAGGGACAAGGGCCTCATCCCCACAACCCTTGCCCCGTGGTTGTGGGGGTCTGCGGGCGGGGGGCTTATCGGAATCTGGAAGACCCCTTTAACAAAGGGGACCCCCAGATCCCGGCCCCCCCCTATGTGAATTGGTAAGGGGTACATTGTACCCCTACCATTTCACAAAGAAAGTGTCAAAAAATGTAAATAAAAACACACACACCTTGAAAAAGTCCTTTATTAAAAAAAAAAAAAAAAAAAACATTCCAGCGATGAAATCCAGTGTCCCGCGGCGATCCCGATGTCCAGCGCTGTCCGTCATTGGTTGTGCCTGGGCGGACCTGATGGGGAACTTCCTCCGCTGTGTTTTAAATGTATAGACCCGCCCCTTCTAAAGTTCCCCATCAGGTCCGCTCAGCGGACCAGATGCGGAACGAGAGAAGGGGCGGGTCTATTCATGTATTACACAGCGAACGAAGTTCCCCATCAGGTCCGCCCCCCTTACCAATTCATATAGGGGGGCCGGGATCTGGGGGTCCCCTTTGTTAAAGGGGTCTTCCAGATTCCGATAAGCCCCCCGCCCGCAGACCCCGACAACCACCGGGCAAGGGTTGTGGGGATGAGGCCCTTGTCCCCATCAACATGGGGACATCCTCCCCATGTTGAGGGCATGTGGCCTGGTACGGTTCAGGAGGGAGGGGGGGGGGGCGCTCTCTCGTCCCTCCCTCTTCCCCTGCGGCCGGCCAGGTTGCGTGCTCGGATAAGGGTCTGGTATGGATTTTTGGGGGGGACTCCACGCCATTTTTTTTTAAATTTGAGGTGGAGTTCCCCTTAAAATCCATGCCAGATATCAAGGGCCTGGTATGGATATTTAGGGGGAACCCCACACCATTTTTTTTAAAATTTGCGGTGGGGTTCCCCTTAATATCCATTCCAGACCTAAAGGGCCTGGTAATTGAATTTGGAGGAACCCCCACGCTTTTTTTTTTTTTTTATCAATGACTTTTCTATGTATTGATAAAAGCCGACAATTCATTAATAGCCGCGAGTGAGTTTTAAATGACTTTTTTTCCTTCAAAAATGACACTTTGTCCAGGGACAGTTCTAAGCACGGGAAACATGCACCACTTTACATGCATATCATACACACCCCCCAGGTACGAAATTTAAAGGAATATTTCACTTTTATTGTTTCATTTTAAGCATTATTAAAATCACTGCTCCCGTAAAAACGTCTACTTTTTAAACCTTTTTTTGCATTGATACATGTCCCCTGGGGCAGGACCCAGGTCCCCAAACACTTTTTAGGACAAACACTTGCATATTAGCTTTTATAATAAGCACTTTAGTTTTCGAACGTTCGAGTCCATTGTATTTAATAGGGTTCTAAAGTTTGCGCGAACATTCTGTCTGTTCGCAGTGTGAGGGGGTTAGCTCGGTAGCGGGTGTGTGTGACCCCCTGGATGGGCTCCCCACACAAAAACAGGCCCAGCAGACGGAGGTTGTGGTTTTCAAGATCAAAAGGTGCGGTTTATTTCTCTATTTACAGTGACAAAAACACAGCAAAGCAAAAAGAAACATAAACAAAATAAATCCTGGTCAGCTTGACCTCTGACTAAACATGCAGGTTTCCCTAACTAACAACTGGGATCAGCCTGGTGCTGTCCTAGTCCCTAAGTCCCTGGTTTAGTAAATGTCCAAACAAATAGCCACACAGGCTTTGTCTCACCGCACAGGGGTTCACTCTCCCTAGACAGTCCACACAGGTCTGGTTCCAGGCATGAGCAAACACCTAATGAAGCTGGGAGTTTTTATAGAGGCCTTAAACGAGCTGACAAGCTTCAGCTGGTCTCATCAACTCCCTGCCTGCACGACGCCCAGCACTCTCCCTAGAGGTATGAATCATCCATGAGCCCACTAGCCTCAGCTGGGCTTCATCAACTCTCTCCCTAGTTGTATAAGTCGGCATAAAGCCTGAATCTGGGAGAAATATACCTACCCCCCTGGATGCAACCAGGTGACTTTACCTTCCTGCTGTCACAGCAGGTTCTGGTGCGAACCGAACAGGGGGGTGTTCGGCTCATCCCTGGAGCTGAGGTAAAAAGTATTTTGAGTGTTTCAAAGGTATCTTGGGCTTCGGGATTCCAATGGAATCGCAGGTTTTGTTTAGTTAGCTGCGTTATGGGCGTGATTATCGCAGAAAAACCCTTGATGAACTTTTTGTAAAAGTTTGCAAACCCTATGAAACGTTGCACTCCCTTCTTGTCTAAGGGTACAGGCCAGTCTAGAATAGCGGACACCTTTTTGGGGGTCCATCTTAATTCCCGTTGGGGAAATCAATAATCCTAGGAACTGGATGCACTGCTGCTCAAATTCGCATTTTTCTGCCTTTGCATACAGTCCATGCTGACGAAGACGACTCAGTACCCTGCAGACATGTTCCCGATGCCGGTCAAGGGACCCTGAGAAGATTAAGATATCATCTAGATAGACAATTACAAAAATGTCCAAAAAGTCTCTGAATACATCATTGATGAAATATTGGAAAGTGGCAGGGGCGTTGCAGAGCCCAAATGGCATGACCAGATATTCATAATGGCCGAACCGGGTACGAAAGGCCGTCTTCCACTCATCCCCGACTCGGATGCGGACAAGATTGTAGGCCCCCCTTAGATCCAACTTGGTGAAGATAATGGCAGATCTTAATTTCTGGAACAGTTCAGGTACCAGGGGCAACGGATAGCGGTTTTTGACCGTGATTTTATTCAACTCGCGGTAGTCCACACATGGGCGAAGGGTCTGGTCTTTTTTTGTGACAAAGAATATTCCGGCACCTGCTGGTGAGGTTGAGGGGCGGATAAACCCCTTATTCAGATTTTCATCAATGTAAACCTTTAGTGCCTCCTGTTCCTTTTCTGACAAAGGAAATATGGGCCCAACGGGGATCTCAGCTCCAGGAAGCAGTTCAATCGGGCAATCATAGGAGCGGTGAGGCGGAAGGGAGTCAGCCCCTCGTTTACTGAAGACATCAATGAACTCGTGGTATGGTTCGGGCACTGACTGGAATAAATTCTGATCCGAGTCCATACACAGCAGAGTAGTGGGTGAGTTGGGGGGTTTTGATATACAATGTTTCTGACAGTAGGAGGACAGGAATCCTACTTCCCCAGATACCCAATTGATTTGGGGATTGTGAGCCTGAAGCCAAGGTAACCCCAGGATCACGGGGAACAATGGCGAAGATATGGCTTCCAGAGTCAGCAGCTCCTTATGTTGGGAGAAGATGGCAACAGGCAAAGGAGCGGTCTCCTGGGTTACTTGTCCTGACTTTATGCAAGAGCCATCGGCCAGGTAGACAGAAAGTCCATGCGCCTTTTCTTGCAGCGGGAGTCATTGCTGAATGGCAAAGGTGATATCGACAAAACAGCTACATGCCCCGGAGTCGACAATAGCGTTGACTGTTATTGTTCTTCCCGGAAGTTGGAATGAGAGAGGGAGAGCAAGGTGGGTTGCATTGGCAGACAGAGTTGACAGGTTGGCAGGTATGGAAGAGGGGCACTTACGCATCTTGGCAGGGCAGTTGTGCACGTAGTGGCCGGCCTCGCCACAGTAGAGGCAAAGATTGTGCTGTCTGCGACGTGCTCGTTCTTTAGGGGATAAAGTTGATCATATCACTCCTATTTGCATGGGCCTGGAAGTGTCTGGAACTGGACCGGCAGTATCTGAACAGGTTGGTGCCAGGTAACGGGAAGAGGGAGCTGGCGCCCTTGGGGTCCTCCACACGGGGCGGCCTTGCTGAGTGGACCGCTCTGACCGACGCTCACGGAGTCGTCGATCGATTTGGATGGACAGGGTGATCAGATTTTCAAGAGTACCTGGTATACCCACTCGGGCGAGCTCATCCTTGAGGCTGTCAGAAAGACCCATACGGAATTGGTGTCGTAAGGCAGCATCATTCCATTGAATGTCTGTGCTCCAGCTCCTAAAGTCTGTGACGTAGTCCTCGGCCGCTCTGCGACCTTGCTGGAGCACAAACAGGGCAGCTTCCGCTGTGGCGGTCCGCTGGGGGTCCTCATAAAGCTGAGCCATGGCCTCAAAAAAGGCTAACAAGGAGTGGGTCTGTGCGCTGTTCTGCTCGAGTAGTCGGTAGGCCCAACTCTGGGGTTCTCCTTGGAGTAGAGTGATGACAAACCCCACCTTGGTGGCTTCAAGTGAAAAAGTCCGGGGTTGTAGAGAGAAGTATAGCTGGCATGCATTTTGGAAGGCCCGGAATTTGGCGCGGTCTCCTGCGAATCTTTCCGGAACAGGAACTCTGGGTTCAGGCGGAAGCATCACTACCGAAGGAGCGGAGACAGACTGTACGGGTGCAGTGGGGGAAACTGAAGCCACATGACTGGAATCTGATAAGTTCTGGACCCGCTCGTCCAATTTGACATGTCCTTCTTGTAGGAATTTAATGGCTTGTGTGAGAGCTGCAAGGTGTGTGCAAATCTCCTCCATGGGTGAGGTTTCTCCTGCAGACTCGGTTATGGCTGTCTGATATAGTTACGTACCTCAGAGGACGAGTCTGACTTGTAGGAGAAGACCTCTCATACAGCTCTGGTTCAGGAGCCACCGGAGTGGGAACAGTGGTCTCGGGAACACAGCGGGGTAGGAGTGCCTGTGGAGACTGTGGTGGTTGACACTGTAGCTGGTTGATGATCCTCCAAGTAGGCTGGAACTGCGGATGACAGCAGGATCAGTAGCAGGCTGAAGCAGGGAGAGATAAGCCAGGTCAACACTGGAACACACAGAGCAAGTAGCAGGCAGGTGCAGGGTCAGGCGAGCCGGGTCAGATCAGGTGGTCAGGCAGAGCAATGCGGTGGACTGGAGCAGGATCAGATAAGCAGGCAGAGGTCTGGCAACGGAACAACAGGTAATAGTAGCAGGGTCAAGGCAGGCCAAGGTCAGGGTTGGAGATAACAGGTACGTCAGCAGCGCCGGGTCGTCCAGGTAATCAGATAGCAGATGCAGGTAAAGATACACAGAAGCTGCAGATCAGACAGCAGTGCACTATTGCAACTGCTGGCTTTTTAAAGGCCTAATGGCGCCATGTCATTTAGCGTGCACGCGCGCAATTGGCGCATGCGCGTGCGCAATTGGCGCGCACCGACGCACAGGTACAGAGGGAAGCAGGGATCGTCCTCTATTTCTGGCAGGTCCCTGACAGGAGCTGTGTGTAAAAGTCCGGCATTGTTCACCCGACTCCATATATTTGATTAAGCCACGTGATCTGTGACGCAACGCGTCAGAGGAGCCGGGTGATGTCACTTCTATCCATCCATCGTGTCCGAGATTGGAAGTCCTGTTGTTTGTGAAGCTGATCATTGCTATTTTAACTGTAAGTTTGCTGCTGTGTTAAATAAAATA
The DNA here is from genome assembly GCA_029206835.1 of Rana muscosa. Lineage (NCBI taxonomy): Eukaryota > Metazoa > Chordata > Amphibia > Anura > Ranidae > Rana > Rana muscosa. The sequence goes on along the minus strand of CM055118.1, from coordinate 258,586,067 downwards.
CTTTATTGGATTACTGCACCATAGAGACTTTCTTATGTTATATGTGAACGGTATATGGAGGGGAGTGAGGATCTATAAGGAGAATATCAGCACCAGTGAAAGCCTTATTATCAATCTGGCTGGATGTCCCAGGAGAAGGATTTCATTGCTTTGGAGCCACACATAAACAAAGAGTTAACTAGACCTGTAGGGGTCTTTGTCTAAGGTGAGAGGCTGGGGCAAACCACTGGCGCACTACGGATGGTGGAAGCATTTGGATTTATTGGATTCTACTTATCTTGCACAAGCACTTTATTTATGAACTTTTGGACTGGGCACGTGTATCCCATTTATTCACTGCATTGTCACTTTGAAATTGTTGCACCTATATGGTGCGTGAAGAAACATTATATATTATATACTGTACATATTTTCTACTGTGTGTGAAGAAACGTCATATTTGTGCATAGTTTTTGCATATTTGCACTATACACTGTGTTTGAAGATTTATCACATTGTTTATTGAGTAAGCACCACATACTGTATATTATTATTCAATTAGCACTGTGTGGGAACACCTTTCATGTTGGCAGCTGCTCATTTATATTAATTTAATTATTTTTGGTTTGCGCATTAGTATTTTTTTTAATGGGATGACGTCACCACGCCGCTCGGTCCGCCCTACGCGTTTCGTGATAGGTCACTTCGTCTTAGTGCCCCGAGACGAAGTGACCTATCATGAAACGCGTAGGGCAGACCGAGCGGCATGGTGACGTCATCCCCTTACTGCTCGATCTCCTAGGACGGGTTTACTCGTCGGTGTCCGGCCGGCGCCGCGAGTTCAAGGCTGTTTCCTCACAACACTGCTGTAAGTGTGTTTTTTTATTTTTATACAATAAACCCCAAAGATTTTACACCAGCGAGGTATCCCTCTCCTTTTTTACATGGTGTCATACTGCCTTTTTGCTGTGGAAGTTCGTTTGAAGAGTTGGTTATAGGAGTCTATATCATCCAATTGGGAGTACTTGTATGCAGATTGAGGTCCTCCGTAACAGGGGACCAATACAATCTGGTAAGCTGCTGACCTTTTTTTTGGTGGTGGATATCACTCTTCAGACAAGCACGGTGGAACTTTGGACTTTGTTTATACACAGGTGTTTTCACTCCAGCATTCATTTTTTGTATTAATTCATTTGTGCACATTTAGATTGACGCCTTGTGCGTCATCTTACAATATATTATTTGCATGGTTTATAAATTTATCACGTTTATATTTATCACCATTTATTGGTTATGTTAATTATGTTTTTAGGTTTGTTTTTTACCAATTGACATATTACTAATAAGGGTCTTATGCACTATATACTGTTCAATTTCTAAATTTAATAGGTTTAGCGCCACTATATATATTTTTCTTCCTTTGTTTCACTGAGTATGTTTATCAGGTTAGTGGCAGCTTGAGACCGTAATTGAGGCAATCTGGGTCACCCAGCAATTGCCACCCCTTAATCCTGAGCGCATTTTTTCTTTCTTTCTTATTTTCACTTAATACATTATAGTTAGCTGTAATCAGCCCTAATTAACATCTTCTTCTTCCTATATATATATATATATATATATATATATATATATATATATATATATATATATATTTCCCCTGCTGATTCTTTTATTAATTTTTTTAACCATTATTATTCATTTTTTTATTATTATAATTTGTTTTGTTTGTTACATTTTTTATGTCATATTCTATCTAAATTCATTTTAGGTATACTTTAGGTTGTTGAGGAGCTGCATAGGGTGAATTGGTGTGTGTTTACGCATGAATTATTAATTAAATAATTTTGAAATGTTTTTAAAAACTTTTACCCAGCCCAGAAACTTGTGAGGTGTTTTTCCCTATTCTACTAATATTTATACATCTTATATTGAGAATATTTCTTATTTTTCTGCTGCACTCTGTAGATTGGCCACTAGATGTCAGCAGTGTGTCTTTCTATATTTTTTCAAAGACCATACTGTCCTAAGCTAACATTTATATACTTTAAAGCGGGGGTTCCGCGGCCAATCTCTTTTTATTTTTTTATTTTTTTAGCATTCAATGGTGTTTTCAATACAAAGGTATACTCACTTTTTAGGTGTCTGCAAATACAACCTGTCCGTTTTCGTAGTAAAGAACAACTTATATTATCGGTTCCTGTGAGTTTCCATTTTGCTTGTGGGCATTGTGAAGCCCACAAGCAATTATTTCCTGGAAACGGTGATTGCTCATGTCCCAGCATTCACCGCTCGTTCTCGCGCCTGCGCATTATTTATGGCGAGTAGCGCCGTAAACTTACTGGTTGCTATGTCGTATGTGAAATCTCTCGAGATTTCGCAGCACGGCGTTCCACATTGCATTTTGGGAAGCACGACACTGTGCTCCCAGAAGACATTGCAGCGAGGTCCCACATCGCATTGCGGCGCCGGGGAAACGCCTACTCCCATGGGAGGGGAATCCCGGAAGTCACACTTTGAAAGGCTATACTAAGGTATATATCGTAGAAAAAAAAAATGTTGTGGCTTTTGAGTAGGGATGAGCCGAACACCCCCGGGTTCGGTTCGCACCAGAACCTTCGAACGGACCGAAAGTTCGCGTGAATTTTCGAACCCTATTCGTTATAATGGACGCGAACGTTCGAAATCAAAATTGCTAATTACAACGGCCAATATGCATGTTAATGTCATAAAACAGGTTTGGGGACCCGGGTCCTGCCCCAGGGGACATATATCAATGCAAAAAGAAATTTTAAAAACTAAAGTTTTTTCGGGAGCAGTCATTTTAATGATGCATAAAGTGAAAAAAAAAAAAGTGAAATTTTCCTTTAAATATGGTACCTGGGGGGTGTCTAAAGTATGCCTGTGAAGTGGCATGTGTTTCCCGTGTTTAGAACTGTCCTTGCACAAAATGACATTTGTAAAGGAAAAAAAGAAGCCATTTAAAACCACTTGCGGCTTTAATGTCATGTCTTGTCCTGGCCGCCATATGGCTGAAAATCCTTGAGAAAAATGGCATGGCTACCCCATCACCCCCCCCCCCCCCACCCCAGCCCCTTTGGGTCTTGTATGGATACTAAGGGGGACCCCGCACCCAAAATAAAACCCTATACCTACAACCCTATATACTCTGAACAGCAGTATATAGGTGGTGCAAACAAGACATGGACTGTAGGTTTGTTCTTAAGTAGAATCTGAACAGGTACATTATGAAGTGTAGCTACATCCCAAAAAAATCAATTTTTAAGCTTTTTGGAGAACATAGGGAGGGGTTATCACCCCTGTAACATTTGCTGTCTTTGCACATCTGTTCAGAACATGTCACCTCACTTTCCGTCCCAATGACAAATGTTTTTGGAAAAGTGGGGTTTTAATTGAAACAAGGATTGGTGATAAAGCATCAGTAGAGAGGAGATACCTTTTTCCCAAATTAAATCTAACAGGATAGAATTTTCCTTCCTAGGGGTAGATTTCCTCTCACTTCCTGTTTTCTCTTGCCGTTTGCAAGTAGGAGTCGTTTGTAAGTTGGATGTTTGAAAGTAGGGGCCTGCCGTATATACTCTGCAGAAATTTGCCCTATTAGATGTTGGTGTAGCCACAAGACTGGTGGGCACAGGAATGGGCCCTGCTGTGAGTTAATAGATCAAGATTTGTACTTGCATGCACCTGTTGAACCGGGCAGAAAAATTGGGCCTTTGGTGGTGGTGGTGGTGGTGGTGGACGGTGTTGCCACAAGACTGTAAGCCCTCACAGTTACTCTTGGTGGGTGCAGGAATGGGCCCTGCTGTGAGTTATTAGATCAAGATTTGTAATTGCATGCACCTGTTGAACAGGGCAGAAAAATTGGGCCTTTGGTGGTGGTGGTGGTGGTGGACGGTGTTGCCACAAGACTGTAGGCCCTCATAGTTACTCTTGGTGGGCGCAGGAATGGGCCCTGCTGTGAACTATTAGATCAAGATTTATAATTACACGCCCCTGTTAAACAAGGGCTGAAAAATTGTGCCTTAGGCATTGGTGCTGGTGCCACAACACTGCAACCCCTCACAGATACTGTACTTGGAGCACAGCAGTCACACCTGTTGCGAAGCATCTTTTTAAAAAATTGTAATTACACGCCCCTGTTATACAGGGACTGAAAAATTGTGCCTTAGGCACTGGTGCTGGTGCCACAACACTGCAACCCCTCACAGATACTGTACTCTGAGCACAGCAATGAGACCTGTTGCAAAGCATTGCCTAAAAATTGTAATTACACGCCCCAACAGGGGCTGAAAAATTGTGCCTTAGGCACTGGTGCTGGTGCCACAACACTGCAACCCCTCACAGATACTGTACTCTGAGCACAGCAGTCAGACCTGTTGCGAAGCATCTTTTTAAAAAATTGTAATTACACGCCCCTGTTATACAGGGGCTGAAAAATTGTGCCTTAGGCACTGGTGTGGTGGCATGGATCATTGAGGAGGAGGAAGAGGATAGTCAGTGAACATAACAGGACAGTCACTCAGCATCAGCATAGGCAGTCTTGAAGGGATGTGACATTATAAATTATTCCGTTATATCCGCTTCAGGTGTCTGGTAGCTGGTGGTGATCCAAGACTGATTCATTTTTATGAAGGTCAGTCGATCAACCGAGTCGGTGGACAGGCGCACCCTATGATCGGTGACAAATCCTCCAGCAGCACTGAATGTGCGTTCGGAAAGAACGCTGGATGCAGGACAGGCCAGTAGCTCAATTGCATACTGTGCAAGCTCTGGCCAGTGATCCATCCTCAGGACCCAGTAAGCCAGAGGATTTTCGGTGGGAAAGGTGTCCAAGTCTGACCTTGCCCCTAGGTATTCCTGCACCATGTATATCAGACGCTGGCGATGGTTGCTGGAACCGATCATACCTTGGGGCTGCGGACTAAAAAATTGTCTGAACGCATCGGTCAGACGTCCACCTTCCCCACCGCTCCTTCTGCTACTGACCGAAGCCTCAGCAACTCGTCGTCCAGGACCAGGAGTTTGTAACCTCCCAGTTTCTGGGAACGCGTTGCACAGACCTTTCTGCAAGGCCTCCCTGAGATGTCTCATCCTCTGCTCCCTCTGCGACGGCAAGATAAGGTCCGCAACCTTACCCTTGTACCGTGGATCAAGGAGAGTGGCCAGCCAGTAATGGTCACTCTCCTTGATCCGAAGAACACGAGGATCCTTCCGCAGGCTTTGCAGGATCAGGGAGGCCATGCAGCGTAGGTTAGCTGAGGCATTCGGTCCGGAGTCTTCTGGGTCACTGAGGATGACATGATCGCCAGCCACCTCCTCCCAGCCACGTACAAGTCCACTGGTTTGTTGGGACTGTACATCATCCCTAAAAGACTGCTGCTGCTGATGCTGAGTGCCAGGCTCCACCTCCATGCTCACACAATCCTCCTCCTCCTCCTCCTCCTCTTCCTGTGTGATGGGTGGGACAGAAGGAACATTGTCTGGATAAAGGGGGCCTTGAGAGACAAGGAAGTCCTCCTCTTCCTGCCTCTGTTCTGCCTCAAGTGCCCTGTCCATTATCCCACGCAGCGTATGCTCCAACAGGTGGACAAGAGGTACAGTGTCACTGATGCATGCACTGTCACTGCTCACCATCCTCGTGGCCTCCTCAAATGGTGAGAGGACAGTGCATGCATCCCTGATCATGCTCCACTGGCGTGGGGAAAAAAAGCCAAGCTCCCCTGACCCTGTCCTGGTGCCGTAGTCGCAAAGGTACTCATTGATGGCCCTCTGCTGCGTGTGCAGTCGCTGCAGCATGGCCAACGTTGAGTTCCACCTGGTGGGCATGTCACATATTAGGCGGTTCTTGGGCAGGTTCAGCTCCTTTTGCAGCTCAGTCAGCCGAGCACTGGCATTATAAGATCGGCGGAAATGCACACAGACTTTCCTGGCCTGCCTCAGGACATCCTGTAAGCCTGGGAACCTGCCCAAGAACCGCTGCACCACCAGGTTGAGGACGTGAGCCATACAGGGCACATGGGTGAGCTGCCCCTGTCGCAGGGCGGAGAGGAGGTTGGTGCCATTATCAGAAACGACCATTCCTGGCTTAAGCTGGCGTGGCGTCAACCACCTCTCGGCCTGCCCCTGCAGAGCTGCCAGAACCTCTGGCCCAGTGTGGCTCCTGTCCCCCAAACACACCAGCGCAAGCACGGCATGGCATCTTTTTGCCTGCGTACTCGCGTAGCCCCTTGTACGCCTACGGAGCACCGCTGGTTCCGAGGACAGAGCACTCGAAGAGGACATGGAGGAAGAAGAAGAGGAGGGGGTGGAGGAGAGAGGTGTGTCACAACCAGTAGTAGCATTTTGGAGGCGTGGTGGCGGAACAACCTCCAACACTACTGCACCTTGTCCTGCATCCCTCCCAGCTGCCAATAGAGTGACCCAATGGGCCGTGAAAGAAAGATAACGTCCCTGTCCATGCCTGCTGGACCATGAGTCAGCGGTAATATGCACCTTACCGCTGACCGCCCTGTCCAGCGAGGCATGGACATTGCCTTCCACATGCCAGTAGAGAGACGGAATCGCCTTCCGTGAGAAAAAGTGGCGTTTGGGAACCTGCCACTGAGGAACCGCACATTGAACAAACTCACGGAAGGGGGCCGAGTCTATCAACTGAAAAGGCAGCAGTTGAAGTGCTAGCAATTTAGCCAAGCTAGCATTCAACCGCTGGGCATGTGGATGGCTGGGAGTATACTTCTTTCGACGGTCCAGCAGCTGGGGCAGGGAAATTTGCCTGCTACAATCGGACGTCGGTGTACTGCAAGTACTTGGTTGTGACACACCTAATTCTACACCTTCAGTCCTCTCAGAGCAGCTTTCAGAGAGGACTGAAGATATAGTGGGGATGGAGATCCCAGCTGATGAGGAGCAAGGAGAGGTCCGCTTTGTTCTTTGGTGTGGGTCTTTTATGTGTGCTTGCCAACGAGCTGCATGGCAGGTCGACATATGTCTGCTCATGCTTGTGGTGCCCAAGCGGCTGATGTTTTGGCCACGCGAGATACGCTTGAGACAAATATTGCAAATAGCAGTGGTGCGATCTGATGCACTCGTCTCAAAAAAGGCCCACACCAAAGAACTTTTGTGATAACGTGCAGAGGCAGCGCCCTGCACAGGCGGAGCTCTGCGGTGTGGTACAGTTGCTGTGCTGGCCTCTAGCTGGCCTCCAGGGGGCATCCTGCCTCATTGGACATGTGACGCTGCATCCTCCTCCTCCTCCTCCTCCTCCTCTCTCCCTTCAGGCAGCCACGTGGAGTCAGTGACCTCATCATCCCCTCCCTCTTCACCACTAGAGCAAACCTGGCAGTAAGCTGCAGCTGGTGGAACACTACTGCCAGATTGCTGTCCTTCAGCATCCCCTCTCTCTGCGCGCACACTACTGACTTCCTCAAGCTGGGTATCATCATCCGAGCCTTCGAATCGTTGGGCATCCTCCTGGAGCATGTACCCAACACTGTGCTCAAACAGTTCGGGGGACTCCTCAGGAGGACATGGTGGGTCTAGGGAAGGGGTGGCTGATGATGCCATTGAGTACGCGTTGGCAGCTGCTCTGCCAGTACCCTGAGCCTGGGTGAGAGAGGATGAGGAGGATGAGGAGGGCTTGGTCATCCATTCTACCAAGCCTTCGGCATGATGCGGCTCCACATGTCCAGCTGCCGAAAACAAAGACAAGCGTGTCCCATGGCCACGTGCTGATGACGATGCACGACCACGTCCACGGCCAGCACTGTTGTCTCTAGAAACAGAGCCTGCCTGCCCTGTGTTCTTGCCTCGGCACGCTCTGCCTCTCCTTGGCGGTCTTCCAGCCATTGTAGTCGGTAGTGTATATAGTATAAAAAATAGAACTCCTATGTGTGCTCACAACACACTGTAGGTCCTATGGGTGCTGACACTAACACACTATAGGTACTATGTGTGCTGCTGACAAGAAAATATAGGAGCTCTGTTTGCTGCCACTAATACACAAGAAGTCCTATTGGTGCTTCTGAGATGAAAATATAGGAGCTCTGTGTGATGCCACTAACACACTAGAAGTCCTATGGGTGCTGCTGAGAAGAAAATATAGGAGCTCTGTGTGATGCCACTAACACACTAGAAGTCCTATGGGTGCTTCTGAGATGAAAATATAGGAACTCTGTGTGATGCCACTAACACACTAGAAGTCCTATGGGTGCTGCTGAGAAGAAAATATAGGAGCTCTGTTTGCTGCCACTAACACACTAGAAGTCCTATGGGTGCTTCTGAGATGAAAATATAGGAACTCTGTGTGATGCCACTAACACACTAGAAGTCCTATGGGTGCTGCTGAGAAGAAAATATAGGAGCTCTGTTTGCTGCCACTAACACACTGGAAGTCCTATGGGTGCTTCTGAGAAGAAAATATAGGAGCTCTGTGTGATGCCACTAACACACTAGAAGTCCTATGGGTGCTGCTGAGAAGAAAATATAGGAGCTCTGTTTGCTGCCACTAACACACTAGAAGTCCTATGGGTGCTGCTGAGAAGAAAATATAGGAGCTCTGTGTGATGCCACTAACACACTAGAAGTCCTATGGGTGCTTCTGAGATGAAAATATAGGAACTCTGTGTGATGCCACTAACACACTAGAAGTCCTATGGGTGCTGCTGAGAAGAAAATATAGGAGCTCTGTTTGCTGCCACTAACACACTAGAAGTCCTATGGGTGCTGCTGAGAAGAAAATATAGGAGCTCTGTGTGATGCCACTAACACACTAGAAGTCCTATGGGTGCTTCTGAGATGAAAATATAGGAGCTCTGTGTGATGCCACTAACACACTAGAAGTCCTATGGGTGCTGCTGAGAAGAAAATATAGGAGCTCTGTTTGCTGCCACTAACACACTAGAAGTCCTATGGGTGCTGCTGAGAAGAAAATATAGGAGCTCTGTTTGCTGCCACTAACACACTAGAAGTCCTATGGGTGCTGCTGAGAAGAAAATATAGGAGCTCTGTGTGATGCCACTAACACACTAGAAGTCCTATGGGTGCTTCTGAGATGAAAATATAGGAACTCTGTGTGATGCCACTAACACACTAGAAGTCCTATGGGTGCTGCTGAGAAGAAAATATAGGAGCTCTGTTTGCTGCCACTAACACACTAGAAGTCCTATGGGTGCTTCTGAGAAGAAAATATAGGAGCTCTGTGTGATGCCACTAACACACTAGAAGTCCTATGGGTGCTTCTGAGATGAAAATATAGGAACTCTGTGTGATGCCACTAACACATTAGAAGTCCTATGGGTGCTGCTAAGAAGAAAATATAGGAGCTCTGTTTGCTGCCACTAACACACTAGAAGTCCTATGGGTGCTTCTGAGAAGAAAATATAGGAGCTCTGTGTGATGCCACTAACACACTAGAAGTCCTATGGGTGCTTCTGAGATGAAAATATAGGAACTCTGTGTGATGCCACTAACACATTAGAAGTCCTATGGGTGCTGCTGAGAAGAAAATATAGGAGCTCTGTTTGCTGCCACTAACACACTAGAAGTCCTATGGGTGCTGCTGAGAAGAAAATATAGGAGCTCTGTTTGCTGCCACTAACACACTAGAAGTCCTATGGGTGCTGCTGAGAAGAAAATATAGGAGCTCTGTGTGATGCCACTAACACACTAGAAGTCCTATGGGTGCTTCTGAGATGAAAATATAGGAACTCTGTGTGATGCCACTAACACATTAGAAGTCCTATGGGTGCTGCTGAGAAGAAAATATAGGAGCTCTGTTTGCTGCCACTAACACACTAGAAGTCCTATGGGTGCTGCTGAGAAGAAAATATAGGAGCTCTGTCTGCTGCCACTAACACACTAGAAGTCCTATGGGTGCTTCTGAGATGAAAATATAGGAGCTCTGTGTGATGCCACTAACACACTAGAAGTCCTATGGGTGCTGCTGAGAAGAAAATATAGGAGCTCTGTTTGCTGCCACTAACACACTAGAAGTCCTATGGGTGCTGCTGAGAAGAAAATATAGGAGCTCTGTTTGCTGCCACTAACACACTAGAAGTCCTATGGGTGCTTCTGAGATGAAAATATAGGAGCTCTGTGTGATGCCACTAACACACTAGAAGTCCTATGGGTGCTGCTGAGAAGAAAATATAGGAGCTCTGTTTGCTGCCACTAACACACTAGAAGTCCTATGGGTGCTGCTGAGAAGAAAATATAGGAGCTCTGTGTGATGCCACTAACACACTAGAAGTCCTATGGGTGCTTCTGAGATGAAAATATAGGAGCTCTGTGTGAAGCCACTAACACACTAGAAGTCCTATGGGTGCTGCTGAGAAGAAAATATAGGAGCTCTGTGTGATGCCACTAACACACTAGAAGTCCTATGGGTGCTTCTGAGATGAAAATATAGGAGCTCTGTTTGCTGTCACTAACACACTAGAAGTCCTATGGGTGCTGCTGAGAAGAAAATATAGGAGCTCTGTGTGATGCCACTAACACACTAGAAGTCCTATGGGTGCTGCTGAGAAGAAAATATAGGAGCTCTGTTTGCTGCCACTAACACACTAGAAGTCCTATGGGTGCTGCTGAGAAGAAAATATAGGAGCTCTGTGTGATGCCACTAACACACTAGAAGTCCTATGGGTGCTTCTGAGATGAAAATATAGGAACTCTGTGTGATGCCACTAACACACTAGAAGTCCTATGGGTGCTGCTGAGAAGAAAATATAGGAGCTCTGTTTGCTGCCACTAACACACTAGAAGTCCTATGGGTGCTGCTGAGAAGAAAATATAGGAGCTCTGTGTGATGCCACTAACACACTAGAAGTCCTATGGGTGCTTCTGAGATGAAAATATAGGAACTCTGTGTGATGCCACTAACACACTAGAAGTCCTATGGGTGCTGCTGAGAAGAAAATATAGGAGCTCTGTTTGCTGCCACTAACACACTAGAAGTCCTATGGGTGCTTCTGAGAAGAAAATATAGGAGCTCTGTGTGATGCCACTAACACACTAGAAGTCCTATGGGTGCTTCTGAGATGAAAATATAGGAACTCTGTGTGATGCCACTAACACATTAGAAGTCCTATGGGTGCTGCTAAGAAGAAAATATAGGAGCTCTGTTTGCTGCCACTAACACACTAGAAGTCCTATGGGTGCTTCTGAGAAGAAAATATAGGAGCTCTGTGTGATGCCACTAACACACTAGAAGTCCTATGGGTGCTTCTGAGATGAAAATATAGGAACTCTGTGTGATGCCACTAACACATTAGAAGTCCTATGGGTGCTGCTGAGAAGAAAATATAGGAGCTCTGTTTGCTGCCACTAACACACTAGAAGTCCTATGGGTGCTGCTGAGAAGAAAATATAGGAGCTCTGTTTGCTGCCACTAACACACTAGAAGTCCTATGGGTGCTGCTGAGATGAAAATATAGGAACTCTGTGTGATGCCACTAACACACTAGAAGTCCTATGGGTGCTGCTGAGAAGAAAATATAGGAGCTCTGTTTGCTGCCACTAACACACTAGAAGTCCTATGGGTGCTGCTGAGAAGAAAATATAGGAGCTCTGTTTGCTGCCACTAACACACTAGAAGTCCTATGGGTGCTTCTGAGAAGAAAATATAGGAGCTCTGTTTGCTGCCACTAACACACTAGAAGTCCTATGGGTGCTGTTGGGGTGCAATGCTGTGCTAACAGCACTGCGGTTGGTACTACTGCAATACTGTACTAACAGTAAGCACGCACCAGACTAATCCCCAGCAGCAGCTAATAACACGCTAACTGTGCAATCAGCAGCAATGAACGATCAATGACTTAGGTAGCAATGGTTTAGCAAAGAAATAGCCAATGGTTTAGCAAAGAAGAGCAAATCTTTCAGTATCAAGCAAAGACAGAATCAGCAGACTGATCTCTCCTAAAGCCGGAACTCATGTGACCGGGGCCGATGGCGTGGCGGCCTTTTAAATGGTGGGGCATGTACTAAAGCCCCTGAGCTGTAATTGGCTACAGGCGTCCTGCCTGTAGCCAATTATTGCTCTCCGAGTTTCGGGCGCTGTGATTGGCCAAGCATGCGGGGTCACAGTGCATGCTTGGCCAATCATCAGCCAGCAATGCACTGCGCCGGCCGCGCCGGCCGCAATGCATTACGGGGCCGCTCGCATCACACGAATGTGATGCGAACGGCCCAAATAGTTCTGGGCTCGACGAGCGAGCGAACGCCCGGTGCTCGATTCGAACATGGGTTCGAATCGAGCACCGGGCCCATCCCTACTTTTGAGTATGTGCAATGATTATGTTAGAATACTGTTGTCGTGTTGGGTGAACCTCCGCTTTAAGCACTCCAGTACCAGCCTGTATATATTCCTTTATTACCAGGCGATTTTTTTCGGTTTTCAGTGCCCATGATAGTTTGCCTGACAATTACTCAAACATGCAACTCTGTGCCCAAATTCATTTTATTGAGACAGATAGATCTTTCTTTTGGTGGTATTTAAAGGGTAACTCCACTTTCAAGAAAAAATATAGCTTATGAATAAAAAATAGAGCATATGTAGTTGCTGCACAAGCCATCATTTTTAGGAATATTAAATTAAATATCTTTCCTTTTTGTACAATTCAAGACAATATGGCAACCTGAAGACGATCTGTATACTGTTGCTGTACAGAACACTACTAGAAATGTCATTTCCTGCTTGTGTGATTGTGGTTACCTGATTTTCCTAGAAGTCTGCACCAAAATACAATTTACATTTTAGGTTTCCTTTGCAATAAAAATGTAAGCTTTGGCAGGATACTTTACAAGGGTTACATTTCTAAAAGATGCAGGCGCTACAACTTTTCTCATCAGAAACACAGGGAAAGAAGTCCCTGGCCATTCTTTTTTTAATAGTGCTGCACTGAAAACACACTGCATTTGCCAGTGTGTGGGGTACCATTTATGCCGCGTACACACGATCGGAAATTCCGACAAGAAAAGTCTGATGTGAGCTTTTGATTGAAAATTCTGAACGTGTGTAGGCTCCATCTGACTTTTCCTGTCGGAATTTCCGCCAACAAAAGATTGAGAGCAGGTTCTCTACTTTTCCGACGAAAAAAGTTCCTATCGGAAATTGCAAACGTATGTATGCAATTCCGACGCGCAAAGAACCATGCATGCTCAGAATCAAGCAGAAGAGCCGAACTGCCTATTGAACTTCATTGATCTCGGCTCATCATACGTCTTGTACGTCACAGCGCTCTTGACCTTTGGACAGTGGCGTCACTAGGGTTGGTGTCACCAAGTGCGGAAAAAAAATGGTGTCACCCCCCCACCAACTATAGTCCCCCCTCCATCAATATAGAACCCCTCCCTCAGTACAGACCCCCCTCCATCAATATAGACCCCCTCCCTCAGTATAAACCTCCCCCTCAGTACAGACACCCCCTCAGTGCAGACCCCTCATCAGTACAGATACCCCCACCTTAGTGCAGACCCCCCAAGCAGTACAGACACCCCCTCAGTGCAGACCCCCCTCAGTTACAGACACCCCCTCACTGCAGACCCCCCTCAGTTACAGACACCCCCCCCTCAGTGCTGATCCCCTCAGTGCAGACCCCCCTCAGTTATAGACCCCCCTCAGTTATAGACCCCCCTCAGTTATAGACCCCCCTCAGTTACAGACCCCCCTCAGTGTAGACACTCTCACCTTAGTGCAGACCCCCCAGCAGTACAGACACCCCCCTCAGTGCAGACCCCCCTCAGTTACAGACACCCCCAGCAGTACAGACCCCCCTCAGTGCAGACACCCCTGTCAGTGCAGACCCCCCTCAGTTACAGACACCCCCTCAGTGCAGACCCCCCTCAGTTACAGACCCCCCTCAGTTACAGACACCCCCTCACTGCAGACCCCCCTCAGTTACAGACACCCCCCCCTCAGTGCTGATCCCCTCAGTGCAGACCCCCCTCAGTTATAGACCCCCCTCAGTTATAGACCCCCCTCAGTTATAGACCCCCCTCAGTTACAGACCCCCCTCAGTGTAGACACTCTCACCTTAGTGCAGACCCCCCAGCAGTACAGACACCCCCCTCAGTGCAGACCCCCCTCAGTTACAGACACCCCCAGCAGTACAGACCCCCCTCAGTGCAGACACCCCTGTCAGTGCAGACCCCCCTCAGTTACAGACACCCCCTCAGTGCAGACCCCCCTCAGTTACAGACACCCCCAGCAGTACAGACCCCCCTCAGTACAGACACCCCTGTCAGTGCAGACTCCCCTCAGTTACAGACCCCCCCTCAGTGCAGACCCCCCTCAGTTACAGACACCCCCTCAGTGCAGACCCCCCCTCAGTTACAGACACCCCCCTCAGTGCAGACCCCCCTCAGTTACAGACACTCCCCTCAGTGCAGACCCCCCTCAGTGCAGACACCCCTCCCCTTGGTGCAGACCCCCCAGTAAAGACACCCCCTCAGTGCAGACCCCCCAGCATTAGACACCCCCACTCTCCATCAGTATAGACGCCCCCCTTACCTTACAGACCTCAGAACAGCAGATACACACAGTGGTGTGTGTCCCTCGCGCGTGGGCTCCTCCTCCTCTGTGGATGTAAACAGAGAGGACGGGGCGGCGGCTTCGTTCCGGTCTGCTGAAGGAAACAGCTGCGGCGCGAGGCACAGGGCAGCGGGCGGTGTTAGTGGTGCCGCTACCCACAGGTGTCACCCCTCTGGCGGGTGTCACCCGGGTGCAGCCCGCACCTGCCTAGCAACGTCACTGCCTTCGGAATTTCCGACAAGATTTGTGTGACCGTGTGTATGCAGCACAAGTTTGAGCCGAAATTCCGTCTGAAAAAAATCCATGGTTTTCTTGTCGGAATTTCTGTGTACGTGGCAATAGAATTAATGACAACCCGTGCATCTGCTAAGGAGTAGTGATGAGCCGAACACCCCCGGGTTCGGTTCGCACCAGAACCCGCAAACGGACCGAAAGTTCGTACGAACATTAGAACCCTATTAAATACAATGGATGCGAACGTTCGAATTCTAAAGTGCTAATTATAACAACTATTATGCATGTTATTGTCCTAAAAAGGGTTTGGGAACCCGGGTTCTGCACCAGGGGACATGTATCAATGCAAAAAGAAGTTTTAAAAAGGGATTTTTTTCGGGAGCAGTCATTTTAATGATGCATAAAGTGAAAAAAAAAAGTCAAATATTCCTTTAAATATCGTACCTGGGGGGTGTCTAAAGTATGCCTGTGAAGTGCCACGTGTTTCCCGTGTTTAGAACTGTCCCTGCACAAAATGACACTTCTAAAGGAAAAAAAAGCCATTTAAAACTTCTTGCGGCTTTAATGTAATGTCTGGTCCCGGTAATATGGATGAAAATCTTTTAGAAAAATGGCATAGCTACCCCATGACCCCCCCCCCCCCTACCCCAGCCCATTACCAGCCCCTTTGGGTCTTGTATGGATATTAAGGGGAACCCCGCACATAAAATAAAAAAGGCCCTATATACTCTGAACAGCCGTATACAGGCGGTGCATACAAGACAGGGACTGTAGGTTTGTTCTTATGTAGAATGTGTTTGTAATTTTGAACAGGTACATTGTTGAACTGTAGCTCCAGCCCAAAAATCTATTTTTAAACTTTTTGGGAAACATAGGTAAGGGTTATCACCCCTGTAACATTTGTTTTGCTGTCTGTGCCCCTGTTCAGAACATTTCACCTCACTTTCCGTCCCAATGACAACTGTTTTTGAAATGTGGTGTTTTTCTTGAAACAAGGATTGCTGATAAAGCATCAGTACAGAGGAGACACCTTTCTCCCATATTTATTCTTACAGGAGAGAATTTTCCTTCCTATGGGTAGATTTCCTCTCACTTCCTGTTGTCTTCTTTCGTTTGCAAGTAGGAGTCGTTTGTAAGTTGGATGTTTGAAAGTAGGGACCTGCCGTATATACTCTGCAGAAATAGGCCCCTTAGTTGTTGGTGTTGGCACAACACTGTAAGCACTCACAGTTACTCTTGGTTGGTGCTGGAACGCCCTGCTGTCAACTATTATATCAGGAATTTTAATTACATATAATTGTTGAACAGTGGTAGTAAAAATTGGGGCTTTGATGGTGGTGCTGGTGCCACAACACTGTAAGCCCTGACAGTTACTCTTGGTGGGTGCAGCAATGGGCCCTGCTGTGAATTATTAGATCAAGAATTGTAATTGCATGCCCCTGTTGAACAGGGGCTGAAAAATTGGGCTTTTCGTGGTGGTGGTGGTGGTGTTGCCACAACACTGTAAGCCCTCAGAGTTACTCTTGGTGGGTGCAGGAATGGGCCCTGCTGTGAATTATTAGATCAAGAATTGTAATTACATGCCCCTTTTGAACAGTGGCTGAAAAATTGGGCCTTTCGTGGTGGTGGTGGTGGTGGCGTTGCCACAACACTGTAAGCCCTCAGACTTACTCTTGGTGGGTGCAGGAATGGGCCCTGCTGTGAATTATTACATCAAGAATTGTAATTGCATGCCCCTGTTGAACAGGGGCTGAAAAATTGGGCCTTAGGCACTGGTGGCACAACACTACAACCCCTCACAGATACTGTACTTGGAGCACAGCAATGAGCCCTGTTGCAAAGTATTGCTTCAAAAATTGTAATGACACGCCCCTGTTAAACAGGGGCTGAAAAATTGGGCCTTAGGCACTGGTGGCACAACACTACAACCCCTCACAGATACTGTACTTGGAGCACAGCAATGAGCCCTATGGCAAATTATTGCTAAAAAAATTGTAAGTACACGCCCCTGTAAAACAGGGGCTGAAAAATTGGGCCTTAGCCACTGGTGGCGGCACCCATAAACAAAAATGATCTTCCAAGCTATCATCATCAATCGTATCATTGAGGACTCGGAGGAGGAGGATAGCCAGTCAACATAACAGCACAGGCACTCAGCATCAGCATCAGTCTTGAAGGGACGTGACATGTTAAAATCAATTAGTCTGTTATATCAGCATCAGGTGTGTGGTAGCTGGTGGTGATCCAAGACTGGTTCATCTTGATGAAAGTCAGTCGATCAACCGAGTCGGTGGACAGGCGCACCCTGTGATCCGTGACAAATCCTCCAGCAGCACTGAATGTGCGTTCCGAAAGAACGCTGGATGCAGGACAGGCCAGTAGCTCAATTGCATACTGTGCAAGCTCTGGCCAGTGATCCATCCTCAAGACCCAGTAAGCCAGAGGATTTTCGGTGGGGAAGGTGTCCAAGTCTGACCTTGCCCCTAGATATTCCTGCACCATGTTTATCAGACGCTGGCGATGGTTGCTGGAACCAATCATACTTTGGGGCTGCGGACTAAAGAATTGTCTGAACGCATCGGTCAGACGGCCACCTTCCCCACCGCTCCTTCTTTGACTGGCCGAAGCCTCAGCAACTCGTTGTCCTGGACCAGGAGTTTGTAACCTCCCAGTCTCTGGGAACGCGTTGCACAGACCTTTCTGCAAGGCCTCTCGGAGTTGTCTCATCCTCTGCTCCCTCTGCGACGGTAACATAAGGTCCGCAACCTTACCCTTGTACCGTGGATCAAGGAGAGTGGCCAGCCAGTAATGGTCCCTCTCCTTGATCCGAAGAATACGAGGATCCTTCCGCAGACTTTGCAGGATCAGGGAGGCCATGCAGCGTAGGTTTGCTGAGGCATTCGCTCCGGAGTCCTCTGGGTCACTAAGGACGACATGATCCGCAGTCACCTCCTCCCAGCCACGTACAAGTCCACTGGTTTCTTGGGACTGTAAATCATCCCTAAAAGACTGCTGCTGATGATGCTGAGTGCCAGCCTCCACCTCCATGCTGACACAATCCTCCTCCTCCTCCTCCTCCTCCTCCTCTTCCTCTTCCTGTGCGATGGGTGGGACAGAAGGAACACTGTCTGGGTAAAGGGGGCCTTGAGAG
Organism: Rana muscosa; assembly: GCA_029206835.1. Lineage (NCBI taxonomy): Eukaryota > Metazoa > Chordata > Amphibia > Anura > Ranidae > Rana > Rana muscosa. Next base: position 258,568,161 of record CM055118.1, on the reverse strand, counting down.
GCAAGGAAGTCCTCCTCTTCCTGCCTCTGTTCTGCCTCAAGTGCCCTGTCCATTATTCCACGCAGCGTGTGCTCCAACAGGTGGACAAGAGGTACAGTGTCACTGATGCATGCACTGTCACTGCTCACCATCCTCGTGGCCTCCTCAAATGGTGCCAGGACAGTGCATGCATCCCTGATCATGCCCCACTGGCGTGGAGAAAAAAACCAAGCTCCCCTGACCCTGTCCTGGTGCCGTAGTCGCACAGGTACTCATTGATGGCCCTCTGCTGTGTGTGCAGCCGCTGCAGCATGGCCAACGTTGAGTTCCACCTGGTGGGCATGTCACATATAAGGCGGTTCTTGGGCAGGTTCAACTCCTTTTGCAGCTCAGCCAGGCGAGCACTGGCATTATAAGATCTGCGGAAATGCACACAGACTTTCCTGGCCTGCCTCAGGACATCCTGTAAGCCCGGGTACCTGCCCAAGAACCGCTGCACCACCAGGTTAAGGACGTGAGCCACACAGGGCACATGGGTCAGTTGTCCCTGTCGGAGGGCGGAGAGGAGGTTGGTGCCATTGTCGCAAACCACCATTCCTGGCTTAAGCTGGCGTGGCGTCAACCACCTCTCGGCCTGGCCCTGCAGAGCAGACAGGACCTCTGCCCCAGTGTGGCTTCTGTCCCCCAAACACACCAGCGCAAGCACGGCATGGCATCTTTTTGCCTGCGTACTTGCGTAGCCCCGTGAACGGCTACGGAGCACCGCTGGTTCATAGGACAAACCACAGGAAGAGGCCATGGAGGAAGAAGAAGAGGAGGGGGTGGAGGAGAGAGGTGTGTCACAACCAGTAGTAGCATTTTGGAGGCGTGGCGGTGGGACAACCTCCAACACTACTGCACCTTGTCCTGCATCCTTCCCAGCTGCCAAAAGAGTGACCCAATGGGCCGTGAAAGAAAGGTAACGTCCCTGTCCATGCCTGCTGGACCATGAGTCAGCGGTAATATGCACCTTACCGCTGACCGCCCTGTCCAGCGAGGCCAAGACATTGCCTTCCACATGCCGGTAGAGAGCCGGAATAGCCTTCCGTGAGAAAAAGTGGCGTTTGGGAACCTGCCACTGAGGAACCGCACATTGCACAAACTCACGGAAGGGGGCCGAGTCTACCAACTGAAAAGGCAGCAGTTGAAGCGCTAGCAATTTAGCCAAGCTAGCATTCAACCGCTGGGCATGTGGATGGCTGGGAGTGAACTTCTTTCGATGGTCCAGCAGCTGGGGCAGGGAAATTTGCCTGCTAGAATCGGACGTCGGTGTACTGCTAGCAGAGTGGCCGCAAGTACTTGGCTGTGACACACCTAATTCTACACCTTCATTCCTCTCAGTGCATGTTTCAGAGAGGACTGAAGTTATAGTGGGGTTGGAGATCCCAGCTGATGCGGTGCAAGGAGAGGTCCGCTTTGTTCTTTGGTGTGGGTCTTTGAGGTAGGCTTGCCAACGAGCTGCATGGCAGGTCAACATATGTCTGGTCAGGCATGTGGTACCCAAGCGGCTGATGTTTTGGCCACGCGATATACGCTTGAGACATATGTTGCAAACAGCAGCTGTGCGATCTGATGCACTAGCCTCAAAAAAGGCCCACACCAAGGAACTTTTTGAATGACGGGCAGAGGCAGCGCCCTGCACAGGCGGAGCTCTGCGGTGTGATTCCGTCGGTGTACTGCCCTTACGCTGGCCACCAAAGGGCATCCTGTCTCGTTGGAGATGTGCCTCCTCCTCATCCTCCTCCTCCTCTCTCCTATTAGGCACCCACGTGGAGTCAGTGACCTCATCATCCCCTCCCTCCTCATCACTGGAGCCAATCTGGCAGTATGCTGCAGCTGCTGGAACATGACTGCCAGATTGGTGTCCTTCTTGAGCATCCCCTCTGTCTGCTCTCACCCTACTGCCTTCCTGTAGCTGGGTTTCATCATCAGACCCTTCGAAACGCTGGGCATCCTCCTGGAGCATGTACCCAACACTGTGCTCAAACAGTTCGGGGGACTCCTCAGGAGGAGGACATGGTGGGTCTAGGGAAGGAGTGACTGATGATGAGTCTGACATTGATACCAGGGAAGAGGACGCTTTGGCAGCTGCTTTGCCAGTACCCTGAGCCTGGGTGAGAGAGGATGAGGAGGAGGAGGAGGGCTTGGTCATCCACTCTACCAAGTCTTCGGCATGATGTGGCTCAACATGTCCAGCTGCGGAAAAGAAGGACAAGCGTGTCCCATGGCCATGTGCTGATGACAATGCACCGCGTCCACGACCAGCACTGTTGCCCCCAGACACAGAGCCTGCTTGCCCTCTTTTATTGCCTCCTGACTGTCTGCCTCTCCTTGTTTGCCTTCCAGACATTCTAATAGATGGCCTGCAGGGAGATGGGAAAAAAGCAATAAGGGCTACCTTCAGGTGTCCTTCTCTGTCCCTTGAAACAAGGACTTGCACAGTGAAAGAAACTGACACTCTCCCTACCTACAGTTTTCTGTCCCTAGAAAAAATGTTTTTTTTAAGCACAATATAGCACAAGGAGAATTCACTCACTGTCCTTCCAGGTCCCTAGAAACAAGGACTTGCACAGTGAAAGAAACTGACACTCTCCCTACCTACAGTTTTCTGTCCCTAGAAAAAATGTTTTTTTTAAGCACAATATAGCACAAGGAGAATTCACTCACTGTCCTTCCAGGTCCCTAGAAACAAGGACTTGCACAGTGAAAGAAACTGACACTCTCCCTACCTACAGTTTTCTGTCCCTAGAAAAAATGTTTTTTTTAAGCACAATATAGCACAAGGAGAATTCACTCACTGTCCTTCCAGGTCCCTAGAAACAAGGACTTGCACAGTGAAAGAAACTGACACTCTCCCTACCTACAGTTTTCTGTCCCTAGAAAAAATGTTTTTTTTAAGCACAATATAGCACAAGGAGAATTCACTCACTGTCCTTCCAGGTCCCTGGAAACAAGGACTTGCACAGTGAAAGAAACTGACACTCTCCCTACCTACAGTTTTCTGTCCCTAGAAAAAATGTTTTTTTTAAGCACAATATAGCACAAGGAGAATTCACTCACTGTCCTTCCAGGTCCCTAGAAACAAGGACTTGCACAGTGAAAGAAACTGACACTCTCCCTACCTACAGTTTTCTGTCCCTAGAAAAAATGTTTTTTTTAAGCACACTATAGCACAAGGAGAATTCACTCACTGTCCTTCCCAGTCCCTAGAAACAAGGACTTGCACAGTGAAAGAAACTGACACTCTCCCTACCTACAGTTTTCTGTCCCTAGAAAAAATGTTTTTTTTTAAGCACACTATAGCACAAGGAGAATTCACTCACTGTCCTTCCCAGTCCCTAGAAACAAGGACTTGCACAGTGAAAGAAACTGACACTCTCCCTACCTACAGTTTTCTGTCCCTAGAAAAAATGTTTTTTTTAAGCACAATATAGCACAAGGAGAATTCACTCACTGTCCTTCCAGGTCCCTGGAAACAAGGACTTGCACAGTGAAAGAAACTGACACTCTCCCTACCTACAGTTTTCTGTCCCTAGAAAAAATGTTTTTTTTAAGCACAATATAGCACAAGGAGAATTCACTCACTGTCCTTCCAGGTCCCTAGAAACAAGGACTTGCACAGTGAAAGAAACTGACACTCTCCCTACCTACAGTTTTCTGTCCCTAGAAAAAATGTTTTTTTTAAGCACACTATAGCACAAGGAGAATTCACTCACTGTCCTTCCCAGTCCCTAGAAACAAGGACTTGCACAGTGAAAGAAACTGACACTCTCCCTACCTACAGTTTTCTGTCCCTAGAAAAAATGTTTTTTTTAAGCACACTATAGCACAAGGAGAATTCACTCACTGTCCTTCCAGGTCCCTGGAAACAAGGACTTGCACAGTGAAAGAAACTGACACTCTCCCTACCTACAGTTTTCTGTCCCTAGAAAAAATGTTTTTTTTAAGCACAATATAGCACAAGGAGAATTCACTCACTGTCCTTCCAGGTCCCTGGAAACAAGGACTTGCACAGTGAAAGAAACTGACACTCTCCCTACCTACAGTTTTCTGTCCCTAGAAAAAATGTTTTTTTTAAGCACAATATAGCACAAGGAGAATTCACTCACTGTCCTTCCAGGTCCCTAGAAACAAGGACTTGCACAGTGAAAGAAACTGACACTCTCCCTACCTACAGTTTTCTGTCCCTAGAAAAAATGTTTTTTTTAAGCACACTATAGCACAAGCACAAAACACACTGACACTCTCCCTACCTATCCTTCTCTTTCCCTAAACTAAAGGAATCCAGGTTAAGCAAGAAAGAAATAAAAGTCACTGTCCCTGCCTATGCTGCTCTATCCCTGCTCCGGAACACACTACACTAGGCCGCCGTGCTGGCGGCCTTTTATAGTGTGGGGCGTGTACTAAACACCCTCAGCAATAATTGGCCACAGGCATCCTGCCTGTGGCCAATCATTGCTCTCCTCGCTGCCGGCGCTGTGATTGGCCAAGCATGCGGGGTCACAGTGCATGCTTGGCCAATCACAGCGCCTGGATGACACTGCGATGGCGTAGTGCATTGTGGGCCGTTCGCGTCACTCGAATTTGGCGCGAACGGCCCAAATCGTTCGATCTTCGTCGAACGATCGAACAGCCGATGTTCGAGTCGAACGTATTTCTTGTTCATACATCACGGGACACAGAGCAGCATAGTCATTACTATGTGGGTTATATAGAATTACCTTCAGGTGCTGGCACTGGCAACTTCCAAAACAGGAAGTACCCTCCCCTATATAAGCCCCTCCCATCCGGGAGTACCTCAGTTTTTTGCCAGTGTCTAAGGTGTTGGCCAAGGTTAACATGTATTCATCTGGGCTTGTGTACAGGTTCTCTGGGCCTTAGCAAGCTATTCCGGATCCGACCAAAAAAGCTTCATGCTAAACGGTCGGTACCCGGGCCTTGCAGAGAAGAGCAGGGTTTTGCCTGTAATGCCTCTCTTAGGAGGGCTGGACCCTGGGATCCAGAGCTCTGGTCATACCCAAAACCAAGAGGCTATCTGTGCAGGGTGCTATACAGGTCCAGGGGAGTGGAATCCTTGGGAACCCGGTCCCTGAAGGTCTAGTACAATGCCTGCCGTGAGAGGTGAAGTTTGGGCTTCTGTGGACCAAACAAAGTCCTGCGGCGGGGAAAAGGTAAGTGGGGGCCCCTCAGGAACTTGGTTCTATTGAGGGGACCCCCAAGCCTAATATGTCTTTCTGCCTGTTACCTAAAGGGTATTCCCGCTAATAGCTGTATATGCCTAAGAAATCCTAGAAATGTTTTTTCATAAGGGAAGTTTTAAAAAAACTGTAAACCTGGAAATGTTTTTTCATAAAGGAGGTTTTAAAAAAAAAAAAAAAAAAAAAAGACAAAGGTGCGGTACCTGTGTTTGTCCACTAGAGGCCGCTGTGGAACGTCTTTTTTCTTGGGACTATTCCTTCCATGGTGAAAGTCCAGGCAGATGAGTGAGCTCTCTATCAGGGAAGCTGCATTCCTCTGTCATGCTGCCAAGTAGTTTCCTTCCATCCCCGAGTCCTGGTGAAACAGGGACCCTGGCTCCTCTCCCTACATGGCGCCAAGAGCGCACACGTGCACGCGCGCGCGCGCGCACACATGCTTTCCTTTTATAAGGTTTAGCTTCAAAAAAGGGGGCGGAGCCTGGCGGATGACGCGCTCTGTGCGCCCAGCGCTTCTGCGCATGTGCGGGCGTCCCAGCAAGATAAAAGGACTCAGTCCACGCTGCGTGCTATGGACACAGAGCATGAAAAGGAGCTGGTAGCATGGTATAGGGGCTTACAGCGGGCGGTTGATACAGGCATCCCCAGAAAGACGCATTAGTAGACACCCACTGATGTACATAGCAGCAAATTGCATTAGACTATTTCAGTAAGGGGTGTATTGCGGCTGGAATACCTCAGCTTTGAACTAAGGAATATGCCGCCTAAAAAACTCCGAGATATACCTCTCAGGAAGTGTAGGGGGTCTCCATCGGGCTCTGAGGATCTGGAGCAGTCATCTGCACCCTCCTCCCCTGAGAAATCAGAGGTTAATACCCATAAGGAACCCCCGGGAGTGCCAGGTACTGCGGCTGTCCTCAGTCCACCTGCTCCTGCATATATAACAGAGGAGGTTTTTTCCTCAACTCTGGAGGGATTGGAGCAGAGATTGGCAGCATTGATTGCTTCTTCTCTACAGGAAAGAAAGCGCGCCAGATCTCCATCACCTCCATTAGAGTGCCTGTTGGCAGAGCAACAGTCCCAGGAAGGGACCGACCTACCTGAAGGGGATCAGGAGGAGGTTAGCTCTGTTTTTGAGGAATCGACAGTAGATGAACCATTTTCAGCATCGCAGACTGAAAGATTGTGGGTCCAGACCCTAACTGACATGGTTCGATCTGCATTTAAAATGCCTCTTGTTGAACCATCAACTACTGCTGTCTCCTCATTGGGGTCGCTAAAAGCTCCCCAGGTTAATTGCTCCTTTCCAATACATCCATTATTGGAAGGACTTATATACCAGGACTGGGAACATCCTGATAAACTATTTGTTCCGCCTAAAAGGTTTCCGGTGATCTATCCCATGGAGGAAAAGTTCACCCAGAGATGGAATGTTCCTACGGTGGATGCAGCCATCTCTTCTGTGAACAAATCACTGACATGTCCAGTAGATAATGTTCAAATGTTCAAAGATCCAGTGGATAAAAAATTGGAATCTTTATTAAAATCTGCTTTTTCCACAGCAGGGGCTGTTACACAGCCAGCAGTGGCAGCTATTGGGGTATGCCAAGCTTTAAAGGATCAAATGAAAATGGTCCTGAGGGATTTGCCAGACCAGCAGGCCCAGGCTCTGGCTGATCTGCCTAGAGCATTATGCTTTGCGGTTGACGCCATCAAGGATTCTATCCATCAGGCCTCCCGCCTCACGCTGTCTTTGGTACATATGCGTAGGCTTCTGTGGCTCAAAAACTGGTCTGCTGAAGCTCCCTGTAAGAAGCTCTTAGTTAGCTTCCCATTTCATGGGGAACGCCTTTTTGGCGAAGACCTGGATAAGTATATCCAGAAGATTTCCAGTGGTAAAAGTACTCTCTTACCGAGTAAAAAGAGGTCTAGGGGTCCATCTTTTAAGAGGACTACCTCTCCTATCCCTGCGACGTCTGCTACTAAGCAGTTCCGACGGCCTCCTCGGTCAAACTCAGGAGGTAAAAATCAGGGACAGCCACAGGGTAATAAAAAGCCCTGGATCCGAAGAGGTACTAAACCAGCCTACAAGTCAAGCCTATGAAGGGCTGCCCCCACTCAAACGGGTGGGGGGAAGACTTCAGTTGTTCGCAGAGACCTGGCGGGAGACGATCAAAGACAGATGGGTGCTCTCCGCAGTAACTCTGGGATACAAGTTGGAGTTAAAAGAGTCTCCTCCGTCCCATTTTATGTGGTCAGGCATGCCAAGAGACCCTCTGAAAAGAGGGTCTCTCCTATTGGCGTTAGAACAACTATTGCTCCAAGGAGTAATTATGGAGGTTCCTATGGAAGAGTGGGGGTTGGGTTTCTACTCAAACCTTTTCACAGTCCCGAAGCCAAACGGGGACATAAGACCCATATTGGACCTAAAGAGTCTAAACAAATTTCTAAACGTCCGGTCTTTCCGGATGGAGTCGATCCGATCGGTCACCGCTGCCCTACAAGGGGAGGAATGGTTAGCCTCGATCGACATCAAAGATGCTTACTTGCATGTTCCCATCTTTCCAGGTCATCAAAAATTCCTACGCTTTGCAGTAGAAGGGCGCCATTTTCAGTTCAGAGCCTTACCATTCGGTCTGGCCACAGCACCACGAGTGTTCACAAAAATTCTGGCCCCACTGTTGGCCGATCTAAGAACACGGGGTGTAACGATAATGGCATACCTAGACGACCTGTTGTTGATGGACCACTCAGTTGCCAAGCTAGAAGTGGTAATTGTCGATACAATCAAGTATCTAGAATCTCACGGTTGGGTCATCAACCTGGACAAGTCAGCCCTACAGCCAGTGAAAAACCTGGTATATCTAGGGCTACGGCTGGATTCAGACCAGAGGAAGATTTTCTTACCTCTAGACAAGGTATCCACTTTGAGGGCCTTGGTCCGTCTGCTTTGTGCAAAAAGACAGCCGTCCATACGCCTGTGCATGAGGCTGCTAGGAAAGATGGTAGCATCATTCGAAGCTGTACCATACGCCCAATTCCACTCAAGGAATTTACAAAGGGCCATATTGTCAGCCTGGAACGGAAAAGTTCAGGCTCTAGACTTCCCGATGGCTTTGTCCCCTTCCGTTAGGAAGAGTCTCTGCTGGTGGTTGATCCCCCAGAATCTCCAGAAGGGAAAACCCTTCAGCCCGATATCTTGGAAGGTGGTCACTACAGATGCCAGCCTTATAGGCTGGGGGGCAGTACTGGAGCAATGGTCTCTCCAGGGCAGATGGTCAAATGTAGTAAAAACCCTGCCCATCAATCTCTTAGAGATACGAGCAGCCCGGTACGCCCTAGTAGCCTGGACATCCAGACTCCAAGGGTCCCCTGTCAGAATTCAATCAGACAATGCCACAGCAGTGGCATATATCAATCATCAGGGAGGCACCAGGAGTCGTGCAGCCCAGAGGGAAGTAAGTCACATCCTGGAATGGGCAGAAAAGCATGTCCCATGTATATCAGCTGTCTTCATTCCAGGGGTGGAGAATTGGAAGGCGGACTTTCTGAGTCGCCAACAGTTATGCCCAGGGGAATGGTCCCTTCATCCCGAGGTCTTCCGAGCAATATGTCAGCGGTGGGGAACACCGGATGTAGATCTGCTAGCATCCAGATTCAACGCAAAGGTGGACAGATTTGTCTCCCGGACAAGGGATCCCCTCGCTTGCGGCTCGGATGCTCTGGTGTTCCCTTGGGATCAGTTCAGACTGATATATGCATTCCCTCCGCTACAATTGTTGCCTCGACTCCTTCGCAGAGTCAGGTTGGAGAAGAAGCCGGTGATCCTGGTGGCTCCAGCGTGGCCCCGAAGGGCCTGGTACGCGGAGATCATCAAAATGTCTGTGGGGAGTCCTTGGACCCTTCCACGTCGTCCGGACCTGCTTTCGCAAGGACCGATATACCACCCTTCCTTACTAACTCTAAGTTTAACGGCCTGGCTATTGAATCCCACATCCTAAAGAAGAGAGGTCTCTCTAACTCTGTGGTATCAACTATAATCAATGCCAGGAAGCCTGTATCCAGGCAGATCTACTATAGAGTTTGGAAGGCGTACATCACTTGGTGCGAGGCCAGAAAATGGCATCCACGTAAGTACGTTATAGGCAGAATTCTGGACTTCCTGCAGTGGGCTGTAGACAGGAAGTTTGCCTTAAGTACTATCAAGGGCCAGGTTTCGGCCTTGTCAATACTATTTCAAAGGCCCCTGGCTATGCATTCACTTGTCAAATCCTTTATGCAAGGTGTGACTCGTATTATTCCACCGATTAAGGCTCCCATATGCCCATGGGATCTAAATTTGGTTCTGTCGGTTCTGCAGAAGCAGCCATTTGAACCTTTGCGGCACATTTCCTTGGTTCTACTCACCAGGAAATTGATATTTTTAGTAGCCATATGCTCGGCTAGAAGAGTGTCGGAATTAGCCGCCATGTCCTGTAAAGAGCCATATCTGGTTATCCATAAGGACAGAGTAGTATTACGTCCTCACCCAGCCTTTCTTCCTAAGGTGGTATCGAGGTTTCACTTGAACCAGGATGTGGTTCTTCCTTCTTTTTTCCCCAAACCAAGCTCGGTAGAGGAAAAGTTATTGCATTCTTTGGATGTAGTAAGAGCAGTTAAAGTTTATCTAAAAGCCACTGCTCAGATTCGTAGAACGGATTCTTTGTTTGTTCTGCCGGAAGGCCCCAGAAAGGGTCAGGCAGCATCAAAATCTACTTTAGCCAAGTGGATTCGACAGGTCATAATACAAGCCTATGGCTTGAGAAGTAGACCGCCTCCGTTCAAAGTTAGGGTGCACTCCACGAGAGCAGTTGGAACTTCATGGGCAGTGCATCACCAGGCCTCCCTGGCGCAAATTTGTAAGGCCGCAACATGGTCTTCAGTACACACGTTTACTAGGTTCTACCAGGTGGACGTTAGAAGTCAGGAGGATGTCGCCTTTGGGCGCAGTGTGTTGCAGGCCGCAAAAGATCCTCATGCCTGATGGCGCCCAGCTTATGTATGGTGTATCCCCCCCCTCATGTGGCATTGCTTTGGGACGTCCCACATAGTAATGACTATGCTGCTCTGTGTCCCGTGATGTATGAACAAGAAAGTAGGATTTTTAAAACAGCTTACCTGTAAAATCCTTTTCTTGGAGTACATCACGGGACACAGAGCTCCCACCCCTCTTTTGGGGACACGTATTGCTTTGCTACAAAACTGAGGTACTCCCGGATGGGAGGGGCTTATATAGGGGAGGGTACTTCCTGTTTTGGAAGTTGCCAGTGCCAGCACCTGAAGGTAATTCTATATAACCCACATAGTAATGACTATGCCGCTCTGTGTCCCGTGATGTACTCCAAGAAAAGGATTTTACAGGTAAGCTGTTTTAAAAATCCTACTGTTCGACTCGAACACGAAGCTCATCCCTACTAAGGAGCAGCATGATTGTGGTATGAGGCAGTGTTTATAAGAAAGAGGCATAAGGTAATGCATGTAATATAAAGGCATGTCATTGGAGGCATGAAATACTGTGTGTAATACATGTAGATAGAGAGGCATGAGGCACTATATGTAACAGAAAGGGGTATCAGGTAATTTGTGTGATAAATAGACATGAAGGGTTAAATGTAATAGTTTTTCAATTTTTTGACTCTTTGACTTTCATAGAAACCTTAATTTTGTCGGGAAGAATAGGCCTGGTTTCATATTACCTAAGAAGACACTTAAAACCTTAATTCCAGACAATTTTTTATTTCCATTCTTTTAGGTTTGTGGGGAAGATTTTTGTCTATGACCCTACTGCGACAACCAATAATGGGGGGTTCTCACCGGTATAGGAAACCATGCCATAGACAGCAATACCAACATTGTCAAAAGTTCTATAGCTTCCTCGCTGAACTATAAATGTGTTTTTGGTCTGTACCCTCATTGGATATTCCCCACTAGGGATGAGCTTCGTGTTCGAGTCGAACATACGTTCGACTCGAACATCGGCTGTTCGATCGTTCGACGAAGATCGAACGATTTGGGCCGTTCGCGCCAAATTCGAGTGACGCGAACGGCCCACAATGCACTACGCCATCGCAGTGTCACCCAGGCGCTGTGATTGGCCAAGCATGCACTGTGACCCCGCATGCTTGGCCAATCACAGCGCCGGCAGCGAGGAGAGCAATGATTGGCCACAGGCAGGATGCCTGTGGCCAATTATTGCTGACGGGGTTTAGTACACGCCCCACACTATAAAAGGCCGCCAGCGCGGCGGCCTTGTGTAGTGTGTTCCGGAGCAGGGAAAGAGAAGCATAGGCAGGGACAGTGTCATTATTTTTCCTTTACTATTCCTGGATTCCTTGTGTTTAGGGACAAATAAGGATAGGTAGGGAGAGTGTCAGTGACAGTGTGCTATTCTGTGCTAATCCTTGTTTGTAGGGACAGAGAGGTACAGTGAGGGAAAGTGTCAGTGTGCTATTCTGTTCTAAAACTATTTTGCTGAACCATATTTTCAATCCTTGAGTTTAGGGACAGAGAGGTACAGTGAGGGAAAGTGTCAGTGTGCTATTCTGTTCTAAAACTATTTTGCTGAACCATATTTTCAATCCTTGAGTTGAGGGACAGAGAGGTACAGTGAGTGAAACTGACAGTGTGCTATTCTGTTCTAAACCAATTTTGCTGTTCCATATTTTCAATCCTTGAGTTGAGGGACAGAGAGGTACAGTCAGTGAAACTGACAGTGTGCTATTCTGTTCTAAACCAATTTTGCTGTTCCATATTTTCAATCCTTGAGTTGAGGGACAGAGAGGTACAGTCAGTGAAACTGACAGTGTGCTATTCTGTTCTAAACCAATTTTGCTGTTCCATATTTTCAATCCTTGAGTTTAGGGACAGAGAAGGACACTCGTAGAAATTATCAGTGTGCTATTCTGTGCTAAATCTTGTTTGTAGGGAGGGACAGAGTAGGACAGTGAGGGAAAGTGTCAGTGTGCTATTCTGTTCTAAAACTATTTTGCTGAACCATATTTTCAATCCTTGAGTTGAGGGACAGAGAGGTACAGTGAGTGAAACTGACAGTGTGCTATTCTGTTCTAAACCAATTTTGCTGTTCCATATTTTCAATTCTTGAGTTGAGGGACAGAGAGGTACAGTCAGTGAAACTGACAGTGTGCTATTCTGTTCTAAACCAATTTTGCTGTTCCATATTTTCAATCCTTGAGTTGAGGGACAGAGAGGTACAGTCAGTGAAACTGACAGTGTGCTATTCTGTTCTAAACCAATTTTGCTGTTCCATATTTTCAATCCTTGAGTTTAGGGACAGAGAAGGACACTCGTAGAAATTATCAGTGTGTTATTCTGTGCTAAATCTTGTTTGTAGGGAGGGACAGAGTAGGACAGTGAGGGAAAGTGTCAGTGTGCTATTCTGTTCTAAAACTATTTTGCTGAACCATATTTTCAATCCTTGAGTTGAGGGACAGAGAGGTACAGTGAGTGAAACTGACAGTGTGCTATTCTGTTCTAAACCAATTTTGCTGTTCCATATTTCCAATCCTTGAGTTGAGGGACAGAGAGGTACAGTGAGTGAAACTGACAGTGTGCTATTCTGTTCTAAACCAATTTTGCTGTTCCATATTTTCAATCCTTGAGTTTAGGGACAGAGAAGGAAACTCGTAGAAATTTTCAGTGTGCTATTCTGTGCTAAATCTTGTTTGTAGGGAGGGACAGAGTAGGACAGTGAGGGAAAGTGTCAGTGTGCTATTCTGTTCTAAAACTATTTTGCTGAACCATATTTTCAATCCTTGAGTTGAGGGACAGAGAGGTACAGTGAGTGAAACTGACAGTGTGCTATTCTGTTCTAAACCAATTTTGCTGTTCCATATTTTCAATCCTTGAGTTGAGGGACAGAGAGGTACAGTCAGTGAAACTGACAGTGTGCTATTCTGTTCTAAACCAATTTTGCTGTTCCATATTTTCAATCCTTGAGTTTAGGGACAGAGAAGGACACTCGTAGAAATTATCAGTGTTCTATTCTGTGCTAAATCTTGTTTGTAGGGAGGGACAGAGTAGGGCAGTGAGGGAAAGTGTCAGTGTGCTATTCTGTTCTAAAACTATTTTGCTGAACCATATTTTCAATCCTTGAGTTGAGGGACAGAGAGGTACAGTGAGTGAAACTGACAGTGTGCTATTCTGTTCTAAACCAATTTTTCTGTTCCATATTTTCAATCCTTGAGTTGAGGGACAGAGAGGTACAGTGAGTGAAACTGACAGTGTGCTATTCTGTTCTAAACCAATTTTGCTGTTCCATATTTTCAATCCTTGAGTTTAGGGACAGAGAAGGACACTCGTAGAAATTTTCAGTGTGCTATTCTGTGCTAAATCTTGTTTGTAGGGAGGGACAGAGTAGGACAGTGAGGGAAAGTGTCAGTGTGCTATTCTGTTCTAAAACTATTTTGCTGAACCATATTTTCAATCCTTGAGTTGAGGGACAGAGAGGTACAGTGAGTGAAACTGACAGTGTGCTATTCTGTTCTAAACCAATTTTGCTGTTCCTTTTTTTCAATCCTTGAGTTGAGGGACAGAGAGCTACAGTGAGGGAAACTGACAGTGTGCTATTCTGTTCTAAACCAATTTTGCTGTTCCATATTTTCAATCCTTGAGTTTAGGGACAGAGAAGGACACTCGTAGAAATTATCAGTGTGCTATTCTGTGCTAAATCTTGTTTGTAGGGAGGGACAGAGTAGGACAGTGAGGGAAAGTGTCAGTGTGCTATTCTGTTCTAAAACTATTTTGCTGAACCATATTTTCAATCCTTGAGTTGAGGGACAGAGAGGTACATTGAGTGAAACTGACAGTGTGCTATTCTGTTCTAAACCAATTTTGCTGTTCCATATTTTCAATCCTTGAGTTTAGGGACAGAGAAGGACACTCGTAGAAATTATCAGTGTGCTATTCTGTGCTAAATCTTGTTTGTAGGGAGGGACAGAGTAGGACAGTGAGGGAAAGTGTCAGAGTGCTATTCTGTTCTAAAACTACTTTGCTGAACCATATTTTCAATCCTTGAGTTGAGGGACAGAGAGGTACAGTGAGTGAAACTGACAGTGTGCTATTCTGTTCTAAACCAATTCTGCTGTTCCATATTTTCAATCCTTGAGTTGAGGGACAGAGAGGTACAGTGAGTGAAACTGACAGTGTGCTATTCTGTTCTAAACCAATTTTGCTGTTCCATATTTTCAATCCTTGAGTTTAGGGACAGAGAGGTACAGTCAGTGAAACTGACAGTGTGCTATTCTGTTCTAAACCTATTTTGCTGTTCCATATTTTCAATCCTTGAGTTTAGGGACAGAGAAGGACACTCATAGAAATTATCAGTGTGCTATTCTGTGCTAAATCTTGTTTGTAGGGAGGGACAGAGTAGGACAGTGAGGGAAAGTGTCAGTGTGCTATTCTGTTCTAAAACTATTTTGCTGAACCATATTTTCAATCCTTGAGTTGAGGGACAGAGAGGTACAGTGAGTGAAACTGACAGTGTGCTATTCTGTTCTAAACCAATTTTGCTGTTCCATATTTTCAATCCTTGAGTTGAGGGACAGAGAGGTACAGTGAGTGAAACTGACAGTGTGCTATTCTGTTCTAAACCAATTTTGCTGTTCCATATTTTCAATCCTTGAGTTGAGGGACAGAGAGGTACAGTCAGTGAAACTGACAGTGTGCTATTCTGTTCTAAACCAATTTTGCTGTTCCATATTTTCAATCCTTGAGTTTAGGGACAGAGAAGGACACTCGTAGAAATTATCAGTGTGCTATTCTGTGCTAAATCTTGTTTGTAGGGAGGGACAGAGTAGGACAGTGAGGGAAAGTGTCAGTGTGCTATTCTGTTCTAAAACTTTTTTGCTGAACCATATTTTCAATCCTTGTGTTTAGGGACAGAGAAGGATAGGCAGGGGACAGTGTCAGTGTCATTGTTGCTAAGCCTCCTGCACAATATACACCTGAAGGTAGCCCTTATTGCTGTTTTTCCCATCTCCCTGCAGGCCATCCATTAAAATGTCTGGAAGGCAACCAAGGAGAGGCAGACAGTCAGGAGGCAAAAAAAGAGGGCAAGCAGGCTCTGTGTCTGGGGGGCAACAGTGCTGGTCGTGTACGCGGTGCATTGTCATCAGCACATGGCCATGGGACACGCTTGTCCTTGTTTTCGGCAGCTGGACATGTTGAGCCACATCATGCCGAAGACTTGGTAGAATGGATGACCAAGCCCACCTCATCCTCCTCATCCTCTCTCACCCAGGCTCAGGGTACTGGCAAAGCAGCTGCCAAAGCGTCCTCTTCTCTGGTATCATTATCTTCATTAGTCAATCCTTCCCTAGACCCACCATGCCCTCCTCCTGAGGAGTCCCCCGAACTGTTTGAGCACAGTGTTGGGTACATGCTCCAGGAGGATGCCCAGCGTTTGGAAGGATCTGATGATGATACCCAGATAGAGGAAGGCAGCAGCGTGAGAGCAGAGAGAGGGGATGCTCAAGAAGGACACCAATCTGGCAGTCATGTTCCAGCAGCTGCAGCATACTGCCAGATTGGCTCCAGTGATGAGGAGGGAGGGGATGATGAGGTCACTGACTCCACGTGGGTGCCTAATAGGAGAGAGGAGGAGGAGGAGGATGAGGAGGAGGCACATCTCCAACGAGGCAGGATGCCCTTGAGTGGCCAGCGTATGGGCAGCACACCGACGGAATCACACCGCAGAGCTCCGCCTGTGCAGGGCGCTGCCTCTGCCCGTCATTCAAAAAGTTCTTTGGTGTGGGCCTTTTTTGAGGCGAGTGCATCAGATCGCACAGCTGCTGTTTGCAACATATGTCTCAAGCGTATATCGCGTGGCCAAAACATCAGCCGCTTGGGCACCACATGCTTGATCAGACATATGTTGACCTGCCATGCAGCTCGTTGGCAAGCCTACCTTAAAGACCAACACCAAAGAACAAAGCTGACCTCTTCTTGCACCGCATCAGCTGGGATCTCCAACCCCACTATACCTTCACTCCTCTCTGAAACCTGCTCTGAGAGGAATGAAGGTGTAGAATTAGGTGTGTCACAGGCAAGTACTTGCGGGCACTCTGCTAGCAGTACACCAACGTCCGATTCTAGCAGGCAAATTTCCCTGCCCCAGCTGCTGGACCATCGAAAGAAGTTCACTCCCAGCCATCCACATGCCCAGCGGTTGAATGCTAGCTTGGCTAAATTGCTAGCGCTTCAACTGCTGCCTTTTCAGTTGGTAGACTCGGCCCCCTTCCGTGAGTTTGTGAAATGTGCGGTTCCTCAGTGGCAGGTTCCCAAACGACACTTTTTCGCACGGAAGGCTATTCCGGCTCTCTACAGGCATGTGGAAGGCAATGTCTTGGCCTCGCTGGACAGGGCGGTCAGCGGTAAGGTGCATATTACCGCTGACTCTTGGTCCAGCAGGCATGGACAGGGACGTTACCTTTCTTTCACGGCCCATTGGGTCACTCTTTTGGCAGCTGGGAAGGATGCAGGACAAGGTGCAGTAGTGTTGGAGGTTGTTCCACCGCCACGCCTCCAAAATGCTACTACTGGTTGTGACACACCTCTCTCCTCCACCCCCTCCTCTTCTTCTTCCTCCATGGCCTCTTCCTGTGCTTTGTCCTCGGAACCAGCGGTGCTCCGTAGGCGTTCAAGGGGCTACGCAAGTACGCAGGCAAAAAGATGCCATGCCGTGCTTGCGCTGGTGTGTTTGGGGGACAGGAGCCACACTGGGGCAGAGGTCCTGTCTGCTCTGCAGGGGCAGGCCGAGAGGTGGTTGACGCCACGCCAGCTTAAGGCAGGAATGGTGGTTTGCGACAATGGCACCAACCTCCTCTCCGCCCTCCGACAGGGACAACTGACCCATGTGCCCTGTATGGCTCACGTCCTTAACCTGGTGGTGCAGCGGTTCTTGGGCAGGTACCCGGGCTTACAGGATGTCCTGAGGCAGGCCAGGAAAGTCTGTGTGCATTTCCGCAGATCTTATAATGCCAGTGCTCGCCTGGCTGAGCTGGCTGAGCTTCAAAAGGAGTTGAACCTGCCCAAGAACCGCCTTATATGTGACATGCCCACCAGGTGGAACTCAACGTTGGCCATGCTGCAGCGGCTGCACACGCAGCAGAGGGCCATCAATGAGTACCTGTGCGACTACGGCACCAGGACAGGGTCAGGGGAGCTCGGTTTTTTTTCACCACGCCAGTGGGGCATGATCAGGGATGCATGCACTGTCCTGGCACCATTTGAGGAGGCCACGAGGATGGTGAGCAGTGACAGTGCATGCATCAGTGACACTGTACCTCTTGTCCACCTGTTGGAGCACACGCTGCGTGGAATAATAGACAGGGCACTTGAGGCAGAACAGAGGCAGGAAGAGGAGGACTTCCTTGCCCCTCAAGGCCCCCTTTACCCAGACAGTGTTCCTTCTGTCCCACCCATCGTACAGGAAGAGGAGGAGGAGGAGGAGGAGGATTGTGTCAGCATGGAGGTGGAGGCTGGCACTCAGTATCATCAGCAGCAGTCTTTTAGGGATGATTTACAGTCCCAAGAAACCAGTGGACTTGTACGTGGCTGGGAGGAGGTGGCTGCGGATCATGTCGTCCTTAGTGACCCAGAGGACTCCGGACTGAATGCCTCAGCTAACCTACGCTGCATGGCCTCCCTGATCCTGCAAAGTCTGCGGAAGGATCCTCGTATTCTTCGGATCAAGGAGAGGGACCATTACTGGCTGGCCACTCTCCTTGATCCACGGTACAAGGGTAAGGTTGCGGACCTTATCGTACCGTCGCAGAGGGAGCAGAGGATGAGACAACTCCGGGAGGCCTTGCAGAAAGGTCTGTGCAACGCGTTCCCAGAGACTGGGAGGTTACAAACTCCTGGTCCTGGACAACAAGTTGCTGAGGCTTCGGGCAGTCAAAGAAGGAGCGGTGGGGAAGGTGGCCGTCTGACCGATGCGTTCAGACAATTCTTTAGTCCGCAGCCCCAAAGTATGATCGGTTCCAGCAACCATCGCCAGCGTCTGATATACATGGTGCAGGAATACCTAGGGGCAAGGTCAGACTTGGACACCTTCCACACCGAAAATCCTCTGGCTTACTGGGTCTTGAGGATGGATCACTGGCCAGAGCTTGCACAGTATGCAATTGAGCTACTGGCCTGTCCTGCATCCAGCGTTCTTTCAGAACGCACATTCAGTGCTGCTGGAGGATTTGTCACGGATCACAGGGTGCGCCTGTCCACCGACTCGGTTGATCGACTGACTTTCATCAAGATGAACCAGTCTTGGATCACCACCAGCTACCACACACCAGATGCTGATATAACAGACTAATTGATTTTAAAATGTCACATCCCTTCAAGACTGATGCTGATGCTGAGTGCCTGTGCTGTTATGTTGACTGGCTATCCTCCTCCTCCTCCTCAATGATACGATTAACGATGATAGCTTGGAAGATCATTTTGGTTTATGGGTGACGCCACCAGTGGCTAAGGCCCAATTTTTCAGCCCCTGTTTAACAGGGGCGTGTAATTAAAATTTTTGATGCAATACTTTGCAACAGGCCTCATTGCTGTGCTCCAAGTACAGTATCTGTGAGGGGTTGCAGTGTTGTGCCACCAGTGCCTAAGGCCCAATTTTTCAGCCCCTGTTCAACAGGGGCATGCAATTATAATTATTGATCTAATAATTCACAGCAGGGCCCATTGCTGCGCCCACCAAGAGTAACTGTCAGGCCTTACAGTGTTGTGGCACCAGCACCACCATCACCACCACCACCACCACCAAAGGCCCAATTTTTCAGCCCCTGTTCAACAGGGGCATGCAATTATAATTATTGATCTAATAATTCACAGCAGGGCCCATTGCTGCGCCCACCAAGAGTAACTGTCAGGCCTTACAGTGTTGTGGCACCAGCACCACCATCACCACCACCACCACCACCACCAAAGGCCCAATTTTTCAGCCCCTGTTCAACAGGGGCATGCAATTATAATTATTGATCTAATAATTCACAGCAGGGACCATTGCTGCGCCCACCAAGAGTAACTGTCAGGCCTTACAGTGTTGTGGCACCAGCACCACCATCACCACCACCACCACCACCAAAGGCCCAATTTTTCAGCCCCTGTTCAACAGGGGCATGCAATTATAATTATTGATCTAATAATTCACAGCAGGGACCATTGCTGCGCCCACCAAGAGTAACTGTCAGGCCTTACAGTGTTGTGGCACCAGCACCACCATCAAAGGCCCAATTTTTACTACCACTGATCAACAATTATATGTTATTACAATTCCTGATATTATACTTGACAGCAGGGCGTTCCAGCACCCACCAAGAATAACTGTGAGTGCTTTCAGTGTTGTGCCAACACCAACACCTAAGGGGCCAATTTCTGCAGAGTATATACGGAAGGTCCCTACTTTCAAACATCCAAATTACAAACTACTACTACTTGCAAACGGAAGAAGACAACAGGAAGTGAGAGGAAATCTACCCCTTGGAAGGAAAATTCTCTCCTGTAAGAATTAATATGGGAGAAAGGTGTCTCCTCTCTACTGATGCTTTATCACCAATCCTTGTTTCAATAAAAACACCACATTTCAAAAACAGTTGTCATTGGGACGCAAAGTGAGGTGAAATGTTCTGAACAGGGGCACAGACAGCAAAAAAAATGTGACAGGGGTGATAACCGTTCCCTATGTTTTACAAAAAGCTAAAAGAAAGGAATTTGCCATGGAGCTCCACTTAAACAATGCAGCTGTTCAAAATTATAAACAGATTCTACATAAGAACAAACCTACAGTCCCTGTCTTGTATGCACCGCCTGTATACGGCTGTTTAAAGTATATAGGTCCTTTTTTATTTTGTGTGCGGGGTTCCCCTTAATATCCATACAAGACCCAAAGGGGCTGGTAATGGGCTGGGGTGGGGGGGGGGTCATGGGGTAGCTATGCCATTTTTCCTAAAGATTTCCATCCATATTACCGGGACCAGACATTGCATTAAAGCCGCAAGCAGTTTTAAATGACTTTTTTCCCTTTAGAAATGTTATTTTGTGCAGGGACAGTTCTAAACACGGGAAACACGTGGCACTTCACAGGCATACTTTAGACACCCCCCAGGTACAATATTTAAAGGAATATTTGACTTTTTTTTTTTCACTTTATGCATCATTAAAATGACTGCTCCCGGAAAACGTCCGTTTTTAAAACTTCTTTTTGCATTGATACATGTCCCCTGGTGCAGAAGCCGGGTTCCCAAACTCTGTTTCGGACAATAACATGGATAATAGTCGTTATAATTAGCACTTTAGAATCCGAACGTTCACATCCATTGTATTTAATAGGGTTCTAATGTTTGTGCGAACTTTCGGTCCGTTCGCGGGTTCTGGTGCGAACCGAACCCGGGGGTGTTCGGCTCATCACTATTCCCCACCATTTTATGCCCTATACTAAGTATGGCAGTGTAGTACAAAGCGGAGGTATAGTACCCGTATACAGCGCTTCACTCTTCACATTTTGTTATGTTACATCCTTATTCTAAAATGGATTAGATTTGTTATTTTCCTTAAAATTCTACAAACAATACCCCATAATGACAACGAAAGACGTGTGTTTGAAATCTTTGCAAATTTATTTAAAAAAATAAATGATAAAATCCCCTCTACATAAGTATTCACAGCTAGTGTTGAGCGGACCCGAACTGTAAAGTTCGGGTCCGTACCGAATTTTGGCGTTTTCCCGACCCCGGACCCGGACCCGGATTTTGCGCTAAAGTCCGGGTTCGGGTCCGGATTCGGGAATTTAATGGCGCAGTTAGAAATGCTTCAGGGGCCAGCCAATCACCATTTGATTAGCTGGTGTGCCCTTAGAAGCCATCATAGCCATGCCTACTAATGGCATGGCTGTGATTGGTCAGTGCAACATGTGACCCAGCATGTGACCAGCTTCTATATAAGCAAGAGGCACACAGCACAGATCGTCACTCTGCTTTTAGACAGTGTAGGGAAAGGATCCTGGCTGCTGTTGCTGTGAGGGAGAGAATTATATGATAGGAGTTAGTCCTGATTCTGCAATCTACTGATAGAAAAGATAGAGAGACAGTGTAGTGTAGTGTAGGGGCAGGATCCTGTTTGTGCTTTCAGGGAGAGAGATTTAGATAGGAGTCCAGATTGAGAGATATAATAGCTCAGCGATCTGCATAGGTTTATCTGTTTGTGTTGCAAGCTCAGTGCACCAGCACTGCATTACGTTGAGTGATACACCTATTCCATACTGTGGCTGTATTGTGCTCTTGCTAAAAGACCCATTTCGGGCAGAAAAAAAAAAAAAAAAAAGGCACTTTATTGTGCTTTTGCTAAAAAGACCCAATTTTGGGCCCAAAAAAAAAAAAAGGCACTTTATTGTGCTGTTGCAAAAAAAAAAAAAGGCACTTTGTTGTGCGCAAAAAAGACCTATTTTTGGGCAAAAAAAATATTTTGCAGTGTATATCTCTAGTTGTGTGAAATAACCAATTTCTATATATTTTTCTTGTACTATGCTATACTAAAAAAAAAAAAAAAACTTTTTTTTGAATAGCATTCTCTGCAGCTGTGCGATTCAGCGGTTATATACTGTGGGTGTGTTGTGCTCTTCCAAAAAACGCCATTTAGGGCCACAGAAAATATTTTTCAGTGTGAAATACACATCTGGAGGTGTGTGAAAAAACAATATTATTTTTGGATAGCATTCTCTGGCCTCTGCAGCTGTGCGATTCAGCGGTTATATACTGTTGGGGTTGTTGTGCTCTTCAAAAAAACGCCATTTAGGGCCACAGAAAATAAATTGCAGTGTGAAATACACATGTGGAGGTGTGTAAAATAAACAATTTCTATATATTGTACAGTGCTATACTAAAAAAAATAACATTTTTTTTGAATAGCATTCTCTGCACTTCTATAGCTGTGCGATTCAGTGGTTAAATACTGTGGTTGTGTTGTGCTCTTCCAAAAAACGCCATTTAGGGCCACAGAAAATATTTTGCAGTGTGAAATACACATCTGGAGGTGTGTGAAAAAACAACATTATTTTTAAAAAGCATTCTCTGGCCTCTGCAGCTGTGCGATTCAGCGGTTATATACTGTTGGGGTTGTTGTGCTCTTGCAAAAAACGCCATTTAGGGCCACAGAAAATATTTTGCAGTGTGAAATACACATCTGGAGGTGTGTGAAAAAACAACATTATTTTTGAATAGCATTCTCTGGCCTCTGCAGCTGTGCGATTCAGCGGTTATATACTGTTGGAGTTGTTGTGCTCTTCCAAAAAACGCCATTTATGGCCACAGAAAATAAATTGCAGTGTGAAATACACATGTGGAGGTGTGTAAAATAAACAATTTCTATATATTGTACAGTGCTATACTAAAAAAAAACAACATTTTTTTTGAATAGCATTCTCTGCACTTCTATAGCTGTGCGATTCAGTGGTTAAATACTGTGGTTGTGTTGTGCTCTTCCAAAAAACGCCATTTAGGGCCACAGAAAATATTTTGCAGTGTGAAATACACATCTGGAGGTGTGTGAAAAAACAACATTATTTTTAAAAAGCATTCTCTGGCCTCTGCAGCTGTGCGATTCAGCGGTTATATACTGTTGGGGTTGTTGTGCTCTTGCAAAAAACGCCATTTAGGGCCACAGAAAATATTTTGCAGTGTGAAATACACATCTGGAGGTGTGTGAAAAAACAACATTATTTTTGAATAGCATTCTCTGGCCTCTGCAGCTGTGCGATTCAGCGGTTATATACTGTTGGGGTTGTTGTGCTCTTCCAAAAAACGCCATTTAGGGCCACAGAAAATATTTTGCAGTGTGAAATACACATCTGGAGGTGTGTGAAAAAACAACATTATTTTTGAATAGCATTCTCTGGCCTCTGCAGCTGTGCGATTCAGCGGTTATATACTGTTGGGGTTGTTGTGCTCTTCCAAAAAACGCCATTTAGGGCCACAGAAAATAAATTGCAGTGTGAAATACACATGTGGAGGTGTGTAAAATAAACAATTTCTATATATTGTACAGTGCTATACTAAAAAAAACAACATTTTTTTTGAATAGCATTCTCTGCACTTCTATAGCTGTGCGATTCAGTGGTTAAATACTGTGGTTGTGTTGTGCTCTTCCAAAAAACGCCATTTAGGGCCACAGAAAATATTTTGCAGTGTGAAATACACATCTGGAGGTGTGTGAAATAAACAATTTCTATATATTTTCCTTGTACTGTGCTATACTAAAAAAAACAACCTTTTTTTTTTGAATAGCATTTTCTGCAGTTTTGTAGCTGTGCGTTTCAGCCATTACGTACTGTGGGTGTGTTGTGGTCTTCCAAAAAACGCCATTTAGGGCAAGATCCTAAATTTGGAAAATATGAGGGGAAGGTCAAAGGGACGTGGTGGCCCCGGTTGTGGTGCTGCTGGTGGAGCTCCTGTTGCAGGGAGAGGACGTGGTGGATCTGTGCCAGCTACACGCACAAGTGAAACACCTTCCTCAGGTGCGAGTAGGCGACCGAGCCTGCGGCGGTATTTTGTCGCGCCTAATGAGGCTGTACCAATGTTTAGGCCAGGACAAGTACAGGCGATAGTAGATTGGGTTGCTGACAGTGCCTTGGGTTCCTTCACATTGTCTCCCACCCACTCTTCTGATGAAAGATCAGAGTTGGCACCTGAAGCCCATGTCCATCAGTCTTTCACCTCACCCCCTTGCAAATCAGCCAAGCAGTCTGAGCCCCAAATCATGCAGCAGTCTCTTCTGCTTTTCGATGACTCTGTTAGCAGGGTTTCCCAGGGCCATCCACCTAGCCCTGCCCCAGAAGTGGAAGAGATTTAGTGCACCGATGCCCAACCACTTATGTTTCATGATGGGTACATGGGAGGACCATCGCAGCACGTCTCGGATGATGACGAAACACAGGTGCCAACTGCTGCTGCTTTCGCAATTGTGCAGACAGACATGGAGGGCAGGGGTGAAGACTGGGTGGAAGATGATGTGGAGGACGATGAGGTCCTCGACCCCACATGGAATCAACGTTATGCAGGTGACCAGTGTAGTTCGGAGGAAGAGGCGGTGGTTGCACAGAGCCACCAGCACAGCAGAAGAGGGAGCAGGGTGCAAAAACGGAGCATTCGTCCCCTAGACAGTACATCTGCTACTGCCCAACGCAGCAAGGGACCGAGCACACCAAAGCCAGGTCCAAGGACTTCCCTAGCGTGGCAGTTCTTCACACAGTGTGTTGATGACAAGACACGAGTGGTTTGCTCGCTGTGCAATCAGAGCCTGAAGCGAGGCATAAACGTTCTCAACCTGAGCACAAGCTGCATGACCAGGCATCTAAGTGCAAAGCACGAGCTGCAGTGGAGTAGACACCTCAAAAACCAAGAAAGGTCTCTGGCTCCTCCTGCTTCCTCTTCTGCTGCAGTCTCGGCCTCTTCATCCACCTCTGTAGTGACAGTGGCACCTGTCACCCCCGCAAACAGAGGATCTGCCAGCAACACTACCACCTGGGTCACCAACCATCTCCACAATGTCCCATGGAAGCGTTCAGCTCTCTATCTCCCAAACATTGGAGCGGAAGAGGAAGTACCCCCCTAGCCACCCGCGATCCCTGGCCCTGAATGCCAGCATTTCAAAATTCCTGGCCTTTGAAATGCTGTCATTCCGTCTGGTGGAGACGCAGAGTTTTAAAAGCCTGATGGCATTGGCTGTCCCGCAGTACGTCGTGCCCAGCCGCCACTACTTTTCCAGGCGAGCCATCCCTTCCCTGCACAACCAGGTGGGGGACAAAATCAGGTGTGCACTGCGCAACGCCATCTGTGGCAAGGTCCACCTAACTACGGATGCGTGGACCAGTAAGCACGGTCAGGGACGTTATATCTCCCTAACAGCACACTGGGTAAATGCAGTGGCGGCTGGGCCTGAGGCAGATAGCGGTTTGGCGCATGTCCTTCCATCACAGAGGATTGCAGGGCGCTTCAGTTTGCCTCCTGTTGCTAACTCCTCCTTCTCCGCTTCCTCATCCTCTACCGCCTCCTCATCCATTCAGCCTAACACCTTCACCACCAACTTCAGCACAGCCAGGGGTAAACGACAGCAGGCAGTTTTAAAACTTTCCTGTTTGGGGGAAAATCCCCACACCGCGCAGGAGTTGTGGAGGGACATGGAACAACAGACCGATGAGTGGTTGCTGTCAGTGAGCCTCAAGCCCGGCCTGGTGGTGTGCGATAATGGGCGAAATCTCGTAGCAGCTCTGGGTCTAGCCGGTTTGACGCACATCCCTTGCCTGGCGCATGTGCTGAACTTGGTGGTCCAGAGGTTCCTTAAAAATTACCCCAATATGCCAGAGCTGCTGCAGAAAGTGCGGGCTGTCTGTGCGCACTTTCGGCGTTCTCACCCTGCTGCTGCTCGCCTGTCAGCGCTGCAGCGTAACTTCGGCCTTCCCGCTCACCGCCTCATATGTGACGTGCCCACAAGGTGGAACTCCACCTTGCACATGCTGGCCAGACTGTGCGAGCAGCAGCAGGCAATAGTGGAGTTTCAGCTGCAGCAATCACGCGTGAGTCGCTCTGCGGAACAGCACCACTTCACCACCAATAACTGGGCCTCCATGC
Source organism: Rana muscosa (assembly GCA_029206835.1). Taxonomy (NCBI): domain Eukaryota; kingdom Metazoa; phylum Chordata; class Amphibia; order Anura; family Ranidae; genus Rana; species Rana muscosa. The sequence goes on along the minus strand of CM055118.1, from coordinate 258,542,267 downwards.
GAGACCTGTGTGCCTTGTTGCGCTGTTTCGAGTACTCCACCAACATGGCCAGTGCCAATGACGCCGTTCTCAGCGTTACTATCCCAGTTCTATGCCTCCTTGAAAAAACGCTTCGTGCGATGATGGAAGAGGATGTGGCACAGGAGGATGAGGAGGAGGAGGAGGAAGCGGGATCATTTCAAAGGCTTTCAGGGCAGTCTTTCACAAGTGGCTACGAGGGTGGGTTCCTGCACCAACAAACGCCAGGTACACAATTGTCCGGCAGAAAGGGCACAGTTCTGGAGGATGACGAGGTGGAGGAGGAGATGGAGGAGGAGGAGGAGGAGGAGGAGCCATGTTCACAGCAGGGTGGCACTCAGACCAGCTCGTGGCCATTACTGGTGCGTGGCTGGGGGGATACAGAGGACACAGACGATACACCTCCCACAGAGGACAGCTTTTCTTTGCCTCTGGGCAGCCTGGCACACATGAGCGATTACATGCTGCAGTGTTTCCGCAACGACAGCCGAGTTGCCCACATTTTAACTGGTGCTGATTACTGGGTGGCCACCCTGCTGGATCCCCGTTACAAGGACAACGTACCGTCCTTAATTCCCTCACTGGAGCGCGATCGTAAGATGCGCGAGTACCAGCGCACGCTGGTAGACGCGCTGCTGGTGGCATTCCCACCTGACAGCGGGCGTACGGTGGAAGCACAAGGCGAAGGCAGAGGAGGAGGAAGAGGTCGCCAACGCAGCCGGGGCACCGACAGCACCTCAGAAGGCAGGGTTAGCATGGCCGAAATGTGGAAAAGCTTTGTCAGCACGCCACAACAACCAGCACCACCAGCTGAGATGGAACGTCTTAGCAGGAGGCAGCATTTCACCAACATGGTTGAGCAGTATGTGTCCACAGGCCTACACGTACTGGATGACGGGTCTGCCCCCTTTAACTTCTGGGTCTCCAAATTGGGCACATGGCCTGAGCTTGCCCTTTATGCCTTGGAGGTGCTGGCCTGCCCTGCAGTCAGTGTATTATCTGAACGTGTATTTAGCACGGCAGGGGGCGTTATCACAGACAAGCGCAGCCGCCTGTCCAGAGCCAATGTGGACAAGCTCACGTTCATTAAAATGAACCAGGCATGGATCCCACAGGACTTGTCCGTACCTTGTGCAGAATAGACATGTATACCGGTGTTGTGACAAAAACTGTCCGGCCATCGGATTGTGCCCGGCCCGTACTGCGCAGGCGCAGCGCTTGCGCAGTACAGAGGACAAGGAGATTCACAAAATCTCCGAAGATGAACGACGCCTGCGCTGTGAGTGCAGGTTCAAGCCCCACCATCCAAGAGGACATACGGTAGCACATAGTAACAGGGCCCCTCACGGGCTCGCTTCGATCGCGGCCTTGCTTGGCTCGGCTTGAACCACGGATGGTGTGGCCTTCACCTGAACTCAACACGCAGGCGCCGTTAGTCTTGGGAGATTTTTGAAATCCCCTTGTCCTACATACTCAGCAAGCGCAGTACAGGGCGGACACTATTCGACAGGGGACAGAATTCGACACATCACCGGCCTTACCCAGCCATTGTTGTATTTTTGAACCAGTGTTGGCTACCTCGTCCTCCTCCACCGCCGCTTTCACCTACACAGCCACATCCACCGCCACCTCAACCTCCTACTCCATATGGACCTCGTCCTGCTAGGCCAAGATTAAAATTTTTATTTTATTTTTTTGTAGCGCACAGATCCTTTCCCCCTTACCTGCCTTTATGTTGTTGGCTCTTCGCAGGAGGGAGAAAGGCACACCGCACTACCAGCCCGTATCCTCCTATATAAAGAGGTTGAGCGGTGTACTTGACGGGCCGTGTCCACAGCCGGAGTCAAAACTCCTCCAGAGGATGATTCTCACCTCTACTGTAGGTAGAGGCAAGTCCTTTAATTGCCAGTAAAGTCAATGTCCACACCAGCTGAAACTCCAACTCTTATTCTCTCATGGCAAAATAAACTGTACTCAGATAGAAAAGGTTAGAGCAAAGAAACAGTACAGCTTAAGGTGTGGAGGAGGTCCAGGCACAAACGTAGCACATTCACTTCACTGCTTAGGTTTCTCAAACAGTTTTTGGCGCACGGTCTCTGCCACAGACATTGAGGTTGGTCTCTGCCACAGACCGGGTGTACAAGGCCCCTGCCACGGGCCTGGAGAACTTTGGTCTCAGCCACAGACCAGGGTGTATAAGGCCCCTGCCACGGGTCGGTTGAATAAGGCCTCTGATACAGTCAAGGTGACCTTGAGCTTCTCCTTCTACGAACCTAGCCCATATCAAGGGGAAGACATCTCTCCAGGGAGTCAACAGACCATTCCTTCACCGTGACTCCCGCATCGGTCCATCAGAATGATCCTCCCTTCCCTGGAACAGGGTCCCCTACACGAGGCGGCTCTGGACTCCAGGCTTTACTCCCGCCCCTAGGCCTCCATACCCAGGGCAGCAAGAACTCCAGGATAGTACCTCACCCCGGGCTAAAGGTGCCCGAGATGGAACAGGAACACATGCACCCAGGCCGAAGGCACCTGGGCGCGGACCCCACTGGACATCAGCCCCCAGGCCAAAGGTCTGCCCCTTTTATATGCTCTCCCGGCATGCACAGCAGGTTCCCCGCCCCGCTGTACTACTGCCAAGAGGGGACACAAAAGGCGCCACCTGTAGGCCGCAGGGAACTGCACACCAATACTGTCCCCCGAGGACAAAATGGTCCATGAATCCTACAGAATTAGGGTATTTGAGCCTATTTACCACTCAAACACTTTCCTTAAATTTAGCACCCCGCTACATTTTTATTTCAAAGTATTTTATTTTCCCACTAGCTTATCCATTAAATTAAATAATTTATTCCAGAAAGGGCGTATTCTGGGGCATTCCCACCATATGTGTGGCATCGTGCCGTTGAGTTTCTGAGGTTCTTAATGACTTCCTGTACCTCTTCTGCTGAAAAGGGGGCCTCCAGCATATTTTTTTATTTTTTATTTTTTTTTATGTTCTTTTAAGTTATTTCCTATCCACATTTGTTTGCAGGGCACTTGCCATGTTCTTAACAACATTTTGCTGCCATTTGCAGCCCTCTAGCCCTTTCCATTACTTTTTTAGAGCCTTTTTAGTCGTCAGAAGTCCGGGTCCCCATTGACTTCAATGGGGTCCGGGTCCGGGTCCGGGTTCGGGTTAAAGTTCGGTCCCGAATCCGAACTTTTTTCCGAAGTTCGGCCGAACCCGCCGGACCCGAATATCCAGCTACCCGCTCAACTCTATTCACAGCCTTTGCTCAATAACTTGTTGAAGCACCTTTGGTACCAATTACAGCCTCAAGTTATTTTGAGCTTGGCACACCTAGTTTTGAGCAGTTTCTCCCATTCTTCTTTGCAGGGCCGCTCAAGCTCCATCAGGTTGAATGGGGAGAGTTGGTGCACAGCTATTTTCAGATCTCTTCAGAGATGTTCAATCGGGTTCAAGTATAGGCTCTGGCTGGGCCACTCAAGGACATTCACAGAGTTGTCCTGTAGCCACTCTTTTGTTATCTTGGCTGTGTGCTTAGGGTCGTTGTGCTGTTGGAAGATTAACCTTCACCCCAGTCTGAGGTCCAGAGTGCTCTATAGGATGTTTTCATCAAGGATGTCTCTGTACATTGCTGCATTCATCTTTCCCTCAATCCTGACTAGTCTCCCAGTTCCTGCCACTGAAAAACATCCCCACAGCATGATGCTGCCACCACCATGCTCCCCTAGGTTATGAGCAGCGCCTGGTTTCCTGCAGACATGATGCTTGCCGTTCAGGCCAAACAGTCTCAATCTATGTTTCATCAGACCAGAGAATATTGTTTCTCATGGTCTGAGAATCTTTCAGGTGCCTTATGACAAACTCCAGGCAGGCTGTTATGTGTCATGTGCCTTTTACTAAGAAGTGGCTTCTGTGTGGCCACTCAGAGGCGGCTCTCTAATTAGGTAAATTAGGCGGTCGCCTAAGGCCTCGCACTCACAGGGGCCTCGCGGCCGCCTAATTTGCCTGTGATCAATACTAATGTCGGCGTCATCGGATCTCTCTATTACCCCTCTCTCTTTCTCACCTCCCCCTCTCTCCCCCCTCTTGCATTGGCTGAATATGTCTGATGGGTGAGGAGGGTGCCCTGGAAGTGGTGCTGATCACCTGTGTGCTAGATCCGTGCATTTTCTGCAGCCATTTTTCTTGCTTGAATTATTTTTCCCATTATGGGCGTGAGTGGGGCCTCATGTCTAAGTTTTGCCTAAGGCCTCACAAAGCCTAGAACCGCCTCTGTGGCCACTCTACCATACAGGCCTGATTGGTGGAGTGCTGCAGAGATGATTGTTCTTCTGGAAGGTTCTCCTCTCTCCACAGAGATGCGCTGGAGCTCTGTCAGAGTGACCACTGGGTTCTTGGTCACCTCCCTGACTAAGGTAATTCTCCTCCAACCGCTCAGTTTGGCCGGACGGCCCGCTCTAGGAAAAGTCCTGGTGGTTCCCAACTTTTTCCATTTACAGATGTAGCACTACCCCCGGGGAAGCTGCTGGTTTTGTTTTGGGTCTGTCCTCTGATGCTCAACCCCTTAACTGGCTCGACCCCTCCCTTAGCACAGCTGGTAGCAGAAGAATTGTGAAACCCAATGGTTATAGAGGAACACAATTCTGCATGTAAATATATCACAGTAATTGCACAGATAATGGAAATGTTACCTTTCTCCAATAGGGATCCTTCAGGCACATAAAAGTACTCCACACAGATGTATACTTAAACAAATATACAGTTTACTTTATATTAGAGATAATAGACAGATTAAAACAATGTTATACATATATATGAATATATATCTAAATGACTCTGCAGGGCCCTGCGAGAGTCAGTAATATTATTTAGTAAATGGATTCTAACAATTGCTAATTTCTATGTTCTATGGATAACAATTCTAAGCTCGCGAGCTCCCCCTAGCGGGCAATACCACCCCGCGTCCCAGCAAAGTAGTTCCTGTCATGCCTGACACAGATTATTATACTAGTTCCAGGAGGGTGGGAATCTTCGCTAGCAAAACGTTGGTGCACTTATTAATTGTAATCCACAGGAGATAAAGAACATGAACTAAACTCCTGCAATGCTTTTGGGAGTAAAACTGACAGGCAGTGTAACGCCAGTCCTACCTACGCAGTTAACACCCACTGTGCTATGTCCTGAGATATATGTGGCTCACTGCTGAGGGTGGCGATGGGCCTTCTAAAGTCACAGCCCTAACAGAAGGTTGTGGATTCTGGGCAGGTGACCGCTCACCGGGACAGGCCTTGTCCGCCTGACACACTCTGCGGTCGGTACCTCGATCCCTGACCTTTCCGCGATACACGATCTCTGGTTCCTCTCACAGCAGCTGTAGATGCCGGTTTGACAGAACAACTTTGATCCGAAGATAGCGCGGACTGGTCACACTGGAAGAGGTCCCTCTCTGGCTCGATGATCCTCCGCAAGGTTGTAGGCGGCAGCAGGCCTCACACACCTCCTGCTTGGTTGAGCGCGGAGTCCAGAGAGACCGAGCGCCGCCCCACCTCTCCTTTAAGTAGCCTCCCCCAACAGGCAGTGCGGGGGTTGTGATGCATTATGGGAGTAAAGCTGCACTGTGGGTACCATAGTGCACAAGGTATCCACGGCAACGGAGTCTCTCTCTCTCTCCCTGTACTTTAAGTTCCACCCGCATTATTAAATATCAACCCAATAATCTGTAACGTAGTGACCAGAATTCCGTAGGAGGGTTTTGAAGTATATACATATTACAACAGTCCATAACAGTAGAACCCCGCTACACAGATAAAGGAGGCCACTGTCCTCATTGGGATCTTCAATGCTGCAGAAATCTTTCTGCACCCTTCCCCAGATCTGTGCCTCGATACAATCCTGTCTCAGAGGTCTACAGACAATTCTGTTAGCTGTGGGACCTTATATAGACAGGTGTGTGCTTTTCCAAATCATGTCCAATAAACTGAAATTATCACAGGTGGACTCCAATTAAGTTGTAGAAACATCTCAAGGATGATCAATGGAAACAGGATTCACCTGAGCTCAATTTTGAGTGTCATGGCAAAGGCTGTGATACTTTATGTACATGTGATTTTTATTTGTTTTTGTTTTTTTAATAAATTTGCAAAGATTTCAAACAAACTTCTTTTACGTTGTCATTATGGGATATTGTTTGTAGAATTTTGAGGAAAATAATTAATTGAATCCATTTTGGAATAAGGCTGTAACATAACAAAATGTGGAACGAGTGAAGCACTGTGAATACTTTCCAGATGCACTGTATGTACTTGATCTGCTGTGCCTTTAGATTTAGATCCTCCGAAGAGAATACTATTGCCTGTGGTGGTTCATATGTACTAGATTTGTGGCTTTTATTGCACATCCCCCCAGTAATATATTGCAGTCTATAGAGGGATAATACACATATGTACTAGGTCTGTTATGCCTTTCACTGCACATCATCCCAGCGGTATATTACAGTCTACACAGCATGTTCTATGACTTGTTTTTCCATAGGTTCTGAAGAAACCTGAAGAGTGTTAAGCAGATGCCGTGTCTCCACATCAGAGCCCTTATCCAGACTTCTCTCATGTACATACTGTATGTAGCAGCACCTGCTAGTTGTTATAAGGTAGGACAGACAAATATTCATTTTCCCTGACTGAAGCTTCTCCAAGCAATCTGAAGAGCTCTGCTGGAATCTAGCACATAAGCACATAGATTATTAAAATGGATCTATACTTAGGTTGAGTTGATTGTAAACATGGAATGAATAAATAAAAAGCAAAAGAATGTCTAAGAAAAAGAACTTTTCCAGGTGAAAATGCTGCCCCGGGCTCCTTTCAGTGTTGGCCAAATATCTGTTGGTCATATGATCTTTGCTATAGAATAGGATTGATTGATCCTTGTCTTCAGAAGAGATCATATATTACTAAGGGTTCATTTACACTTGCTTCGGCTTCAACGCACATTAACGGCTAGTTTACACTTGCTTCAAAACAAGACTTCAGACAGGCTTTGTCCTATTTACACCTTGCTTTTGCTCGGCTTTGCTTCAAAAATTATACCCCATGTCGCTTTTAGTGGTGCTTCAAACCGTCTTCAAAGCCTCCAAAGAAGTCTATGGCAAAGCTTGCTTGAAGCGCCACAAAGCCTCACCGAAGCCCCATCGAAGCTCCACCAAAGCCTCATTAAAGCCTCATCAAAGCACCAAGCAAAAGCAAGGTGTAAACAGGACTGTAACATAACCATGGGCTTCCGCTGAACTTTTTTCAGGGGGGGGCATAATTTTAAGGTCATCCATGCATCTTTGGGGCAGTGGAGCAGCGCTGTATACATCTCTCCTCCACCGCTCCTGCCCATTGGGAAATAAATGGGCACCGCTGCTTCGGCTTCGGCAGTGGCGATACACAGTTGAATTTAACCCTGTCTTCAACCGCTACCTGGGGTTAAAAGCACCCCACTAGCGGCCGAATAGCGCCACTAAAACGATGGTAAAGCGCCGCTAAAACTAGCGGCGCTTTACCGATAACGCGGCCAGCTGGCAGTGTGAAATAGCTCTTGAGGATAATTCAGCTTCACTCCATGTCCATATAAATATAGCCTAGAGAATGTACATCTTTCTATATTGCAATGTAATGTAATACATAGTTACATAGTTAGTCAGGTTGAAAAAAGACAAAGTCCATCCAGTTCAACCATAAAAAAAATAAAAAATAAAAATAAAAATATCGTACAATCCCATATACCCAATTCTATACCCACAGTTGATCCAGAGGAAGGCAAAAAAAAACAACAGAGCATGATCCAATTTGCTACAGCAGGGGAAAAAATTCCTTCCTGATCCCCCGAGAGGCAATCAGATTTACCCTGGATCAACTTTACCTATAAATGTCAGTACCCAGTTATATTATGTACATTTAGGAAAGTATCCAGGCCTTTCTTAAAGTGGAAGTAAACCCTCCTATCATTTTCAGGCAAGGAAGCTGCCCTCTTGGCCTCTGTTTAATCTTCAACTGCCATGATGCTGCACATGTGATCAGTTATGACACCAGCCATTGGATGGTTTGACAGTTTGGTTGAGAGCACAACCAATGTGACAGTTGGCATTCCCGGCATGCCTGGAATGTAACTGCTTTTTGAAACTGTTAAATCAATGGGTTTACTTCCACTTTAAAGCAATCTACTGAGCTGGCCAGAACCACCTCCGAAGGGAGTCTGTTCCACATTTTCACAGCTCTTACTGTGAAGAAACCTTTCCGTATTTGGAGATGAAATCTTTTTTCCTCTAGACGTAAAGAGTGCCCCCTTGTCTTTTGTTTTGACCGTAAAGTGAATAACTCAACACCATGTTCACTATATGGACCCCTTATATATTTGTACATGTTAATCATATCCCCCCTTATTCTCCTTCTCAAGAGTGAATAAAATCAGTTTCTCTCATCTTTCCTCATAGCTGAGCTCCTCCATGCCTCTTATCAGTTTGGTTGCCCTTCTCTGCACTTTCTCCAGTTCCCCGATATCCTTTTTGAGAACTGGTGCCCAAAACTGAACTGCATATTCCAGATGAGGTCTTACTAATGATTTGAACAGGGGCAAAATGATGTCTCTCTCTCTGGAGTCCATACCTCTCTTAATACAAGAAAGGACTTTGCTCGCTTTGGAAACCGCAGCTTGGCATTGCATGCCATTATTGAGCTTATGATCTACCAAAATCCCCAGATTCTTCTCCACTACGGATCCCCCCAGTTGTACTCCCCCTAGTATGTATGATGCATTCATATTCGTAGCCCCCAAGTGCATAACTTTACATTTATCAACATTAAACCTCATCTGCCAGTGGCCATATTTTGATCTTTATGAAAACAGCCTATACTGTATAGGTTGTTTTCATCAAGATCAAAATATGGCCGCCCACAACACAGATGTATTGCAATACATTGCAATACAAAAAGATTTACACAGTGGTGTTGTGGCACAGGCACTGCTGTTACCTGTAGTTCTTCAGCGATAGGCCCAGGGCAGGCACTGGCAGCGTATTCTCTCTTGTCTCGGCCACTGCATGCCGGCCGGATCGGCATAGGCACAACATACATTTACACAGGCAGAGGCAGGCAGAGGCAGCAGCCAATCACGGAACAGCCGAGTTACAGTGATGTTAAGCAGAGGCCCGAGCGGCAGAGCCAATCCGATGCTCAGGCCAGGGGTGAGGAGGGAGGGACGGATGTGTAGTCGGAAAAGACTGAGAGCAGCCCCAGCCCCCAGGCCAGCAGCAGACTTAGAAAAAAGAGTCCACGGCTGCCGTGGAGGCGGCCGCGGCGGCCATTGAAACACAGGGGGCAAGTGTCTTCACTCTGACTTCAACACTCTTATGATTCCTGGGGGGGGCAATTGACCCCCCTTGCCCTATGGAGCGGACGCCCATGAACATAACCATTTTATTTAGTGACAGGGGCTTTGACTGGCTTTCAGAGAGCTTTAATGAAGCCTGTCCGAAGCCATGCTTTGAAACAAGTGTAAACTAGCCCTAAGCCCTGGTTCACACTGGTGCGTTTTGACATGCGATTTGACATGTCAAATCGGCGGCTTTCGCTGGCAATGGCACCGCCCTAATCGGTGCGACACCGCATCTGCTGCACCGATTTCAAAGGTATTTCTCCGTAATTGTGGCCGAAATCGAGACTGACAAGCGGGAGTGAAATCGTGTGAGTTCAGCTGAACTCGCACAGCTTCATTCCCGCAGCCCAGTGTGAACCTGGGCTTAGGGCTCATTTACACTTTCTTCGGCTTCAACACACATTAACGGCTAGTTTAGACTTGTTTCAAAGCAAGGCTTCGGACAGGCTTTGTTAAAGCTCTCTGAACACCAGACAAAGCCCCTGTCACTAAATAAAATAAAATGGTTAGCTTACAGGCCAGCAGAGAAGGAATAGGCCCACAAATCATTGATGTCCCTGGAATAGTGGCCAGCAGAGAAGGAATAGGTCCACAAATCATTGATGTCAGTGGAATAGTGGCCAGCAGAGAAGGAATAGGTCCACAAATCATTGATGTCCGTGGAATATTGGCCAGCAGAGAAGGAATAGGTCCACAAATCATTGATGTCAGTGGAATAGTGACCAGCAAAGAAGGAACAGGTCCACAAATCATTGATGTCAGTGGAATATTGGCCAGCAGAGAAGGAATAGGTCCACAAATCATTGATGTCCGTGGAATAGTGGCCAGCAGAGAAGGAATAGGCCCACAAATCATTGATGTCCGTGGAATAGTGGCCAGCAGAGAAGGAATAGGTCCACAAATCATTGAGGTCAGTGGAATAGTGGCCAGCAGAGAAGGAATAGGTCCACAAATCATTGATGTCCGTGGAATATTGGCCAGCAGAGAAGGAATAGGTCCACAAATCATTGATGTCCGTGGAATCGTGACCAGCAAAGAAGGAACAGGTCCACAAATCATTGATGTCAGTGGAATAGTGGCCAGCAGAGAAGGAATAGGCCCACAAATCATTGATGTCCGTGGAATATTGGCCAGCAGAGAAGGAATAGGTCCACAAATCATTGATGTCCGTGGAATATTGGCCAGCAGAGAAGGAATAGGCCCACAAATCATTGATGTCAGTGGAATAGTGGCCAGCAGAGAAGGAATAGGCCCACAAATCATTGATGTCCGTGGAATATTGGCCAGCAGAGAAGGAATAGGTCCACAAATCATTGATGTCAGTGGAATAGTGACCAGCAAAGAAGGAACAGGTCCACAAATCATTGATGTCAGTGGAATAGTGGCCAGCAGAGAAGGAATAGGCCCACAAATCATTGATGTCCGTGGAATATTGGCTAGCAGAGAAGGTATAGGTCCACAAATCATTGATGTCAGTGGAATGTAAGTGAAAGGAGCTGTTTTAAGCTCCCCGAGCTCATGGGAATGTGGCAGAGGGGAAGTTTCTAGTCCCCCCCTCTCACACCTGGCAGATAATTAGGTATATTATTAAGGTAAGGGAGGCTAGGAACCAATAACAGGGCATAGGTCGGGTCACATGGCAAGTAAGAAAATTCTGGAAGTTTGGGAGAGGTATTTAAGGCAGAGCAGCAAGCTGCCTGTGACCTGAGGATCAGGCAACCCCTTACCTTTGAACTCCTGTGTTTCCCTGCGCATTCCTGTGACAGTCATGGAGAACCTGCTTCGCCGCATCCTTGAAAGAGCTGGAACTGAAGATGGGGAATCTTGGCTACAGCACTGCCTTTTCATGCCCCCAGCACCAGAGCTCCGGGACCTGGCTTACACCCCTGCTGGAGACCAAGCGGTGTCAGCTGCTACCGCATCTTCATCCGCAGCCGCCGCAGCATCTGCATCCTCAGCCGCCTCTCTTAGCATCCCTCCCCGCCCTGCGGACTCTGAAGCTGCGTTCACATGGGGAGCAGAGGTAGGCTCAGTCAGCATTCCCATTGGCGGCAGGGCAGAGGAGGCATCCATCGAGGTTCCTGCTCCTGTCGGTGACCCGGACGTACTGCCAGAGAAGAGGAGGAGGTCCCTTAGAAGCTCGTCCACGGCTTCAAGCAAACGGACATCAGCCAGCAAGAGCAGCCATAGAGGAGTGTCTGGCAAGGGACAGCTCTCGTCGCGCCGCGGTACTCCTACAGCGCCCTCCAGTGGCCAGTCCTCTCTTCACATGTCTTTTTCTCCACAGGTTTCATCCCAGGTTATTCCTGCATCATTCACCCGCACAGGAAAATCCGGGCTGCTGGCTGGGAATGGCGGCAGCACAGGACAGGCTACCTCAAGCTCCAGCACTCATGCATCACGGGAGGCACAGCAGATACCTGTGGTGTGCTCTCAGATGACAGCTACGGGTCCAGGTAATGACACTTTTACTCAGTTACAATTATTAACCTCTTTGACTGCTTCCCTGTTATCTATTATTGCAGGTATGACACCTAATATGTCGGTTAGTCAGAAGGTTGCTAGCTCTGCTGCTTCAGTATGGGCCAGCCCTGAGGTTGCACGGGGCAGTCAGGGGGGGTGGCAGTGTGCCCACTATTATGGCAAGTCCGTCACAGTCAGGGAATGGCTTGGATATCCGGCCTAATGTCCCAGAGATCTGTGCTAGGGAGGCCTTGCCATGTACGCTATCCCCATTGGGTTACCATTTGACTCCAAGTATAAAGGAAAATATTGTCAAGGGAGAGTTTGTGGACTTGCTGTCACTGCTCCCTTCCTCAAGAGAAGTTTTGTTTAAAAATGACAAAAAAGATGAGAAAGGGGATGAGGATAGGCGTAGGCCGGTGTCCAGGAGCTTCAATAACTTGCTACAAGCTTTTTTGATCTATTCCAGTATTATTTGTGAAAGGTACCCTGAGAAGAGCGTGGGATTGTTGCAGCATCTGGACATTGTTCTGGAAGCCTATAAAAATTTTGGGGGCGTTTCCTGGTTCGTCTATGATGAGTCATTCCGACAGAAATTGTCGGTGCATCCAAGTTTGATATGGGGCTCAAAGGATATTGGCTTATGGCTAAATCTTTTTCTGCCCCAGAGAGCGTTCAATCCCAAACCACAGCTGCAGGTCGCAGCACCAGTCAGTTTATACAGGAGGGGAATTTGTTTCTCATTCAATGACTCTCAGTGCAAATTCCCAGGCTCCTGCAGGTATAGACATGAATGTGCGTTTTGCGCAGGAGCGCATCCTGTTACCAAATGCTTTAAAAAAATGGCCGTGGCAAACCAGCCACAGCTTAGAGAACCCTTTCCAAAAAGCCCAGCCGCCGGTGAAGTTGCTAAACATGTTCCCGTGGCTGCAAGTCTACACAGACAGGCGGATGGCCCTTCTTCTCTTTGAAGGGTTCAACAAGGGTTTTATGCTCCCTCCCTTTAAAGGTCAAGGTTGTGTGGTAGGAAAAAATTTAAAATCAGCTTTAGAGTTCCCTGAAGTGGTTAGGGAAAAAATTTGTAAGGAGCTTCAGGCTGGTAGGATCTTGGGCCCTTTTTTGCACCCTCCTTTTCTAAACTTTAGAATTTCCCCCCTTGGGCTTGTTCCAAAGAAAGAGCATGGGTCATTCAGGTTAATCCACCATCTGTCAGCTCCTAAGGGGGATTCTTTGAATGATCAGATTAGTACTGAGATGGCATCCGTACATTATTCTACGTTCGAGGATGCGTTAGTGAAGATTCGCTTGTTAGGGCAAGGAGCCTTTCTTGCTAAAGCTGATGTCCAATCTGCTTTTCGTTTATTACCCATTAATCCTGTATCTTTTAACTCATTAGGTTTCGTTTTTGATAATTGTTTTTTCTTTGATCGTTGTCTCCCCATGGGTTGCTCGCTCTCCTGCAATTACTTTGAGACCTGGAATGGGTAGTACAGGAGCACTCTGGCTCATCCTTTCTGTTGCACTATCTAGACGATTTCCTTTTTTTGGGTAGTTCTGTCGCTGATTGTTCAAACGTCCTAAATTCTTTTCTTGTGATTTGTGGATCCTTTAATATCCCTTTGGCACAAAAAAAAACCCTGGCTCCTACAACACGTTTAGTCTTTTTAGGGATCACTATTGATACCGAAGCAATGGAGTTTGAACTACCGGCGGCTAAAATTATTCAACTACAAGGTATCCTTTACACAATGATTAGACGACGTAAGTCCATTTTGAAGGAGGTTCAAAAATTGCTCGGCCTGCTGGCATTTGCATCCAGAATCCTGCCTGTTGGGAGAATATTCTCTCGGAGGCTCTATTTAGCCATTTCTGGATTCAAATCCCCTTCCTCCCATATTAGAATCTCTTCGGAAATTAGGGAGGACCTGTTGGTATGGTCGCAATTCTTGGAGAAGTTTAACGGTAGAGCAATTTTTCAATCAGAATTTGTAACTGACCAAGATTTTTGTTTGTTCACGGACGCAGCGGGCTCAGTGGGGTTTTCAGCCTTGTGGAGAACCCACTGGTGCGCTTCGTTATGGCACCCTTGTTGGCGACAAAAAGGTCACCTGAAGAACATCGTGATCTTAGAGCTGTTCCCCATATTGGTGGCCTTAGAGATCTGGGGTGAGTATTTTGCTAATAAAAGGCTTCTCTTCAGTACTGACAATAAAGGGGTGCTTTTTGCGGTAAACTGCTTATCGTCCAAATCACCTCCTGTCATCTCCCTCATTCGCTACCTTGTATTTAAATGCTTGAGCTTAAATGTATGGATCAAGGCTCGTTACCTACCAGGTAAGTTGAATGACATCGCAGACTCTCTCTCACGTTTGCAGATGGAGAGATTCAAGGTGCTTTTCCCAGCCGCAGACGAGACAGGGATCCGTGTCCGGCCCACCTATGGGAGCTAATTTAGACTTGGTTCGTACGAACATTCTGAAATCCATCTCTCCCGCTACTCTGGCAGCGTACTCCTCAGCCTGGCGGGTGTGGTTATTTCATCTAGGTTCCCTGGGTGAGCAGCAGTCTGCTTTTTCTGAACAGCTGGTTTTGTCCTTTTTGAATGGGGTATCCTTGCCAAACTGTGTTCAGTGGTTGATTTGGTATGTTTTTCACGCTATGAGGCTGCCCTTTTTTCGGGCGTTTTTTTCTCTATTATTTTTCGGAGCTTTTAGGATTTCAGAAATAGTGGCTCCTAATAAGAAGTCCGAGTCAGGCCTTCGTTTAACACATGTTTCTTTAGACGGTTCGAAGCTTAACCTTTTTATCCCACGATCAAAGACAGACCAGTTTGGCAAGGGTGTTTGGTTGACGTTGCAGTCATTTCCTAACTCTCCCATCTGCCCTGTTAGCCTAGTGGGGCAGTTTCTACAGGTCAGAGGTTCAGAAAACGGGTCATTATTTATTCATGAGAATGGCCTTCCTTTGTCCGTTTATCAGTTTAACTTGGTTCTGCACAAATGCTTGGTCTCGCTAAACATGGGCAAGTTGCCACTCTCATCCCACTCCTTTCGGATAGGAGCTGCTACGGAGGCCGCCAGGCTGGGGTTAGATGTGGTTAGTATTAAGCACATCGGTAGATGGCAGTCTGATGCTTACAAATTGTACATACGTCCACACTGTCTTTTTTAAATCTACAGGTCAGGCGTTATACGTCTGGATCTTAGGTCATTCGTTTATATTCTGGGCCGAAAGGAGAGCTTTGCGAAGAGTCTATACCGGAAGCTTGAATTTTGATCCCACATTGGTGAACATTTGTTGGCATGGCAGGAGGGGTATGGTATGGAATAATTTGTTTGAAGAGTTAAGTTTTCTGTTTCGAACCCTGCCAGTTCCTGATGTTTTGATTATCCACCTTGGGGGGAACGATATAGGGCATACTAAGTCCCTTGATTTAATTTTTCAAATAAAATGGGATCTGCTTCAGTTCAGGCTGTCCTTCCCCGGAGTATGTTTGATTTTTTCAGAGATTGCTCCGAGATTGGTATGGTTGAACTCCCCGCTTGAAAAGGTTAGAAAGAGAGTGAATAGGGCCCTAGCGAAGTTCTTGCCCACCATTGGGGGTCTGTCCTTCCGTCACGTAGACTTAGAAGGGGGGTCAGTTGGCCTATTCAGACCAGACAGGGTGCATCTTTCAGACGTTGGGCTTGACATTTTCAATAATGATCTTCAGTCTATGGTGGAGTTGGCCGCGAGGCGGGGTGGTTGGGCCGGCCTTGTTCTTTAAAGGTTAAAAAACAAGTCCGGCTAGTGGGGTTAGTAGACGTTAATTCCAACCTGAGTCGTAGTGGCTGGGTTGATGAAAGTATGGTGGTTTAAGTAAAGAAGTGATGTATTGTTTTTTGATATCTAGTAATGGTTATTGGTTAAATAAATATGATTAAAAAATAATAATAAATACCAGTAATAAAGGCCTGCGGCCAAGTTTAACCCACTTTTTGTCTCGGAGGTCATTATTTTTTTAATTATTCTGCATACAGTCCCATGTAAGTGAAGGGAGCTGTTTTAAGCTCCCCGAGCTCATGGGAATGTGGCAGAGGGGAAGTTTCTAGTCCCCCCCTCTCACACCTGGCAGATAATTAGGTATATTATTAAGGTAAGGGAGGCTAGGAACCAATAACAGGGCATAGGTCGGGTCACATGGCAAGTAAGAAAATTCTGGAAGTTTGGGAGAGGTATTTAAGGCAGAGCAGCAAGCTGCCTGTGACCTGAGGATCAGGCAACCCCTTACCTTTGAACTCCCGGCCCCCCCCTCCCTTGCCGCGGCCTTATATTATTACGTGGTACCCCCTCTTGGTTTTCCTTTGCTAATGAGAGGGGTTAGTAGACGTTAATTCCAACCTGAGTCGTAGTGGCTGGGTTGATGAAAGTATGGTGGTTTAAGTAAAGAAGTGATGTATTGTATTTTGATATCTAGTAATGGTTATTGGTTAAATAAATATGATTAAAAAATAATAATAAATACCAGTAATAAAGGCCTGCGGCCAAGTTTAACCCACTTTTTGTCTCGGAGGTCATTATTTATAAATATTCTGCATACAGTCCCATAGTGGCCAGCAGAGAAGGAATAGGTCCACAAATCATTGATGTCCGTGGAATATTGTCCAGAAGAGAAGGAATAGGTCCACAAATCATTGATGTCAGTGGAATAGTGACCAGCAAAGAAGGAATAGGTCCACAAATCATTGATGTCAGTGGAATAGTGACCAGCAAAGAAGGAATAGGTCCACAAATCATTGATGTCAGTGGGACAGTGGCCAGCAGAAAAGGAATAGGCCCACAAATCATTGGTGTTAGAGGAATAGTGGCAACCAGGGAAGGAATAACTCCCCAAATGATTGATGTTAGTGAGATAGTGAAAAGTTCTCCATGTGATTCAGCTGCCAGTCAGCACATCTCCTTTCCATTAATGGCTTGGATAATTCTCTGCGCTATAGCCAAAACACTATAGTTTAAGCATGTTTTAGGGAAACCCCTCCCCTGGGTGAATGGGACTAGCTTAGTCCCTTATAATCTAGAGCCAGAAGAGCCTGGGGCAGAGGGTGATGGGAAGTGGCTACCCCTAGTATACTGCCATGTAAGCTTGTAGCCTCAGGAAGTGAACCATTTAGGGTAGGTCTGGTACAGGCTCCATTGGAGAACACATCCTTCTTGCTATATTTGAATGATAATCAGTGCAATTTACAGTTTACAGGTATCTGTGATGCCAGAACTGTCCCCTTTTTGGATGTGCTTTTGAGTGGTGACATGCGCAAAGGAGGTGGGCTGGGTGGATGTCTGGCGGCAGCGGAATCCGCATAGTAAACAGTTTTCCTGCTTTTCAAAGTCTCACGGGTCACTATCCAGGATAGACTTGGCGGTGGGGAACGGTGCCGTGCTTCCCTCGGTGGCGGATGTGTCATATAAGCCTAGATGTGTATCTGATCACTCCTGTATGGTGGTAGAACTAACTGTTGAGCATCGGTCCTCGCTCCCCAGAGCTCCATGGAAGTTCAATGCCTTTTGGCTCCAGTTACTCACCGCCCCAGAGGAGGTGGATGGGAGCGTGTCTCAATTCTTCACCCCGCAGCCGGATTCGGCATCCGTGCTCCTTGAATGGGAAGCATTTAAACCCTTTCTGAGAAAAACGCTCAGTAAAGAAGTTACGAAGGTTAAGAGACGCTCCGAGTCACTCAGGGAAGCTCTGGAGCGGCAGGTACACTCCCTGGAGACAAATTATGTGCAGGACCCCACTGAGGCCGCAAGGGGGGCTTGGCAGGCTGCTCAGTCTGCCTATGACCATTTGCTGGCCTCATCGGCGGAAAAGAAGCGGTTCTTTTCTAAGACTGCTTTCTTTGAGGAAGGAGAAGTGACGGGGCGTCTCCTGGCTAGGATAGCTAACTCTGAGCAGAGAGCTCCGGTGATAGGGTCTATAAGGACAACAGGAGGCCAAGTGGTACATGCCTCAGATTTGGTGATTCAGACTTTGGCAGAGTACTATCAAAACTTGTATCGGCCTTCCTCAACCCATGGGGTGGAGGAACTGGCGAACTACTTGGATGAAATACTATTCCCTACACTTACAGAAGCGCAGAGAGCAGCGTTAGATGCCCCTCTTACATTGGAGGAGCTACAGAGTGCAGTGGCTGAATTCCCTAGCTGTAAGGCCCCGGGAGGAGATGGGATCTCCATGGAAATCTATAAGCATTATTCTGAGGTGTTGCTTCCCAAACTACTGGCAGTATTTCTTTTTCGTACATCACGGGACACAGAGCGACTTAGTCATTACTAATGGGTTATATAGTTTACCTTCAGGTGTTGGCACTGGCCAATTCCAAACCGGAAGTACCCTCCCCTATATAAGCCCCTCCCACCCGGGAGCACCTCAGTTTTTTGCCAGTGTCTAAGGTGTTGGCCAAAGAGTAACATGTGTTTTCACTGGGCTTGCGTACAGGTTCTTTTGGGCCTTAGTAAGCTGTTCCGGATCCCACCAAAAAAGCTTCATAGCTAAACGGTCGGTACCCGGGCCTTGCAGCAGAAGAGCAAGGTTTTGCCTGTAGTGCTTCTCTTAGGAGGGCTGGACCCTGGGATCCAGAGCTCTGGTCATACCCACGACCAAGACGCTGTCTGTGCAGGGTGCTATACAGGTCCAGGGGAGTGGAATCCTTGGGAACCCGGTCCCTGAAGGTTTAATTACAATGCCTGCCGTGATAGGTGAAGTTTGGACTTTTGTGGACCAAACAAAGTCCTGCGGCGGGGATCAGGTAAGTGGGGGCCCTCAGGAACTTGGTTCTATTGGGGGACCCCCAAGCCTAATTTGTCTTTCTGTCTGTTACCTAACGGTATTCCCGCTAAATATCTGTGTTTGCCTATAACTACTGAAAATGTAAAATTTTAATAGTAGTCAAGAAAAAAAAAAAAAAAAAACAGGGACCGCGGTACCTGTGTTAAACCACTAGAGGCCGCTGTAGTCCATTTTTTCTTGTAAATGTGGATCTTTGGTTTTCTCAACTCAAAAGATCCAGGCAGCTGGTAAGTTTCTCTGAGGGAATCCACTTCCTCTGCCCTGTTGCTGAGTTCATCCACCGCACAGGCCCTCCGGCAAAAAGGGCCCTGGCTCCTAGTCCTCTGTTGGTTTTCGAAAAGGGCGCCATTGGCGCACGGGCGCACGCGCGGGCGCGTGCACGCGCCTCCTATGAAAAAAAAGGGGCGGGGCGGGTGGATGACGCTCGATGCGCGCCGCGGCGCTTCTGCGCATGTGCGGGCGTCCCAGCATGGTTAAAAGACACAGTACAAGTGTCAGCTGCATGCAAACAGAGCTAGCAACAAACAGTGGCACACAGGGGCGGTTGATGCAGGCATCCCCATAGAAAGGCACTTTAGTGGACACCAGCTGGTATATAGCAGCACCTGTGTTAGACTATTACCAGCAAAAATTGGTGTATGACGACGGGAATACCTCAGCTTTGTGCTTAAAGGATATGTCGTCCAGACGCTCCGGAAATAGATCTTCCAGGAAGCCAAAGGGGTCTCCATCGGGCTCTGAGGATATTGGGCATGCTTGCACTGCACCAATCTCCCCTGAGAATACAGAGGTCAGTAGCCGTAGAAACCCCGCAGGAATGCCTGGTGCTGCGGCTGTCCCCAGTCCACCTGCTCCTGTATATATAACAGAGGAGGTTTTATCCTCAACTCTGGGAGGATTGGAAGAGAGATTAACAGCATTGATCGCTGCTTCCCTGTCACAGGAAAAGCGCGTCCGATCTCCGTCTCCTCCTTCAGAGTGCCTGTTAGTGGAGGAACAGCCCCACACAGAGATCGACCTACCTGAAGGGGATCAGGATGAGGTTGATTCAGTTATGGAGGAATCAACAGTGGAAGAACCTTTCTCAGCTTCTCAGGCTGAAAGATTATGGGTTCAGTCTCTGACTAACATGGTCCGATCAGCATTTAAAATGCCTCTGGCGGAACCACCATCCACTACGGTTTCCTCGCTGGGGTCGCTAAAAGCTCCCCAGGCGGTCTGTTCCTTCCCAATCCACCCTTTATTAGAAGGGCTTATTTACCAGGATTGGGAGCATCCTGATAAAATATTTGCTCCCCCCAAGAGATTTCCGGTGATCTATCCCATGGAGGATAAGTTCATAAGAAAATGGAGGGTCCCTATAGTGGACGCAGCCATCTCTTCTGTTAACAAATCACTGACATGTCCAGTAGATAATGTTCCAATGTTCAAAGACCCAATAGATAAAAAATTGGAGTCTTTACTAAAATCTGCTTTCTCTACAGCAAGTATGGTGACACAACCTGCGGTAGCAGCGATTGGAGTCTGCCAAGCAGTGAAAGATCAGTTGAAACAAGTCTTAAGGGACTTACCAGATCAGCAGGCTCATGCCCTAGCTGACCTGCCTAGAGCCTTGTGTTTTGCGGTGGACGCCATAAAGGATACAATCCAACAGGCCTCCCGCTTTACGCTGTCTATAGTACATATGCGTAGGCTTCTGTGGCTCAAAAACTGGTCTGCTGAAGCTCCCTGTAAAAAACTGCTGGTTAGCTTCCCATTTCATGGAGAACGCTTATTTGGAGAAGATCTGGACAAATATATCCAGAAAATTTCTGCCGGTAAAAGTTCACTCTTACCGGTTAAGAACAAGGGTAGAAGTCCTTCTTTTAAGAGGCCTACCTCTCCAGTCCCGGGCACATCGGCTGTGAAGCAGTTCCGACGGCCTCCGCGGTCAAATTCAGGGGGCAGAAATCAGGGACAATCACAGGGTAACAAGAAGCCCTGGATCAAGAGAGGTACAAAACCTCCCCCTAAGGCATGAAGTATTGCCCCCGCTCAATCGGGTGGGGGGAAGACTTCAGTTGTTCACAGAGACCTGGCGGGACACCATCAGAGACAGATGGGTGCTCTCCGCAGTAAGTCTGGGATACAAGCTGGAGTTAAAAGGCACTCCTCCTGCCCAATTTATGAGGTCAAACGTGCCAAGAGATCCCCAAAAGAGAGGATCCCTCCTTCTGGCACTAGAACAACTATTGCTCCAAGGGGTAATCATGAAGGTTCCCCTGGAAGAAAGCGGATTCGGGTTTTACTCGAACCTTTTCACAGTCCCCAAACCAAATGGGGACGTGAGGCCCATATTAAATCTAAAAGGGCTAAACAAGTTCCTAAATATCAGGACCTTTCGGATGGAGTCGATCCGATCAGTGGCCACCGCCCTACAAGGGCAGGAATGGCTAGCCTCGATCGACATAAGGGATGCTTATCTGCATATTCCCATCCTTCCGGCCCATCAGAAATTTCTACGCTTTGCAGTAGAAGGGCGCCATTTTCAGTTCAGAGCCTTACCTTTCGGTCTGGCCACAGCACCACGAGTGTTCACAAAAATTCTGGCCCCATTATTGGCCAATCTAAGAACACAGGGTGTAACGATAATGGCATATCTAGACGACCTGCTACTAATAGACCACTCAGTGGAAAAGCTGGAAGTAGCTATTCACAAGACAATCGAGTATCTGGAATATCACGGTTGGATTATCAACCGGGACAAGTCAGCTCTAAGACCAGTCAAAAGTCTGGAATACTTAGGGCTAAGGCTGGATTCAAATCAGAGAAAGATTTTCTTACCTCCAGAGAAGGTGTCGTCTTTAAGAAATTTGACCCACTTAGTGGGTACAAAAAGAAAACCATCCATACGTCTCTGCATGAGGCTGCTGGGAAAGATGGTGGCTTCATTCGAAGCGGTACCCTACGGTCAATTCCATTCAAGGAATTTGCAAAGGGCCATACTGTCAGCCTGGAAAAAAAAAAAAGTTCAGGCTTTAGACTTACCAATGTCCCTGTCCCCTTCCGCTCGCAAGAGCCTCCATTGGTGGTTGGTGCCCCAGAATCTGGAAAGAGGGAAACCCTTCAGTCCGGTTTCTTGGAAGGTGGTCACTACAGATGCCAGCCTCATCGGCTGGGGGGCAGTGCTGGAGCAATGGTCTCTCCAGGGCAGGTGGTCAGAAGCAGAAAAGGCCCTGCCCATCAATCTCTTAGAGATACGAGCAGCCCGGTATGCCCTAGTAGCATGGACATCCAAACTCCAGGGGTCCCCTGTCAGAATTCAATCAGACAATGCCACGGCAGTGGCATATATCAATCATCAGGGTGGCACCAAAAGTCGTGCAGCCCAGAAGGAAGCAAATTGCATCCTGGAGTGGGCAGAAAGATATGTCCCAGCCATATCCGCGGTTTTCATCCCAGGAGTGGAAAATTGGAGAGCGGACTTTCTAAGTCGCCAACAATTATGCCCGGGGGAATGGTCTCTTCACCCCGAGGTTTTCCAGGCAATATGCCAGCGGTGGGGAACACCGGATGTAGATCTGCTAGCATCCAGATTCAACGCAAAGGTGGACAGGTTTGTGTCTCGCACAAGGGATCCCCTAGCTTGCGGCTCGGATGCCCTAGTGTTCCCTTGGGATCGGTTCAAGCTGATATATGTATTCCCACCGCCACGATTGTTACCGCGATTACTCCGCAGAATCAGGGTAGAAAAGAAACCAGTGATTCTGGTGGCTCCAGCGTGGCCCCGAAGGGCATGGTACGCGGAGATTGTAAAAATGTCAGTGAGGAGTCCTTGGACCCTCCCACTTCGTCCGGACCTGCTGTCGCAAGGACCGATATACCACCCTTCCTTACCAGCCCTAGGTTTGACGGCCTGGCTATTGAAGCCCACATTCTGAAAAAGAGAGGGCTCTCTAATTCTGTGGTATCTACCATGATCAATGCCAGGAAACCGGTATCCAGGCAGATCTATTATAGGATCTGGAAAGCGTACATTACGTGGTGTGAGACCAAGAAATGGCATCCACGTAAGTACATGATAGGGAGGATTCTGGACTTCCTACAGTGGGCTGTAGATAGGAAGCTGGCCTTGAGTACTATCAAGGGTCAGATTTCGGCCTTGTCAATATTTTTTCAAAGGCCCTTGGCTTCGCATTCACTAGTCAAAGCCTTTATACAAGGAGTGATGCGTATTAGCCCTCCGGTTAGTATTCCCATATGTCCTTGGGACTTAAACCTGGTTCTGTCGGTTCTACAGAAACAACCGTTTGAACCATTACAACACATTTCCTTGGTTCTTCTCACCAGGAAATTGGTTTTTCTTAGTAGCCATTTGTTCGGCTAAAAGAGTGTCGGAATTAGCAGCTATGTCCTGTAAGGAGCCATATCTGGTTGTCCATAAGGACAGAGTAGTATTACGTCCTCATCCAGCCTTTCTTCCTAAGGTGGTATCGAGGTTTCATTTGAACCAAGATGTGGTTCTTCCTTCTTTTTTCCCCAAACCTAGCTCAGTAGAGGAAAAGTTATTACATTCTTTGGATGTCGTAAGAGCAGTTAAAGCTTATCTAAAAGCCACTGCTCAGATTCGCAGAACGGATTCTTTGTTTGTTCTGCCGGAAGGCCCCAGAAGGGGTCAGGCAGCATCAAAATCTACTTTAGCCAAGTGGATTCGACAGGTCATAATACAAGCCTATGGCTTGAGAAAGAGACCGCCTCCGTTCAAAGTTAGGGCGCACTCCACAAGAGCGGTTGGAACTTCATGGGCAGTGCATCACCAGGCCTCCCTGGCTCAAGTATGTAAGGCCGCAACATGGTCTTCGGTACACACGTTTACTAGATTCTATCAGGTAGACGTTAGAAGTCAGGAGGATGTCGCCTTTGGGCGCAGTGTGTTGCAGGCCGCAAAAGATCCTCATGCCTGATGGCGCCCAGCTTATGTACCCCCCCCTCATTTGGCATTGCTTTGGGACGTCCCATTAGTAATGACTAAGTCGCTCTGTGTCCCGTGATGTACGAAAAAGAAAAAGGGATTTTTATAACAGCTTACCTGTAAAATCCTTTTCTTGGAGTACATCACGGGACACAGAGCTCCCACCCCTCTTTTTGGGACACTTATTGCTTGGCTACAAAACTGAGGTGCTCCCGGGTGGGAGGGGCTTATATAGGGGAGGGTACTTCCGGTTTGGAATTGGCCAGTGCCAACACCTGAAGGTAAACTATATAACCCATTAGTAATGACTAAGTCGCTCTGTGTCCCGTGATGTACTCCAAGAAAAGGATTTTACAGGTAAGCTGTTATAAAAATCCCTTTTTAATGCAGCCAGAGAATTGGGAACACTGCCCACGTCCATGTCGGAGGCCCACATTGTTCTAATTCTAAAACCTGACAAGGATCCAGCAGATCCGGCCTCGTATAGGCCAATCTCCCTGCTTCAGTCAGACATAAAGATACTTGCAAAGGTGTTAGCTCTCAGACTGAATACCGTAGTTACGTCAATTGTCCATGTGGATCAGGCGGGCTTTATGCCAAACAAGTCGACGGCAATAAACATTAGGAGGCTCTTCCTTAACATGCAATCTCGGGCTGATAATGCAGGCAAGAGGGCTCTCTTGTCACTAGATGCTATGAAGGCGTTTGATAGTGTGGAGTGGGAGTATCTCTGGGAGACACTTAGGCGCTTTGGTTTCGGAGACGGCTATGTCTCCTGGGTGAGGTTAATGTATCATTGCCCAAAGGCATCCATTAGGGAGGCTGGCAGGCTCTCCTTGCCTTTTGAACTGGGCCGGGGCACGCGGCAGGGGTGCCCTTTGTCCCCCCTGCTGTTTGCCCTGGCTATAGAGCCACTGGCTATTAGGATTAGGGATCACCGGGGCATCACCGGCTTCTGCTATGGTAACAGACAGGAGAAGGTGATGCTCTATGCGGATGATACGATGATTCTGTTGGGGGACACGGAGCAGTCTCTGCGCAATGCGATGGAGGCAGTGGTCCGATTTGGTGAGTTCTCGGGACTTAAGATTAATTGGTCCAAGTCAGCACTTATGCCCATAGATGAGCCCCCGCCTCAGCAGGACACACGGGTGGGAGAGATACCTCTTGCTCTTTCCTTTAAGTATCTCGGGATCCAGGTGACCCCACAGATTAGAGATTATGGTATACTTAACATAGCTCCACTGCTAACTAGATTCTGCCCAAGGTTTTAAGACATGGAACTCCCTATGTATGTCAGTTGCTGGCAAAGTAAATCTCATAAAAATGATTCTCATGCCCCAATTGCTATACATGCTACACAATTCCCCGGTGATGATTCCACTGAAGACCTTTAGAATTATCAATGCTATATTTAGGGAATTAATATGGAAAGCGCGCCCCCCCAGAATAAAACTAGAGCATTTACAACGCTCCAAGGAGGATGGCGGATTAGCTCTGCCGAATCCCTGGCTGTATTATTTGGCATCACAACTGCAGCATTTGATAGGTACCATGGCCCTGGAGGGTGAGCAGGGGGACAGAGTCCCCAGCGCCTCGGAGAGCATAATGCTCCACGTCGTGGGGGGAAATTCCATTCCTACCGCGCTGGAAGCATTGGCCTTCGCCAAGCCCCAGAACAGATTTCCAACGTATAGCCTCATACAAAAAGTGTGGAATAAGACCAAGTACCTGCAGGGGGCGACAGGTTTTAGTGAATATAGCCCTATATGGGCAAATGAGTCCTATCCTGAACTGGCTAAGCTACAACATGGGAAGAGGTGGCAGAGGAGTGGCGTGTTCTACCTGACGCAGATAATTAGCAATGGTAATCTTTTGCCTTTTGACACCCTGAGAGAGAGATATCAGCTGCCAGCGCACATGTACTTCTACTACTTGCAACTTAAGCACGCATTTGAGACCCAATCAAGGGTCTCGGAGTGGCGGATGGATGACATGCCCCTCCTCTCCCAGCTCAAAGCAGCAGAAGTCTCTAGAGGCTTCATCTCGCAGAGCTACACAACACTACTGAACAAATTTGTAACGGGGCATCCTCTGACAGTTCAAAGCAAGTGGGAAGTAGATGTAGGGCCACTGGATGGTGAGCAATGGGAGGAGGTGCTGCAGTCAGTGGCCATTTGCTCACTGAATGTGACACAAAGACTTACGCAATTATATACCATACTGAAAGTTTACTATACGCCTCTTAGGCTACATAAAATGGGTATACTGTCTGACCCTAGTTGTACTAGATGCAAAAGAGACCACGGAGATTTGATACACATGCTATGGCGGTGTCCCAAACTCCACATATATTGGAGGGGGGTGATTGACACCCTGGGCGCAGTGTTCCGGGTGTCGGTCCCGTGTGACCCCAGATACTGCATTCTGAATCTGATGGATGAAATGGAGTGGGAACCTCACGTAAGGGAGGTCCTCTCCAGGGCACTGTTTATGGCACGTAAACTGATAATGTTGCATTGGAAGTCTGAATTACCACCTACTCTTACTGAATGGATTACCAAATTAGGAGATACTCTCCGAATGGAAAAAATTATCTATCAACATAGAGGCTGCTCGCAGAAATTTGAGAAGCTCTGGGGACCGTGGTTAGATACTCCGGGCTTAGCACCGGACGATATGGTTATGGACAGGCTATTAGGTATAATCTGAGTTTGGGAATATTGTTGAAGAAGTGATACATCCAGTGAGATGAAAGTGTACTTCATAGTTGACTGAAATTCGGAATAAGGCTACAAAGGCATGCTCATGTTATTGGGGGAGGAAGATATTGGTTGGGAGGGAAGAGGCGGGTCAGGGACAGGGGAATGTAACAATGTTTGTATAATGATATGCTGCGAGGGTAGAGGGAGGGGTAGGGGCTTTCCACTGTAAATGATGTTTTTGAAAAGGGGTCACTTGAACTGTCTGTGTTTTTCCTTCAAAATAAAGTTCTTTTTTGGATAAAAAAAAAAAGATAAAGTAACAATACCATTAAGGAGAGGGGATATTTTCCATCTCTTATGTAAAAGAGAAGTATTCTGGATTTTTTAAATTACAGAGTAGAATACCTAATGGATTATATTATGAATGAGACGTGACTCACTATTATGATTAGTTTACATTATTTTGGATGAATTTCTTTCTTGCATTTTGATTACTCTAGTCATGTCTGTATATATATATTTTTTTCACATATATTCATATTTACATTTATATTCAATGAGATGTGTTTTTGTTTTTTGTAAATAATATATACATGCAATTTTTTCATCAATGCTTTGTCTATACAGAGATTATTGTGTGCTATTTATACCTCTGTAATAGATATCATTCCCTCATCTTTCTTCCCCTGTTTTTTGATAAAATATATTATGTATCCTTTCATGCGACTTTGGCGCTTTATCTGCTTTCTACATGTCCCTTGAGGCAATTTTCAATTTTAGGTGGATATGTTTGGTCTATTTATTATTCATACTACATCCGCTGTAGAAACCTACTGTATATACTGTGAGGGGGTTAGCTCGGCAGCGGGTGTGTGTGACCCCCGAGATGGGCTCCCCACACAAAAACAGGCCCAGCAAACGGAGGTTGTGGTTTTCAAAATCAAAAAGGTGCGGTTTATTTTCTATTTACAGTGACAAAACACAGCAAAGCAAAAGAAACATAAACAAAATAAATCCTGGTCAACTTGACCTCTGACTAAACATACAGGTTTCCTAACTAACAACTGGGATCAGCCTAGTGCTGTCCTAGTCCCTAAGTCCCTGGTTTTAAATGTCCAAGCAAATAGCCACACAGGCTTTGTCTCACCGCACAGGGGTTCACTCTCCCTAGACAGTCCACACAGGTCTGGTTCCAGGCATGAGCTAACATCTAATGAAGCTGGGAGTTCTTATAGAGGCCTAAATGAGCTGACAAGCTTCAGCTGGTCTCATCAACTCCCTGTCTGCACGACGCCCCACACTCTCCCTAGAGGTATGAGTCATCCATGAGCCCACTAGCCTCAGCTGGGCTTATACAACTCTCCACCTAGTTGTATAAGTCGGCGTAAAGCCTGAATCTGGGCGAAATATATCTACCCCCTGGATGCAACCAGGTGACTTTACCTTCCTGCTGTCACATACCCCCCCTCTTGTTTTAACCTCGGGGTTGGAACACCAGCAATCAGGCATTCATGTACTCGAGACAAAGCATCCACATTCCCCATTTGAACGCCAGGGCGATGCTTTACTGTGAAGTTGAATTCCTGGAGGGCCAGGAACCACCTATTCACTCTTCTATTTGTTTCCTTGTTTTGAGCCATCCACTTTAACGGAGCGTGATCCGTAACCATGTCAAAGTGCCTACCTAGCAGGTAGTACCGAAGGGAATCTAGAGCCCACTTCACCGCTAAACACTCCTTTTCAACGGTGGCGCAATTTACCTCATGGGACTTCAACTTCCTGCTGAGGTAAATGACTGGGTGCTCTTCCCCGTTCCAGACCTGGGACAATACTGCTCCTAACCCCACATCTGACGCATCACTTTGTACGACAAAGTCTTTAGAGAAGTCGGGTGAGTACAACACTGGCTGGCTACATAAGGCTTGTTTCAAGAATTGGAATGCTGCCTCAGCCTCGGGGGTCCATTTAATCATGACCGACCCTTTCCCCTTCGTCAGGTTGGTTAGGGGCACAGCCTTAGAAGCAAAGTGGGGAATGAATCGCCGATAATACCCAGCGATTCCCAGAAAGGCTCGTACCTGCTTCTTGCTGTTGGGACGTGGCCAACTCTGGATGGCCTCGACTTTGTTGAGTTGGGGTTTTATTACTCCCCTCCCAATGGTGTACCCAAGATATTTGGCCTCCTCCTGCCCAATGGTACACTTCTTGGGGTTAGCCGTAAACCCCGCTTCCCGAACAGAGTCCAGGACTGCTTGCACTTTTGGCAGATGTGAGGCCCAATCTGTGCTATGGACAATTATGTCATCCAGGTAAGCCGCAGCATACTTCCGATGGGGCCTCAGCATCTGGTCCATTTTCCGCTGGAATGTGGCCGGCGCATTCTGTAACCCGAACGGCATTCTTTTATATTGGAACGCCCCGTCTGGGGTTACAAATGCGGTTTTCTCTTTGGCCGACTTGGCCAGGGGGATTTGCCAATACCCTTTTGTGAGGTCAAGAGTCGTCATGTATCGGGCTATTCCCAGCCGGTCGATCAACTCATCTATACGTGGCATGGGGTAGGTGTCAAATTTTGTAACTTTGTTCAACTGACGAAAATCGTTACAAAATCGCCAGCTCCCATCCGGTTTAGGCACCAACACAATGGGACTAGACCAATCACTTTGGGACTCCTCTATCACCCCTAAGTTCAGCATTTTCTGTACTTCCTCCCGTATTGCCTCCCGTCGGGCCTCTGGGATCCGATTGGGTTTTAACTTCACCCTTTCACCGGGCGGGGTAATGATGTCATGCTCTACCCCAGATGTTTGTCCCGGCAGCTCAGAGAATACCTCCTTGTTGCGAAGCACAAACTCCTTAACCTCCTGTTGTTGGGGTTGTGACAAGGTGGCTGCTATTCCAACCTCAGGAATCACGCAACCAGTTTGAGCTGGTGACCAAGTGTCTGCGACTAGGGACTCTCTATCCCTCCAGGCTTTCAACAGATTAACGTGATAGATTTGTTCGGGCTTTCGCCTTCCTGGTTGTCTGACCTTGTAATTCACTTCGCTCACTTTTTCCATTATCTCGTAGGGGCCTTGCCATTTGGCAAGAAATTTACTTTCAACCGTAGGGACAAGTACCAGTATCCTATCCCCCGGGGAAAAGGTACGGGTCTTGGCTCCACGGTTGTACACTCTCTGCTGTGCTAACTGCGCTTGGGCCAAATGTTCCTTCACGATGGGCATTACCTGTGCAATTCGGTCTTGCATCAGGGCGACATGCTCAATCACACTCCTGTGGGGAGAACTCTCACTTTCCCAAGTTTCCTTGGCAATATCCAACAGCCCTCTTGGGTGTCTCCCATACAGTAACTCAAAGGGGGAGAATCCCGTAGAGGATTGGGGCACCTCCCTAATAGCAAACATCAGATAAGGAAGTAGACAGTCCCAATCCTTTCCATCTCTATCCACCACTTTCTTCAACATTTGTTTTAGGGTTTTGTTGAACCTTTCAACCAGCCTATCGGTTTGGGGGTGATACACAGATGTACGTAATTGCGTCACTTTGAACAATTTACACAGCTCCTTCATAACCCGGGACATAAAGGGTGTACCTTGGTCCGTAAGCAGTTCTTTACAAATACCCACCCGGCTAAACACAAGAGATAGCTCTTTGGCTATGGTTTTGGCCGAGGTATTTCGGAGAGGGATCGCTTCTGGATAACGGGTGGCATAGTCCATTATAACTAATATGTACTGGTGCCCCCTAGCGGACTTGATTATAGGACCTACCAAATCCATGGCGATCCTCTCAAACGGGACCTCAATGATGGGTAGAGGGACCAGCGGGCTACGGAATTGTGGCATCGGGGCCGACCTCTGACACACAGGGCAGGAGGAACAATAATTTTCTATGTCCTTCATCACCCCCGGCCAATAGAATCTCTGTAATACCCTCTCTCGGGTTTTCTCTGTCCCCAGATGACCTCCAAGAATGTGCCCATGGGCCAACTCCAACACCAACTTCCTGTAAGGTTTGGGCACCACAAGCTGCTCAACGGTTTCTTCTGCCCTTTTTGCCACCCGATACAGTAGGTCCTTCTCTACGCTGAAGTATGGGTAAGTGCAGGTATTATCTGGGTTCACTAACTCGCCATCTATTTTCACTACGTTTTCCCGTGCCTTTATTAGGGCGGGGTCTTTCAACTGTTCTGTGGCAAAGTTTTCCCTGTGAACCTCAAGATCAGAAAACTCCACAGACGGTAGGTTTTCGTCTGAGGAGGTGGGCTCCTCTCCAGTTTCTTGAGTCTCCCCTGCCAATACTGATAAGGGAAATTCCGGAGAGTCCTCACCACTCTCAGGGGAGTTCTGGCTATCACATTCCTGGTACATAGGGGCACCAGTGGGGGGCTCAGGATCATCCCACAGTTCCCAGAACTTCGGAAAATCCCTTCCCACAATGGCGTCATGCGGTAACTGAGATACTAAGCCCACTGGATGAGAGAGGGTACCTTTGGGGGTCTCGAAACACACTGTAGTCACTGGATACTCTCGGGTGTCCCCATGCACACAAATAACAGCTACCTTGCTATTCCCAGAGACCTCTGTTTTAACTAACTCAGCCTTTATCAGGGTCACAAGGCTACCTGAATCCAGCAATACCACAACATTTCTACCATTAACACACATTTTGCATAAATGTTTCTCAGTTCCTCGAATGGCAGTGCATGCGACTGTCGCACACAGCGACTGACGTCTGCCCGTCAGAAAGTCACACTGCATGGGTTCCTCCACAACCGGGCAATTGGCTGCAATATGTCCCGCTTGCCGGCAGCGGTAGCAAACGATCCTTCTTGCGGCCTCTTGAGCCGCTGATTTCCCAGGCTGTTCTCGCCAAACTTGGGGTAGAGCTCCCACCCTCTCACTCTCTCCACCCTCACCCCTTGGAATCCTCTTATCCGCCCCTGGGGATGGTCTGGTCTTAGGGTGGAAAGTCCGAGTGTCTCTGGAAGAGGCCGTCAGGTTCTCTGTAGCCAAGTATTTCTCCACACGATCCACAAGACCATCGGCCGTCTCTGGGTCTCCATGGCTTACCCACTTTTGGATGGCAGTAGGAAGAGCTCTCAAAAACCGATCCATTACAACACGTTCCACAATCTTTGGTGCGGACAAAGTCTCTGGCTGTAGCCACTTTCTGCTCAGGTGAATGAGATCATACATTTGAGACCTGGGGGGTTTTCCAAGCTGGAAAGTCCAGTTATGCACACGCTGAGCCCGGACAGCCTGGGTGACACCCAGCCTTGCCAATATTTCAGCTTTTAGCATCACATAGTCTTTTGCTTGGTTAGGCTCTAGGTCATAGTAAGCTTTCTGCGATTCACCAGTTAACAGAGGAGCCACCAGTCCAGCCCACTGCTCCTCAGGCCACTTTTCTCTTTCAGCGGTCCTTTCAAATGTGGTCAAAAATACCTCTGGATCATCCTCTCCAGTCATTTTTGTCAATAAACGACTCACCCCAAAGGACGCGGTATTAGTGGGACGGCTTTCCTCACTGGTCTGCGGACGTTGCTGCATTGCTGCTTCCATCTGTTGTTGTAGTCTCTGCTCTTGCTTCTGCAACAGGTCTATGAAGCGGGCCTCAGATTGCTGCTGGGCTTGTTGCTGAGCCTCCAGACTCTGTTGCAAAGTTGCGTTTGTCTGCTGCTGGGCTGCAAGGCTCTGTTGATGAGCTTGCTGCTGGGCTGTGAAGTTCTGTTGTTGAGCTGCAAGGCTCTTTTGCAAACCTGCATTTGTCTGCTGTTGATTGGCATTTGCTAGAGCCAGCTGCTTCAGTATCTCCTCCATGCTGGCTTAAAAAAAAACTGCCCGCATTCTCCACCAACTGTGAGGGGGTTAGCTCGGCAGCGGGTGTGTGTGACCCCCGAGATGGGCTCCCCACACAAAAACAGGCCCAGCAAACGGAGGTTGTGGTTTTCAAAATCAAAAAGGTGCGGTTTATTTTCTATTTACAGTGACAAAACACAGAAAAGCAAAAGAAACATAAACAAAATAAATCCTGGTCAACTTGACCTCTGACTAAACATACAGGTTTCCTAACTAACAACTGGGATCAGCCTAGTGCTGTCCTAGTCCCTAAGTCCCTGGTTTTAAATGTCCAAGCAAATAGCCACACAGGCTTTGTCTCACCGCACAGGGGTTCACTCTCCCTAGACAGTCCACACAGGTCTGGTTCCAGGCATGAGCTAACATCTAATGAAGCTGGGAGTTCTTATAGAGGCCTAAATGAGCTGACAAGCTTCAGCTGGTCTCATCAACTCCCTGTCTGCACGACGCCCCACACTCTC
Source organism: Rana muscosa (assembly GCA_029206835.1). Taxonomy (NCBI): domain Eukaryota; kingdom Metazoa; phylum Chordata; class Amphibia; order Anura; family Ranidae; genus Rana; species Rana muscosa. The sequence continues at coordinate 258,509,561 of CM055118.1, read as the reverse complement.
CCTAGAGGTATGAGTCATCCATGAGCCCACTAGCCTCAGCTGGGCTTATACAACTCTCCACCTAGTTGTATAAGTCGGCGTAAAGCCTGAATCTGGGCGAAATATATCTACCCCCCTGGATGCAACCAGGTGACTTTACCTTCCTGCTGTCACAATACATATACCTCAAGTGGAACTGGGAACGGATACAATGCGATTTTATGACAAACACACGAGTTATGCACTTTTTCATATAGATATATACACACTTGTTCACTTTTTGATTTTACTTGTATTTTTTTTTTTTCTGTGATGTTTGGAGCAAAGCCAATTAGGCACTTTCACGTCATTCAGCTGTGTCATTACTATTTAAAGCATGTGACTATTAGTGCTTATGGGTTATGACTAAGTGAAGAAATGTGTGAAACGCGTCAACCATGCTCCCCTCTGTGCTGTCATGATGCTGTAACCTCAATTGTTTTTCATGTTGGATGTTTTTATACCAATAAAGCAATTTTCCTTATCCTTAGAGTGCGGTCAATCGTTTTGTCTCCTGCATCCATTGGAGAACACACATATAAAAACTTACAGTGAGGACACTGGAAAGGTTGGGTGGCAATCCTATGTTAAGTTTGAGCTAAAACTGTGCAGAGTTACTGAAGTTGAAAGTAAAGGGAATGGAGCAAAGGCGTAGTGTGTCTTATGGCAAATAACTGTACAATATGTGTCATGTTTCACATGCTTTGTGATATGACTTTAAATGTTATATGTATTATTCTGTCCCTGGTTCCTCCCCTTCCTGTATCTCAGCTTATCCTGTATAGTTAGCCCCACCCTTTGTTCATTTTCCCAGTAATGCTTCTCAGCACATGTCTGGACTGGATCACATTATGATCTTTTGACCTATCCGATGTTCATTGTTGTAAGATGCTCACAGTTTATGGATTAAACTTCACAAGATCAACAAGGTGTCGTCTGGATCGAGTCACTGTCTGTTTATCCAAATAAGATTGGGGTTATCGACATCTCAACACAACTAACTGTAAGTTACGAAGATCACATTTTCAATGCATAGATTGGAGAGACAGAACAATATGTATTTGGTACAGTAAAAAGTTGAAATGTCTGAACATATAGCCATTCCTTATTTCTGGAGGTGGGCCTCAGGCCGGGAGAATGTAAGTGACCAAGATGGCAGAGTTTCTCCACATTACAGATGTATGTAACCCATCTCTTCCCTGTTGCATGCAGACTTTAAGAGGGGCTCTTGGCCAGCATGATTTGGGGTCCTGCTAACATGCTGATGCATGCTAGGGAAGTATTACATTTGAGACATTTCCTGGCACATGATCTTCTCTTATAGCCTTTTGCCTACAGAAGATGTAACTATAACAACTACTGTATCTTTCCTCTAGGCCTTTGAGACCTAGGCACTGGAAGGATGCAAGGATTTACCTTCCAGGGAGGACCCTTGAAGATGTTTGCTGCTAGGGATGCACTACTAGAGGACCTAGATGAAACAAATTGTATTTGCCCCCCACACTGGTGATGGTGAGTAACTGACTGATTGGAAAGTTAACAAAGGAACATTTGCATACTGTCCTGCCTTGAATAATAAGATTGAATTATTACTAGAACCTCGGTTGACAAGGAGCCACTATCTATGCTTAAGTGTCCAGCCCTGTAAGAAAGGGACCCATAAAGTTTTGAGAGATTCACAGAAAACAAGAGATTGTGTTCTACTTCATGCACTAGTGCAAATAAAACAACAAAACCCAAACTAACGCAGATAACACCCATCATTCTGTATATCATGGTAAACAAAACACTCTGAGATGAATATCTGTGGGACCTTATTTCTGAGTAAATGGGCTTAAAGCTTTTAGCTACGGTATAAATCTCCTACCACATCTATCAAGTCTCATTACCAATAGCAATATGTACTTATTCTCCGGCTACAAGTTTGAGTGCGATAGACATCACCGACAGATTATATTTTAGTCACTTTGATAAATAAGACTAATATTATCAGGTGTTTACTGCCAACACATGTACAGACTATTCCCTGTTCCCAATGCACGGGCATATATGTCATTGCCAGTGTGGGGTATTACACAAATCTGCCATTACGGGGGTCATTTCTCAAAAATATTTGATTCTAGGTAGACAGTGGCAGAGCAAAACTCCCACTGGCTCCTTTCATATCTTTAGGGTCTTGACTCCACAACAGTACCCCCTCTACCCCCTCTACCGTAAAGTCTTACCCCTCTGAAATAGGACGCAGACTTACAGAATCATAAAACCTAATTTTTTTTATTTTTTTTTTAAATCAAGAGAAGTTTATTGAAACAAAAACAAAAAAGACAGAAAACTGAAACACAGCATAATAAAACCTAATTTTAGCAGGCAATTTATTGGTGCTTTACAATTTATATTAACTGAAGGTTTTTAGAATAGATTTCAGGCTTAATTTTCTGAGCTATTCCTTCAATATTGTCTTATATGGACATCCAACAGTGAAGCCTCGTACACACGGCCGGTTTTCTCGGCAAGAAAACTGCTGGGAGAGCTTTTTGCCGAGAAAACCGGCCGTGTGTATGGTTTCTCGTCGGGAAAACTGCCGGGAATCTCAAAAAAAAAATAATAGAGAACATGCTCTCTATTTTCTCATCGGGATTCTCGTCGGCCTGTTTCCTTACGAGAAAACCATGCATGTGTATGCTTACGTATCTCCAGGTAAACCCGCGCATGCTCGATGAGACTTTGATGCATGCGCGGTAGCTTACATGGGTAGAGTAGGGTGAAGCAAGATGGTGGCGACAGTATCGAATGTGACGAGCACATGCTCGTCGTAGTCGATGACGTCACCGCGTTCTTGCCATTCAAAAAAACTGCGGTTCTTTTGAATGTGCCGTGTGTACACTCAGTGAGCAAGAAAAGCTTGCCAAGAATCCCATCAGGAAAACCAAAGTTTTTTTCCTGACGGGATTCCCGGTCATGTGTACAGGGCTTGAGAGTAAAACCCTGTAGCTATAAAGGGTCTATATGACGCTCAGTAATTCAACCCACTGCAATAGCAGGTTTGGGTAGAATGGCCCTAAAAATGCCATTACTGATCATACCAATAGTCTAGATAAGTGAATAGAACTTTTAAAAGGTATTCTAGAACCAAGTAAATTTTTGAAATTAGACCACCCAGCTTATAACATAATTAGTTGTTGTTCCCCTGGCCATGATTCCTTGTGAATTCCTTAGCTTCCCACCACTCGGGTCCCAGGCCTCCATCTTTAAGAACTTCAGTCCAGGGTGTAAATCTGTAACGTCTGAGATCTGGACCTTCTTCAGTGTAAATTTCTTGGCTCCCCATTGCAGGGGTCCAAGGTTGGAGCTTTGTTCTGGCCATAAATCTGACATGTTCTTTGAGTTGGAGACTTGTGGGCTCCTTTCCTCTCGCTGGGCAGTAATACCTGGCACGCCAAACATGAAATGAATACATTATTTTCTTGAGCAATCAAAATCGCTGAGAAAAAAAATGTTTTATGTAAATATTAGACACAACAATGTTCCCTGCAGACACACAAAAAACTGGAGGCAGAGTCATGTATAACATTACACAGGAAACCATTTACTGCTTAGCTGTTATTGCACTATGATTGTCTCCATTCAAAACATTCCTTCTGCAACATTCCAAAAGTTCAAGAAACTAAAGTACAGATGCGAGCCAGCCTTAGCTTATCAGATACAAACACTCAATGTTTTTATCACGCAAATAAGCTTCTCTAACTACAACTCCAAGCAGACACAGCTGTGTAGTAAAAAGTCTCAGCTGTGTATGATTAATATCTCAGTCCTGTTTTCTTGGGATTTTCTCCATCACAGAAAATGTAATGATCTATTTATATAGGATGTATTCACGGCTATTGTGAGGAAGCTTTGCTCCTCTATAGCGAGTGGTTAACGGGGTAAAAGGCCATAAAGCAGAGCGAAAGCTTTCCCTAGTGGCAGCTTTGCCGTGGCAAAGCATGAATTCTTTTCCAGATGGTTCTCCACAAGCATCTCTATATATGTGTGTGTTTACATGTATGTATGCACATTTTATGTATGCACTTTTAATCCTGACCCCCTATATGTGTACAATCAGAACCTATCTTTTTTATTTATTTTTTTTGCTTGTTCATAGTACCAGCAAAAAAATGCTGTTCCTCCGAAAAGCGATCCATGCTCAGATTGCTTTTCAGAGGCATTTGACAGCCGGTAAAGAGGCAATATGTTGCCTACTGACCGCCTGTTTTAACCCCTTAAATGCATCATCACTATGCTGCAACTGCATGCAATGCACACAGTTGAAGAGTGGTTGTAGTGTAGCCCCATTCCCCTAGGGCAGGGATCTCAAACTGGTGGCCCTCCAGCTGTTGTGAAACTACAAGTCCCATCATGCCTCTGTCTGAAGGAGTCATGCTTGTAACTGTCAGCCTTGCAATGCCTCATGGGATGTGTAGTTTCGCAGCAGCTGGAGGGCCACCAGTTTGAGACCCCTGCCCTAGGGGTATACTTCAAGGGTGCCCTGACTGGAAAAAGATTGAGAAACACCGACATAGAGGAACCGATCTCTCCATTTTCCTCCTGCAGCCGCTGAATGCCTGCGGGAGGGAGAGGAGGAGAAGCCGGGGGAAATGGAGAAATCAGTTTCTTAATATGCAGCCACCCACTTGCGACCATGCCCTGTTGTTCCACCACCAGGCTCGAAAAGAAGAGCCCAGTCCGGGGGTCAGGGGGGTCCTTCATGGTTTCTTGCATTGGGACCCTGAAGGTTCTAGTTACGCCACTGTCTCTCAGATGGATCTCACTAACTGTTGGGCTACGGTGCCCTCATGGTGTGCCCTGCTCTAGGTACTGCCTCAGGAGCCCAGGAGGGTTGCCAATCGTCATGTTATTCAAGGACAGTTTGTGAAATTTATGATTTTTACCTCTTTCTATGAATGTCCATAACGGACAGTTGGCAACCCTGATCTATAAAGCCTCATACACACGATCGGATTTTCAGACGGGAATCGTGTGACGGCAGGCTGTTGTCAGAAAATCCGACCGTTTGTATGCTCCATTGAACAATTTTTGTCGGATTTTCCGCCAACAAATTTTGGATAGCATGCTCAAAGGACAAAACTCCAAAGTACAAACACGCATGCTCAGAGAGTCAGAAGCAATGCTAACTATAACACAACATTAGCAGAAGTTGCCCAAAGGTTGGCGCTAAAGAGCTGAAAAACCATGTAGTCTCGTGTTTGTTGGCCGACAATTATTTGCCGTTTGTATGCAAGACAAGTTCATGGCCAACGCCCTTCGGACAAAAGTCCTACGCTTTGTCCGTGGAAAATCCAATCATGTGTACCTGGCTTAACACTGAGGTGGTCATGGTTTTGTGTGAAGTGTTGCATGGGAGTTTTGAAGGTGAAGTGGAAGAAGTGGGGACCTCTGATTTCTTACATGCTATCAACAAACTATTTTCAATATAATATATGGGACATTGTTGCACTTGTTTATGATGATGTGTATCATTTTAGCACATGCATGTTGAATATTGATTTAAATAGATGTTGGGTGTATGCACTTAATGTAAACACATTGTATTGGAATCTATATAATAATTGAGACATAACTTTTATTTTGTTTTTTTATTTTATTTTATTACACAATTTTTGGAATAATGTTTACTTTTGACTTTTAAATTAAATTAGATGACTCCTAAATTAGGAGATCAAATAATTTTTTTCAGAACTTCCGTGCCAAGGTTCAGATGAAATTCTATTAGTGTATGCCCATCTTAAAAGTGTTCCTCCGTCTCTAAAGCTTGGTAGGTATACAGAAGTAAGAATCTTTTGACCAGTGTAAATCAGATTAACCATACCCCAGTGAGAACTATTGTATTTATTAAAGGGTTCCATGAGGTTGATGGGTGTCAATTAAACATATCTAAATACAGCTTTACAACATCCAGACTGGGTAGTACTATTCATATATATCATGCTGTACATATATAAAGCAGTCCATGCAGGCTTCTGCATTGTCACAGATGGTATCTAAAAAGGCAGTAATTGGGAAAATGCTGAACATAAGATTCATTATGAAAAAGCAAACATCAGACTGTTTCATGGTAAATTAACCCAATATATTGTCACGGGTTGCAGTAAATTGCAGTATGCACGTAAATCAGCAAGTAAAGGATTAGATCAATCACAGTTCACTAGACAACATGATCACTAGGCTATAACAGCATAGAATTGAGTTCTATGCAGCTAAATTAGAGTAAAACTGGTAATCCACCAAATCAGAAAAAAGCAATATTTTATAAAACAGTAACAGCGATGATAATTAATACTGTGATAACTCTTCTGTAAACAGTAGACTGTATCCACTTTACAGTGCACTTTATATAAATGGCAGCGATGAAATTTAAGACGTCCTAAAAAGGAACCTCCAAATATGGACAATAAACAAAGTTCTTGGGAAGCTATCTGAGTGAGCAGTCTTTAGCCCTAGTTCTTCAGCCGGCTAGTGTTGGGGCCCAGTCTCTACGGTGGTACACATGAGTACAGTCCCAGTAAAGTCTGCATGCAATAATTAATGCTGCTAATGAGATGACCAGACCCTTTGTGCTCAGTCTGTGCTAGCAGCAACAGGTTATTGGCAACAGTGTCCTCTCACCTGTCCCAGCAATACAGCAACAGGGGTCCCACTGTTCAGATGTCAGCTGACTTTTGGATCTTCCTGGAACGACTCTGGTCTTCAGCACACAGCCACAGGCTTGCAGCAGGTTGATGTGCACACAGAGGCAGTGATGTGCACACCTTGGTCTCCCCACAGCAAAAGAGGCAATTCCTCCGTATTCAGCCTGTGAAAATACAGCCATCTCTCTCTTTATACCCATCTCGCATTGGGAATTGTAGTTGTATAGTCCATTGACTCCCATAGCATGATCCTTCCAGTGCACTACATCTCCCATGATTCAGTGCTTCCCACCATCAATTCTCTTTAGCTCCCCCTGGTGAATGGTAGTCGTGTTAACTCATTCAGCTGAAGTCCATTGGGAGCACAGAGAGCACTGTGTCCTAAATCTCTCTTTGTCTCTCTAGCCAAGCACCTAGCTACACATGGATTGCTGTAGCATTGAGGAGCTTCCTGAGATCTGTCACATTCATGTAGGCAGATGTAGTCTTCTTTTTTTTCTCCACTGCAAGTGGCGCTCAACCGTAGCAGCATTGCAGAGGGAAAAGAAGTCAAGAGGAAACTAGTTCCTCTATGTTTTTTTGGGTCACAGGGGCAGCTATATGATTGGATGCTGGCATCCTGTGTGACTCTGGTGGCCATCTTGGGTCAGGCAGAGTCTATTTTAGACCCCAGCTCTCAGGCTTGGAGTGCATTTCGTGTCTGGGTAGAGCAGGGACAGGTCACTTGCCTGTTAGAGATAGTGCTTAGCGTCAGGGAGAGGTTCCTGAGGAGTAGGGAAAGTGCAGGGATACACCATCCTACCTGAAAGCCTCCCCACTTGGGTACGGACTGGCCAGGCCACATTTTGCTCCTCAACACAGATGCTCTAGACATGTCTGTGACCTTTTGCTACTGACACATCGCTGTTACATCTGTGAGTGCTCCCGGTCACGTTGCCTTCCTGTCAGGCTTGTTGTGTATTGCCGAACTTCAATTACAGTATTCCAGTTACTGTGTATCTGGAGTCCTGAGTGTTTTCTGCCACCACTCTTTGCAGGCACATGTTGTTAGGTGCAGAGGTCCTGTCATTCTTTACATATGCAGTAGGTGCCCTATCCTTTTCTACAAACCTGGGCTTATCTTCTGCTCCTCTGTCTTCTCTACAGCAAATCTCTTTATTTCAGACACGCACAATCATTACTGTAACAATGTTACAGTCACAGTGTCCTTTAGTGTATAGTGGTATTCATATGCATTGTCCTCAAAAACTCCATATCCATGTATCCCCACAATGCCCAGTAACCACCTGTTGTGTCATCATGTTTATTCTTTGTATTTTGTTCTTCTATACCTTTGTAGGTGTCCCATTAAAATCACAGAAGGTCAATGCAGAAAATATAATGAATTGCCTGTGGGGTATTTGCTCATGGTGCCTTGGCTAGGATAAAGCCTGGCTATATAAAGTCATTTGACTTTACCTTACACCCAGAAGCAGATTGTATGTACAGAACAAATGACAGGTCACATGAATTTTTCTGCCTTATACTCCTGTATTATGGGAAACCATGATCAACTGCAGATTAAAATGTTATAATAAGGACCCTGTTTACATATCTTACAGTAATCCAAATGTTCTGTTTCTTTTCACAAGAGGCAAGGACATTTGGCCAGTGATTGAACAGGAAATGTAATTATCTGATCATTTTTTTTGTGACGTATCTTTTTTCAACGGAACTAGAAACTTGAAAGTGATCCCTTGCAGTGGGGTTGCGTCCGAACTCCAAGGGTTGATTTCTCATTTATTCTAGGGGAGAGTAAAAACACCTTTACTTACCTGATCCTCCACTCCCCTGGCAGGTGGCCCTCCTCCATGCTCCAACAGTGGACTGTCTCTGAGCGTCATCCTCTTCAATGCAGGGGTATGAACCATGCACTGGTCTTGATGACGTCAGGACCTTTAATCTGCCGGATCTTGGGGCAGAAGGCGCTGTGGAGACTGGTCTAGCAGTGCAGAGGATCAGATAAGTAAATCTACTTTGAGCCAGCACCACTGCAAGGGATAATTTTCATGTTTCCCAGAGATTGGGAAGCCTAGGGCTCTGACGAATAGGGGATCTTCCCTCGAAACTCGTTGGCAGTGTTCTGAGGAATCAGAGATCCCCCCTTAACGCGTCAGCCGTTTGGACAGTCTTTTCATGTTTGGGACTTGCCTAGGTGACCTGACCAGGATGCTTCAAATATATTGTGCACTTTGATGTGCCTTATTGCCGATGTTGTTTGTGAGTATGCATTTGTCTTTTTTTACACAATAAAGCTATCACAAAGATAATGTGCTAGGTTGGCCTCTGTTACTTGTTTTTGCAGTTTTTCTTTTGGGTTTCCCCAGCCTGCAGGGGGCAGCAAAACCGGTGCAAAAATTGGATCTGCTGAAGAGTATGGATTGTCTTTGGCTGGTGCGCCTCTCTTGAGTCCAGGAGACTTGTCTTGTGTTCCCAGAGATTGGCTATAAAGTTGAACTCCAGGCAGAATGCTAAGCACATAGTTTAAATATATTTGTGAACCCTCGTGCCTATAAAAAGGATTTGCAATTCTGTTCAAACTTGTACTTTAGTCCACTGCCAGACAGCACAGACAGGTTGGTGACCTCTACCTCACTGTAATAATCAAATTGTTTTATTCTGGGATCAGTAAGTAAAGACACCACATCCCATAATATGTAGACACATTACACAACCAGGGGATTTTTGGGGTGTCAAGAAATTATATATATATATATATATATATATATATATATATATATATATATATATGTAGCGCCCTGCTCCTATTGGGTAGGCGCTAGTGTAAATTTAGTTGTCTGAGTTATAGTTCAGCTCAGAATAATTGTACCAAATTTTGGGTCTCTGTTTCAGTTCAGCTGAGTTGCACATTTTCCACCTGACTGTAGGTGTCGTTGTCACCACAGGTCAAGGTTGGAATTGCAGCTGGCTGGATGTATATGTCTGTACCTCTTGCCCAGAAGCAGCTCAGTGGGATTGGTCACCCTGCTGTGCATTCTGGGAGAGGGTACTAAAGGGGCAGATGCCATTTTTTCGGGGTCTTCTGATCCTGACCTGACGGCCCTCCAATCCTCAGGGATGTGTTTGCAGTTTTTCTGCCTCGGGGTCTGCGGACCCGAGGCTTCATTACTAAGTAGGCCCAGGAGTTACTGGGGTCTACTGATCCAGAGATGATCCTGTGTCGCCTTGCCTGCGGGAAGGGACCGAACAATTGAGGACTCAATTCAAGGACGCATCCGGATAAAATCTACCTCACAGTGCTGCCGGCTGGCTGAAAGATCCTGGCACTGTGTGTTGTGTTTCGGAACTTTTCCAAGTGTGTGGTTACACAAGTCTGTGGCAGAGACTTTTGAACGAGCACCGCACCGGCTGCTAGGTCAGTGAGAGAGACCTATCCGGTGGTGGCTAGATCCAGTGTGGAAGCTGTTTGTCCTCTGGATAAAGGAAAGTACCCGTGATCCGCAAAACTAAGGTACCTGAATCTCCCCTAACCCTCCATCCCTCTGTCTGAAGTTCTTTAAATAAACCCTTGGGAAAAAGAGACTAATGCCGCGTACACACGACCGTTTTTAATGTCATTGAAAAAACGTTTTTCTCAACGTGATTCTTCTCAAGCCTAACTTGCCTACACACGATCGTGAAAATAAATGCTCGAACAAAGCGCGGTGACGTACGAAACGTAAGACGGCACTATAAAGGGGAAGTTCCATTCGGATGGCACCATCCTTTGGGCTGCTTTTGCTGATCCTCGTGTTAGTAAAGTTTGGTGAGAGACGATTCACGCTTTTCAGCCTCGTGCTCTTCAGTCCGTTACAGCGTGACGAATGTGATATCTCAATTACGAACGCTAGTTTTACCAGAGCGAGCGCTCCCAGCTCATAACTTGCTTCTGAGCATGCACGTTTTTTTCACGTCGTTAAAGCCTACACACGGCCGTTTTTCATGACGAGAAAAACTACGAGAAAAAGAAGAGCATGTTCCAAATTTTTGATGCCCATTTTTCACCTCGCAAAAAATGCTCTGGAGCCCACACACAATCGTTTTTAATGACCAAATAAAAAAATGGCATTTTTCTCGTTATGAAAAACGGTCGTGTGTACGCGGCATAAGTGTTTGGTGCAGACATTTGTTAACAACTCTTCAAGGAAGACCCCCTAGGATGGACGTGGTGAACAGCAAGGTAACGGCAGGCCCAAATCTGAAACCTGCGGGGGTATTGCTACATATAGAAATAGTTAGTAGTAAATCTCAAAAAATTGATTGTTTTTACAAATTCAATTTAAAACCCTAATTTCATAACATTTATAGAAATTATTTTAAGGGATCTCATTGGAAGATTTAGATGGTACAGATACCTGTACACTACCCACATACGTAAGCTCTCTACCATCCACCTGTTGGTGCAGAATACATCAAGTTTATTCAAAATGAGATGGTGACCAATTGTTACATGTTACTGAGAACCAAGTCTGCTTCCTTAGACTGCATGAGATTAATAGCTAGAGTAAGTATATATTTATCAAAATTGGATCATATATCCAATATAAAAATATACATCAAAAGCATCATCCATTGAATCCAATATCACTTACATATGTGAGGTAAAAAGCAGACTTGCTTCTGAGAAACATGTTGTACATTGCCGCCATCTTACTGTTTTTTTTTATCCAGAAAAAAAGTTTATTAAAGAACACATCAAAGATATACAAGACATACACCGATGCTATAATGCAGAGGTTTCAAACTGGCGGCCCTCCAGCTGTTGCAAAACTACAAGTCCCATGAGGCATTGCAAGGCTGACAGTTACAAGCATGACTCCCACAGGCAGAGGAATGATGAGACTTGTAGTTTCGCAACAGCTGGAGGGCCACCAGTTTGAGACCCCTGCTATAAAGCCAATCCGGTACATTACAAGCAAAATTATCCCTAAGGCTGTATATTCTAAGCAGTTATCCTATATTGTACTAGACCAATCACATATGTCCCTGAGCCGCGGTGAGCTACCCGCGCCTCCGACAAGAAAAATAAAATAAAAAAAGAAAGCAAGTAGAAAGAGATCCCTCAATCGTTAATTATGACCCTTGTCAAATTCCCATGCCCAGCAATCGTTCCGTGACCAGATCCACCGGAGCCAAGCCCGGTACATCCAGCCACAGGCCCCATAGCTTTTCAAATTTCTGCGTGCTACCCCTATGTTGGTATATAATTTTTTCCTTACGGAGCATATCACCCATAACAGTAATCCACTCCTTAAGAGCAGGCGGTTCTTCCGATATCCAGTGAGTCATGATGAGTTTGCGTGCCAGAAACATGGACCTAATCACCGCCACCCTAGTGCATTCCTCCCACTCCAGCTCCTCCAGTATATGAAGTAAGCAGTGTCTAGGGTCTGTGGGGAGCGAGATCCGAAACACCCTGTTTATGGTGTCCACCACCCCCTTCCAATAGGGGTGGAGTTTTGGGCACCTCCACAGTAGGTGGATCAAATCACTATGGTCTATCTTGCACCTGGAACATATAGGGGTGGGCCGCAGGCCCATAACAAATAGCCTGTGGGGGGTATAGTACACTCTCAGCAATAAGTACAATTGTGACACTCTATGGCAGGGATATGCAATTAGCGGACCTCCAGCTGTTGCCAAACTACAAGTCCCATCATGCCTCTGCCTCTGGGTGTCATGCTTGATGCTGTCAGAGTCTCGCTATGCCTCATGGGACTTGTAGTTTGGCAACAGCTGGAGGTCCGCTAATTGCATATCCCTGCTCTATGTGATACATTCAAGGAGCAGGTAGGCACCGCCCGCAGAGCTTCCTCCCACTGATCTCCATCAATCGGTCCCACCTCCCCCTCCCTCTTGGCCAGCATTCGCAAAGGGTGTTTGGCCAGGACTTTTAGCAGTAGCATACTGTAATATTGTGATATAAACCCCTTAGTGGTTTCCGCCCATGCAATCAAGTTAAACAATGAGGTTGGGGAAGATATGCACTCCGAGGACTTGGACTGGGCAGTGACAGCATGGTGTAATTGCATATAATAGAACCTTATTGAAGGCGGGAGACCGAAAATACCCTGTAAATCTTCGAATAGGAGCAAGTGCCCATTGCGAAAAATCTGACCAATGTATGCCACTCCATACCTCCTCCAAAGCGCCCCATGTTGTAATTTCGCCAGTTCTGGGTACGAGTCATTAGACCAAATAGGGCTATATTCTGTGTACCCACCACTCCCTGTAGATATCTGGTTTTATTCAAGACCTTTTGGATAAGGTTGTAAGTCGAGTACTGTTTGTTTGGTTTTCAAAACGCCAGCAACTCTAGGGCCATCGGGATCGAATCCTTACCCACAGTGTGCAACATCACTAGTTCTGAGGAGTCACCGGTCCCCGCCTCCCTGTCCACAGTCACTCGAATAATACCTATCAAGTGCTGCAGTTGCGCAGCAATGTAATACACCCAAGGGTTTGGAAGGGCTAGACCCCCCTCGTCCTTTGGGCGTTGGAGATGTTCCAGTTTAATTCTGGGCGTGCGGTTCTTCCATATTAGCTTGCGAAACAGGGAATTAACAAGTCTAATTACCTTCAAGGTCACTACCATCTGGGAATTATGGAGCACGTATAGCAACTGGGGCATGAGGATCAACTTGATCAAATTCACCCTGCCTGTTACTGACAGGCAGAGAGAATTCCACGTTTTAATCCGATCACAAAATTTTTGTAACAGCGGGGACACATTCAAACGACCATAGTCACAGATCTTAGGCGTCACCTGGATGCCCAAGTATCGGAACGAGTTCGTCAGGGGTACCGTAGAAGAAGTCGGGGGAATCCCCCCCCCCCTCATCAATAAGCATCAGGGAGGACTTGGCCCAGTTTATCCGAAGCCCAGAAAATCTACCGAACTCCCCTATGGTGGCCCTTCTGTGAGGGAACCCTCCACATCCCCAATCAATACCATAGTATCGTCAGCATAGAGCGTTATTTTCTTCTGCTTATCCCCGTACCTGAACCCCACAATCTTCGAGCTGGCTCTTACTCTAATCACTAAAGGTTCAATGGCCAAAGTGAAAAGCAAGGGTGACAAAGGGCACCCCTGTCGCGTCCCTCTCCCCAAATTGAAAGTATGTGACATAGCCCCAGAAGATCTAATGGCCGCTCGCGGACTACGGTAAAGCAGACGTACCCAGGAAATATACGAGTCCCCAAATCCGAATCGCCTGAGAATTTCCCACAAGTACTCCCACTCGACGCTATCAAAGGCCTTCATAGCGTCCAGTGAGAGCAAGGCCCTCTGCCCCACATTATCCGCCGGGGATTGCATGTTAAGGTAAAGCCTCCGCAAATTGACAGCCGTCGACTTGTTAGGCATGAAGCCAGCTTGGTCAGGGTGAATAATGCTTGTAATGGCACCATTCAGCCTAATCGCCAGCATTTTGGGCAGAAGTTTAATATCGCTCTGGAGCAGAGATATAGGTCTGTAGGAACCTGGGTCTATAGGGTCCTTTCCGGGTTTCAGTATCAAAACAATATTGGCCATTGTCATGGAAGAGGGGAGCACCTGTTGATCCCTGGCCGCGTTGAACACCTCCAGCAGTTTTGGCAGAAGGATACCCGCGTACTGTTTGTACACCTCCATAGGAAGTCCGTCTGCCCCAGGGGCCTTACAGTTGGGGAACGCAGCTAACGCCGTCTGCAGCTACGCCAATGTAAAGGGGGCATCCAAGGCTCTCTGCTGGTCAGTCGTGAGTTGGGGAAAGTCAATGCCCTGCAAGTAAGTCAAGAGTTCCTGCCGAGTGAAACGTTCCGTTGGGAGATAGAGGGTCTCATAGAATCTGGCCAGTTCTGCCAATATTAGGTCGGGGGAGTTCACTATCTTACCCTCGGTCGTTTTGATAGCCCCTATGGTGGGGGCACATTGCTGAGAGTTAGCTATCTTAGCCAACAAGTGCCCGGTACTCTCACCCTCCTCATAGAAAGCCAGTTTAGAGAAAAATAGTTTATTTTCTGCCGTGGAGGACAGCAACCGCTCATAAGCTGACTGAGCGGACTGCCATGCCTCCCTGGCAGAATCCGTGGGGGTTTGGACAAATGCCTCCTCTAGGGCCGCTACCTGTTTTTTAAGGTCCTCTCTGAGCCCAGAAGAGTTCTTTTTAACCTTATCAATTTCTGAAATGAACACCCCTCTCAGACACGCTTTAAAGGCATCCCACTGTGACACCGGGGAGTCAGCAAAGTCCCGGCCATCAAAAAAGTCACCCATGCTCCGCTCCACCTCCTCGTGAGTCAAGAAGAGTTTCAGCCAGAAGGCATAAAATTTCCATGGAGCTCTCAGAAGGGTGGTAGGTGGGGAGATAATCAAAGTGATCACCATATGAGAGTGATCTGACACACTGCAAGGTTTGTACAACACGTCAGAGACAGATGGGAGCATGGCGAGGTTACCAACGGCCAGATCAATCCTGGACAGTGTCCCGTGGGTTTTGGAGAAGCAGGAGAACTGCTTATCCAAAGGATACTTAACCCTCCACATATCAATCCAGCCCACCTCATTGAGTAATCTCAGCAATGGAGACTCCCTCGATGCAGCAGAAACCCCAGAGTTGGGGTGTCTGTCCATGGAGAGACTCAACCAGCAATTAAAGTCCCCCACGATCAGCAGCGGGAGATTCGGCCTGCCCTCCAAGTAGGCCAGCAGTCGCCGGAGCACCGCCACGGAAAATGGCGGGGGTATGTACACGCAAGCCAATATACAGTATACCTTACACACCCGACAGTGTAAAAATACAAATCGCCCCTCATCATCAATACAAACATCAATTTCCTGAAAGTCTACAGAACCATGAATCATAACGCTCACCCCTCTGGAGTAGGAGGTGTGAGTGGAATGATACGCCTTTCCCACCCAGGCATATCCAATACAACATTGTGTATCAGCGGTCAGATGCGTTTCCTGCATACACAAAATCATAGGGTGATATTTCAGGAGGATACCATCATACGTTTAAGTGGGGAGCCTAAGCCCCTCACATTCCACGAAACAATTGGTAATTCAGCCATTGGGGTAGAGCAAGCATAATCTTAATAGGGGGTGAAACAGCAACACAAAGTCTAGCAAGGTGTGCAAGGCGTCTGGGGGACCACAGGTAGGCAGACTCAGGGGTCCGCCACCACTGAAGTGCACCAGACATAGCAATGGCCAGGGCAATCCCCCTAAGAGGGGTACAAGTCTAGGACAGGCGGAAAAAATTCCAGTGGTGGTCAGAGTTACAGAGTCACAGTTCCAGAGTGTAACTGTAGGTGGACATAGCTCTCGGTGCATGCATAGGAAGTGCAAAAAAACTAAAAACCAGATCGCCAACTGGGCGACCCCTGGTAGATGGCCTGGAAACATACAGCAGCACATTTGTGTAAAAAAAACAGAAGTTCGGGCCGCCAACAGAGCAGGCCCCAAAGCTCCAACAGGGAGCAACAAACCACAAGGCACTTTTGTTCTACGCCTTGCGTAAAGAAATCACATTCTTCTTGCAACTTTACAAGATAGCTCAAGGTCCATATTCAAAGATAACGTCTCCCAGCAGAACAAAATAAAGGAAAGGGGGCAAAAAGAGACCGCATGGTGAGCTTTCTAGATAAAAACGTGCGGGCGGAACAGCAGAAACACAGCGTAGCATCCCATACCTTCAGCCGGCCAGCTAATCAGCTTCCTCCTCTCTGTCACGTTGTCGCAGGGCCTGCTCAATGCGGACCAGCCATAGTGCAGCATCTTGTGCAGATTCAAAAAAATGGGTCTGTCGGTCGGCTGTAACTCTCAGCTTGGCTGGGTATAACATGGCGTAGGGTAATTGTATTTCCCGTAGGCATCGCTTAACATCCGAGAACTTGGCCCGGCGCCTCTGCACCTCCGCAGAGAAGTCCGGGTAGAAGGATACTCGGACATCATTCACCTGGACATTTGCGTTCTCCCTGGCATGCCGTAACACCACCTCCCTATCCCTATAATGCAGGAGGCGAGCAAGGATGGGCCTAGGGGGGGCTCCAGGCTGTGGTGGGTGGCCCGGCGTGCGGTGAGCCCTCTCCACCGTAAAGAATGGAGAAAAGGCCTCCCTCCCGAATACGTCCAGCAGCCAGCCTTCAATAAAGGTGGTGGGGTCCCGACCCTCCGTCTTCTCGGGCAATCCCACTATGCGCACGTTATTCCTCCGTAAACGGTTCTCCATATTGTCAGCTCTACTGTTAACATCCCTAGCCAGCTGATGTGCAACATGGGCCTCCCGAGCAACCGGGGGCAGCCTATCTTCCACCCCACTCACCCGGCTCTCCACTGCTGTTGTGCATTACAGATACAACCGGCCCTTTGAGGACAACCATAATGCTTATGCAGCCCATGATGAATTTGAGTTTGAGACCCCTGTCTTAAGGTAAAAGGCTAAAATGGGTTCAAAATTGGGCACCAGTCACTTTTGTCTTTTTAAAGTTTAAGGCCGGGTTCACACATATGTGGCCGTAGGTTCGTACCTGGGGTCCAATGCTTCCCTGTTCACCGGTTCAGGTGCAAATCAGGTCCGAGTTTATGCCTGAATTTGCAGCTGAATTGACCCAAAGACTTACAGGATCCTTTTTGAATGCGGACCGTGGCCGCCCCAGACCTGTGTGAATCGGCTCCATAGAAAGCGGGTCCTCTGTTGGAACTGGTAAAATAAAGCGTCTTGAAGAAAACGTATCCAGGTGTTGGTGTGAACTTTTATACAGGCTCTTCAAGAAGGATCCCTGACACGAGTGCAGTGAACAGAAAAGGTAACGGTAGGCCCAAAACTTAAACCAGCAGCTCCTACGGGGGTAGTGCTACACGTGGGGGCTCTTCCGGGATATCTACCGTTACCCATAGCAACCAAAGTGAACTGTTCACCTGGGACTTATGCTACAGAGGGCTCTGGACTTTGTCATTTTTTTCCGTCAAAAAGAAGTGTGAGAACTTTGCGATCACTTTTAGGGCGCGTAGACTGTGGGCGGAGCCAAGAAAGTAAGAAAGCCTGCAAGCTACTTGCCAAAAAGAAAAAGTGGGAGGAGTTCCCGCCTGCTTGCCGCGTGAGACGCTGCGTGTGTGTGTCCAGTGTCCAGATAGAGACGGAAAACCACCATGTCTTCAACCCTATCAACGCAGTCTGCTATGGGGCCCAGGATGTTTCCTGTGGGTACATCCACCAGTGTCATATTGCCGGGGACTGTTTTGATGGACACTGGTATTTGTCTGGAGCCGCATTTGCGGTTCGTGCTCTATACTATCAGTGATGTAGAGGCTTTGGGGATGCTGTGTAACAGGTGCGATGGACTGGCTGTTCACCGTCCTTTTGTTTGATGCTTACGATGCGGGGAGTACCTCTTTACTGTGGAGCATCCCACCATGCCGCCTCGTGCCTACAGAGTGGACTGGACCACGGGCAACGTAACAGAAGAAGTTGCTGCCTTAGATCCAGTGGTTAGGCTTACATCTGCTACATCTTGCAGTGCCAAATCCGTTCCAGAAGAGGGGCTATTCTCTTGCCATGGATGAACATTTCAAGGGGTGTCTGTAGCACTGGAGTTATGGCAGGCATATTCATGGAGCCAAAGTGGTAATTTGCTGACCAGGAAAAGACGGTGTGGTTTACTTTATTACCACCATTGACAAGCAGAGAAAACCCCTAACTTTACCTGATCCACGCTTTTATTGGTGAAAAAGTTACGGTGACTGTATTGGTTCTTTGTCTTGCACCTTGCTAAAAGAGAGGAAGTTTTCTTTCTAAAAGGACTGTGGGTATGTAGTTAGGTAGTGCTAGGGTACCGGAAGATGTTGGAGTCAAGACTTCGTCTATAGGTCCAGTTAAAACTGAGGACTATGTTATGTGATATTTCTGCCACTAGGTGGTGGAAGTTTGCTCAGCAAAACTGGACTCTCATACTTTTCTTCCTTAACTACCTACACTTAGTAATGTACATATGTATATATGGAGAAAGAAAGGCTCATTTCTCCAGGAAGTGAGGCTTTGCTTCTCAGGAGATATTTTATATTACTGTATATGTCTGTTTGCTTTGTTTTTTTCAGGCATTGAGATCTTCTATCAAGAACCACCGGAGAATGGGTGGGTTAGATTGAGAGAGAGATAGGAATTCTGCATAATACTGTGTATTTTTATTGATGTGATTTCATTGCGTGTGTATGTTAAACACATATTTTCTTATACTGTTTTACTCCGCTCCCCTCCCTTCCCGTCCAAGTTTTTGGGTTTCAGGCACTGACCCTCAGGAGTCATATTTTTTCTCGACGATGAGGACATCGTCTTTTTGCGGTGGGGGAAGTGTGTAGCGCCCTACTCCTGTTGGGTAGACGCTATATGTTAAATTTAGTTATTTGAGCTGTAGTTCAGCTCAGAAAGAATTATATAAACTGATGGCTCTGTTTCAGTCTAGCTGGGCTGCGCGTTTTCCACCTGACAGTAGGTGTCACTGTCACCATAGGTCTGGGTTGGAAATGCAGCAGGCTAGGTGTATTGGGTAATTCCTTTCCCAGAGGTGGCTCAGGGGGTGTGGTAAACCCGCTGTTCATTCTGGGAGGGGGTACTTAAGAGGCAGAGACCGCTCTTTCGGGGTTCGTTGCCGGATCCTGACCTGAGGGCCCTCCTGGCCTCAGGGATGTACAAGTCATTTTCGGTCTCGGGGCCTGCTGGCTCGAGACTCTGCAACTGAGAAGTAGGCCCAGGATTTGCTTGGGCCTACTAGTCCAGGGATGGTCCTACACGGTCTTGCCTGCGGGAAGAAGCGGAACAATTGGGGACTCAATTGAAGGACGCATCCTGGCCAGTTTGCCTCACAGTGCTGCCGGATGGCTGAAAGATTTTGGCACTGTGAGCTATGAACTCTTGAAGGAACTTTTTGCAAAGTGTCAGTGTGGTTACATGATCTTGTGGCAGAAGGTTGTGGAACAACTGTACGGAACTCATCAAGTCTGTGGCAGAGACTTTTGAGCGAGCTTCGCACCGGTTGCTAGGCCAGTGAGAGTAGGCCTATCCGGTGGTTGCTGAATTCAGCGTGGAACTGTTTGTCCTCTGGATCTGAGATTGTGCCTGTGATCCGCAAAGTAAAGTGCCTGAAGCTCCCCTATCCCTCTGTTGGAACTGGTAAAAGAAAGCGTCTTGAAGAAAATGTATCCAGGTGTTGGTGTGAACTTTTATACAGGCTCTTCAAGAAGGATCCCTGACACGAGTGCGGTGAACAGAAAAGGTAATGGTAGGCCCAAAACTTAAACCAGCAGCTCCTACGGGGGTAGTGCTACAGTTGTGTACATACCGCCCAACTTTCTGAGATGGGAACGAGGAACACCTATTAGCAAAAGTATGTAGGCATAGGACACGCCCCCTCAAAGAAGAATTCTACAAAACAAATGAATAGTTAAACCCGCAAGTGCTTTTTTTTTTTTTTACCACTACTATTCCTTTTTATTGGCTTTTGACATTTACACATGAAGCAATTTAGAATTTGGATGAAAGGTTTAGCACTGGGAACACTTTTTGAAAGATAAAAAGTGCATTTTATAT
This sequence comes from Rana muscosa, assembly GCA_029206835.1. Classification (NCBI taxonomy): domain Eukaryota; kingdom Metazoa; phylum Chordata; class Amphibia; order Anura; family Ranidae; genus Rana; species Rana muscosa. The sequence continues at coordinate 258,489,250 of CM055118.1, read as the reverse complement.
ACAACTATATGGATCAGACCAAAATGAGGGACAAATCAGGAGGAAAGAGGGACTTTGTTTCAAATCAGGGACAGTTGTAAACTAGGATTGTGTATATTGTGGGTATATTGTGTATGTACTGTGCGTGTATTGTGCTCAGCAATGAAAGTTCTGATGTATTGGCAGCCATGTTGCCTTGCAGATACCTCCAATTGCCAGTAAAATATTTCTATTAATGCCATGCTGTGTTGCCCTGGGGGTGTTGGTGTGTATGTTTTGAACCTCAAAAGATAAGCGCGTACAATGTGAATCTCATTTTTAAAGTCAGTTTAATAGCACATAAAATAGACATAGTAAGGCAATTCTAGTTAAGTGAACAAAGGCGGGTGCCAACCTCCCTGCCCTTCTTACATGCTGTCACATCTCTTAACGGTGATAGTTGAAATTATCAGGAGCAGAAATAAGACTTAATTTCTCTATGTGTAAATGGACCAAAGTAAACAGATTCCATATTTTCTTAGGGAGTAAACATCTGCTTACATCCGGAAGCTGCTCATAGGGATACATTGCAGTCCATTTTTGATGTGTCTAATCATGGGTCACAAATAAACTGACAGTATAGGGGCCTTAATGTGGGATTTAGTAACTGAAGCATGGATAGTCAACAAAACATTGGTGAGATTCCATCCATAGAAGAAACTGCAACTGGCATCTATTAAACACAGAAAGTGCTTAAAGGATTAGTCCACCCAAAAGTTATATTTTTAGTAGAGGTGGAGCTTGCCAGTCCCTGCATTCTTATATGTCTTATATGTCACATTGCTAAATCTCCCAGTCCTAATTCTTTTCCTATTCATCTGGGAGTTTTGTGCCCCCCCTGCCCCCAACCCTTTGAGTGTTCCAGTTCCTCCTATTGCAGTTGACATAGTATAAAATAAATAAAAACCTACAGCACGAATAGTGGGAACCCCTCATAATGGTCAGAGGAGATGTGCAGGCCCAGGGACTAAGACGTAGATATCCTCTCAGCAGAGTAAGTATAGCTTATTTTTCTGTTTCTTCACACAAACCAGCATTTCAGCTTTAGCCTGGGTTCACACTTGTGCATTGAAGACACGGTATGTGATTTGTACAGGAATCGCACCGCAATCCTGTACACATCACGTGATATCTGTGCGGTGCGATTTGAGCCATACGTTTTGTATGGCTCAAATTGCAGCTGCAAAAAAATGGTGCAGGGCCCTTTTTTCCCGCACCTGAATCGCATCCCATGGGTGTTCACACCCATGGGATGTGATTCTGGCAATCGCACTGTGTTTTTCAATCAGTTTCGGGGTGTCTTTATTTAACATTGACACCTACAGCAGATCACATGGATGCCATGCGATTGCAATGCTGTGTGGAAAAAGCGCAGGATCCGCTGCGTTTCCCGCATCGCATCAGTGTGAACCTAAGTGGCAGTTCACAGGAAGTGACAAAGACCCTGCATTTCTGGCAAGGTCATCAAGAACTTGGCTGAAAATGTTGTTGAAACAAACATATGCAGCCACCGCATCTAAGGACTGATAAGCTGCAATACAGTGAAACCTCGGATTGCGAGTAACGCGGTTAAGGAGCGTTTCGCAATACGAGCATTGTTTTAAAAAAAATCCTGACTCGGTTTACGAGTGTTGTCTCGCAAAACGAGCAGGATTCAAGCCACAGCAGTGTGCAGTACCGCGTTTGGCCTGAGGTGCGGGGGCGCCGGGGCCGATCGGAGCTGTTCGGAAATGCTCAGAAATACTCCGTTCCTGAGCCTTTCCAAGGTTTTCCAAGTTCAGCCGAGTTGTTCCCGGGCCTTTCCGAGTGTTTCAGAGGCTCTCCAGCGCCCCCACACCTTTGGCCACGTATTGTATTGCATGCCATAGAAGTCAATGCAGAACAAATTATTTTCGTTTCCATTGACTTCTACGGGGAAACTCGCTTTGATATGCGAGTGCTTTGGATTACGAGCATTCTCTTGGAACGGATTATGCTAATAATCCAGGGTTCCCCTGTATATTACATTTATGTTCTTAGGTCTACAGTAGATATACTTTAGTTTCCATTTTCATTTTTTGGGTGCATTAATGTGCACTGTGTTAAGGCAGCCCATTAAATGTCAAAATATCAAAAATCAGACGTGACCTATTCTTTCTAATGCAACTCACTGACATTCATACTACCAAACGTTGCCTTAGGGCGGCCATACACGATTTGAATCTCAGCCGGTTCAGCAGGAACCAGCCGAAGTATGAACCATTAATTAATCAATTTGGGTACAACCAGCCTGCCAGATTGGCTTCTGATTATTGCAAGTGACTACTACAGCCGCTAGCGATAATCGCTGTCTTCTCCCGGTGGGGACACCCGTGTTTGCAGGAAAGGAATTTGCTCCATTTATGGCCTGCCTTAGTGTGTAAAGGTGCCATTGGAACCAAAAGACAGCAATGCATATAACACAATAGTATAAATGGGCCCCTAAGGGTCTATTTGTTTTCAGATGGTGTGATCAGCATAGAGGAAGTTCATAGAGGAGCTTTTAATATTTTGTCTCTCACTGTGAAAACAAGGGTTCTTTGTCTTGTGACTGTCTAGTATTTACCAGTGTAGGAAAGAGGAAGACGCATTGCTTGTGAAATAATATAGTGTTATAGCTCTGCTTATCATATCGCACACTCTGACAGGAGAACAGGTTTGCCCTTTGCCCATATTGTACAGTGCTTATCATTCTCAGTACATAACATTTATAACCCTCCTGCCTATAGATGTGTCAATAGTAGACAGAGACGTGTAAAGCTGGCAGGCCTTATACACAGTTTTGAGTGTTTTTTTGCTATGAGATCTATAGTAGTTATGTGATGGAGGAGCACTGGACCCCAGAGTGGGCCAAGATATAGCAGTCCAGATTTTACTCTCAGAGGTAGCTCTCAGTCAGGCTGGTTGTCCCATGGGAACCCCCGGAGAAGTCTATAAAGCATTAGAAGGATGAGAGCCACATTAAGTTTGATTCAGTCCACTAATAATTTTTTTTTCATGAATCGAAAAAATCCAACGCACATCGGTTCAAAACTCCCCCTTCATCAGGGCAGTAGGTTTAAACTTCTACTGGACAACAATTGTAAAATGATATGGATAATATGAGATCCAGGGTGCCAGATTAGCAGCCAAGTCTGGTGACCAGAATCTCATATTATGGGAATTGTTTTACAATAGTCGTCCAGTACAAGTTTGAACTCACTGCCAGCCAAGCCCTGATGAAGGCAGAGTTTTGAGCCCTTGAAATGTGTTGGGTTTTTTGATTACCCTTTGGTAAAAAATAAACTACTGAAAAGTGAAGTGTGGTCAAAGCTTTTTTGGCCATACTTCTCTTCTGGGCCATAGGAGTGCACTTATTTTTGCTCTCCTGTGACCCAAAATCAACTGAAAATGACCTAAAGCCGGCTGTCTGCTGCCATAGCAGAGCTACTTCAGGCTCTGAAAGGATCCCAACCATATTGTCGGGATCCACCCAGATACCTGATTCACAGCTGGCTCCAGCTCTGATGCCCCATACACACGATCGGATTTTCCGACAGCAAAAGTCCGATGTGAGCTTTTGAATGGAAATTCCGACCGTGTGTAGGCTCCATCTGACTTTTGCTGTCGGAATTTCCGCCAACAAAAGATTGAGAGCTGGTTCTCAATTTTTCAGACGGAAAAAATTCCTATCGGAAAATCCCATCATCTGTAGCAATTCCGACGCATGCTCGAAAACAATTTGCACGCTCTAAACCATTGAACTTAATTTTCTCGGCTCTTCGTAGTGTTGTACGTCACCGCGTTCTTGATGGTCGAAAGTTCAGAGAACTTTTGTGTGACCGTGTGTATGCAAGCCAAGCTTGAGCGGAATTCCGTCGGAAAAACCATCCAAGGTTTTTCCGACGGAAAATCCGATCGTGTGTACGGGGCATCAGTGTCACTGAGAGCTGAAGCCATCTGCACTCATCCCATCTCTAGCCTGGTGCTCCAGAAAGTGCTGGAAGGACAGAGTAGAGAGCTGGGACTGACCATCACTGCTCTCTGCTCTGTGAAGACTGAGAACTGAGCTATCAGCAGCCATGTGATCGCTCAGTGCTTGGTCTTAGAGCTGATGTGGGACAGCTGCAACATCACACATGCAGCATTGAGGTGAGTATGGATTTCCCCCCCCCCCCCCCCCAAGTCTTTACTTCTTTAATACTGGACTGAATCAAGCTTCGTGGTGCTCCCATCATTCTAATGCTATATGAGATGCCTTCATATAGGAGACATAGCGTTCAAACCATGTTAGCAACATTTCTCATCACTGTTAAAACACAAGGCATGTTATCAATGGCTTCTCTGGAGGTGACAGTAATCCTTTGTTCAAGCAAGAACATGCACAGTCCATTGTAGAGGTCACTGGTGCTCAGTGTAAGGTGCACTTAGGTATAAGGTGCTCCTGCTGGAATAGTCAGATCAGGTCTAGGCTTCTCTGAGGGTGAAGAGGTGTGAGCTGGGGATATCTCCTCATGTGCGTTGGTTTGTGTTGTGCCTGGACCGGGCGTGTTTCTCGCACACCAGGTTGTCACCTGCCCAGAAGTGTCCCCTCATTCGTAGGTTGAGGCCACAATCTTCACACACGTAGCACGTTGGGTGACGGTACTGTCCCTCTGAGATCCTCACAGCCAGATCACTGTACAGACACAAAGATGACATTAGTGCTCCTGTACTTATTACACGCATCATCTAATCAGCTATACCAATAATGAAATGGATTTGCATTTCAGTTAGAAGAGTCATATGTCTGTCTTTCACCCTTTCATATCTATATTCTTCTTTATACTACAGCCTGATATACTAAAGAGACTCTGTCATATGAACCCTCTAATAGATGCTTTTCTCTGTGAATCCTTCAATTTCTACAGTGGCCTTGACACAGTCTTGACTAGCAGGGGAGGAGACCTGATTCTTTCCTGCTGCAGTTGCTACACTTACAGGTCTTGTCCCCCCTCCAGCCTGTGACTAGACAGTGAAAAGAGAAGCAGCAGACTATAGAGCTTGTCTCTCTGTCACTCTGCTCTCTTCTCCTATCAGCAAATCCCTTCCACTGCAGCACCATACCTCCCAACTTTTTGAGATGGGAATTAGGGACACCTATCAGAAAAAGTATGCAGGCATAGGACACACACCCTGCCACGCCCCCTTAAAGGAGAATTGTACAAAAAACAAGATTGGGTAAACCCACAAGTGTTTTTTTTTTACTACTATTCCTTTATATTGGCTTTTGGAATTTACAAATGCAGCAATTTAGAAAGTGGATGAAATGTTTGGCGCTACAAAACACTTATTGATAGATAAAAAGTGCATTTTATATACATCTATATAGATCAGACCAAAATGAGGGACAAATGAGGAGGAATGAGGGACAGAGGGACATTGCTACAAATCAGGGACAGTCCCTCGAAATCAGGGACAGTTGAGAGCTATGCAGCACAACTACTGTATATACTCGAGTATAAGCCGAGTTTTTCAGCACATTTTTTTGTGCTGAAAATGCCCCCCTCGGCTTATACTCGGGTCACCTTTTTGCACCTGATCTCCCGGACTTTGGGGACCTGGTACCGGCCGGCCGTAGGTCCCATGGACCCCATACTTTGCACACATGTAGTCCCACTCTACAAGTGTACAAAGTTTGTTGTCCGGAGGACCTACGGCCGGGAAGCACCGATTTTTCAAAGCTGGGAACTCCTTCCATTGTCTCCCATGTTAAACGGTAATTTCTCTGATGACTTTGGGGACCCGGTATCGGCCGGTCTTAGGTCCCCTGGACCCCAAACTTGGCACACATGTAGCCCCATTTCTCCTCTACAAGTGTGCAAAGATAGTTGTCTGGGGGACCTATGGCCGGGGAGCACCGATTTTTCAAAGCCGGGCACCCCTTCCATAGACTCCCATGTTAACCGTCAGTCTAGTCATGGACACAGTGAGGCATGGGCACAGTGAGGCATGCAGATGGACACCCTAGGCTTATACTCGAGTCAATAGGTTTTTCCCAGTTTTTGTGGTAAAATGAGGTGCCTCGGCTTATATTCGGGTCGGCTTATACTCAAGTATATACGGTAATTGACTCCTGGAGGTGCTTCTCTCCCTCCCAGCCTGAGCTCTGCTAGTGATTGCAAGAGGCTGATACCAAGTCAAATTTAAGTATTTTCGCTTCTTGCATTTAAAAAATACACTTTCAGGGATATTAAAAGAGAAGTTTGGCCAAAGTCTTTTTGGCCATACTTCTATTTTGGGTCACAGAGGGACGTCACAGAGCAGCTCAAGGCCCGATCGGCAGCTGGTTCAGCCTTGCAGTTCCCCACTGAGAGCCTGAGCCAGCCGCTCCCACCCCCTCTCCAGCCAGGCGCTCCAGTGAGCACTGGAGGGGCAGAGCGGAGAGACAGTGACTGACAGTCACCACTTTCTGCTCCAGGAAGACCTAAAAGTCAACGCAGTAGTCACATGATCTCTCTGTTCTCAGGCTTAGAGCTAGTGGGTGACAGTTACAGCTTGGAGGTGAGTATGTGTGTTTATTTGTTAATTTTTTTATTCTCAAACTTCTCCTTTAAAAATGACAAACCTGCATTAACCACTTGACCTCCGGAAGATTTACCCCCCTTCATGACCATTTTTTGCGATACAGCACTGTGTTATTTTTACTGCCAATTACGTTGTCATGCAACGCTGTACCCAAAAATTATATTGATTAGAACCGACAATTTAGAATAAAAATAAATATGTTTTACTTTCTGCTATAAAACATATCCACAATTTATTTTTATTTTTTTAAATCAACATTTTTCGTAAATTTAGGCCAATATGTATTCTGCTGCATATTTTTGGTTAAACAAAAATCCCAGTAAGCGTATATTTATTGGTTTGAGCAAAAGTTATAGCATCTACAAACTATGGGATATATACTGGAATTTTTTATTTATTTATTTTTTATACTAGTAATGGCGATGATCAGCAACTTATAGTGGGACTTCGATATTGCGGCAGACAATTGGACACTGACACTTTTGACCCTTTGTGGAAACCAGTGACACTAATACAGTGATCAGTGCTATAAATATGCACCGTCACTGTACTAATGACACTGGCTGGAAATAGTTTAAACATGTAGGGCGACCAAAGGGTTAAATGTGTGCCTAGCCAGGGCTTTTGTGTACTTTGTGAGGTGCTTTTACCAAGGGATGTCATGGATTAAATCCATGACATTCCCACTGTCAGAACGGAGCTCTGCCTCTCTTCCCGGCGATCGGCGGGTGCCGGCGGACATCCATTGGCCAGCATCCGCTGATCGGCTTCTGCTGCGAATAATCACAGCAGCAGCGCACCCCCTAGGCGGAAGTGCATAATCACGTATATATATATATATATATATACGTGATTCTGCACAGAACGGCCGCCCTGTAGCAGTAAATCTGCTATAGGGTGGTTGCTAAATGGTTAATCTGTGTCTTTTAAATCTGGCTGGAGTTTAGCCTTGTAGAAGGACCACTGATACTCTGATACTGACCACAGCAAAAGGCATGAATTCAGAAATAATGTATTGCTTTACTTATTATATAATTCAAAAGGTATAAATGCCAACTCATACAGGCGCCCCACAGTGTCATACAGACAGGAAGGGCCCATGAATTAAGTAAATCCGCTGCAATTTGCATGTGATGCAAAATATTGTAACCAGAGTTTACCGTCAGTGAAATCAGCATGCCAGAACATTTAGGGCTCATGCACACTGGGTGGCAAAAACGCTGCTTTTACAGGCATTTATCGTTTTTTCTTTCTACCTCTAAATGCCCCTCTATGTTAGTCTATGTGTCGACGGACATGCAGACGATTATAGGCGTTTAAAGGCAGAAAAAAAAAATCACTGGAGTGTTTGGGTGAAAAAAAGCTGATTGGCCAAAACCACTTAAGCCCCGAACCATTTGGCTGGCCAAAGACCAGGCCACTTTTTGCGATTCGGCACTGCGTCGCTTTAACTGACAATAGCGCGGTCGTGACGTGCTCCCAAACAAAATTGACGTCCTTTTTTTCCCACAAATAGAGCTTTCTTTTGGTGGTATTTGATCACCTCTGCAATTTTTATTTTTTGCGCTATAAACAAAAATAGAGCGACAATTTTGAAAAAAAAGCAATATTTTTTACTTTTTGCTATAATAAATATGCCCAAAAAATATTAAAAAAACCATTTTTTTTCCTAAGTGTATTCTTCTACATTTTTTTGGTCAAAAAAAAATCGCAATAAGCGTTTATTGATTGGTTTGCGCAAAAGTTATAGCGTCTACAAAATAGGGGATCGTTTTATGGCATTTTTATTAATATTTTTTTTTTTTACTAGTAATGGCGGCGATCAGCGGTTTTTATCGTGACTGCGACATTATGGCGGACACATTGGACACTTTTGACGCCATTTTGGGACCATTGTCATTGATACAGCGATCAGTGCTATAAAAATGCACTGATTACTGTACAAATGACACTGGCTGTGAAGGGGTTAACCAGTAGGGGGCGCTGAAGGGGTTAAGTGTGTCCTAGGGAGTGATTCTAACTGTAGGGGGGATGGGCTGTGTGTGAGACACGACACTGATCACTGCTCCCAATTACAGGGAGCTGTGATCAGTGTCCTGTCACTAGGAAGAATGGGCAAATGCTTATTTACATCAGCATTTCCCCGTTCTTCCTCTCCGTGAGACGATCGCGGGTATCCCTGCGACCATAGAGTTCACGGGACCCGCGGTCGGACTTATGGAGCTCGCGGCAGGCGCATCCCCACCCCTTTCCTGACCGGCTGGGCTGCGTGCTTGGATAAGGGTCCGGTATAGATTTTGGAGGGACCCCCACGCCGGTTTTTCGGCGTAGGGGGTTCCCCTTAAAATCCATACCAGACCGAAGGGCCTGGTATCGTCCAAGGGGGGAACCCCACGCCAATTTTTTTTTTCATTTTTTGGCGGGGTTCCCCTTCATCCTCAGCACACAAGTCGCACCGCAAGTCGGATCATGATGATCCGACTTGCGGTGCGACTTCTATTCAAATCAATGGGCTCCCATAGGGAACTATTGGTTTTGAATAGAGCCAGAGAAATGCATAACGCTAATTAGCGGGCGCTTATTCGCATTTATCGGCGTTTGGTTTTTTCCAGCCGAAAACCGGCACTTTGAACGTGAATTTCTTGCGTTCAGAAAAAAGCCCATAAACTGCACTGCTCATTAACGCTAAAAAACGACCATGTGTGCATGGACACATAGGCTAACATAGAGTGCAGTTTATGGGCTTTTTAAAAAAACGCCCAAAAGCCAATTAACTGCAGTTTATCAGCTTCAGTCTGCACGGAGCCTAAAAGTTAATTTTATATACAACTATATAGATCAGACCAAAATACTGTACTATACTGTACATATCAGTGTTGGTCACAGCACTGCCTTATTAAGCAAACCCGTTCCCTGTTCATCTGTAGGAGGAAAGACTCTATAAACACATCCCAGATTCTCAGCATAGCAGTGATCATGATGAATATTGCTTATGGAATTCCAGTCACTGTGACACACACTGGATAAACAAATGTCATACACTCCACATACGTCACTAAGATAAACACACATTATATCATTAGGAAATACTTTCAGAAGAATGGGAGTGCCACCATAGATATATGCCATTGTCATTATGACATACCTGGTCACACGTATGCTTAGATCACACGTATGCAAAATGAATGAACTATATACACAATATAAAGCCTACACACCCTTACTGGAGGTAAGGTTTTTGATGGGTTATAGCTGATAGTGACTATCCATGGCCAACAATTTTCTGAACCTCCATCATTGCACCTGTACCCCCTCTCTCACCAAGCCTGTGCGTCCCCCCACTATGCATGCTGGAAGCACACCCTCTTTTACACTCAATGCACCTAAAACAAATCCACCCCTTCCTGTTCTTACCTCTGCACCTGCAACACACTTTATCATGCTTATACCAACCTGACCTTGCCAATTCTAGAACAGGCATGCTTTTGCTGATGTAGCACCCTGGTTGTGGGCAGGGTTGCTAACAAATATAGTTTGCTAGGTGGTAACGAACCTGGCTAATTGTTAGGGGGATCCACTGACTTTTCTCTAACTCGGAATTTGATGCACCTCTCTTTTCTGTCACTAGGTGGCATTGTTGCCCGTGGCATTAGAATGACAAGGGCATAGTGAATTCAGAGTAGGAGTGGATGGGTTGTTTCAGCCAATTGGCAGGGGTTTCTTTGGCCCCTTGGCCTGCTGGGAAAGCCTATTTATTTGGGAGGAGTCATGTGATCGGGGTTCTGTGCCACCTGGACGGATGTCTGGGTGGATGTGTGTTACAGAGGCCTATTCCTGGGAACCCCTAGCTGCTAGGCTGTCTGAGGCCTATCCAGGTTTGAGAGAAGCAGCGTAGGGTTGGGGCTTCAGGCCGGAAGCCCAACCAAGTTGCAGAGGTTCCGCCGGGCAGGGAACCAAATTGTTGCCAGCGGTGATGGGGAAGCAGTCGCCACCAAGGGACAACCACTCCTGTTATCAGAGGCCAGTGTATGGAAGTCTAAAAAAGTACCAGAGCAGCCTTTTCACCAGCCGGGGACGGTGAAGAAGTGGGAAAGCTTCGGCAGAGTGTCAAGCCAGGGACCCAGTGGGTTAGCAGGGGTGAAGCTTGAGGAGAATACAGCGGGTTAGCTGTGGAAGAGCTCAGGGGATCCAGTGACAACTCGGATCTTGAAGTCTAGTGAGAGAAGATCTACAGTGGGATACTTTGAGATGTGAGAAAAGATCTATAATGGGTTACTGTGAGTTACGTGTATAGATCTCTATTGACTGTTGAAAGTTCAGTTGCCATAGGAGACAGCAGTTCTACAAATACAGTTGCTGCATCCAGCTTAAAGGCCCTCTACCTGTATAGCTGTCTGCCTATTATTTTTGCCTCGGAGTCTGCCAATTGCTATTACATCTGACTAAGGCCCCTTTCACACGGGACGGATCCGCGAGGATCCGCCCCGTGAACCTCCGCTTGCTCAACGGGGATCGCTCCCTGTCAGATCTCCGCCCTGCAGGGACCGCCCTGTCAGATCTCCGCTCTCCCCTATGGGGGGGATTGGATGAACACGGACCGTCTGTCCGTGTTCACCCGATCCGCTCTGCAGACGGATAGAAAAATAGGATTTTCCTCCGTCTGCAGAATCGGGATATTGCAGACACAGAGGAGATCGGGTGTCAGCGGATGTTCATCCGCTGACACCCGCGATCTCATAGGGACCAATGTATGTCCCTTTTTCATCCGTAAACGGATGGATGAAAAAGCGGACATACGGTCCGCTAGTGTGAAAGGGGCCTAAGGGTGTGCTGGCCCTAACCCTCTCTCCACCAGTTCTGTTTAAGAGACAATAAATCTCTTTTTCTTGCATTCAAAAAGTGACTGGCGCCCATGTTTTTAACTTGCATTACACCCACCATACCTAATAACCCACACTACAAGAAAATATGTCAGCTCTCCCTGACTCTGGAGGTCACTATTAGGCCTTTAGGGGTCGGGGACACCGCTACACTGGTTCACCTTATAAAGTCTACACCCCCTTACTGGAGATAAGGCTTTTGACGTGGTTAAAGCTGACAGTGACTATCCATGACCAACGCTTTTCTGCAGCTTTGTATCTCCTTCACCATTGCACCTGTACCCCCTCTCTCACCAAGCTTGTGCACACTTCCCCCACTCTAACTCCATGCCCACCCCTGTTGTTACCCTAGAAGTGCATAATATTTTACGTCCAGTGCACCTAAAACAAATCCTCCTGCTCCTTCTCTTACCTCTGCAACTACTCCCCCCCCCCCACCTCCTTCCCATGCTTCTACCACCCTGGGCCTGACCTTACTCATTTTGGACGAGCACTCTTTTTTGCTAGTTAACCTTATAGAGCAGGGGTAGGCAACCTCGGCACTAAAGCTGTGGTGAAACTACAAATCCCATCATGCCTCTGCCTCTCGGAGTCATGTCTGTGATTGTCAGGGTCTTGTACTGTCTCATGGGACTTGTAGATTCAAAACAGCTGGAGGGCCGAGGTTGCCTACCCCTATTATAGAGTTTACATGACCTTACTGGAGTTATAGCTTTTGATGACGTAGAAGCTGACATATACTATAAACGAGCAGCATTTTGTTGCTACTGAGGTGCAGGCTGAAATCTGGACAATTGGAAGAGCCAAGCTATTGAAGACATATTAGAGGCCAGGGGCTGACCTTGCAAACCAGACTTGCTTATAGAAAAACTGCATCTTTATTAAAAGGCCTGGCTTATTATGTCTTCCATATTTCGGATCTTCCAGGTGCAAGCTTAATTTAGTTAGCTAAAGCACTGTATATTATTATTATTATTTTTTATATATATTTTTTTATTTTTTATTTATTTTTTTATGGTTGAACTGGATGTCTTTTTTCAACCTGACTAACTATGTAACTATGTATAGCACAAACAATTGACATTTAGAAAAATGTATCCTTCCATCTCAGTGCTGCTGGCATCTTGCAGCCTCTTAGTAGCTACTTCTTGTCTACATAAATGCACTCCAGCAATGACTGCATGGAATGTCTCAGAATGAGTTTCCTGATGGTGACAGCAGTGCACCAAGCCTGAGTAATGTGTGTTTAAATGGCCAATCGTAGCCTCTATAGGAAGCCGATATGATACGGTGACAACATAGGAACACAATTGGAATACAAAGAACAGAGCATTGCCACCCTATAATGGGAAGTGCCTGAACAAGGACCTTCATGGAAGGATCACCAGGAATTATATAAAGCAAATTGTTATATATGTTTGATAATTGCAAAAATTACCAATTGGTTCTGCCAGAAATTCAGAGCTGTCCTGTGTCCCCTGCACACTTCCTGTGTTATTTGGTTCTTATTATGGACTACAGATGGATTAACTTTCATATTGTAGGGATCTAAACTGGGAATGGTTGAGCAGTTTAGCAAAAGGCACTGGGCAGGGCTGACACCCCTCAGTACACAAAAATGCTGTACAAGAGGGCATTTCTGACAGATCAACATACATTTTCCTGTACTTGCAGGGTCTGTAAGGCAGAACTAAACCCCCCTCTCCTTTACAGCCATGGAAGCTGCCATCTTAGCCTCTGTTTTATCAGCAGTTGCCATGGAAGGAACAGGATGGAAAATGTTTCTCAAATGAACAAAATTCTAATTGTGAGGCTCCAATCACACATGCTGCGGCCGCAGCTCACAGCATGGAGTCTGGTGCATCCCTGTTCACCGATTCAGGTGCGAATCAGGTCCACATTTTTGCCTGAATTTGCACCTGAATCAGGCCAGAAGATGCACAGGACCCTTTCTTAATGCGGACCGCAGCCGCCCGGAGCTGTGTGAACCGGCTCAATTGAGAGTCAGTCATTGTCTCCTGTCATGCGAATTGGCTGTGAGGAAATCCACATCCAATTCGCATATATGTGAACCTGACCTGAATGTGGTTTTTGTTCAAGAAAAATAGTAGATTGGGTATATGGGATTGTATGATATTATTTTTTTATTTTTTATTTTTTTATGGTTGAACTGGATGGACTTGTGTCTTTTTTCAACCTGACTAACTATGTTACTTCTTGTAATGATACCTGTTTAATACATCAGGGATTTTATTCAAATAGCAAGTCTGGGTAAGATTTTAAGGGCTTTAGGATGAAATTAGTTGACTTAATTATGGCAAGAAAGAAAATAATTTAGTAGAACGGGTTTACATAGATATTCTTTAACTACTTTCTGTATAAAAGGGTGCTCATTTGCTAAGTGCAATAAAGGTGGCCATTTTGCATAGATTACATCAGTAAATTTGACTGGGTGAGTCTGTATGAATTTGATTTGAACTTTGTATTATTGTTAATTTTATATAACTTTATAAGAGTGTTTGACCCCACTATTACCCTCTCATTCACCGTACAGACCATGGTGCCACGGCACTCACCTGATACCCTTGTTGCACTTCTCGCAGACCCTCACCGGGGACGGCACTGAGTTGAGGATGGGTTTCTGCATAGGGCTGCTGCTTATAGGTTTCTGTACACTGGGTGACAGTCTGCTGGGGAAGGACGTGGAAATACCTGGAATACAGCAAAACAACCCCCATTATTCTGAGCTCCATCCAAGATATTCAGAGATTCCGATAGAACTGAAATCAAAATTTTCCCCCTATTCCTACAAATACTTTCTACAAGTGAATGAGTCGCCTTTATTTCATTCATTATTTCTTATCTGTGCACCTCCTGAGCATGTCACATCTTCCTAGGAAAAAGATAAATCACATGACTATTCCAGTTGGTTCTTGGTGCCAGCCAGATCACAAGGCCGTTTCTATTCTTTGTTCATGTGCATGCTTTAAATACTGAAAGTTGGCAGCTGATGTGTACAGACAACAGATGACAACTGTATAAATGCATCTCAAAATGTTTGTTACATTTTATTTAATTGATTCAAATGTAGAGGATGTGAAGGGTTATGGTTTTCTCAGCCAGGATTCTTTTGAATCCTAGGGTTCCTCCAGGGATTGATAGGTGTTCCTCGAACAGTAAGTCATTTTTTCATCTTGCATAAACTACCACTGGCCCCAATGAGATTTTCAGGTATCTGTAAGGGGCTATCTTCCTACTGACCACTAATGTAAGAGGAATTCTTCCCAGTAACAACTAATCTAAGAAGCCTTCTTCCCACTGACCACCAATGTAAAGAGCATTCTTCCCACTGACCACCAGTATGAGGAGTATTCTTCCCACTGATCACTAATGAAGGGAGCATTCTTCCCACTGACCACCAATGTAAGGAGCATTCTTCCCACTGACCACCAATGTAAGGAGTATTTTTCCCACTGATCACTAATGTAAGGAGCATTCTTCCTCCTGACCATCAGTGGGCGGAGCATTCTTCCCACTGACCACCAGTGGGTGGAGCATTCTTCCTACATGACCACTAATGTAAGAAGCATTCTTCCTACATGACCACAAATTTAAGGGGAATTCTTCCCAGTATCAACTAATCTAAGAAGCCTCCTTCCCACTGACCACCAATGTAAAGAGCATTCTTCCCACTGACTACTAATCTGAGGAGCCTTTTTCCACTGACCACCAATGTAAGGAGCATTCTTCCCACTGACCACCAATGTAAGGAACATTCTTCCCACTGATCACTAATGTAAGGAGCATTCTTCCTCCTGACCACCAGTGAGCGGAGCATTCTTCCCACTGACCACCAGTGGGCGGAGCATTCTTCCTACATGACCACTAATGTAAGTAGCAGTCTTCCCACGGACCACCAATTTAAGGAGTATTCTTCCCACTGATCACTAATGTAAGGAGCATTCTTCCTCCTGACCACCAGTGGGAGGAGCATTATTTCCAAATGACCACTGATGTAAGAAGCATTCTTCCTACATGACCACTAATGTAAGGAACATTGTTCCTACATGACCACTAATATAAGTAGCAGTCATCCCACTGACCACCAATATAAGGAGTAATCTTCCCAATGACCAGTAATGAAAGGAACATTCTTCCCACATGACCATGCAGGATTCTAGGGTTCTTGTTTCACTAACCAGCAAGGGGTGACTTTTTGACTGACCACCAATCTTAGAGAGTATTGCAGTTTTCACTGTCTGCATTTATGTTCTAAGCATTATTATTTCATTTTAATATAACAAAAAAATGATATCATATGGAGCGGTCTTGGATGTCAAATATGATAAGTACGACAGATTCCTTATTCTTTCATCTTAGATGTACAACTTACGGTTTACACTTGCAGGCTGTAGATACAAAAATTATCAGTAACGTTTCTCTAAGATTTTAAAGTAATTTCAAGGGTTGCTCCATGTTAAAAAGGTTGAGAAAGGCAGGTTTACAGCAACCAACCAGTCCTTTGAGCTTCTTACCTGTACTAGAAAAATGACAAATGGAAACCTAATGCCGTGTACACACAACCGTTGTTAATGACGAGAAAAATTATTTATTTTTTAAATGGTCATTAAAAATGATCGTGTGTGGACTTCAGAGCATTTTTCACGACGTGAAAAACGGCCATGAAAAAATTGGAACATGCTCTAATTTTTCACGTCGTTTTTAACATCGTCGTTTTTCTCGTCATGAAAAACGGCCGTGTGTGGGCTTTAACACCGTGAAAAAAAATGTGCATGCTCAGAATCAAGTATGAGACGGGAGCGCTCGTTCTGGTAAAACTAGCGTTCGTAATGGAAATAGCACATTCGTCACGCTGTAACGGACTGAAAAGCACGAGGCTGAAAAGCTCGAATCGTCGCTCAACAAACTTTACTAACATGAAGGGTGGCGCCATCCGAATGGAACTTCCCCTTTATAGTGACGTCGTACGTGTTGTACGTCACCGCGCTTTGCTCGAGCATTTTTTTTCACGATAGTGTGTAGACAAGGCAGGCTTGAGGAGAATCACGTCGAGAAAAACTAAGTTTTTTTCAATGACATTAAAAACGGTCGTGTGTACGCAGATATAATAGTTGCATGGGCAATCTGTCTACATTTCCCTATATACATATAAAAAAAAAAGTACCTATTTTATTTATGCTGTAGTTCTATAAAGTATGTACCCCTGAAAGACTAACTTCAGAGATATGTCAAATAAACAAGTTGAACTTTTAGTGCCGAGATTGCTTCATAATGTAAAGCAAGCCAAGATTTCGTTCTTATTGCTTTAAATTACCTTCCCCTTCCATTTGTGTTTATGTCGGTCTACCTTAACAGTCCTGTAGAAGAAATGTCTCTGGTATCTTCAGATCAATAAGTATATTCCTATTAAGCAATCAGGCCTTATGGCAATCTATGCAGGCTATCTGTTAGTCCTCGAAGTGTCACTACATACTTGAGATGAATTATTGGACTCATAGCGTTGGAGCAGCTTGTGTTTTGTCTGGACTTAGCTTGTACTGTACAGCTTTAGATTCAATGCCTTATAAGTCTATTTCAACCTCACCCCAGACTGCGCCAGATCTTGGGGCATTCCAATAGGTACTCCAGTCTCAGCACTGACAGCTACAAACTCTCAAGCCTCGTACACACAGCCGAGATTCTCGTCAGGAAAAAAACGTCGTTTTTCCTGACGAGAATCTTGACAAGAATCTTGTCCCGGCCGAGTGTACACACATACGATTCAAAAGAACCGCCGTTCTTTTGAATGGCACGAACGCGGTGACGTCATCGACTACGACGAGCGTGCGCTCGTCACATTCGATGCCGTCGCCGCCATCTTGCTACACCCTATGCCTAGGAAGCTACCGCACATGTGTCAAAGTCATTTCGAGCATGCGCGGGTTTCCACGGCGACAGGTAAGTGTACACACGCTCGGGTTTCTCGTCGAGAAACAGGCCGACGAGATTCTCGACGAGAAAAAAGACCGCAGGTCGTCTTTTTTCTCGTCGGGGAATCTGGGCAGTTTTCTTGACGAGAAAACTGAAACCCGCTGGTTTTCTCGGCAAGAAAGCTCTCCCGGCAGTTTTCTTGTCGTTTTTTGCCGAGAAAGACGGTCGTGTGTACGCGGCCTGATCCTTGTGTTCAGTTGGATCCTTATCAATGTCACAGCCTGGGGAGTGTACACCAATCTCAGTGCTGTCTTAACTTGTTCCGAGGACATGTGACTATTCTACCAGTATCAAAGCACAGCGCTAAGAATTTCTAGTCTGGGTCAAATGCAGCAGTGTCATCGACCTGAACGGCGGGATCTCCAGACAAACGAAAAATGTCATAGTTCCCAGCCGTCCTTCTCTTCGACCCTGATCCCTGTTGACTCCACAACTATTCCTTTTTAAGGACTGATGTATAAATTGGTATAATACGTGTATTATTTAATCACAAACCGATTTTTTTAATTGCTAATAAATTTGCATTAAAATTCAATTCATAAATTATTCTGACTCCTAAGGCCCATACACACGATCCAATTTTACGACAATAATTGTCTGATCGACGTGTTGTGTCGGATAATCCGAACGTGTGTATGCTCCAGACAATTTTTGGCGGAATTAACGACAACAAATGTTGGCTGTTCATGCTCACCAACTGTCTGACAATAAATCTGTTACGTCGGATTATCCGATCGTGTGTACACAAATCCGGCACAAGGGCGTACAGGTGCGTCCCCTTTAAGAGCCCAGCCGTGGGTCGCGAGCGCACCGCCGGTGGCGCGCTCGTGAGGCGATCCTCTTCTCCGTGACCATCCCCGCGGGAACAGCGGACCCGATCGCTGTCGGTGTCCCGCGATCGGGTCACAGAGAGGAAGAACGAGGAGAGGTAAGTGTAAACAAACCTCTCCCCGTGCTTCCTAGTGAGACTGTCACTGATCGTCTGTTCCCTGTCATAGGGAACGACGATCGGTGACGTCACACGCTAATAAACACACATCAGGGCACACTTAACACCTACAGCGCCCCCTCCTGGTTAACCCCTTCACTGCCAGTGTTATTTTTACAGTAATCAGTGCATTTTTATAGCACTGTTCGCTGTAAAAATTACAATGGTCCCAAAATAGTGTCAAAAGTGTCCAATGTGTCCGCAGTCACGATAAAAATCACTGATCGCTGCCATTACTAGAAAAAAAAATTATTAATAAAAATGCAATAAAACTATCCCCTATTTGGTAGACACTATAAATTTTGCACAAACCAATCAATAAACGCTTATTGCGATTTTTTTTACCAAAAATATGTAGAAGAATACGTATCGGCCTAAACTGAGGAAAAAAAAAATTCTATATATATTTTGGGGATATTTATTATAGCAAAAAGTAAAAAATATTGACATTTTTTCAAAATTGTCGCTCTATTTTTGTTTATAGCGCAAAACTAAAAACCGCAAAGGTGATCAAATACCACCAAAAGAAAGCTCTATTTGTGGGAAAAAAAGGACGCCAATTTTGTTTGGGAGGCACGTTAATTGGGAGGCAACTGACAATTGTCAGTTAAAGCGACGCAGTGCCGAATCGCAAAAAGTGGCCTGGTCTTTAAGCTGCATAATGGTCCGGGTCTTAAGTGGTTAAGACAACATTAGACAACATTAGCAGAAGTTGCCCAAAGGGTGGCGCTAAAGAGCAGAAAAAACACATATTTAGGTTTTGTTGGCTGAAAATGTTGTGCCGTCTGTATGCATACCAAGTTCACGGCCAACGCCCTTCGGACCAAAATCTACGGATTTGTCTGATGGAAGTCTGATCGTGTGTATGAGGCTTAATTTTCAAAAAGTAGGGATATTGCCCATAGCAGCCTTTCCAAACTTTTTTTATCCCAGAGGAACCCCTAAAATAATTTTCAGGTCTCATGGAACCTTTACTTAAAGCCCAAATCCGGGCAAAAAAAAACCTGTTTCCCCATGCAGTCAGGCTGTGCCCGCACTGCACGGGTCATCTGTTCATATTGTCTAGGGGTGAGGAGGAAGCTTATATTAACCTGACCCTTCATTTTACTGGAAAATGGCACTCCCAGACAGTCCAGCCGGGGACTGTTCCTGGTCTATGGAGCCTGCTCTGGGCTTGATGAGTTCAGGAACAGTCCACAATTCAAGACTGGTTGGAATGCAGGGGTGCCAGAGGATCGTAGGATCAGGTAAGTATATCTTCTTTCTCCTCTTCCATAAACAAAAAAGAGCAGTTAAAGTGACACTAAAGGTTTGCAGATTCTTTTTTTTTAAATAACAAACATGTTATACTTACCTCCACTGTGCAGCTAGTTTTGCACAGAGTGGCCCCGAACACCGTCTTCTGGGGTCCCACGGCGGCTGTCTCGGCTCCTCCCCGCTTCAGATAACCCACTCTGGGAAGCTCTCTCCCAAGGGGGTTACCTTGTGGGCGTGCTTCCGAGTCCTGTTGTCGGCATCCATTGCCACAGAGTACAGGACTTGGCCCCGTCCCCGGCGCCCACGTCATTGGATTTGATTGACAGCAGCGCGAGCCAATGACTGTGCTGCTATCAATCTATCCAATAAAAAGCCGAGAAGACCGGGCAAAGAAAGAGCGCGTTCGCGACGCAGGAATTTCCAGGGCTCAGGTAAGTAAACGGGGGGGGCCTGGGGGGCCTGGGGGGCCGGTAATCGTAATATGTTTTTTCACCTAATGCATAGGATGCATTAAGGTGAAAAAACATGAACCTTTACAACCCCTTTTAACCTGTGCAGTGAGGGCAGATGGGCTTTAAACTAATTCATTAGAGGATCAATGGGAAAAATGCCCATATGTTGGAGATCAGTAGTCAGAATAGCTCTTACATAATGTACGTGGTCAGAATCCCACTCTTATAGACAGCTACAAAGATCATTGGTATCATGCTGCTGACTTTACCAAGTGGCGTTGGCACCAGAACTATGCAGACACTTTAAATTAGCAGGACAATCAACCACAGCTCAAAAAACACCTAGCAACTTCTGGAGGAACCCGAGGGTTCCACAGAAACCTAGTTGAGAATGGCTGGCCCATTGCAACCAAATTTCCTTTTTCATAAGTATGTGGAAGGTAGGGTGACCACATTTCCACACTACCATTCAGGGACACCCTCCCTTCCCAAAAATCAGCTTGTGCTGTAACGAATCACAGCACAGTGATTGGACACAAGAGGCGGGATTTATGATTTCTCTAGTCACAAGCAGGGGGCGGGGATTGTGCTCCTCCAGGCATTCCCGGCCAGGACAAGTACTGTCAGTGAGTAAAGCAGTGATGTGGCGGCCTTTTTTGGGGGCATCAGATTGGCCCGGGGGGTGGCTGTGTCAGTTTTATTCCGGGACACTGTATTGTCCTGGAATGAATGTGCCCGGGACAGACCTGCAAAATGCGGGACTGTCCCGGGCAATCCGGGACATGTGGTCACCCTAGTGGAAGGATGTGTGTGATAAGGGTCTGTAATGTGCCTTCAAAGGCATGCAGATATATGATATTACAGTGAAAAGCAGAATGTAAATAGAAAGATAGGTGCAACTGCGAATCTTGTTTCAAATGGCAGCTATATGTTCTCCACCTAATTGCAGACTTAAAACAAATCAGTCATCGTTATCATGAGAGAAATATATATGACTTTCCTTTTAAATAAAATGCTAATTTCCTGGGTGCTGTGCTGATACTTGTAGACATAATTATAGGTATTCTGACTTTCCTAATCTCTAAACTTTTCTATAGCTTTAGATAGAAGGGTTATAACTTATTTCAAGTTTCTATTGCTGTCTGTGTTCCCGATGGCGAGATTTGCCCTCACTATTTGTCTTGGTAACTATTGTCTCTGGTACAGAAAAGAGATGCAAAATGTTTAAGTTGTCCAGGAGTTGAGGAGAAAACCTCCAATGGGGGCACTAGTTGTGGTGACAATGATCTTAAAGGGGATATCCCCTGTGAAGAGCTCTTCTCTTACTTCCAAATGCACCTCTGGGACAGAAACTATCTCCCTGGTGGGATACGGACTGCAAAAGAAAAAACCTGATGGGGTCTTAGGTCCCATTCACACTTGCAAATAAGTCTGAAACTGAATACTTGCGAGAACCCCAGCAGGTGTTCCTGGCAATTACAAGCAGTAGGAAGCCCCATTGAAATCCATTACATGTGAGCAGCCGCAATAAGCTGTGGGAGCTCTCAACCTCCCACTGATTTTAATCGATTGGAACTCCCCCCCCCCCACGCGCTGAGGATCTTGCATATAATTGGTGATAACCCCATTCGCAAGTGTTAATGGGTACCTAACCTACTCCAACCAAAACTACCAAAAAATAAAAGGTTAGCTTTACTCAAACGTTCTAATGGCAGCCTTCCTGTTCCTCTTATAGCAGGTGTACTTTAATGCAAGTCTTCACAGTGCGGTTGAAAAAATAACCTAATTATTGGATAACTGGCTGTGTCAACATGCAGACAACACCAATTAGTAAGGGCAAGAAGATTTTTGTCAAGTGCGCTACAAAATAGGTTTTTAAAGCGTCAAGCAAAAGAAAACTGGTATTTCAGCGATGGGTGGATGCTAGTGGGATAAATCATCTACTCTACTGTATTTTTAATGACTCCTGCAATGAGATCTCCCTACCTGAATTCACAGCTCTGACCTCTACCAGGTAGTCCCACTCCTTCGGATACATACATACAAAATCCAACAAGTTCCCTCCCACACAGAAATTAGATGACAGTCTTAAATGGTCAAGTTTCATCATATTTGATGACCATTAAGGTGGTCTACGAAGCCCCCACACGACACTGCCAAAAAAGTCTCATCTGGAGAAATACTGGTGAGACAGGTTAGAACACCTAGTCCATTTGTTATTGTTCTCCCATAGGGATGAGCTTCGTGTTCGAGTCGAACATACGTTCGACTCGAACATCGGCTGTTCGATCGTTCGACGAAGATCGAACGATTTGGGCCGTTCGCGCCAAATTCGAGTGACGCGAACGGCCCACAATGTACTACGCCATCGCAGTGTCATCCAGGCGCTGTGATTGGCCAAGCATGCACTGTGACCCCGCATGCTTGGCCAATCACAGCGCCGGCAGCGAGGAGAGCAATGATTGGCCACAGTCAGGATGCCTGTGGCCAATTATTGCTGAGGGGGTTTAGTACACGCCCCACACTATAAAAGGCCGCCAGCGCGGCGGCCTTGTGTAGTGTGTTCCGGAGAAGGGAAAGAGAAGCATAGGCAGGGACAGTGTCATTTTTTTCCTTTACTAATCCTAGATTCCTTGTGTTTAAGGACAGAGAAGGATAGGTAGGGAGAGTGTCAGTGTGTTATTCTGTGCTAAACCTTGTTTGTAGGGACAGAGAAGGACAGTGAGGGAAACTATCAGTGTGCTATTCTGTGCTAAACCTTGTTTGTAGGGACAGAGAAGGACAGTGAGGGAAACTATCAGTGTGCTATTCTGTGCTAAACCTTGTTTGTAGGGACAGAGAAGGACAGTGAGGGAAACTGTCAGTGTGCTATTCTGTGCTAAACCAATCTTGCTGAACCATATTTGAAATCCTTGAGTTTAGGGACAGAGAAGGACACTCGTGGAAACTATCAGTGTGCTATTCTGTGCTAAATCTTGTTTGTAGGGACAGAGAAGGACAGTGAGGGAAACTATCAGTGTGCTATTCTGTGCTAAACCTTGTTTGTAGGGACAGAGAAGGACAGTGAGGGAAAGTGTCAGTGTGCTATTCTGTGCTAAACCAATCTTGCTGAACCATATTTGAAATCCTTGAGTTTAGGGACAGAGAAGGACACTCGGGGAAACTGTCAGTGTGCTATTCTGTGCTAAACCAATCTTGCTGAACCATATTTGAAATCCTTGAGTTTAGGGACAGAGAAGGACACTCGGGGAAACTATCAGTGTGCTATTCTGTGCTAAACCTTGTTTGTAGGGACAGAGAAGGACAGTGAGGGAAACTATCAGTGTGCTATTCTGTGCTAAACCTTGTTTGTAGGGACAGAGAAGGACAGTGAGGGAAAGTGTCAGTGTGCTATTCTGTGCTAAACCAATCTTGCTGAACCATATTTGAAATCCTTGAGTTTAGGGACAGAGAAGGACACTCGGGGAAACTATCAGTGTGCTATTCTGTGCTAAACCTTGTTTGTAGGGACAGAGAAGGACAGAGAGGGAAAGTGTCAGTGTGCTATTCTGTGCTAAACCAATCTTGCTGAACCGTATTTGAAATCCTTGAGTTTAGGGACAGAGAAGGACACTCGTGGAAACTATCAGTGTGCTATTCTGTGCTAAATCTTGTTTGTAGGGACAGAGAAGGACAGTGAGGGAAACTATCAGTGTGCTATTCTGTGCTAAACCTTGTTTGTAGGGACAGAGAAGGACAGTGAGGGAAAGTGTCAGTGTGCTATTCTGTGCTAAACCAATCTTGCTGAACCATATTTGAAATCCTTGAGTTTAGGGACAGAGAAGGACACTCGGGGAAACTGTCAGTGTGCTATTCTGTGCTAAACCAATCTTGCTGAACCGTATTTGAAATCCTTGAGTTTAGGGACAGAGAAGGACACTCGGGGAAACTGTCAGTGTGCTATTCTGTGCTAAACCTTGTTTGTAGGGACAGAGAAGGACAGTGAGGGAAACTGTCAGTGTGCTATTCTGTGCTAAACCAATCTTGCTGAACCGTATTTGAAATCCTTGAGTTTAGGGACAGAGAAGGACACTCGGGGAAACTATCAGTGTGCTATTCTGTGCTAAACCTTGTTTGTAGGGACAGAGAAGGACAGTGAGGGAAACTGTCAGTGTGCTATTCTGTGCTAAACCAATCTTGCTGAAGCATATTGCAAATCCTTGTGTTTAGGGACAGAGAAGGATAGGCAGGGGACAGTGTCAGTGTCATTGTTGCTAAGCCTCCTGCACAGTATACACCTGAAGGTAGCCCTTATTGCTGTTTTTCCCATCTCCCTGCAGGCCATCCATTAAAATGTCTGGAAGGCAAACAAGGAGAGGCAGACAGTCAGGAGGCAAAAAAAGAGGGCAAGCAGGCTCTGTGTCTGGGGGCAACAGTGCTGGTCGTGGACGCGGTGCATTGTCATCAGCACATGGCCATGGGACACGCTTGTCCTTTTTTTCGGCAGATGGACATGTTGAGCCACATCATGCCGAAGACTTGGTAGAGTGGATGACCAAGCCCACCTCATCTTCCTCTCTCACCCAGGCTCAGGGTACTGGCAAAGCAGCTGCCAAAGCGTCCTCTTCTCTGGTATCAATGTCATCATTAGTCACTCCTTCCCTAGACCCACCATGTCCTCCTCCTGAGGAGTCCCCCGAACTGTTTGAGCACAGTGTTGGGTACATGCTCCAGGAGGATGCCCAGCGTTTCGAAGGATCTGATGATGATACCCAGCTAGAGGAAGGCAGTAGCGTGAGAGCAGAGAGAGGGGATGCTCAAGAAGGACACCAATCTGGCAGTCATGCTCCAGCAGCTGTAGCATACTGCCAGATTGGCTCCAGTGATGAGGAGGGAGGGGATGATGAGGTCACTGACTCCACGTGGGTGCCTAATAGGAGAGAGGAGGAGGAGGAGGATGAGGAGGAGGCACATCTCCAACGAGGCAGGATGCCCTTGGGTGGCCAGCGTATGGGCAGCACACTGACGGAATCACACCGCAGAGCTCCGCCTGTGCAGGGCGCTGCCTCTGCCCGTCATTCAAAAAGTTCTTTGGTGTGGGCCTTTTTTGAGGCGAGTGCATCAGATCGCACAGCTGCTGTTTGCAACATATGTCTCAAGCGTATATCGCGTGGCCAAAACATCAGCCGCTTGGGCACCACATGCTTGATCAGACATATGTTGACCTGCCATGCAGCTCGTTGGCAAGCCTACCTTAAAGACCCACACCAAAGAACAAAGCGGACCTCTCCTTGCACCGCATCAGCTGGGATCTCCAACCCCACTATACCTTCAGTCCTCTCTAAAACCTGCACTGAGAGGAATGAAGGTGTAGAATTAGGTGTGTCACAGCCAAGTACTTGCGGCCACTCTGCTAGCAGTACACCGACGTCCGATTCTAGCAGGCAAATTTCCCTGCCCCAGCTGCTGGACCGTCGAAAGAAGTTCACTCCCAGCCATCCACATGCCCAGCGGTTGAATGCTAGCTTGGCTAAATTGCTAGCGCTTCAACTGCTGCCTTTTCAGTTGGTAGACTCGGCCCCCTTCCGTGAGTTTGTGCAATGTGCGGTTCCTCAGTGGCAGGTTCCCAAACGCCACTTTTTCTCACGGAAGGCGATTCCGGCTCTCTACAGGCATGTGGAAGGCAATGTCTTGGCCTCGCTGGACAGGGCGGTCAGCGGTAAGGTGCATATTACCGCTGACTCATGGTCCAGCAGGCATGGACAGGGACGTTACCTTTCTTTCACGGCCCATTGGGTCACTCTTTTGGCAGCTGGGAAGGATGCAGGACAAGGTGCAGTAGTGTTGGAGGTTGTTCCACCGCCACGCCTCCAAAATGCTACTACTGATTGTGACACACCTCTCTCCTCCACCCCCTCCTCTTCTTCTTCCTCCATGGCCTCTTCCTGTGCTTTGTCCTCGGAACCAGTGGTGCTCCGTAGGTGTTCAAGGGGCTACGCAAGTACGCAGGCAAAAAGATGCCATGCCGTGCTTGCGCTGGTGTGTTTGGGGGACAGGAGCCACACTGGGGCAGAGGTCCTGTCTGCTCTGCAGGGGCAGGCCGAGAGGTGGTTGACGCCACGCCAGCTTAAGCCAGGAATGGTGGTTTGCGACAATGGCACCAACCTCCTCTCCGCCCTCCGACAGGGACAACTGACCCATGTGCCCTGTGTGGCTCACGTCCTTAACCTGGTGGTGCAGCGGTTCTTGGGCAGGTACCCGGGCTTACAGGATGTCCTGAGGCAGGCCAGGAAAGTCTGTGTGCATTTCCGCAGATCTTATAATGCCAGTGCTCGCCTGGCTGAGCTGCAAAAGGAGTTGAACCTGCCCAAGAACCGCCTTATATGTGACATGCCCACCAGGTGGAACTCAACGTTGGCCATGCTGCAGCGGCTGCACACGCAGCAGAGGGCCATCAATGAGTACCTGTGCGACTACGGCACCAGGACAGGGTCAGGGGAGCTCGGGTTTTTTTCACCACGCCAGTGGGGCATGATCAGGGATGCATGCACTGTCCTGGCACCATTTGAGGAGGCCACGAGGATGGTGAGCAGTGACAGTGCATGCATCAGTGACACTGTACCTCTTGTCCACCTGTTGGAGCACACGCTGCGTGGAATAATGGACAGGGCACTTGAGGCAGAACAGAGGCAGGAAGAGGAGGACTTCCTTGCCTCTCAAGGCCCCCTTTACCCAGACAGTGTTCCTTCTGTCCCACCCATCGCACAGGAAGAGGAGGAGGAGGAGGAGGATTGTGTCAGCATGGAGGTGGAGGCTGGCACTCAGCATCATCAGCAGCAGTCTTTTAGGGATGATTTACAGTCCCAAGAAACCAGTGGACTTGTACGTGGCTGGGAGGAGGTGGCTGCGGATCATGTCGTCCTTAGTGACCCAGAGGACTCCGGACTGAATGCCTCAGCTAACCTACGCTGCATGGCCTCCCTGATCCTGCAAAGTCTGCGGAAGGATCCTCGTATTCTTCGGATCAAGGAGAGGGACCATTACTGGCTGGCCACTCTCCTTGATCCACGGTACAAGGGTAAGGTTGCGGACCTTATGTTACCGTCGCAGAGGGAGCAGAGGATGAGACAACTCCGGGAGGCCTTGCAGAAAGGTCTGTGCAATGCGTTCCCAGAGACTGGGAGGTTACAAACTCCTGGTCCTGGACAACGAGTTGCTGAGGCTTCGGGCAGTCAAAGAAGGAGCGGTGGGGAAGGTGGCCGTCTGACCGATGCGTTCAGACAATTCTTTAGTCCGCAGCCCCAAAGTATGATCGGTTCCAGCAACCATCGCCAGCGTCTGATATACATGGTGCAGGAATACCTAGGGGCAAGGTCAGACTTGGACACCTTCCCCACCGAAAATCCTCTGGCTTACTGGGTCTTGAGGATGGATCACTGGCTAGAGCTTGCACAGTATGCAATTGAGCTACTGGCTTGTCCTGCATCCAGCGTTCTTTCAGAACGCACATTCAGTGCTGCTGGAGGATTTGTCACGGATCACAGGGTGCGCCTGTCCACCGACTCGGTTGATCGACTGACTTTCATCAAGATGAACCAGTCTTGGATCACCACCAGCTACCACACACCTGATGCTGATATAACAGACTAATTGATTTTAAAATGTCACATCCCTTCAAGACTGATGCTGATGCTGAGTGCCTGTGCTGTTATGTTGACTGGCTATCCTCCTCCTCCTCCTCAATGATCCGATTAATGATGATAGCTTGGAAGATCATTTTGGTTTATGGGTGCCGCCACCAGTGGCTAAGGCCCAATTTTTCAGCCCCTGTTTAACAGGGGCGTGTAATTACAATTTTTGATGCAATACTTTGCAACAGGGCTCATTGCTGTGCTCCAAGTACAGTATCTGTGAGGGGTTGCAGTGTTGTGCCACCAGTGCCTAAGGCCCAATTTTTCAGCCCCTGTTCAACAGGGGCATGCAATTATAATTATTGATCTAATAATTCACAGCAGGGCCCATTGCTGCGCCCACCAAGAGTAACTGTCAGGCCTTACAGTGTTGTGTCAACACCACCACCACCACCACCAAAGGCCCAATTTTTCAGCCCCCGTTCAACAGGGGCATGCAATTATAATTATTGATCTAATAATTCACAGCAGGGCCCATTGCTGCGCCAACCAAGAGTAACTGTCAGGCCTTACAGTGTTGTGGCACCAGCACCACCATCAAAGGCCCAATTTTTACTACCACTGTTCAACAATTATATGTTATTACAATTCCTGATATAATAGTTGACAGCAGGGCGTTCCAGCACCCACCAAGAGTAACTGTGAGTGCTTACAGTGTTGTGCCAACACCAACACCTAAGGGGCCAATTTCTGCAGAGTATATACGGCAGGTCCCTACTTTCAAACATCCAACTTACAAACGACTCCTACTTGCAAACGGAAGAAGACAACAGGAAGTGAGAGGAAATCTACCCCTTGGAAGGAAAATTCTCTCCTGTAAAATTAATATGGGAGAAAGGTGTCTCCTCTCTACTGATGCTTTATCACCAATCCTTGTTTCAATAAAAACACCACATTTCAAAAACAGTTGTCATTGGGACGCAAAGTGAGGTGAAATGTTCTGAACAGGGGCACAGACAGCAAAACAAATGTTACAGGGGTGATAACCCTTCCCTATGTTTTCCAAAAAGCTTAAAAATAGATTTTTTGGCTGGAGCTACACTTAAACAATGTACGTGTTCAAAATTACAAACAGATTCTACTTAAGAACAAACCTACAGTCCCTGTCTTGTTTACACCGGTCTTGTTTACACCGCCTGTATACCCCAAAGGGGCTGGTAATGGGCTGGGGTGGGGGGGGTGATGGGGTAGCTATGCCATTTTTCTTAAAGATTTTCATCCATATTACCGGGACCAGACATTACATTAAAGCCGCAAGCAGTTTTAAATGGCTTTTTTTTCCTTTAGAAATGTCATTTTGTGCAGGGACAGTTCTAAACACGGGAAACACGTGGCACTTCGCAGGCATACTTTAGACACCCCCCAGGTACGATATTTAAAGGAATATTTGACTTTTTTTTTTTCACTTTATGCATCATTAAAATGACTGCTCCCGAAAAACGTCCGTTTTTAAAACTTCTTTTTGCATTGATACATGTCCCCTGGTGCAGAACCCGGGTTCCCAAACTCTGTTTAGGACAATAACATGGATAATAGTCTTTATAATTAGCACTTTAGAATTCGAACGTTCGCATCCATTGTATTTAATAGGGTTCTAATGTTCGTGCGAACTTTCGGTCCGTTCGCGGGTTCTGGTGCGAACCGAACCCGGGGGTGTTCGGCTCATCACTATTCTCCCATAGTAATTCAGCCCATGAGGTGTCTGCAGGGCGCCTTCCCACCCCTCTGCATGGACTGTCTAGAACCCTCTAGAAGCAAGATATTCTAATAGCCATAGAGAGAAGCCTTCTAGTATGGTAGCAGTGTCTTAGACGAGTAATGACAGGTACTGCCGGTGGCAACAACACAATTTCCTCCTTCATATCACCGCATACCACAGACTACATCCTCCTTTACTCTGCATATCACATACTGCATCCTCCCTTACTCGGCACATAGTTAGTAAGCTATTAGTTCACTTATGCAACAGTCTTACTAATAGAAGTACCCAAAGATAGTGCTCAGCTGATGGTACCTGTCAGTGAATCTTTAGCAGTTACAGTATGTGCAGTAGTAATAGGGTGAGGTACAGTCCTAAGTGGTGGTATGGTCTACAGGTAGAGGTATTGGTAGTTATATTTATGGGGTTATTGGTATTGCTTCTCAGTGACAACCCAAATAATTACAGCAGCTTTTAAAAGAACTATCGGCTAGAGTGGGGCAGTATGTTAGGCGGCACAGTGTATGCACTAGCCTTAGGACTTACCACTAGCCTTAGGACCTACCAACTACTAGAGGGTGTGGCAACAGCTATAGTGTTAATTATATTACTAACACCTGATTACACGTGTTATGTCTGCAGTGTCAGTGCTGTCTCATGGCTGTAGTGGCAGAGAGTGTCCTGTTGTGGAACAGGTTACTGTACTAGCAACGGAAATACCTTCATGTCTAATGGTGACCACAGCTGAAGCATGATTAACTGCTAAAGTATTAGTAATATTCAGAGCTTTTTTTCTCAGAGAATAGGTGCAGGAACTCAACCACGACCCCATTCAGATTTCACAAACAGTAGAAGGGTCTAAAAGGGGCATTAAATGCCAGGATTGCATTACATATAGAGTGCAGAATTCAGGGGGTTACACGCAGAGTGCAGAGCTGTCACCTGTAAACACAGAAACCGGACTTCTGTGTTTACAAGTGATTGTGGTGAGAAGGCACCAAAGGGTCTGAGCCAGAGGTGGTGGAACTGAGTTCCCCCAAGTTCCCCCTGAAAAAAAGCCCTGGTAATATTTACTAGTAAGTACAAATACCCATCACAAATGAGGTGGTGACCACAGACTGAAGCTTAGGGAGAGTCCTAGTAGTGGTAATAGCTGCTAGTAAGTACCAGTAACACTCACATATAAAGTGGTAACCACAGGTAAAGCTATGGGACAATACCAGTATTAGTAATATCTACTAGTAAGTACCAGTGACAGTTACATATGAAGTGGTGATCCCAGGGTGAAGCTTAGGGACAGTACTAGTTTTGGTAGTATCTGCTAGTAAGTACCAGTGACAGTCACATCTGAGTGGGGTAACCATAGGCTGAAGCTTATGGAGAGTCCTAGCAGTGGTAATATCTGTAAGTAAGCCAGGACTGGACAAATCCTTAGAGCCAGGTAATCAATGCTCCATAAAAATTACAAACTTAACTTTTGAGGTTTTCTCTAGTCGCTGTCAGTGGAGCTAGCTCCTAAAATAAGGTGACCAGATTTTTTAAATGAAATCCGGGGACATATTTTTTTTTTACTAGTAATAGCGGCAATCAGCGACTCTCTGCCCGTCGTCGCCGCCGCCCACCTCACAGCCTGTCAAGTTTTACTCTCCAGGCCCCGGCTACTACTGGGTGGGGAGTGGAGGAATATCACTCCACCAGGGAAGGCAAGTAGATAAGCAGGCAGGCGGCTGGCCGGGACTTGAGCCAAGGCAGAAGAACATGCGAGGGGAGCTGAATGGGCATGCGCCCGAAACTGAGGAAATATTCCCTCCGCTCCGACCAGCACATGATCATCAGAAAAGGGGCACAGATAATGGAAAAAAATACACCCCCCTAAGCTAGTAAGAGCGGCGGTGTGTAATTCAGATTTTTTATTTTTTTATTTCTGCACTGACTGTCTTTGAAATTGCCCCAGCCCCTGTTCAAATCCAATCTGGGGACAAAACCGGGGACAGACTTGGTCCGGGGACAGTGTCCTCAATCCGGGGTCTGTCCCCTGAAACCGGGGATGTCTGGTCACTAGGGATGAGCTTCGTGTTCGAGTCGAACATACGTTCGACTCGAACATCGGCTGTTCGATCGTTCGACGAAGATCGAACGATTTGGGCCGTTCGCGCCAAATTCGAGTGACGCGAACGGCCCACAATGCACTACGCCATCGCAGTGTCATCCAGGCGCTGTGATTGGCCAAGCATGCACTGTGACCCCGCATGCTTGGCCAATCACAGCGCCGGCAGCGAGGAGAGCAATGATTGGCCACAGGCAGGATGCCTGTGGCCAATTATTGCTGAGGGGGTTTAGTACACGCCCCACACTATAAAAGGCCGCCAGCACGGCGGCCTAGTGTAGTGTGTTCCGGAGCAGGGATAGAGCAGCATAGGCAGGGACAGTGACTTTTATTTCTTTCTTGCTTAACCTGGATTCCTTTAGTTTAGGGAAAGAGAAGGATAGGTAGGGAGAGTGTCAGTGTGTTTTGTGCTTGTGCTATATTGTGCTTAAAAAAAACATTTTTTCTAGGGACAGAAAACTGTAGGTAGGGAGAGTGTGTCAGTTTCTTTCACTGTCAAAGTCCTTGTTTCCAGGGACCTGGAAGGACAGTGAGGTAATTCTCCTTGTGCTAAATTGTGCTTAAAAAAACCATTTTTTCTAGGGACAGAAAACTGTAGGTAGGGAGAGTGTGTCAGTTTCTTTCACTGTCAAAGTCCTTGTTTCCAGGGACCTGGAAGGACAGTGAGGTAATTCTCCTTGTGCTAAATTGTGCTTAAAAAAAACATTTTTTCTAGGGACAGAAAACTGTAGGTAGGGAGAGTGTGTCAGTTTCTTTCACTGTCAAAGTCCTTGTTTCCAGGGACCTGGAAGGACAGTGAGGTAATTCTCCTTGTGCTAAATTGTGCTTAAAAAAAACATTTTTTCTAGGGACAGAAAACTGTAGGTAGGGAGAGTGTGTCAGTTTCTTTCACTGTCAAAGTCCTTGTTTCCAGGGACCTGGAAGGACAGTGAGTGAATTCTCCTTGTGCTATATTGTGCTTAAAAAAAACATTTTTTCTAGGGACAGAAAACTGTAGGTAGGGAGAGTGTGTCAGTTTCTTTCACTGTCAAAGTCCTTGTTTCCAGGGACCTGGAAGGACAGTGAGGTAATTCTCCTTGTGCTAAATTGTGCTTAAAAAAAACATTTTTTCTAGGGACAGAAAACTGTAGGTAGGGAGAGTGTGTCAGTTTCTTTCACTGTCAAAGTCCTTGTTTCCAGGGACCTGGAAGGACAGTGAGGTAATTCTCCTTGTGCTAAATTGTGCTTAAAAAAAACATTTTTTCTAGGGACAGAAAACTGTAGGTAGGGAGAGTGTGTCAGTTTCTTTCACTGTCAAAGTCCTTGTTTCCAGGGACCTGGAAGGACAGTGAGTGAATTCTCCTTGTGCTATATTGTGCTTAAAAAAAACATTTTTTCTAGGGACAGAAAACTGTAGGTAGGGAGAGTGTGTCAGTTTCTTTCACTGTCAAAGTCCTTTTTTCCAGGGACCTGGAAGGACAGTGAGGTAATTCTCCTTGTGCTAAATTGTGCTTAAAAAAAACATTTTTTCTAGGGACAGAAAACTGTAGGTAGGGAGAGTGTGTCAGTTTCTTTCACTGTCAAAGTCCTTGTTTCCAGGGACCTGGAAGGACAGTGAGGTAATTCTCCTTGTGCTAAATTGTGCTTAAAAAAAACATTTTTTCTAGGGACAGAAAACTGTAGGTAGGGAGAGTGTGTCAGTTTCTTTCACTGTCAAAGTCCTTGTTTCCAGGGACCTGGAAGGACAGTGAGGTAATTCTCCTTGTGCTAAATTGTGCTTAAAAAAACCATTTTTTCTAGGGACAGAAAACTGTAGGTAGGGAGAGTGTGTCAGTTTCTTTCACTGTCAAAGTCCTTGTTTCCAGGGACCTGGAAGGACAGTGAGGTAATTCTCCTTGTGCTAAATTGTGCTTAAAAAAAACATTTTTTCTAGGGACAGAAAACTGTAGGTAGGGAGAGTGTGTCAGTTTCTTTCACTGTCAAAGTCCTTGTTTCCAGGGACCTGGAAGGACAGTGAGGTAATTCTCCTTGTGCTAAATTGTGCTTAAAAAAAACATTTTTTCTAGGGACAGAAAACTGTAGGTAGGGAGAGTGTGTCAGTTTCTTTCACTGTCAAAGTCCTTGTTTCCAGGGACCTGGAAGGACAGTGAGGTAATTCTCCTTGTGCTAAATTGTGCTTAAAAAAAACATTTTTTCTAGGGACAGAAAACTGTAGGTAGGGAGAGTGTGTCAGTTTCTTTCACTGTCAAAGTCCTTGTTTCCAGGGACCTGGAAGGACAGTGAGGTAATTCTCCTTGTGCTAAATTGTGCTTAAAAAAAACATTTTTTCTAGGGACAGAAAACTGTAGGTAGGGAGAGTGTGTCAGTTTCTTTCACTGTCAAAGTCCTTGTTTCCAGGGACCTGGAAGGACAGTGAGGTAATTCTCCTTGTGCTAAATTGTTCTTAAAAAAAACATTTTTTCTAGGGACAGAAAACTGTAGGTAGGGAGAGTGTGTCAGTTTCTTTCACTGTCAAAGTCCTTGTTTCCAGGGACCTGGAAGGACAGTGAGGTAATTCTCCTTGTGCTAAATTGTGCTTAAAAAAAACATTTTTTCTAGGGACAGAAAACTGTAGGTAGGGAGAGTGTGTCAGTTTCTTTCACTGTCAAAGTCCTTGTTTCCAGGGACCTGGAAGGACAGTGAGTGAATTCTCCTTGTGCTATATTGTGCTTAAAAAAAATAGGATTTTTATAACAGCTTACCTGTAAAATCCTTTTCTTAGGAGTACATCACGGGACACAGAGCGACATAGTCATTACTAATGGGTTATATAGATACCGTCAGGTGCTGGCACTGGCAACTTCCAAAACCGGAAGTACCCTCCCCTATATAAGCCCCTCCCATCCGGGAGCACCTCAGTTTTGTAGCAAAGCAATAAGTGTCCCCAAAGAGGGGCGGGAGCTCTGTGTCCCGTGATGTACTCCTAAGAAAAGGATTTTACAGGTAAGCTGTTATAAAAATCCTATTTTCTTTCTCGTACATCACGGGACACAGAGCGACATAGTCATTACTAATGGGATGTCCTAAAGCAATGCCCAATGAGGGGGGGGATACACCATATATAAGCTGAGCGCTATCAGACATGAGGATCTTTTGCGGCCTGCAACACACTGCGCCCAAAGGCGACATCCTCCTGACTTCTAACGTCCACCTGGTAGGACCTAGTAAACGTGTGAACTGAAGACCACGTTGCGGCCTTACAGATTTGAGCCAGGGAGGCCTGGTGATGCACTGCCCATGAAGTTCCAACTGCTCTCGTGGAGTGCGCTCTAACTTTGAACGGAGGCGGTCTCCTTCTCAAGCCATAAGCTTGCATAATGACCTGTCGAATCCACTTGGCTAAAGTAGATTTTGACGCTGCCTGACCCTTTCTGGGGCCTTCCGGCAGAATAAACAAAGTATCCGTTCTGCGAATCTGAGCAGTGGCTTTTAGATAAGCTTTAACTGCTCTTACTACATCCAAAGAATGCAATAACTTTTCCTCTACCGAAGTAGGTTTGGGGAAAAAAGAAGGAAGAACCACATCTTGGTTCGAATGAAACCTCGATACCACCCTAGGAAGAAAGGCTGGATGAGGACGTAACACTACTCTGTCCTTATGGATAACCAGATATGGCTCCTTACAGGACATAGCTGCTAATTCCGATACTCTTTTAGCCGAACAAATGGCTACTAGA
This sequence comes from Rana muscosa, assembly GCA_029206835.1. NCBI lineage: Eukaryota > Metazoa > Chordata > Amphibia > Anura > Ranidae > Rana > Rana muscosa. The sequence continues at coordinate 258,453,929 of CM055118.1, read as the reverse complement.
AAAATCAATTTCCTGGTGAGAAGCACCAAGGAAATATGCTGTAATGGTTCAAATGGTTGTTTCTGTAGAACCGACAGAACCAAGTTTAGATCCCATGGACATATGGGAATATTAACCGGAGGACTAATACGCATCACTCCTTGTATAAAGGCTTTGACTAGTGAATGCGAAGCCAAGGGCCTTTGAAAAAATATTGACAAGGCCGAAATCTGACCCTTGATAGTACTCAAGGCAAGCTTCCTATCTACAGCCCACTGTAGGAAGTCCAGAATCCTACCTATTACGTACTTATGTGGATGCCATTTCTTGGCCTCACACCACGCGATGTACGCCTTCCAGATTCTATAGTAGATCTGCCTGGATACCGGCTTCCTGGCATTGATCATGGTAGATACCACAGCATTAGAGAGCCCTCTCTTTTTTAGAATGTGGGCTTCAATAGCCAGGCCGTCAAACCTAGGGCTGGTAAGGAAGGATGGTATATCGGTCCTTGCGAAAGCCGGACGACGTGGGAGAGTCCAAGGACTCCCCACTGAAATTTTACAATCTCCGCGTACCACGCTCTTCGGGGCCACGCTGGAGCCACCGGAATCACCGGTTTCTTTTCTACCCTGATTCTGCGGAGTAATCGAGGTAACCATTGTGGCGGTGTGAATGCATATATCAGCTTGAACTGATCCCAAGGGAACACTAGGGCATCCGAGCCGCAAGCTAGGGGATCCCTTGTCCGAGAGACAAACCTGTCCCCCTTTGCGTTGAATCTGGATGCTAGAAGATCTACATCCGATGTTCCCCACCGCTGACATATTGTCCAGAAAACCTCGGGGTGAAGGGACCCTTCCTCTGGGCCTAATTGCTGGCGACTTAGAAAGTCCGCCTTCCAATTCTCCACTCCTGGAATAAATACCGCAGATATGGCTGGGACATATTTTTCTGCCCATTTCAGGATGTAATTTACTTCCCTCTGGGCTGCACGACTCCTGGTGCCCCCCTGATGATTGATATATGCCACTGCTGTGGCATTGTCTGATTGCATTCTGACAGGGGACCCTTGGAGTTTGGATGTCCAAGCTACTAGGGCATACCGGGCTGCTCGTATCTCTAAGAGATTGATGGGCAGGGCCTTTTCTGCATCCGACCATCTGCCCTGGAGAGACTATTGCTCCAGTACTGCTCCCCAGCCTATAAGGCTGGCATCTGTAGTGACCACCTTCCAAGAAATCGGACTGAAGGATTTCCTTTTTTCCAGATTCTGGGGAACCAACCACCAACGGAGGCTCTTGCGAACGGAAGGGGACAAGGACATTGTAAGTCTAGGGCCTGAACTTTTTTGTTCCAGGCTGACAGTATGGCCCCTTGCAAATTCCTTGAATGGAATTGACCGTAGGGTACTGCTTCGAATGATGCCACCATTTTTCCCAGCAGCCTCATATACAGGCGTATGGACGGCTGTCTTTTTTGTACCCACTAAGTGGATCAAATCTTTCAAAGACAACACCTTTCCTCGAGGCAAGAATATTTTTCTCTGGCCTGAATCCAACCTTAGCCCCAAGTATTCCAGATGTTTGACTGGTTTTTAGGGCTGACTTGTCTCGGTTGATAATCCAACCGTGAGATTCCAGATACTTGATTGTCTTGTGAACGACCACGTCTAGTTTTTTCACTGAGTGGTCTATCAGCAATAAGTCATCCAGATATGCCATTATCATTACACCTTGTGTTCTTAGATTGGCCAATAAAGGGCCAGAATTTTTGTAAACACTCGTGGTGCTGTGGCCAAACCGAAGGGTAAGGCTCTGAACTGAAAATGGCTCCCTTCTACTGCAAAGCGTAGAAATTTTTGGTGGACTGGAAAGATGGGAATGTGCAAATAAGCATCTTTGATGTCGATCGTGGCTAACCAATCCTCCCCTTGTAGGGCAGTGGCCACCGATCGGATCGACTCCATCGGAAAGTCCTGATATACAGGAATTTGTATAGCCCTTTTAGAATTAATATGGGCCTCCCGTCCGCGTTTGCTTCGGGACTGTAAAGAGGTTTGAGTAAAACCCGAACCCTCATTCTTCCAGGGGAACCTCCATAATTACTCCTTGGAGCAATAGTTGTTCTAGTGCCAACAGGAGGGACTCCCTCTTCCGGGGATCCCTTGGCACATTTGACCTCAAAAATGGGAAGGAGGAGAGTCTTTTAACTCCAAACTGTATCCCAAACCTACTGCGGAGAGCACCTATCTGTCTTGATCGTGTCCCGCCAGGTCTCTTGCGAACAACTGGAGTCCTCCCCCCACCCGACTGAGTGGGGGCTTCATGAATTTAACTTTGGGGGAGGTTTTGTACCTCCCCTGACCCAGGGTTTCTCATTACCCTGCTACTGTCCCTGTTTTTTACCCCCGGGATTTGACCGAGGAGGCCGTCGGAACTGTTACACAGCCGATGCCCCAGGGACTGGAGAAGCAGGCCTCTTAAAGAGGGACCTCTAACTCTGCTTTTAACCGGCAAGAGCGTATTTTTACCGCTGGAAATTTTCTGGATATATTTGTCCAGGTTTTCCCTGAATAAGCGTTCACCATGAAATGGGACGCTAACCAGCCATTCTTTACAGGGAGCTTCAGCAGACCAGTTTTTGAGCCATAGGAGCCTACGCATATGTACTATAGACAGCGTAAGGCGGGAGGCCTGATGGACTGAATCCTCTATGGCGTCAACCGCAAAGCCTAAGGCTCTAGGTAGATCAGCTAGGGCAAAGCCTGCTGATCTGTCAAGTCCCTCAAGACCTGTTTCAACTGATCCTTCACTGCTTAGCAGACCCCAATAGCTGCTACTGCTGGTTGTATCACCAAGCAGATTTTCATAAGGACTCCAATCTTTTATCTATTGGGTTCTTGAACATTTGGACATTATCCACTGGACATGTCAGTGATTTATACATACAAGAGATGGCTGCGTCCACTGTAGGGACCTTCCTTTTTTTTTTTTTTTTTTTTTTGATGAACTTATCCTCCATGGGATAGACCACCGAAAATCTCTTAGGGGAATAAATATTTTCTCAGGACGTTCCCAATCCTGGTAAATGAGCCCTTTCAGTAAAGGGTGAAGTGGAAAAGAACAAACAGTCTGGGGGCTTCTAGCGACCCCAACGAGGATACAGTAGTGGTTGATGGTTCCGCAAGGTGCATTTTTAAATGCTGATCGGACCATGTTAGTCAGAGACTGAACCCATAATCTTTCAGCTTGAGATGCTGAGAAAAGGTTCCCCCACTGTTGATTCCTCTATAACAGAATCAACCTTATCCTGATCCCCTTCAGGCAGGTCGATCCCTGTATGGGACTGTTGCTCTGCTAACAGGCACTCTGAAGGAGGAGACGGAGATCGGGCGTGCTTTCCCTGACAGGGAGGCAGCGATAAATTTTGACAATCTCTCTCTAATCCTCCCAGAGCTGAGGAAAAAACCTCCTCTGTTACATACACAGGAGCAGGTGACTGAGGACAGCCACAGTACCAAGTACCCCTGCGGGGTCTCTACGGTCACTTACCTCTGAACTTCAGGGGAGACTGGTGCAGCAGGAGTATGCCCAAGATCCTCAGAGCCCGATGAGACCCCCTTCGCTTCCTGGAAGATTCAGTTCCGGAGCTACTGGACGGCATATTCCTAAGCCTAAAGCTGAGGTATTCCAGCCGTAATACACCACTTTTACTGAGAATAGTCTAGCACAATTGCTGCTATATAACAGTTGGTGTCTACTAATGTGCCTTTCTAGGGGATGCCTGTATCAACCGCTTGCTGTATGCCTTTAAATGTTGCCAGCTCTGTCTCTGTACTTCATAGCCAGCTTACTGCAATAATGTGGCTTTTTAAAAACCTGCTGGGACGCCCGCACATGCGCAGAAGCGCTGCGGCGCGCACAGAGCGTCATCCCCCAGGCCCCGCCCCTTTTTCCGGCCACCTCTATATATAGAGGCGCGTGCACGCGCACGCGCGCGGCCACGTGCGCCTCGGCGCTAATTTTCAAACATGGAAACCAGGGACAGGAGCCAGGGCCCCCTTTGCCGCAGGCCGGGGGATAGACGAACACTGCAACATGGCAGAGGAAACAGTTTCCTGTAGGAGAACTCACCAGCTGCCTGGACTTTGTTCTCTGAGAAGAAACTAGTCCATATGACAAGAAAAACATTCCACAGCGGCCTCTAGTGGACAAACACAGGTACCGCAGTTTAATATACTAAACATATATAAAAAACATTCCTTTTTTTTTTTTTTTTTAGTAGTTACAGGCATGCACAGATATTAGCGGGAATACCGTTAGGTAACAGACAGAAAGACAAATTAGGCTTGGGGGTCCCCCAATGGAACCAAGTTCCTGGGGGCCCCCACTTACCTGTTCCCCGCCGCAGGACTTTGTTTGGTCCACAAAAGCCCAAACTTCACCTATCACGGCAGGCATTGTAATCAAACCTTCAGGGACCGGGTTCCCAAGGATTCCACTCCCCTGGACCTGTATAGCACCCTGCACAGAAAACATCTTGGTCGTGGGTATGACCAGAGCTCTGGATCCCAGGGTCCAGCTCTCCTAAGAGAAGCATTACAGGCAGAACCTTGCTCTTCTCTGCAAGGCCCGGGTACCGACCGTTTAGCTATGAAGCTTTTTTGGTCGGATCCGGAATAGCTTACTGAGGCCCAAAAGAACCTGTACGCAAGCTCAGTGAAAAACACATGTTTCTTCTTGGCCAACACCTTAGACACTGGCAAAAAACTGAGGTGCTCCCGGATGGGAGGGGCTTATATAGGGGAGGGTACTTCCGGTTTTGGAAGTTGCCAGTGCCAGCACCTGACGGTATCTATATAACCCATTAGTAATGACTATGTCGCTCTGTGTCCCGTGATGTACGAGAAAGAAAAACATTTTTTCTAGGGACAGAAAACTGTAGGTAGGGAGAGTGTGTCAGTTTCTTTCACTGTCAAAGTCCTTGTTTCCAGGGACCTGGAAGGACAGTGAGGTAATTCTCCTTGTGCTAAATTGTGCTTAAAAAAAACATTTTTTCTAGGGACAGAAAACTGTAGGTAGGGAGAGTGTGTCAGTTTCTTTCACTGTCAAAGTCCTTGTTTCCAGGGACCTGGAAGGACAGTGAGTGAATTCTCCTTGTGCTAAATTGTGCTTAAAAAAACATTTTTTCTAGGGACAGAAAACTGTAGGTAGGGAGAGTGTGTCAGTTTCTTTCACTGTCAAAGTCCTTGTTTCCAGGGACCTGGAAGGACAGTGAGGTAATTCTCCTTGTGCTAAATTGTGCTTAAAAAAAAACATTTTTTCTAGGGACAGAAAACTGTAGGTAGGGAGAGTGTGTCAGTTTCTTTCACTGTCAAAGTCCTTGTTTCCAGGGACCTGGAAGGACAGTGAGGTAATTCTCCTTGTGCTAAATTGTGCTTAAAAAAACCATTTTTTCTAGGGACAGAAAACTGTAGGTAGGGAGAGTGTGTCAGTTTCTTTCACTGTCAAAGTCCTTGTTTCCAGGGACCTGGAAGGACAGTGAGGTAATTCTCCTTGTGCTAAATTGTGCTTAAAAAAAACATTTTTTCTAGGGACAGAAAACTGTAGGTAGGGAGAGTGTGTCAGTTTCTTTCACTGTCAAAGTCCTTGTTTCCAGGGACCTGGAAGGACAGTGAGGTAATTCTCCTTGTGCTAAATTGTGCTTAAAAAAAACATTTTTTCTAGGGACAGAAAACTGTAGGTAGGGAGAGTGTGTCAGTTTCTTTCACTGTCAAAGTCCTTGTTTCCAGGGACCTGGAAGGACAGTGAGGTAATTCTCCTTGTGCTATATTGTGCTTAAAAAAAACATTTTTTCTAGGGACAGAAAACTGTAGGTAGGGAGAGTGTGTCAGTTTCTTTCACTGTCAAAGTCCTTGTTTCCAGGGACCTGGAAGGACAGTGAGGTAATTCTCCTTGTGCTATATTGTGCTTAAAAAAAACATTTTTTCTAGGGACAGAAAACTGTAGGTAGGGAGAGTGTGTCAGTTTCTTTCACTGTCAAAGTCCTTGTTTCCAGGGACCTGGAAGGACAGTGAGGTAATTCTCCTTGTGCTAAATTGTGCTTAAAAAAAACATTTTTTCTAGGGACAGAAAACTGTAGGTAGGGAGAGTGTGTCAGTTTCTTTCACTGTCAAAGTCCTTGTTTCCAGGGACCTGGAAGGACAGTGAGGTAATTCTCCTTGTGCTAAATTGTGCTTAAAAAAAACATTTTTTCTAGGGACAGAAAACTGTAGGTAGGGAGAGTGTGTCAGTTTCTTTCACTGTCAAAGTCCTTGTTTCCAGGGACCTGGAAGGACAGTGAGTGAATTCTCCTTGTGCTATATTGTGCTTAAAAAAAAACATTTTTTCTAGGGACAGAAAACTGTAGGTAGGGAGAGTGTGTCAGTTTCTTTCACTGTCAAAGTCCTTGTTTCCAGGGACCTGGAAGGACAGTGAGGTAATTCTCCTTGTGCTAAATTGTGCTTAAAAAAAACATTTTTTCTAGGGACAGAAAACTGTAGGTAGGGAGAGTGTGTCAGTTTCTTTCACTGTCAAAGTCCTTGTTTCCAGGGACCTGGAAGGACAGTGAGTGAATTCTCCTTGTGCTAAATTGTGCTTAAAAAAACATTTTTTCTAGGGACAGAAAACTGTAGGTAGGGAGAGTGTGTCAGTTTCTTTCACTGTCAAAGTCCTTGTTTCCAGGGACCTGGAAGGACAGTGAGGTAATTCTCCTTGTGCTAAATTGTGCTTAAAAAAAAACATTTTTTCTAGGGACAGAAAACTGTAGGTAGGGAGAGTGTGTCAGTTTCTTTCACTGTCAAAGTCCTTGTTTCCAGGGACCTGGAAGGACAGTGAGGTAATTCTCCTTGTGCTAAATTGTGCTTAAAAAAACCATTTTTTCTAGGGACAGAAAACTGTAGGTAGGGAGAGTGTGTCAGTTTCTTTCACTGTCAAAGTCCTTGTTTCCAGGGACCTGGAAGGACAGTGAGGTAATTCTCCTTGTGCTAAATTGTGCTTAAAAAAAACATTTTTTCTAGGGACAGAAAACTGTAGGTAGGGAGAGTGTGTCAGTTTCTTTCACTGTCAAAGTCCTTGTTTCCAGGGACCTGGAAGGACAGTGAGGTAATTCTCCTTGTGCTAAATTGTGCTTAAAAAAAACATTTTTTCTAGGGACAGAAAACTGTAGGTAGGGAGAGTGTGTCAGTTTCTTTCACTGTCAAAGTCCTTGTTTCCAGGGACCTGGAAGGACAGTGAGGTAATTCTCCTTGTGCTATATTGTGCTTAAAAAAAACATTTTTTCTAGGGACAGAAAACTGTAGGTAGGGAGAGTGTGTCAGTTTCTTTCACTGTCAAAGTCCTTGTTTCCAGGGACCTGGAAGGACAGTGAGGTAATTCTCCTTGTGCTAAATTGTGCTTAAAAAAAACATTTTTTCTAGGGACAGAAAACTGTAGGTAGGGAGAGTGTGTCAGTTTCTTTCACTGTCAAAGTCCTTGTTTCCAGGGACCTGGAAGGACAGTGAGGTAATTCTCCTTGTGCTAAATTGTGCTTAAAAAAAACATTTTTTCTAGGGACAGAAAACTGTAGGTAGGGAGAGTGTGTCAGTTTCTTTCACTGTCAAAGTCCTTGTTTCCAGGGACCTGGAAGGACAGTGAGTGAATTCTCCTTGTGCTATATTGTGCTTAAAAAAAACATTTTTTCTAGGGACAGAAAACTGTAGGTAGGGAGAGTGTGTCAGTTTCTTTCACTGTCAAAGTCCTTGTTTCCAGGGACCTGGAAGGACAGTGAGGTAATTCTCCTTGTGCTAAATTGTGCTTAAAAAAAACATTTTTTCTAGGGACAGAAAACTGTAGGTAGGGAGAGTGTGTCAGTTTCTTTCACTGTCAAAGTCCTTGTTTCCAGGGACCTGGAAGGACAGTGAGGTAATTCTCCTTGTGCTAAATTGTGCTTAAAAAAAACATTTTTTCTAGGGACAGAAAACTGTAGGTAGGGAGAGTGTGTCAGTTTCTTTCACTGTCAAAGTCCTTGTTTCCAGGGACCTGGAAGGACAGTGAGGTAATTCTCCTTGTGCTAAATTGTGCTTAAAAAAAACATTTTTTCTAGGGACAGAAAACTGTAGGTAGGGAGAGTGTGTCAGTTTCTTTCACTGTCAAAGTCCTTGTTTCCAGGGACCTGGAAGGACAGTGAGGTAATTCTCCTTGTGCTAAATTGTGCTTAAAAAAAACATTTTTTCTAGGGACAGAAAACTGTAGGTAGGGAGAGTGTGTCAGTTTCTTTCACTGTCAAAGTCCTTGTTTCCAGGGACCTGGAAGGACAGTGAGGTAATTCTCCTTGTGCTAAATTGTGCTTAAAAAAAACATTTTTTCTAGGGACAGAAAACTGTAGGTAGGGAGAGTGTGTCAGTTTCTTTCACTGTCAAAGTCCTTGTTTCCAGGGACCTGGAAGGACAGTGAGGTAATTCTCCTTGTGCTAAATTGTGCTTAAAAAAAACATTTTTTCTAGGGACAGAAAACTGTAGGTAGGGAGAGTGTGTCAGTTTCTTTCACTGTCAAAGTCCTTGTTTCCAGGGACCTGGAAGGACAGTGAGGTAATTCTCCTTGTGCTAAATTGTGCTTAAAAAAAAAATTTTTCTAGGGACAGAAAACTGTAGGTAGGGAGAGTGTGTCAGTTTCTTTCACTGTCAAAGTCCTTGTTTCCAGGGACCTGGAAGGACAGTGAGGTAATTCTCCTTGTGCTAAATTGTGCTTAAAAAAAACATTTTTTCTAGGGACAGAAAACTGTAGGTAGGGAGAGTGTGTCAGTTTCTTTCACTGTCAAAGTCCTTGTTTCCAGGGACCTGGAAGGACAGTGAGGTAATTCTCCTTGTGCTAAATTGTGCTTAAAAAAAACATTTTTTCTAGGGACAGAAAACTGTAGGTAGGGAGAGTGTGTCAGTTTCTTTCACTGTCAAAGTCCTTGTTTCCAGGGACCTGGAAGGACAGTGAGGTAATTCTCCTTGTGCTAAATTGTGCTTAAAAAAAACATTTTTTCTAGGGACAGAAAACTGTAGGTAGGGAGAGTGTGTCAGTTTCTTTCACTGTCAAAGTCCTTGTTTCCAGGGACCTGGAAGGACAGTGAGTGAATTCTCCTTGTGCTATATTGTGCTTAAAAAAACATTTTTTCTAGGGACAGAAAACTGTAGGTAGGGAGAGTGTGTCAGTTTCTTTCACTGTCAAAGTCCTTGTTTCCAGGGACCTGGAAGGACAGTGAGGTAATTCTCCTTGTGCTAAATTGTGCTTAAAAAAAACATTTTTTCTAGGGACAGAAAACTGTAGGTAGGGAGAGTGTGTCAGTTTCTTTCACTGTCAAAGTCCTTGTTTCCAGGGACCTGGAAGGACAGTGAGTGAATTCTCCTTGTGCTAAATTGTGCTTAAAAAAACATTTTTTCTAGGGACAGAAAACTGTAGGTAGGGAGAGTGTGTCAGTTTCTTTCACTGTCAAAGTCCTTGTTTCCAGGGACCTGGAAGGACAGTGAGGTAATTCTCCTTGTGCTAAATTGTGCTTAAAAAAAAACATTTTTTCTAGGGACAGAAAACTGTAGGTAGGGAGAGTGTGTCAGTTTCTTTCACTGTCAAAGTCCTTGTTTCCAGGGACCTGGAAGGACAGTGAGGTAATTCTCCTTGTGCTAAATTGTGCTTAAAAAAAACATTTTTTCTAGGGACAGAAAACTGTAGGTAGGGAGAGTGTGTCAGTTTCTTTCACTGTCAAAGTCCTTGTTTCCAGGGACCTGGAAGGACAGTGAGGTAATTCTCCTTGTGCTAAATTGTGCTTAAAAAAAACATTTTTTCTAGGGACAGAAAACTGTAGGTAGGGAGAGTGTGTCAGTTTCTTTCACTGTCAAAGTCCTTGTTTCCAGGGACCTGGAAGGACAGTGAGGTAATTCTCCTTGTGCTAAATTGTGCTTAAAAAAAACATTTTTTCTAGGGACAGAAAACTGTAGGTAGGGAGAGTGTGTCAGTTTCTTTCACTGTCAAAGTCCTTGTTTCCAGGGACCTGGAAGGACAGTGAGGTAATTCTCCTTGTGCTAAATTGTGCTTAAAAAAAACATTTTTTCTAGGGACAGAAAACTGTAGGTAGGGAGAGTGTGTCAGTTTCTTTCACTGTCAAAGTCCTTGTTTCCAGGGACCTGGAAGGACAGTGAGGTAATTCTCCTTGTGCTAAATTGTGCTTAAAAAAAACATTTTTTCTAGGGACAGAAAACTGTAGGTAGGGAGAGTGTGTCAGTTTCTTTCACTGCCAAAGTCCTTGTTTCCAGGGACCTGGAAGGACAGTGAGGTAATTCTCCTTGTGCTAAATTGTGCTTAAAAAAAACATTTTTTCTAGGGACAGAAAACTGTAGGTAGGGAGAGTGTGTCAGTTTCTTTCACTGTCAAAGTCCTTGTTTCCAGGGACCTGGAAGGACAGTGAGGTAATTCTCCTTGTGCTAAATTGTGCTTAAAAAAAACATTTTTTCTAGGGACAGAAAACTGTAGGTAGGGAGAGTGTGTCAGTTTCTTTCACTGTCAAAGTCCTTGTTTCCAGGGACCTGGAAGGACAGTGAGGTAATTCTCCTTGTGCTATATTGTGCTTAAAAAAAACATTTTTTCTAGGGACAGAAAACTGTAGGTAGGGAGAGTGTGTCAGTTTCTTTCACTGTCAAAGTCCTTGTTTCCAGGGACCTGGAAGGACAGTGAGGTAATTCTCCTTGTGCTAAATTGTGCTTAAAAAAAACATTTTTTCTAGGGACAGAAAACTGTAGGTAGGGAGAGTGTGTCAGTTTCTTTCACTGTCAAAGTCCTTGTTTCCAGGGACCTGGAAGGACAGTGAGGTAATTCTCCTTGTGCTAAATTGTGCTTAAAAAAAACATTTTTTCTAGGGACAGAAAACTGTAGGTAGGGAGAGTGTGTCAGTTTCTTTCACTGTCAAAGTCCTTGTTTCCAGGGACCTGGAAGGACAGTGAGTGAATTCTCCTTGTGCTATATTGTGCTTAAAAAAAACATTTTTTCTAGGGACAGAAAACTGTAGGTAGGGAGAGTGTGTCAGTTTCTTTCACTGTCAAAGTCCTTGTTTCCAGGGACCTGGAAGGACAGTGAGGTAATTCTCCTTGTGCTAAATTGTGCTTAAAAAAAACATTTTTTCTAGGGACAGAAAACTGTAGGTAGGGAGAGTGTGTCAGTTTCTTTCACTGTCAAAGTCCTTGTTTCCAGGGACCTGGAAGGACAGTGAGGTAATTCTCCTTGTGCTAAATTGTGCTTAAAAAAAACATTTTTTCTAGGGACAGAAAACTGTAGGTAGGGAGAGTGTGTCAGTTTCTTTCACTGTCAAAGTCCTTGTTTCCAGGGACCTGGAAGGACAGTGAGGTAATTCTCCTTGTGCTAAATTGTGCTTAAAAAAAACATTTTTTCTAGGGACAGAAAACTGTAGGTAGGGAGAGTGTGTCAGTTTCTTTCACTGTCAAAGTCCTTGTTTCCAGGGACCTGGAAGGACAGTGAGTGAATTCTCCTTGTGCTATATTGTGCTTAAAAAAAACATTTTTTCTAGGGACAGAAAACTGTAGGTAGGGAGAGTGTGTCAGTTTCTTTCACTGTCAAAGTCCTTGTTTCCAGGGACCTGGAAGGACAGTGAGGTAATTCTCCTTGTGCTAAATTGTGCTTAAAAAAAACATTTTTTCTAGGGACAGAAAACTGTAGGTAGGGAGAGTGTGTCAGTTTCTTTCACTGTCAAAGTCCTTGTTTCCAGGGACCTGGAAGGACAGTGAGTGAATTCTCCTTGTGCTAAATTGTGCTTAAAAAAACATTTTTTCTAGGGACAGAAAACTGTAGGTAGGGAGAGTGTGTCAGTTTCTTTCACTGTCAAAGTCCTTGTTTCCAGGGACCTGGAAGGACAGTGAGGTAATTCTCCTTGTGCTAAATTGTGCTTAAAAAAAAACATTTTTTCTAGGGACAGAAAACTGTAGGTAGGGAGAGTGTGTCAGTTTCTTTCACTGTCAAAGTCCTTGTTTCCAGGGACCTGGAAGGACAGTGAGGTAATTCTCCTTGTGCTAAATTGTGCTTAAAAAAAACATTTTTTCTAGGGACAGAAAACTGTAGGTAGGGAGAGTGTGTCAGTTTCTTTCACTGTCAAAGTCCTTGTTTCCAGGGACCTGGAAGGACAGTGAGGTAATTCTCCTTGTGCTAAATTGTGCTTAAAAAAAACATTTTTTCTAGGGACAGAAAACTGTAGGTAGGGAGAGTGTGTCAGTTTCTTTCACTGTCAAAGTCCTTGTTTCCAGGGACCTGGAAGGACAGTGAGGTAATTCTCCTTGTGCTAAATTGTGCTTAAAAAAAACATTTTTTCTAGGGACAGAAAACTGTAGGTAGGGAGAGTGTGTCAGTTTCTTTCACTGTCAAAGTCCTTGTTTCCAGGGACCTGGAAGGACAGTGAGGTAATTCTCCTTGTGCTAAATTGTGCTTAAAAAAAACATTTTTTCTAGGGACAGAAAACTGTAGGTAGGGAGAGTGTGTCAGTTTCTTTCACTGTCAAAGTCCTTGTTTCCAGGGACCTGGAAGGACAGTGAGGTAATTCTCCTTGTGCTAAATTGTGCTTAAAAAAAACATTTTTTCTAGGGACAGAAAACTGTAGGTAGGGAGAGTGTGTCAGTTTCTTTCACTGTCAAAGTCCTTGTTTCCAGGGACCTGGAAGGACAGTGAGGTAATTCTCCTTGTGCTAAATTGTGCTTAAAAAAAACATTTTTTCTAGGGACAGAAAACTGTAGGTAGGGAGAGTGTGTCAGTTTCTTTCACTGTCAAAGTCCTTGTTTCCAGGGACCTGGAAGGACAGTGAGGTAATTCTCCTTGTGCTAAATTGTGCTTAAAAAAAACATTTTTTCTAGGGACAGAAAACTGTAGGTAGGGAGAGTGTGTCAGTTTCTTTCACTGTCAAAGTCCTTGTTTCCAGGGACCTGGAAGGACAGTGAGGTAATTCTCCTTGTGCTAAATTGTGCTTAAAAAAAACATTTTTTCTAGGGACAGAAAACTGTAGGTAGGGAGAGTGTGTCAGTTTCTTTCACTGTCAAAGTCCTTGTTTCCAGGGACCTGGAAGGACAGTGAGGTAATTCTCCTTGTGCTAAATTGTGCTTAAAAAAAACATTTTTTCTAGGGACAGAAAACTGTAGGTAGGGAGAGTGTGTCAGTTTCTTTCACTGTCAAAGTCCTTGTTTCCAGGGACCTGGAAGGACAGTGAGGTAATTCTCCTTGTGCTAAATTGTGCTTAAAAAAAACATTTTTTCTAGGGACAGAAAACTGTAGGTAGGGAGAGTGTGTCAGTTTCTTTCACTGCCAAAGTCCTTGTTTCCAGGGACCTGGAAGGACAGTGAGGTAATTCTCCTTGTGCTAAATTGTGCTTAAAAAAAACATTTTTTCTAGGGACAGAAAACTGTAGGTAGGGAGAGTGTGTCAGTTTCTTTCACTGTCAAAGTCCTTGTTTCCAGGGACCTGGAAGGACAGTGAGGTAATTCTCCTTGTGCTAAATTGTGCTTAAAAAAAACATTTTTTCTAGGGACAGAAAACTGTAGGTAGGGAGAGTGTGTCAGTTTCTTTCACTGTCAAAGTCCTTGTTTCCAGGGACCTGGAAGGACAGTGAGTGAATTCTCCTTGTGCTATATTGTGCTTAAAAAAAACATTTTTTCTAGGGACAGAAAACTGTAGGTAGGGAGAGTGTGTCAGTTTCTTTCACTGTCAAAGTCCTTGTTTCCAGGGACCTGGAAGGACAGTGAGGTAATTCTCCTTGTGCTAAATTGTGCTTAAAAAAAACATTTTTTCTAGGGACAGAAAACTGTAGGTAGGGAGAGTGTGTCAGTTTCTTTCACTGTCAAAGTCCTTGTTTCAAGGGACAGAGAAGGACACCTGAAGGTAGCCCTTATTGCTTTTTTCCCATCTCCCTGCAGGCCATCTATTAGAATGTCTGGAAGGCAAACAAGGAGAGGCAGACAGTCAGGAGGCAATAAAAGAGGGCAAGCAGGCTCTGTGTCTGGGGGCAACAGTGCTGGTCGTGGACGCGGTGCATTGTCATCAGCACATGGCCATGGGACACGCTTGTCCTTCTTTTCGGCAGCTGGACATGTTGAGCCACATCATGCCGAAGACTTGGTAGAGTGGATGACCAAGCCCTCCTCCTCCTCCTCATCCTCTCTCACCCAGGCTCAGGGTACTGGAAAAGCAGCTGCCAAAGCGTCCTCTTCCCTGGTATCAATGTCAGACTCATCATCAGTCACTCCTTCCCTAGACCCACCATGTCCTCCTCCTGAGGAGTCCCCCGAACTGTTTCAGCACAGTGTTGGGTACATGCTCCAGGAGGATGCCCAGCGTTTCGAAGGGTCTGATGATGAAACCCAGCTAGAGGAAGGCAGTAGCGTGAGAGCAGACAGAGGGGATGCTCAAGAAGGACACCAATCTGGCAGTCATGTTCCAGCAGCTGCAGCATACTGCCAGATTGCCTCCAGTGATGAGGAGGGAGGTGATGATGAGGTCACTGACTCCACGTGGGTGCCTAATAGGAGAGAGGAGGAGGAGGAGGATGAGGAGGAGGCACATCTCCAACGAGGCAGGATGCCCTTTGGTGGCCAGCGTAAGGGCAGTACACCGACGGAATCACACCGCAGAGCTCCGCCTGTGCAGGGCGCTGCCTCTGCCCGTCATTCAAAAAGTTCTTTGGTGTGGGCCTTTTTTGAGGCTAGTGCATCAGATCGCACAGCTGCTGTTTGCAACATATGTCTCAAGCGTATATCGCGTGGCCAAAACATCAGCCGCTTGGGTACCACATGCCTGACCAGACATATGTTGACCTGCCATGCAGCTCGTTGGCAAGCCTACCTCAAAGACCCACACCAAAGAACAAAGCGGACCTCTCCTTGCACCGCATCAGCTGGGATCTCCAACCCCACTATAACTTCAGTCCTCTCTGAAACATGCACTGAGAGGAATGAAGGTGTAGAATTAGGTGTGTCACAGCCAAGTACTTGCGGCCACTCTGCTAGCAGTACACCGACGTCCGATTCTAGCAGGCAAATTTCCCTGCCCCAGCTGCTGGACCGTCGAAAGAAGTTCACTCCCAGCCATCCACATGCCCAGCGGTTGAATGCTAGCTTGGCTAAATTGCTAGCGCTTCAACTGCTGCCTTTTCAGTTGGTAGACTCGGCCCCCTTCCGTGAGTTTGTGCAATGTGCGGTTCCTCAGTGGCAGGTTCCCAAACGCCACTTTTTCTCACGGAAGGCTATTCCGGCTCTCTACCGGCATGTGGAAGGCAATGTCTTGGCCTCGCTGGACAGGGCGGTCAGCGGTAAGGTGCATATTACCGCTGACTCATGGTCCAGCAGGCATGGACAGGGACGTTACCTTTCTTTCACGGCCCATTGGGTCACTCTTTTGGCAGCTGGGAAGGATGCAGGACAAGGTGCAGTAGTGTTGGAGGTTGTCCCACCGCCACGCCTCCAAAATGCTACTACTGGTTGTGACACACCTCTCTCCTCCACCCCTCCTCTTCTTCTTCCTCCATGGCCTCTTCCTGTGGTTTGTCCTATGAACCAGCGGTGCTCCGTAGCCGTTCACGGGGCTACGCAAGTACGCAGGCAAAAAGATGCCATGCCGTGCTTGCGCTGGTGTGTTTGGGGGACAGAAGCCACACTGGGGCAGAGGTCCTGTCTGCTCTGCAGGGCCAGGCCGAGAGGTGGTTGACGCCACGCCAGCTTAAGCCAGGAATGGTGGTTTGCGACAATGGCACCAACCTCCTCTCCGCCCTCCGACAGGGACAACTGACCCATGTGCCCTGTGTGGCTCACGTCCTTAACCTGGTGGTGCAGCGGTTCTTGGGCAGGTACCCGGGCTTACAGGATGTCCTGAGGCAGGCCAGGAAAGTCTGTGTGCATTTCCGCAGATCTTATAATGCCAGTGCTCGCCTGGCTGAGCTGCAAAAGGAGTTGAACCTGCCCAAGAACCGCCTTATATGTGACATGCCCACCAGGTGGAACTCAACGTTGGCCATGCTGCAGCGGCTGCACACGCAGCAGAGGGCCATCAATGAGTACCTGTGCGACTACGGCACCAGGACAGGGTCAGGGGAGCTTGGTTTTTTTTCTCCACGCCAGTGGGGCATGATCAGGGATGCATGCACTGTCCTGGCACCATTTGAGGAGGCCACGAGGATGGTGAGCAGTGACAGTGCATGCATCAGTGACACTGTACCTCTTGTCCACCTGTTGGAGCACACGCTGCGTGGAATAATGGACAGGGCACTTGAGGCAGAACAGAGACAGGAAGAGGAGGACTTCCTTGCCTCTCAAGGCCCCCTTTACCCAGACAGTGTTCCTTCTGTCCCACCCATCGCACAGGAAGAGGAGGAGGAGGAGGAGGAGGAGGAGGAGGAGGATTGTGTCAGCATGGAGGTGGAGGCTGGCACTCAGCATCATCAGCAGCAGTCTTTTAGGGATGATTTACAGTCCCAAGAAACCAGTGGACTTGTACGTGGCTGGGAGGAGGTGGCTGCGGATCATGTCGTCCTTAGTGACCCAGAGGACTCCGGAGCGAATGCCTCAGCAAACCTACGCTGCATGGCCTCCCTGATCCTGCAAAGTCTGCGGAAGGATCCTCGTATTCTTCGGATCAAGGAGAGGGACCATTACTGGCTGGCCACTCTCCTTGATCCACGGTACAAGGGTAAGGTTGCGGACCTTATGTTACCGTCGCAGAGGGAGCAGAGGATGAGACAACTCCGGGAGGCCTTGCAGAAAGGTCTGTGCAACGCGTTCCCAGAGACTGGGAGGTTACAAACTCCTGGTCCTGGACAACGAGTTGCTGAGGCTTCGGCCAGTCAAAGAAGGAGCGGTGGGGAAGGTGGCCGTCTGACCGATGCGTTCAGACAATTCTTTAGTCCGCAGCCCCAAAGTATGATCGGTTCCAGCAACCATCGCCAGCGTCTGATAAACATGGTGCAGGAATATCTAGGGGCAAGGTCAGACTTGGACACCTTCCCCACCGAAAATCCTCTGGCTTACTGGGTCTTGAGGATGGATCACTGGCCAGAGCTTGCACAGTATGCAATTGAGCTACTGGCCTGTCCTGCATCCAGCGTTCTTTCGGAACGCACATTCAGTGCTGCTGGAGGATTTGTCACGGATCACAGGGTGCGCCTGTCCACCGACTCGGTTGATCGACTGACTTTCATCAAGATGAACCAGTCTTGGATCACCACCAGCTACCACACACCTGATGCTGATATAACAGACTAATTGATTTTAACATGTCACATCCCTTCAAGACTGATGCTGATGCTGAGTGCCTGTGCTGTTATGTTGACTGGCTATCCTCCTCCTCCGAGTCCTCAATGATACGATTGATGATGATAGCTTGGAAGATCATTTTTGTTTATGGGTGCCGCCACCAGTGGCTAAGGCCCAATTTTTCAGCCCCTGTTTTACAGGGGCGTGTAATTACAATTTTTTTAGCAATAATTTGCCATAGGGCTCATTGCTGTGCTCCAAGTACAGTATCTGTGAGGGGTTGGAGTGTTGTGGCACCAGTGCCTAAGGCCCAATTTTTCAGCCCCTGTTTAACAGGGGCGTGTCATTACAATTTTTGAAGCAATACTTTGCAACAGGGCTCATTGCTGTGCTCCAAGTACAGTATCTGTGAGGGGTTGTAGTGTTGTGCCACCAGTGCCTAAGGCCCAATTTTTCAGCCCCTGTTCAACAGGGGCATGCAATTACAATTCTTGATCTAATAATTCACAGCAGGGTCCATTGCTGCACCCACCAAGAGTAACTCTGAGGGCTTACAGTCTTGTGGCAACGCCACCACCACCACCACCACGAAAGGCCCAATTTTTCAGCCCCTGTTCAAAAGGGGCATGTAATTACAATTCTTGATCTAATAATTCACAGCAGGGCCCATTGCTGCACCCACCAAGAGTAACTGTCAGGGCTTACAGTGTTGTGGCACCAGCACCACCATCAAAGCCCCAATTTTTACTACCACTGTTCAACAATTATATGTAATTAAAATTCCTGATATAATAGTTGACAGCAGGGCGTTCCAGCACCAACCAAGAGTAACTGAGTGCTTACAGTGTTGTGCCAACACCAACAACTAAGGGGCCTATTTCTGCAGAGTATATACGGCAGGTCCCTACTTTCAAACATCCAACTTACAAACGACTCCTACTTGCAAACGAAAGAAGACAACAGGAAGTGAGAGGAAATCTACCCCTAGAAAGGAAAATTCTCTCCTGTAAGAATAAATATGGGAGAAAGGGGTCTCATCTGTACTGATGCTTTATCAGCAATCCTTGTTTCAAGAAAAACACCACATTTCAAAAACAGTTGTCATTGGGACGGAAAGTGAGGTGAAATGTTCTGAACAGGGGCACAGACAGCAAAACAAATGTTACAGGGGTGATAACCCTTACCTATGTTTCCCAAAAAGTTTAAAAATAGATTTTTGGGCTGGAGCTACACTTCAACAATGTACCTGTTCAAAATTACAAACAGATTCTACATAAGAACAAACCTACAGTCCCTGTCTTGTATGCACCGCCTGTATACGGCTGTTCAGAGTATATAGGGCCTTTTTTATTTTATGTGCGGGGTTCCCCTTAATATCCATACAAGACCCAAAGGGGCTGGTAATGGGCTGGGGTAGGGGGGGGGTCATGGGGTAGCTATGCCATTTTTCTTAAAGAATTTCATCCATATTACCGGGACCAGACATTACATTAAAGCCGCAAGCAGTTTTAAATGGCTTTTTTTTCCTTTAGAAGTGTCATTTTCTGCAGGGACAGTTCTAAACACGGGAAACACGTGGCAGGCACTTCACAGGCATACTTTAGACACCCCCCAGGTACGATATTTAAAGGAATATTTGACTTTTTTTTTTTCACTTTATGCATCATTAAAATGACTGCTCCCGAAAAACGACCGTTTTTAAAACTTCTTTTTGCATTGATACATGTCCCCTGGTGCACAACCCGGGTTCCCAAACCCTATTTATGACAATAACATGCATAATAGTTGTTATAATTAGCACTTTAGAATTCGAACGTTCGCATCCATTGTATTTAATAGGGTTCTAATGTTCGTACGAACTTTCGGTCCGTTCGCGGGTTCTGGTGCGAACCGAACCCGGGGGTGTTCGGCTCATCACTACTGGTCACACTATCCTAAAAATAAACCTTCTTTCTCTTGGATTGGACTGATCGGCTTCTATATAGTAACAGTCATTAAAGATGTAGTAACCACAAGCTGAAGCTCAGGGAGGGTCCTGATACTAGTACTAGTTCTTGTAGATGCCAGTGACAGTCACAGCTGTCCTAGTAATAACCACAGGTAAAGCCTGAGTGCAGGTTCAAGCAGTGGCATGTTTAGCGTCAATAGTCAGCTTATAGCCCTGGAATTAATTTCACCCTAATACCAGGGTTCCTCCGGGGGTTCCTAATACTAGTTCCTTGAACAGTGACTCATTTCTGATAAGCAACCACTGACACCAATCATCAATTTAGATCTCTTTAAGGGGGCATTTGCCCACTGACTACCGGTGTAAGACATATTCTTCCTGCTGACCACCATGTAAGACGCATTCAACTCACTGTCCACCAATGGAAAATGTATTCTTCCCACTGACCTCCAATGTAAGTTTTTTTCCCACTGACCTCCAATGTAGGCATTATCCCCTCTGACTACCAATGTAATAGGCATTCTTCCCAGTAACCAACAATGTAAGGAGCATTCTTCCTACTGGTCACCAATGTAAGCATTCTTCCCACTGACCACCAATGTAAGGAGCATTCTTCCCACTGACCACCAATGTAAGGAGCATTCTTCCCACTGATCACCAATGTAAGGAGCATTCTTCCCACTGACCACCAATGTAAGGAGCATTCTTCTCACTGACTACCAATGTAAGGAGCATTCATCCCACTGACCACCAATGTAAGGAGCATTCTTCTCACTGACCACCAATGTAAGTAGCATTCTTCTCACTGGCCACCAATGTAAGCATTCTTCCAGCTGACTACCAAGGTAAGAAGCATTCTTCCAACTAACCAACAATGAAGGAACATTCTTCCTACTGGTCATCAATGTAAACATTCTTATACTGACCACCAATGTAGGGAGCCTTCTTTCCACTGACCACCAATGTAAGGAGCATTCTTCTCACTGACCACCAATTTAAGAGGCATTATTCCCACTGACCACCAATATAAGGAGCATTCTTCCCACTGACCCCTAATGTAAGGAGCATTCTTCTCACTGACCCCCAATGTAAGGAGCATTCTTCTCACTGATCACCAATGTAAGGAACATTCTTCCCACTGACCACCAATGTAAGGAGCATTCTTCCCACTGATCACCAATGTAAGGAGCATTCTTCTCACTGACCACCAATTTAAGAGGCATTATTCCCACTGACCACCAATATAAGGAGCATTCTTCCCACTGACCCCTAATGTAAGGAGCATTCTTCTCACTGACCCCCAATGTAAGGAGCATTCGTCTCACTGATCACCAATGTAAGGAACATTCTTCCCACTGACCACCAATGTAAGGAGCATTCTTCCCACTGACCCCCAAGTAAGAAACATTCTTTCCACTGACCCCCAATGTAAGAAACATTCTTTCCACTGACCACCAATGTACAGTAAGAAACATTCTTTCCACAGACCCCCAATGTAAGGAACATTCTTCTACTAACCCACAATGTAAGGAGCATTCTTCCCACTGACCACCAATGTACAGTAAGAAACATTCTTTCCACTGACCCCCAATGTAAGGAAGATTCTTCCCACTGACCCCCAATGTAAGGAGCATTCTTCCCACTGACCCCCAATGTAAGGAGCATTCTTCCCACTGACCCCAATGTAAGGAGCATTCTTCCCACTGACCACCAATGTACAGTAAGAAACATTCTTCCCACTGACCCCCAATGTAAGGAGCATTCTTCCCACTGACCACTAATGGAAGGAACATTCTTCCCACTGACCACTAATGGAAGGAACATTCTTCCCACTAACCCCCAATATAAGGAGCTTTTTTCCACCCTGACCACAAATGTAAGTCAAATGACCATCAATTCTTACCTTTGACCACCACATCAATGTACTGTGAGCTGTAGCTATAAAAAAACAATGGCAGGGGTTTTCTGAGACCTAAAACAATTATTTTAAGGCTTCCTTGATTTTAAAAAGTTTGAGAAAGTTTGATCTATAGAATAAAGTTCTCTAAGTACCGTCAGGGTTGTTCTCCAGGGCATCTGCCAGCATTTTGAAGCTGCTGGACTGTCTTGGGCTAGTTCTGACCTCCTCGTTCCCATGGAGCATCTTGTAGACATCGGATTGTTCTTGCGTCCAGCTCATCTTGTACGTTTCGTCCTCTCCTCCTCTCTAGACTGGAATGGAGAGACTTTTGAGAATTCAGCAAACACAAAAGAGACTGTTTACTTCTCACACTTGTCTTTCATCCCTGTTCAGCAGGCTTCCTCTCTCACTAATTTTCCCCTATGTAAGCATGTTTCCGCCCTGTGCTCGGCTCGCTCTGGTGCTTTTCTCTCTATGTACTTTTCTTTCTTCTCTTTCTCTCCCCCCAGCACACACATACTTTATACCCAGTACTCTATAATTTCCCCCCCATCTGCACTGCTGGTCCCCTCCCTGCCCTCAGGCTGTCTGTATCCCAGACTGCTCACATGTCAGACAGACGTCTCTTCTCTTGCCAGCGATGCCCCTTGTACAGGTGCCAGTCCTAGATCCTGAGTCTTGGTCTCCTGAGTGTGTCTGCTCCTTCTTCTCTCTGTCTGTCCTTTCTTCTGTCACTTGCAGTCTCTTCTTCCTGTCCTGAGGACACACCTGATTCTTCGTGTCCCCGCCTGTGCGTCTCTCCTCCTCTCACCGCAGGCACACCTCTGTCTCTTCACTCTCTACCCCCCTCCCGTTCTCTATTTCAAATTCAAATAAGCTCTATTGGCAGGACCAAATACATTTTAGCATTGGCGGCGAAGTGCGGAAACCATAAAGCTGAGCCATACACATGTAGATTTGTCAATGAACATTCTCAGTGCATTCCATGATTTGATGAATGTCGTTCAAAAGCACGTCAACCCTCTCTTTGCTCTTAACAATCGATTTTGAAATGAACGGACTTTACTGAATTTTTTTATCCTGCTCCTTCAAATCATCAATACAGTCGAAAACGAACATCGATTTGACCTCACTAACCATTAGAAAATCGAACAAACGTTCTTTAAACAAAAAGTTGCAAACAAAATTGTATCACTTTTTTTTTTTTTTTTTTGCATCAAAAACGCATAGAAAGAAAGTTATATGGTTTTCAATGGCATAGCTCACACCGGTGCTTGGAGTTCCAGTGCGTTCCAGTTCCAGAATAAAAAAGTAGAACATGCTGCATTTTTCCTGCACTTGAATGGAACACTGTAAAATGCATTAAAAACGCACCGGAACGCACCCAAAACGCACTGGAACACACATGTCCTTATTTAAGGTGTATGGCAAGCTTTAGTTCTAGCACGTTATAAGGGCCAGTTCACACCACATGCAGTTCAGTACATTTTTTTTTTTCTGCATCAAAAACACATGGCATAGTTCACACCAGTGCTTGCAGTTCCAGTGTGTTCCAGAAAAAAAAGTTGCATTTTTTCCTGCACTTAACTTGAATGCTGTAAAATGCATCAAAAACGCACTGGAATTCACCAAAAACGCACTGGAACTCACCAGAAACGCACTGGAACTCACCAGAAACGCACTGGAACACACTAGTTCTTATTTAAGGTTAAGAAAAAAGAGGGGGAAATGGTACTGGACTGCAAAAAAAAAACGCACTGGAAGGCATCAAAGATATGCTTTTCTACATGTACGTTTTTGATGCGGTCCAGTGTGTTTGTGACCTGTTTTTTGTGCGTTTTTGATGCAGTCCATTGCATTTCCCCCCTCTTTCTTTTTTTTTTAACCTTAAATAAGGACATGTGTGTTCCAGTGTGTTTTTGGTGCATTTAGGTGCGTTCCAGTGCGTTTTTTATGCGTTTTACAGCGTTCCAGTACAGTACAGTGCAGGAAAAATGCAGCATGTTCTACTTTTTTTTTCTGGAACTGGAACGCACTGGAACTGCGAGCACTGGTGTGAACTATGTCATTGAAAGCCATATAACCTACTTTCCATGCGTTTTTGATGCAGAAAAAACAACGCACTGGACTGCATGTGGTGTGAACTGGCACTTAGCCATGGTTCACACTGGTGCGTTTTGACGGCGATATTTGCCGCAAATTGCCGGCAATGGCACCGTCCTAATCGGTGCGACGCCGCATCTGCGGCACTGCACCGATTTCAAAAAGTAGTTTCTGTACTACTTTTTGCGATTTCGGCCCGCGATTTACATTGACATCTGTGCAGAAACCTGCACAGATGTGTTTGTAATCGCGGCTGAAATCGGGACTGACAGGCGGGAGTGAAATTGTGCGAGTTCAGCTTCACTCCTGCAGCCCAGTGTGAACCTGGGCTTAAGGATAAGGAATGGTTTACACCAGAACGCATGTGTTCTTGTGCATTACCAATAGCCCATTCATTTTAATGGGCCCGCGAAACGCGCAGTAATGTGCGCACCAAACTGCATGGTACTGCGGTACTATGCATTTCGGTTTCTGCAAGCACTTGCTAAATGCGTTTGGGATGCCATTTATGATTAATGACACCCACACGTGTCTAACGAGGGAAGCACGTGTTACCGTGCAGTGTGGGAAACACATATTTCCCACACCGCAATTTTATTATTCTTATTTTACAGGATTTATATAGTACCAACAGTTATCAGATGGCATGGGCCCTAAAGGATAATATAAAGAGAATAGGAGGTGAGTCCAGGTTAGTTGTCAGAATAAAGCTGGGCATCGGCCTCATGCACATGAATGAACTGCACTCTTGTGATCCATAGGAGAAGTATGGCCAAAAAGGCTTTGGCCATACATCACATTTAACAATTGCACGTGCATTTAGCAAACACATGGCGGTGTCATTAACAACTAATACCAGAGCTATGTGTCAGCTAAAGGGCAGCACACGTTGGGAAAGTGCGTGATTTTGCATGCGTTCTCAACACGCAGAGATCTGAACCTAGCTTTAGGGAAAGAATATAAATTCCTGCGGGAGACTCTGCATGATTTCTGCGAATAACTGCGAGCAGAAAGCCCCATACAAAGCAATGAGACGCTGACAGCACATGCAGCTGTTTGTGGATATTCACATATAATGAGACGTGCAGAGATTACACCTTGCGTCCACAGTCGATCATCCACAAGTAATCGATGTAAGTCTGATTACATGCGAATGGCCGCAGCTGTTCGCATAAAACCTGCTGAGTCTCCCACAATTTATATTTTGTTCCTTAGTACACTTGTGAATGAAGCCATAGATTGTTTGTTTGTGTTTTTGCCCGTTTAGCCCAATATGAAAATCACTCATTTGCCCCATCCATGCTAGCAGCTCTAACCTGCGGCTCCTTGAATACAAAGCTCATGCACACGAGTGTTTTTGTCCATATGGTATAAAACCCAGGAGTATTCCGGAGCCTGGAAGGCATGGGTGACGCATACAGCCTGCTGACAGCAGCCTGTCAAAATCAATGACAGGATAAAATATGCAGCATCTGAACCACAGGGAACAGTTTGTGGCGTGTACAGCCTCTAGGTATTTTTGCCTGTCATTGATTCTGACAGACTGCAGGCATTGGGGGAAAGGGAGTTACCGCTCCAGGTGGATATGCTTGTGTAATCCGTGTCCTCCCAGGAAATCACGGGTGCCCGCAATGCACAAGGCAAATAGTAGAAAAGATGAATGGACAGCCGCACTCCAAAAAACATAAACGGTTGTCTTTTTTTGTAAAAAAGGATAAAAAAAACACTACAAATAACAGCAAAAGATGGGGATAGACAGCCTACGCGTTTCACACTATTGGTTAGTGCTTAATCATGTCTGACTGCAGGCATCGGATTGCTCTGGAATACGCCTGAATTTTAGGTTCCGTTCCCACTCGTGAGACTCTAAAGTGCGACTTTGGAGTGCAACTTTGATGCGACACTCTCTGACACTCAATTCGCATCAAAGTAGTGCAGGACTTTAAAGCGGAGTTCCACCCAAAAGTGCTCTCCTCTGCCCCTCTGGAGCCACAATTGGCACCTTTCGGGGGGAGGGGGGACAGGTTTCCTGTCTTTGACAGGTATCCTGTTCCCACTTCCGGGAGTCTGCGCCGTGGCCCATGACGTCTATACAGCGTTTATATATATATATATATATATATATATATAAAGAGGGATAGGGGGTTAGTCTATGTCAGGGATTCTAAGTTCACGATTTCTCAGTCTGTGACATTTTGTAACCTATCATGCAGCTGTTTTCACCTCCCTCAGTCTCGCTCTGCGTTTCTGGACGCGCGCAATAAGGCACTCGGGAGACGCATGACTTCCCAAGTAACCGCACCATCCTGGATTCTTGGTCCCCCACATAGGAGCCTCTAACATCTGCTTTTGGTTAAAGAAAGTCTGAGAGACGGCCAGGAAAAGAGAGCACGAGACTGCCAAGGAAGAAAAGGAGAGCTGCAGGGTACTCCCAGAGATGGGGCCGATTGATCAAATATTAAGCAAGCTGATACGGTTGCCCACGGTGACCACCAAGGTTTTACTTTTCATCTAAAATAAAGGAACTGATTTCCTTCTATATCAGATTTCACTGACACTGAAAACCGAAATACAAGTGACAACGGTAACCATAGCAACAAGTTGGTTTTTAACCTTTTGCTCTCTGGGTAAATGAAAGCAGGAGTGTGATTGGCTGCTGGAGGGGACAGCTTCAGATTTATTCTCATTTGATTCCTAAGTCCCCCGTAGGGGAAACAAGAAGACGGCAGAGGAGGAACGCAAGTCCTGTTCTGACTTCACAAATCCAGTTGCCTAATTTTTTGGAAACCGCACAACAAGAATTTGCTAAAAATACAAGTTATGTCTGCAGATTCTTGTCTGGAGGGGGTGATGTTCAGTGAAATTAGATCCAAGACATTGGCATGGAGCGGACTAAGGACTCAGCAGTTCTCTATACTGGAAAAAATATTAAAATTTCTTAGTTTTGGATAACATAGGGCTCATTCACACATGAGGTTGGGGGGCGGTAAACTAACCTGGTGATTGAGCCTCCCAACTGCCCACACTCACACATAGCCGCCCACACTTGTACACATGCCACGGGCGTGATGCTGTACCTTACAGCTGTGGCAAAACTCAAATAGCATGTCGCTTTTGGCAGGGGCTGCCTAATGCAGTTCTATGGGGTTGCGCCGCAACCATGCCACATGCATTGCGCACAATTGTGGTGCAGTAGTACGGCAATCATAGCTTTATATCAGGTGCATATCGCTTCCTCACCACCTGTCAAACACCTCTGATAAGTGGTCCAAGCTTGGAGTCCTAGGAGCTCCATTTTAACCAGTGGTGGGGTAGACCTTTGGCTACCTACCCCCCAAATTTGGGGTCTCTGTGACCCCAGGTCGCCGAGCTACGACCCTCGAAGCTTGATTGTGTTTTTTTTTATGTTCATGGCAGGTGAGCCTCCACTGACTGCATGTCCCTGGTGTACAGTATTATTACTGATCACTGTATTAGTATCACTAGCAATGTCAGTGACCCTCCCAGCCAGTGTCTGTTGGTGCCGGATTTCCCTGCCACCCTATCACAGTCCCACTATAAGTCGCTGATCATTGCAAATACCAGTATCGCCTCATAGCTGCGTAAATTCCAGTATATGGTAAAACCTTGGATTGCGAGCATAATTCGGAAACATGCTTTTAATCCAAAGCACTTGTATATCAAAGCAAATTTCCCCATAAAAAATAATGGAAACTCAGATGATTCATTCCACAACCATTTATACATAAGTCCTTCAATTTATAGTGCATATAAAAATATTATAGCAATATGATTGTGTAACCATAAGATGTCAATCCTCAAATTGCAGCCTCCACAAGGGGATCAGATACAAAATCCAGCAGGAGCTACAGAGTATAAAAGAGAAGAGAGGCGCCACTAAGTGTAGCAATATGGCTACAACTCACATGGTTGATGATTAAAAGAGGCACATTTAAGTATGCAGGCCCTTGGGGTAAAGCTGTCCACATAAACCGCCCTCCGCATCGTTGGCTCTCACCGCTGCTAGTCTGCAATCGTGTCCGGGAAGACTACCCTGCAATAGAGCGATCTGAAAGCGAGGCTTGAACCACTTGTGGAGCGCAGTGTGGAAGGGATGATGTCGATGGCGGTGAGGAGGACAGTCTATGTGGACAGCTTTACCCCAGATTCCTGAATACTTAGATGTGCCTGTTTTAATCATCAACCATGTGAGTTGCTAAATGTTGTACCTTCATAAAATGTAACCATATTGCTACACTTAGAGGCGCCTCTGTTCTCTGTTCTCTATTATACTCAGTTGTGTCATGACGCTACTTGTATATCAAGACATCGCTTGTATATCAAGTCCAAATTTATTAACAAATTTTGCTTGTCTTGCAAAACGCTCTCAAACCAAGTTACTCTCAAACCAAGTTTAATGCCGCGTACACACGACCATTTTTCTCTTCGGGAAAAATTCAATTTTTTCTCTTTGACGAGAAAAACGACTGTGTGTGGGCTGTTCATCATTTTTCCCAACGAGAAAAACGGCATGAATCACGACGAGAAAAATTAGAACATGCTCTAATTTTTCTCGTCGTGATTCACTGCATTTTTTTCCTTGGCAGTTTTCCCATAGGGAAACACTGCCAAGGAGCCTACACACGGTCGTTTTTCTCGACCAAGAGAAAAAATGTCAGGAAAAACGGCCGTGTGTAGGGGAACAAGCCGTTCCTCGTTTTTCCCGTCTACTTTCTCGACTGTGTTTTTACCGTCGAGAAAATCGATCGTGTGTACACGGCATAAGGCTACTTTCACACTGAGGCGCTGGATGCACTGGCGGTATAGCGGCGCTTTTTTTAGCGCCGCTATACCGTATTTTTTGCCGCGATTTGCGGGCGCAAACGGGGGGATTTTAACCCCCGCTAGCGGCCGAAAATGGGTTAAAAACGCCCGCAATAACGCCTCTTTGCGGCATTTTGCGGGCGTTTTGGAGGCGCTACCCCATTGATTTCAATGGGCAGGGGCGCTATAGGAGCGGTATTTTTACCGCTCCTATCGCGCCTCAAAGATGCGGCTTGCAGGAGTTTTTTGACCCTCCTGCAAGCACAACGCTCCAGTGTGAAAGCCCTCTGGCTTTTACATTGTATACCATTGAGCGGCTTTTTTGGGGCGCATTGCAGGCGCTATTTTTAGCGCAAAAGCGCCTGCAAAGCGCCTCAGTGTGAAAGGGGCCTTACTGTATATACCATATGTAGCAATACCTCCTAGAGGGCCGCTGGTTAGTTTTGGGTTTTGCACTCTTCAGCTGCGTTGTACTCTTCAGCTGCGTTGTCCGGGTAGGAAAGTCTGTAGTAATGCAATGTCCACACAGATGTAAAACCTCAAACAGTTGGGCTTTATTTTTCTTATGCAGTAAACTTTGAGAAGTAGAAGGTATAGAAGAACAGGGGAAGGTTCCGGCACTCGCCACAAGATATAACAGTCTCAAATCAAAGTCACTCACCATTCTCAATGTTAGCCCAGGTTCACACTGGGGCTGCGGGAGTGAAGCCGTGTGAGTTCAGCTGAACTCGCACGATTTCACTCCTGCCTGTCAGTCCCGATTTCAGCTCGATTACAGAGACATCTGACACAGATGTCAATGTAAATCGCGGCTGAAATTGCAAAAAGTAGTACAGAAACTACTTTTTGTAATCGGTGCAGCGCCGCAGATGCGGCGTCGCACCGATTAGGACGGTGCCATTGCCAGCAATTTGCGGCAAATTTCGCCGATTTGACATGTCAAATCGCACCAGTGTGAACCAGGGCTTAGAGTGGGTATTGGTCACCCGGATAGTCCCCTCTCACATGGCCTAGCAGCCGGGATGACACACGAATCAGCAAGAGGACAGTCTCTGCCACAGACTGCCCAAGGTGAAGAAGGTCTCTGCCAGAGACCTGTTTGAAGTGGAGCAAATGGATAGTCCAGGAATCCTCTGCCACAGGATTTCAAAGTCCCAAACTTCCAGCCAAACAGTTTAACCACTTCCATACAGGGCTTTTTATACCACTTCCATACCGGGCCTATTCCGGCACTTCTCTCCTACATGTACAAATCATCATTCTTTTGCTAGAAAATTACTCAGAACCCCCAAACATTATATATGTTTTTTTTAGCAGACACCCTAGGGAATAAAATGACGGTTGTTGCAACTTTTTATCTTGCATTGTATTTGCGCAATAATTTTTCAAACGCCTTTTTTTGGGGGGAAAAAAATGGTTTCATGAATTAAAAAATAACAAAACAGTAAAGTTAGCCCAATTTTTTTGTAAAATATGAAAGCTTATGTTACGCCGAGTAAAAAGATACCTAACATGTCACGCTTTAAAATTGTGCACACTCATGGAATGGCGCCAAACTTCGGTACTTAAAAATCTCCATAGGCGACACTTTGAAAAATTTTACAGGTTACCAGTTTAGAGTTACAGAGGAGGTCTAGTGCTAGAATTGTTGCATGCGCTCTAACGCACGCGGCGATACCTCACATATGTGGTTTGAACGGCTTTACATATGCGGGCGGGACTTACGTGTGTGTTCGCTTCTAAGCGCGAGCTATTGGGGACAGGCGTTTAAAAAAAAAAAAATTTTTTTTTTTATTTTACTTGTTTTTTTTTTATTTTTAACTTTTTTTTACACTTTTATTCCTATTACAAGGAATGTAAACATCCCTTGTAATAGGAATGTGTGTGACAGGTCCTCTTTATTGAGAGATGCGGGGTCAATAAGACCCCACATCTCTCCTCCAGGCTGGAAAGCATGAAATCGTGAAAAAAATTTCACTGATCTCATACTTACAGCCGCAATGGCGGCTTTGTTTACATTTAAGGACCCGGGTGTGACGTCATCACATCGCACCCGGGCCTCCGACGATCATAGAGATAACTGGTGACCATCTGGTCACCAGTCATCTCTATGCTCATCACGTGACCCACCACCGGCGCCGACGATTCTCTCCGGGTCCCCGATCGCACGGGAGAGCCCCGAGAAGCACCGGATGGCGGCGGGAGGGGGGGGGATGGCGGCGGGAGGGGGGGGGATGTCCCCTCCCTCCGCCTATAAGAACGATCAAGCGGCGGAATCGCCGCTATGATCGTTCTTATGGTGCGCAGGATCGCCGGCTCTAAACAAGGATATCTGAATGATGCCTCTAGCTGCAGGCAGATATCCCCCCTCAAAGCGGAGGACGTCATATGACGTCCACCCGGAGGGAGAGAGGGTTCCTGCCGGCGTCATTTCCCAATGGCCCGGTATGGAAGGGATTAAAGAGCCTTTAAGCCAATCCAGCAAACTGCAGGGCTTTTAATGCAATAGATCCCTCCTTAATAAAGTTGCCAGGGCTCACCCGAGACAGCAGTATTGTGCCAGTCTCCCCATGGGCAGGTCCTCCCCTGGTCTCTTACGTTAAGATGCTTTCTCCCCCATTTAAATGGACAGCTTGGTATCCCTTCTCCGGATATAGGCCCCAGCCAGATTAGCTGGGCCTACTAGGTAGCGATGCAGCCTCGGACCAACGTGGCCCCGAGACCAGGAACACACACACATACACACCTCGCGCTTGGAGGGCTGCGGGCGTGAACGAACCCCAATCAATGGCGTCTGCCCCTTAAGTATTCCCTCCCAGCAGGCACAGCGAGTTTACCACTCCCACTATACCACTGCCGAGAAGGGCCACTCAATCTGCCCGTGTTCCAACAAGTGCCTGAGGTGGTAACGCCACCTACAGGCAAAAAAGGAAATCACTACCAGGCAAACCATAACTGAGACAGAGGCGAAATTAAATGTAATTATCAACCATCTGAGCCCAACTACTGGCTCAGACATCCCTCTAAATTTAAATAGTGTCCCAACCATTTGGGATGGGCGCTACACATAGTTTGTAGACGCTATACCTTTTCACACAAACCTTTTGGTGGTATCTGATCACCACTGGGTTTTTTATTTTTTATTATATAAACGAAAAAAATTTTTTTTACCAAAGATATGTAGGTGAATCAATTTTGACGTAAATTTATGAAGACATTTTATTTTTTTATTGGATATGTGTTATAACAGGTTTTTTTCTAGTGGTGATCAACTACCACCAAAATAAAGCTCATTTGTGTGAAAAAAATGATATCAATTTAATTAGAGTACAGTGTTGCAAGACCAAGCAATGGTCAGTTAAAGTAGCGCAGTGCTGAATAGCAAAAAATGGCCTGGTCATGAAGGGGGTAAAACTTTACGGAGCTCAAATGGTTCAGAAAAAATAACATGACTAACCTGTTATAAAATATCCCTATTTTAAATATATGGCAGATATGTGGGTGGATAAAGCCTTATGCCTTGTACACACGGTCGGATTTTCCATCGGGATAAACTTCGACTGATTTTTCTGACGGAATTCCGTTCAAGCCGTCTTGCATACACACTGTCACACCAAATTCTGACCGCCAAGAACGCGGTGACGTACAACACTACGACGAGCCGAGAAAAATGTGTCGACTTGATTCTGAGCATGCGTGTTTTTTTTCTCCGTCAGAGTTCCATACAGACGAACGGAATTTCCAATAGAATTTTTTTCTGCCGGAAAAAAAGAGAACATGTTCTCTTTCTAATTCTTGTTCGGCCTGCGGGAAAATCTCGCCGTGTATGACTACCTTATGGCTGTCTTTCTTACTGCTCTCATCACTACTTTCTGAGTCCCACTTAAAGCAGTTTTGGGAAATTGTCTCTGACTAGTCTGACTTGTCCTCCTCAATAATAGGGATAAAAGCTTCATAATCTTCCCTCCTGGTAATTATCCTGTGAATGTCTCTATGCTGGAAAATCAGGAGATTAACCTTTGAGTAACACAAAAATTCAGCTAGAGGGGGGATTTCACAGAGACATAAATGCTGAGTAGTATTCCATAATGTGCTGAAATAACGACTTACAGTAATCTGTAACAATGGTTGGAAGCTTTGATCTGCTTGAGTAGAATGCTAATAGCACCAATGATTGCAGGTCACCTTATTGATTCAGCATCAGTAGGTCTTAAAGTGTATGGCTGGGCAAAATTAAGAAAAAACATACTAAAGCCTCGTACACACGGCCGAGAATCCCATCGTAAAACAAAACGTTGGTTTTCTCATCGAGATTCTTGTCAAGCTTTCCTTGCATACACACTGTCAATTAAAAATCTTGTCGTTGTAAAGCGCGGTGACGTACAACACGTACGACGGCAGTATAAAGGGGAAGTTCGATTCCAATGGCGCCACCCCTTGGGCTGCTTTTGCTGATCTCGTGTTACCGCGTGTTAGTAAAAGTTTGGTGAGAGACGATTCGCGCTTTTCAGTCTTCGTGCTTTCAGTCCGTTACAGCGTGACGAATGTGCTATCTCCATTACCAACGCTAGTTTTACCAGAAGGAGCGCTCCCGTCTCATACTTGATTTTGAGCATGCGCAGTTTTTTTAAGACTCGGAAAAGCATACACACGACCGGTTTTCTCGTCAGGAAACAGGCCGACGAGAATCCCGACGAGAAAAACGAGAATCCTGACGAGAAAATAGAGAGCAGGTTCTCTATTTTTCTCGTCGAGATTCCCGGCAGTTTTCTCGACAAGAAACCGTACACACGAACGGTTTTCTCGGCAAGAAACGACAAGAAGACTGCTGGGAGAGCTTTCTTGCTGAGAAAACCAGTCGTGTGTACGAGGCTTTACTGTATGCACTACATCTCTGCAATACAGGCATATTTCCCATGTTTTATCTATTTAAAGACCCTACAAGTACCAAGACTGCCAGAAATACACTAATTTCTTCTTGTGGTTGATAACGCACACTATGGGCTGAGTGGTGTCAGCCCTGCCCAGCTGTCTTTTGCTAAACTACCGAAACCCCTCCCATTCTCCAAAATCGACAACATAGGGGCTAAATGTTCTGTAGTCTAAGATAAAAGCTGGAAGGGCTCATTAGACTTCTTGGTATCCGTGGGAAGTGTGCTGGGGACTATGAATTTCTGATAGGTAATGCTTTTTGCATCTATCAAACACATACAACAAAATACTTTCAATGGCATATAAGTATGTAAACTTCAACTAAATGGTGATCGTCAGCAGACACCGACTCCCTGTTGCATAAATGTGAATGAGGTGGGTAAGGCTAGGTTCACACTGCTGCGAATTTTATTGCGAATTTGAGCCGTTGCGATTTTTCAAATTCGCAAGTCATTAAAATAACATTGTTTTCCATTAGTGCCATTCACATCAGTGCGGTGCGAATCTAAGCTGGGGGAAAAAAGGGTCCTGTGCGAGTTTGATCCGTGTGTGGTGCGAATTCAGCTCTATAGACTGGTTTTCCCTGAAATCGCGGCCGCGAATCACGTCAAAATCGCAGCAAATTCGCAGCAAAACCGCAGCCGCGAAATCTCGGTAAAATCGCGCAATTTTGAATTCACACCCGTGTGAACCTAGCCTAAAAGATGGCTTCAGCTCCTGTTCTCCACCTGTAGAGAACTCCACGGACGCGTTTTGTCCTTTTTGTGGCTTAATCATAGAGGCCAACAGTACTATTTTCATTGTCCTGGGCTACATATATTAGCATGTAAGCTGCTTTTGCTGACTTCTCATTCCTAAAATCCTAGTTGCCTGGCTTCCAGGACAACATTATACTTGAAAAATAAGGAACCCAGAGGAAGTACAGTGCGCCCGGAAAGTATTCACAGTGCTTCACTTTTTCTACATTTTGTTATGTTACAGCCTTATTCCAAAATGGATTAAATTTATTATTTTCCTCAAAAGTCTACAAACAATACAGCAGAATGACAATGTGAAAGAAGTTTGTTTGAAATCTTTTCAAATTGTGATTTTTTTTTGTTTAAAATTTTTAACATGTACATAATTATTCACAGCCTTTGCCATGACACCCAAAATTGAGCTCTGGTGCATCCTGTTTCCACTGATCATCCTTAAGATGTTTCTATAAATTGATTGGAGTCCACCTGTGGTAAATTCAGTTGATTGGACATACCGTATATACTCGAGTATAAGGCTAGGTTCACACTGCTGCTAATTTTATTGCGAATTTGAGCGTTGCGATTTCTCAAATTTGCAAGTCATTAAAATAACATTGTTTTCCATTAGTGCCGTTCACATCAGTTCTCTGGTCTGATAAAACAAAGGTTGAACTCTTTGGCCTGAATGGCAAGCAAGCGTCATGTATAGAGCAAATCAGGCACTGCTCATCACCTGGCTAATACCATCCCTATAGTGAAGCATGGTGGTGGCAGCTGTGGGGATGTTTTTCAGTGGCAGGAACTAAGAGACTAGTCAGGATTGAGGGAAAGATGAATGCAGCAATGTACAGAGACATCCTTGATGAAAACCTGCTCCAGAGCGCTCTGGACCTCAGACTGGTGCGAAGGTTCATCTTCCAACAGGACAATGTCCCTAAGCACGCAGCCAAGATAAAAAAAGGAGTGGCTATTCACAGATCTGTGAATGTCCTTGAGTGGCCCAGCCAAAACCAAGACTTGAACCCAATTGAACATCTCTGTAGAGATCTGAAAATGGCTGTGCACCAACTCTCCCCATCCAACCTGATGGAGCTTGAGAGGTCCTGCAAAGAAGAATGAGAGAAACTGCCCAAAAATAGGTGTGCCAAGTGTAGCATCAAAATCAAAAGACTTGAGGCTGTAATTGGTGCCAAAGGTGCTTCAACAAAGTATTGAGCAAAGGCTGTGAATACTTATGTACATGGGATTTTTTTTATTTTAAATACATTTGCAAAGATTTCAAACAAACTTTTTTCAAGTTGTCATTATGGGGTATTGTTTGTAGAATTTTGAGGAAAATAATGAATTGAATACATTTTTGAATAAGGACCTGCATACTTGTCCTGGGTTCGTGACTCATAAAGGATTATTATCTGGCACGGTTAATGAACAATACAGTAGCTCATAGGTAAACAATAATAAAAAAAAAAAAAAAGAGTAGAATTTCTTGAACAAGTGATTGGATTGACTTGAAATCAAACATTTCTTATGACCGCTATCGTACATCCATCACAACGTCGAAAGAAATTGTGTTGATCATAGTATCCACCCTAGAATCATGAAAAGCGGATTTGATTTGCTGCGGTCAGGACCATTCTTTCAGACATATCTTCTATCAGGCTTTTCCAGTAAAGCAGTACAAAGAGCACTGATGATGTCACCTAGTTACAGTATTTTGCCCTTTGCCCGCTCTTATTACATTAGCCTGTGCTGGTCATTGGGCTTTCATCCTGACATCCAGAGGACCATGTGCTCTTCATTATATTAGCTAGAAAAGTCATATGGAGTCTCTGTACGCTTTGTAATTCTTTCTGTCAGTTTAACTTCCACCCTCCTATTGCGTGAACATGCTGTATATAATCAGATGGATACAAGGGAATATTGTATTCCTCGTAATTATATACTATGTATGGCTGTTAAGTGCCTTCCTTTGCATCATCGCCATAACCTTGTTTTATAGACAATGTTCTCAGGAGATTTTGATGTCAGATGACTTCACTCTAGATTTACTCCGCTCTCTGCTTCACTTTGCCCTAGTTTTGATGGTGGAGTTGGTATGCACCACTCACAGGGAGATCCACCTTTATTGGTGCCCATAGGTGTGTGCAGCTTATTGCATATTGCACCCCAAAGCTCACATGCCTTTCTCTGCAGCCTCAGCTGCATGGGGCAGTGAATGAATGGCTTCCTGTACATTCACAAACTTAAGCATAGTAAACACGGTTTACTATGCTTCAGTTATGATTGAACACAGTGAGTGAGTGTTTTCACTGGGTTCATTTGGAAAAGGAATGGGCTGGTAAATGACATTATTGATTAACCCCTTCTCCCACTCTCCATCCTGAAACATCCTCCACAGCAGCCGGGGGGAGAGAAGGGAAGCTAGCAACACTGCGGTTGAGGTGAGGGGGTGGGGGTGGGCGCAACACGGTGGAAGCCAGGGCAATAGGGGAAATCAGCACCACACAAGTGATTGATTAGGGTGTGCTCAGGCACGCCTGGCACACACCCTGCGCATGCCTATGTTGGTGCCATATTTGTGGATGACTAAGGGCCCGTTCCAAACCTTGATGTGATGACTGTATTCACTTCCTTTTTATGCTTTCACCTTCTAATTTTCAGCAGGTCTGCTGTTTTTCAAAAGCACAAGCTCTCCACCAAAATGTATCAGTTTACATGGAGGAAACAAACCGCTTAAAGCGGAGTGGAGTTCCGCCAATTTTTTTATTTTTTTTTAAAGTCAGCAGCTTCAAATACTGCAGCTGCTGACTTTTAATATATGGACACTTACCTGTCCAGGGCGCCCGGCGATGTCGGCACCCGAAACCGATCTGTCCCTCGGCTCTTGGGTGGAGGCGCCGCCATCTTCGGTAAGGGAATCAGGAAGTGGAGCCTTGCGGCTTTACTTCCTGGTTCCCTACTGCACATGCACGACTCGCGCTGAGCGATCCCACTGGTCCCTGCTGTCTTCTGGGACCTGTGTGTCTCCCAGAAGACAGCGGGGGGAACGTAGGAGGCGCCGGAAGTGGCGTAGATAGCCGCGGGTGGCTCGGCTATCTATGCCCGGAAGTGGGAGCAAAATACCTGGATTAGACAGGTATCTGCTCCCCCCTCCCCCCTGAAAGGTGCCAAATGTGACACCGAAGGTGGGGGATTCTGAAAAGCGAAGTTCCATTTTTGGGTGGAACTCCGCTTTAACACTGGTAGGGGTTCTTTTATTTATTAATGCAAAACCTTTATCCCAAAAGGAAAAAAGAAACAGTTTCATGTAACCTTATCAAGTGTGAGCTGGAGTTTGCTTAAATTCGTCAGTGTATCTAAATCTGCTAATACATTTAAGACTCGCCTCCCCCTAGAGCAGTGATGGCGAACCTTGGCACCCCAGATGTTTTGAAACGACATTTCCCATGTTGCTCATGCACTCTGCAGTGTAGTTGAGCATGTAGTTCTAAAACATCTTGGGTGCCAAGGTTCGCCATCACTGCTCTAGACTGACAATGCTGTTGTCTGCTGTGCTTGATTCCATTGCTGCTACCACTCTTTCAGGTTGAATGATGGTTGAACTCAACACTCAACAACATCCTTCAATCTACTTCCTGTGAACCAAGGCTCTCATGGACAAACTCCCTGAGGGGTGTGTCATCCCATCAGGTTTCTTGCACCACTCCTGTGGGAACCCAGGCTTGTCATTGTGATTTTGAGCCTGAGTTCACCCAGAAGCAGTGCGGGAAACCTCCGTGCACTATGGGGTTCCACCAGCTAAGGCTGTGGACTGTGGACATCTGCAGCTGCAGCTTGGGCTCCTCCTGCCTCTCCCATGGCTTTGTTCCCCACATTTCCAATGGCTCTCTCTCCTCAGCCTGACAGTATGGACTACAGGGGTTCTAATTGGTCAGCACCGTCACATGGATGTCACTGACCAATCAGAAACTGTCTAGCCTGTACTGTCAGCACTGCAAGGAGAGGAGAAATCCCTGGACCGGTGAAGTGGCTTTTCGGCGTCTGACAGCGGGAGATTGCAGCAATTTAGTACAGCAAGACTGGGGGATGGGGAGGGGGCACTAGTGGATGGTTGGAACTGCTGGAAGCTGGGGGGAGAGAGCCGCTGGAGATGCAGTGAACAAAGCCATGGGAGAGGCATAAGAAGCCGCAGATGTCCACCGTCAGATCAGGAGCCAGAGCTGGTGAAACCCGTCATGCAGGAAGGTGTCCCGCACTGCTCCTGTGTGAACCCAGGCTCAAAATCACTATGACAAGCCTGGGTTCACACAGGAGCGGTGTGGCAAACCGCATATGGGTTTGGACAAGGAATCGCAACGCATTCCTGTTCAAATCACATACAATTCTTTGCAGTGTGATTTGTGCCCATTCATTTTGTAAGCATGCAAGTCGCACTGCAAAGTATCGGTACTTGGTATCAGTGAGTACTTGACCGAGAGTATCGGTTCTTGTATTCGCCGATAAAAAAAGGGGATCGGTGCAACCCTAACTTACAGTACTACGTCATACACTGCACAGTATGATGCCCACATGTCATTACATGTGTGCTGTGCAGGAGTATATCACTGTATACCCCATAAGGGGTAGGGTAAGAAACTGCGGATGTAGCTGCCTGTAGGCACGTAAAGGATTAGGTGTTTCTAGCTCCGTACCTGAACTTTTGATCCTAGCCAGCACACCTGCCACCAGCGGTCGGTATCCAAAAGCAACTGGATCCAAACTCGCATTATGAAGATCTATGGCCTGGTCACAAGGTACAGGAAGGAAAGAGTTATGTGAGAGCATGCACGAGGTCCACGCTAGGTGCTTGACGGGACCCCATTCTGTTAGTGGGAGTGCGGCTCAGTCGCTTTTCAGAGGAACTCTCAATTTTATTACTGAAAGCTTATCTCTAAAGCCCTGTACACACGATCGGATTTCCTATGGTTTTTAAACCGATGGATTTTTCCATCGGAAAACCGATGAAGCTGACTTCCATCAGTCTTGCCTACACACCATCAGTCAAAAAACCGACCGTTCCAAACGCGGTGACGTAAAACACTCCGATGAGCCGAGA
Source organism: Rana muscosa (assembly GCA_029206835.1). Lineage (NCBI taxonomy): Eukaryota > Metazoa > Chordata > Amphibia > Anura > Ranidae > Rana > Rana muscosa. Next base: position 258,415,121 of record CM055118.1, on the reverse strand, counting down.
AAAATGAAGTTCAATGCTTCTGAGCATGCGTCGACTTGATTCTGAGCATGCGTGGGTTTTTTAACCGATGGACTTGCCCATAGACGATCGGAATTTGCTATCGGTTTTTTATCCATCGGAAAATTTTTAAAACATGTTCTATTTTTTGACACCGATGGAAAAAAGACCGATGGGGCCCACACACGATCAGTTTGTCCGATGAAAAAAATCCATCGGACTGTTTTCATCGGTAAAACCGATAGTGTGTACGCGGCTTAAGTCAGGGAACTGCCTTAATGTTTGATTCTTCACATGACTGCGGTCTCCGCCTGGTCCCGGGCATTGATTAGCATGCCCCATCGCAAACATGTACCCCTGCGTGCACAGGCACAGATGACCTTGTCCACATGCCATTCTAAAGCCAGAGGATGAGAATGAGAGCCCAGAAGATTATCCCTGGTGGCATATATTCTCCTAGCTGGGACCAGGATGTGGGACAAGGACAAAAATATGCCATGACAGAGAGATGATTTATAATGGACCAGGTAAACACTGATGCCTCGTACACACGACCGCTTTTTCCGACGGGAAAACCGCAATGAGAGCTTCTGGTCAGGAATCCCGGCCGTGTGTATGCTCCATCGCAGTTTTTCCGATGGGAAAACTGCCAAACCCGCCAGCTAAAAAAAAGAGAACCAGCTCTCTTTTTTTCCCGTCAGGAAAAAATCCTAGTGGGCAAACCGTTCGTCTGTATGCTTTTCTGAGCGGGAAAAAAACGTGCATGCTCAGAAACAATTCGACACGTGCTCGGAAGCATAGAACTTAATTTTGTCGACTCGTCGTAGTCTTTTACGTCACCGCGTTCTTGGCAGACAAAAGTTCACCGGACTTTTGTGTGACCGTGTGTATGTAAGGCAGGCTTGAGAGGAATTCCATCGGGAAAACCATTGGTTTTTTTTCCAACGGGAAAACCGATCGTGTGAAAGGGGCATGAGAGTCAGCACAGCTGGAGATACTTACCCCTAAAAATAGCCATTTATTTTAATAAAATACAGAAATTTTTACATCCTGCAGCAAACAGACCGACGTTCACAAAGAGTCACATTTTTACTATACAATGTCATAGTCTCATCACAATAAACTTGGTTTCTGCTGAGATAAAAGAACATGTTATAGGCTACTGCTACTTCCCGCAGTTGGTGGATTTTAGTTAGTGAACACGGCAGCAGTCCAGAGTCCAACGAAGTTCTGTAACTACTAACCAAACACATCATATAAATACATTGCATGCCATAAAGTAGGACTTTGAGAAGCATCCAGCATTCCGCTCTGTACATTTATGGGCATATATTTATAGAAATGCAATCTATCAGATAGTCTGCATACTAGCTCTGCATTCCGCTGAGCGTCTTTTTTATGGTCTGGTATATACATGTGCAGGACATAGTTGGCAACAGTCCCAAACATCACGGGACAGTCATGAATTTCATTATTTTCACCCAGGGATTTTAGTTGTTGGAGAAGACCTGATTTTTATGTTGGCGGACTATGAAAATTAATATTTTTGGGGTTTCTCAGCAAGTCATCATTTTATATACCGGTAATCTTCCTGTTCTATAAAGTAATATGAGGGTTCTTCAAAAAGTTTTTTTTTTTTAACTCTTTTTTATAAAAAAATAAAAAAACGAATTATATAAACTTTTATACATACCGTGTTTCCCCGAAAATAATGCCGCGTACACACGACCGTTATTCATATCATGGAAATAAACAACGTTTTTTCTCAACGTGATTTTTCGTGTTTCCTCTCAAGCCTGCCTTGCATACACACGTTCATGAAAAAAAACGCTCAAGCAAAGCGCGGTGACGAACAACACGTACAACAGCACTATAAAGTTCCATTCGAATGGCACCACCCTTTTGGGACGCTTTTGCTGATCCTCGTGTTAATAAAGTTTTGGTGAGAGACGATTCACGCTTTTCAGTCTTCGTGCTTTTCAGTCCATTACAGCGTGACGAATGTGATATCTCCATTAAGAACACTAGTTTTACCAGAACGAGCGCTCCCGTCTCATACTTGATTCTGAGCATGCGTGGTTTTTTTCCCCTCGTAAAAGCATACACACGACCGTTTTTCACAACGTTAAAAAGAACAACGTGAAAAACGATGAGAAAAAATAGAGCAGGTTCTATTTTTTTTTCGGGCACTTTTCTCCTCGAGAAAAATGCTCTGGAGCATACACTAGACCGTTTTTCATGACCATTTTTAAAAATAGCATTTTTCTCGTCATGAAAAACGGTCGTGTGTACGCGGCATAAGACTGGGTCTTATATTAATTTTGGCTACAAAAAACACACTAGGGCTTATTTTCAGGGGATGTCTTATTTATTTACGGAATGTACAATTTCGATCTTAAAGTGGTTGTAACCCTAAAAAAAAATCCTGATCCTTTAAAGCAGTGGTCTCCAAACTGCAGCACGGGGGCCGAATGCAGCCCTTTACTTGCCTTTATCCGGACCTTGAGACATTGTTCCAGCCACTGACACCAACAATGGGACATAATTCCTTCCAATGATGGGACAGTTTTACTCCCACTGAAATCAACAATATTGCTCCCACTGACACCAACTTTTTCTCCCCCTAATACCAAAGGTGGGGCATTGTTTTCTCCTACTAGGCTCAGTATGGGCCCCATAAAGTCTGAAGGACGGACAGTAAAGTGGCCCTTTGCTTTGAAAGTTGGTTAGAAATGGTATTTAGAAGTATTTTTTATAATATATAATTATGAGAATTACGTTTATTAGTAAATACCATGTATTTTATTTTGGTGGCTTAAGCGGTCGTAAAAATTTGATTGGTCTCTAAAATAACAAACATGTTATACTTACCTGCTCTGTGCAATAGTCTTGCACAGAGCAGCCCTGAACCTCCTCTTCTGGGGTCCCCTGCTAGTGCTGTCCGCTCCTCCTCTTCTATGTCTGCCCCTGTAGCAAACCACTTGCTATGGGGGAGACGTGTGGGTATACTCCCAAGCGGTGTGGACTAAAGGACTGACCATAGCTGACAGGAGGGGGGGCTAGGAAACTAACCCAGTTTTCTCATCTCTCCCTAGATCAAATGAGCAATTAAGCTTTGTAGTGCGGGGAAGCGGCTTTAAAAATTCAGATTGAAAATTCCCTAATAAAGGCTGCTCTCTCTATAGTAGCTGGTCATACTAAAGTGATCTCCGCTGAACCTGATTGTTCCACTCATAGATCTAGGAATTTGTGTGAGCATATTTTCTATAAGCATGCAGAATAAAAGGTGTGCTGGCCGCAGCCCCATCCAGAAATCTCAGGTGGCCTGATTCATACGGTGTGGATGTGGAATGTGAACACAGCTTCACCTCACCTCACAGCTCTGCCTTGGGCACTGGGCACAGTGACAGGTAGAGGCACGGCTCTTCTATAAGGAACACCGCGGTCTCCACACCTAGGGGAGGGTAGAACACCAGACAAGGGTGAGAAATTGAACAGAATGATACGGTACAATCATTTAGGCTGGAGGAGAGATGATGCGGGAGGGAGAGTAATAAAATAACCATTAAAATAACCACATGACCACTGACTATGCTCAAATCACACAGACCCACAATATTGTAGCTCATCTAGTCATTTATGTTGCCTTGAGCAACGATGACATCTTCACCCAATAAAAATAGTATTTAACCAACTTTAACCAACCAAAATAAGGGGCAGATTTATTAAGAAATATTGAAAATCAACATAGCAAAAATGACCTGTTAGGCCCCTTTCCCATGGGTGAATGAAGGGATCCATAGACAGATCTCCTCCTGAATTGGATCAGTACAGAAATGGGAGAATATATATGGCTTCTGTGTCCGTTTTGTTTTTCCTCCATCTTGTGCTGAAGATAAACAGACCCATATACTTCCTCTGGGTGGATAAATAAAAATGGATGTACTGTACATCCATTTATTTCTGTTCAGGTCTGCAAAATCAGACGTGGATGCAAATATTTTATATTCGGTGTGAAGAACCTGAGTGGACCCGATTGTAAATGGACGCACATCTATTTACCTCCAGACGCCCATAGGGATACATTGCAGTCCGTTTTTGTTTCTACTTATCAAAAGTCAAAAAGGGACGGATGTAATGTCCATATAAATGGGGCCTTACGTGCGTAGAAAACTCCAAAACAAATTCAAATATTTTCCCTGAATGAACAGTTCCAGCTATGTAAAAGACTAGCTTAACAACCTTATTTACTAACATTCACTTTGGAAAGTAGACGTGCACTGCCCTAAAAATTCGTTTTTTTTCGTTTTTTTGCTTTTTTCGGGAATTTGGGAAATTCAAAAAATTCGTATTTTTTTTAGTTTTTGTTTTTTTTTCTTTATTTTGCTTTTTTTGGAAATTCGTAATTCCGAATTTTCGAATTCTGAATTTTTGAATTTCAGAATTTCCCAAAAAACGAATAAAACGAAAAAAACATTTTTAGAATTTCCGAAAAAAAGCGAAAAAAAAGGATTTCCGAGTTTCGAAAATTCGGAAATTCTAAAAATTTCCCATTTTCGAATTTTAGATTTTTGAATTTTGCAATTTCGAATCTCGAATTTTCGAAATTCCGAATTTCAAAAGTTCGAAAATCCGAAATTCGGAGATCCGAAAATTCGTAAATTGAAAAATTTGGAAATTCGAAATTTCGGAATTAACGAATTTCTCTAAATTTGTGAAAAACGAATTAGAAACTAAACGAATTGCACATGTCTATTGGAAAGTGAAAATACACTTTAATTGGTAGGCAGCCTTTACTCCGTTAGTAAATCATGCATGTTGTCTCACACAGCTCAGTCTTCTTCTGCTGCCTCCCACTCTGTGACCTTCCAGTGTAAAAATCCCTTACACAGCACTTCCTCTCACTCTTTAACCTATCTCACCTAACCATCACAGTGCACTGAACAGAGTGATTACTAGAGGTAGGAAGCAGTGGCGGCTGGTGCTCAATTTTTTTTTGGGGGGGGCGCAAACAAACGAAAAAAAAACAAACATCAATTGCAGCTTCACTGTGCCCATCAAACGCAGCTACTGTGCCCATCAATTGTCACCACTGTGCCATCAAACGCAGCCACTGTGCCCATCAATTGTCGCCACTGTGCCCATCAATTGCCGCCAGTTTGCCCCCTCAAATGCAGCCAGTTTGCCCCCTTAAATGCGGCCAGTTTGCCCCCTCAAATGCCGCCAGTTTGCCCCCTCAAATACCGCCAGTTTGGCCCCTCAAATGCCGCCAGTTTTCCCCCTCAAATGCCGCCAGTTTGCCCTCTCAAATGCTGCCAGTTTGCCCCCTCAAATACCACCAGTTTGCCCCCTCAAATACCGCCAGTTTGCCCCCTCAAATCTCAAATGCAGCTAGTTCCCCCCCCCCTCCCCCGCCCGGCACTTACCTTTCTCGGGTCAGCCGTCCTCCTCCACGCTCCCTCGATGTCATCTCTGCTCGCCTGTCGCTTCAGCCAACCAGGTGACCGGTAGCCAGACTCAGTGCATCTGATTGGCTGAGAGGTGGGTCAGTGTTAGGGAAGCGATTCCCTAACACAGCACTGTTTAACCAGGGAACGCACAGCCTGTGTGCCCTCTGGTTAACCATTTGGAAGCCGATTAGAGCCCACAGGCTCTAATCAGGAAGCCTATTAGAGCCTCTGGCTCTAATCAGGCACTTCCAAAACACACCCACCTCTGTTATTCAGATGGCCGGCACTCAACAAGGGGCCGGACACCCGAATAGTGGGCGGCAGCGGCGACAATAGATAGATTCATGCAATGCATGAATCTATCTATTGTTGATTGATGGGTGCAGGAGAGCGGGGGCGGTGCTCCTGCGCCCACTATGGATGCACCGCCACTGGTAGGAAGACAGGGGAAGTGCTTCCCCTGCCTGCAGCAGACTGCAGACATCATTTTCCTAGGAAGCTTCTCCCTTCTAATAAGAAAGCCCAGCACTGTCTGTTTAAAGTGGAATTCCTGCCTAACACTAACTGTCTAAAAGTGGTCCCTCCCCCTCCTATCACCTATTCTGACTAACCTTTGTAGGAAAGATGTATATACTTACTTATTTTCAGCCAGACACATGACCCCTGTGTCTGCCATTGGCAGCTGCAGGGGAGAGGAGAAAGCACACCAACAACTGATGGAATGCCTAGGAGTGGTGACGTAACCCATAGCTTGCATGGCCTATCCATTGTCTGCGCTCCCTCCTCTCCTCTACGGCCGCCGCTGACTGACACAGGGGAACCAGATCCAGTGACCAGAGCAGTGCGGGCTGAAGATAGGTAAGTATACACACTTTTATTTCACACAGGTTAGGCAGCATAAGTAGCAGGAGGGGGGAGGGAGCATTTGTAAGAATAGTTAGTGTTAGGCAGGAATTCTACTTTAATTCTAGTCTGCTGCTGCTAGGATTGAGGAAGGTGGGTCTGCTATCCATGCCTGTAGTTAGCACATCTGCAGAAAATCCACCACAGCACATATAGTGCCACCTGCTGGCTGCCTGTGGTAAATATGAAATGCTCATTTTACCTTGAATCTTTAACCAACCTATTTGAAGGCTAGAGCTCTGAGAAAATATCCAGTATGTCTTTGTATAGGGGAGAAGGTGAACTTCTCCTCTTCTATCCACAATGCAATGCTCAGAGCTTGATTGGGTAATCACTAGAGCTGCACGATTCTGGGCAAAATGAGAATCACGATTCTTTTGCTTAGAATAAAGATCACGATTCTCTCACGATTCTCAAAAACTGAACGCCAGAACCCCCCCCCCCCAAATAAATAAACAAACCTGTGATATATATGAATGTATAAAAAAAACAGACCAGTGATATGTCTATAATGTTAAAGACCATATAACTCCTATAAAAAAATCTGAATCAAAGTTTGATTCTGCTTTTTTCATAAGAGTTATATGGTCTTTAACATTATAGACATATCACTGGTCTGTTTTTTATACATTCATATTTTCATATATATCACAGGTTTGTTTTTTATAAATCATACATTTGTTCACTGATTGCATTCAGCTGGATTTTATACAAGCAGCGCCAACATCCCAATTTTTAAATCTATCAGAAGCAGTACCGCCGGCAACCACTAGAGACAGCGACCGCTGACATGTAGGAGGAGACGAGAACAATGCTGTCCTGAGTCCACTGGGTGGCGCATGGATACACTCTACAGTTGTACAGAACTGTGAGAAAGAAGGAAGCCCACGCCCAGGCATCCATCCAGCGGCGCAGGCTGCTGACGTCAGTTCCGATATCAGCGCCATTTGCGTTCCACGCTGGTTCCGACGGCTTCTCCTCGGTCCAGTCTACATCCCGGGGGAGACATGAAAAATCGAGGTAATCCAGGCCGGAGATCGCGGGGGGGGGGTGAATCGAGATCGCGATTAATGTACGATTAATCGTGCAGCTCTAGTAATCACCATAATGAAGCACATGCAAGGGAATTACAGTTACTTTTGCTCTCAACAGGACTATGAAGCCATCAAGTGTCTGGTGAATAAAAAACAAAATGCCGGTGTCTTGTCGACCTAGTTCCCCTATCGATATGGTTCCGAGCTCGACTGCGCATGCGTGCTCGGGACACACGGAAATCTACGAACATCTACAGCTGTTCGTCAGCTGTAGACTCGCTCGCTCGCGAGGATACACGCCGCGCAGAAAGCAGGCGGGGGCGGAGACTGGGACACGCCGCTCTATAGGGCGGCATTAAACAAGTTGATGGCCGAGTGACACGCCGCTCTGTATTTTTTAAAATGTGTACAGATCGGCGTGTCACCCCGGACATCAACTTGTTTAATGCCGCCCTATAGAGCGGCGTGTCCCAGTCTCCGCCCCCACCGCTTTCTTGTCGCGCTGGTTTCCCTAGCATCGGGAACGAGCGTGTCTACAGCTGCCGAACAGCTGTTCACGCTCAGAGAATTCCGTCGCCTCGGATTGCGCCTGCGCAGTCGAGCTCGGAACCATATCGATAGGCGGAACCAGCTCGGTAGAACACCGGAAACTCTGGAAATTCTTCTGTAAACTTTCATTATAACATGACCATTAAAATGTGACAGCTGACTCGTTTCGGCACTTAGCCTTGTTCACAGCCATCAAGACATCAAGTGTCTGGTGTCATAACTGATCGCATGTGCAGCATCATTACATTTGCTGATCGAACAGAGGCCAAGATGGCAGCTTCCTTGGCTGTAAAAGAGAGGAGGGTTTAGTTCCTCTTTAAGTAATTACATTTTTTTTTTACGAATTGCTGTTCAGCAATAAATGCAGGAATATGTAATGATATCTGACCTCTGGTAAACTGATATATCACTATATTATAATATCGGTTCCCTGCCCCCCCAGCTATTGCAACCTCTATAGCCCCACAGCCTGTCCATCCCTTGGATTCCTCATTCCGCTACAAGCTGAGACAACACAGAGCTGTGACTTTTTGTATCGGGGGGAAAATTCCACATCTTGGACAGAATTTTTCTTTTAACCTTCCCAGCCCTTCACTTCCTTTTCATGAATTTCTTTCATGTCTGCTGATCTCTTCTCATGCCACTGGTTATCATTATGTTGTCTCATGTAATATCATCATATTTTTTTTTTTGCATATATAGTTACGGTATTATAATTTTGTTATTAAAAAGTACTTTCCGTTTCAATTTGTAGCCACTGTATTTTTTTTGTAAAACTCAATGCAGTTTGGCAACCTGGAGGCCAACTGTACACAGTTGGTGTACAGAACTTCCCCAGAAATGTAATTTCCTGCATAGGTTACTGACTGACTGATTTACAAATCAGATACAAATCAGATTTTAGGCATCCTCTGCAAAAGGTATTATATTTTTGGTTAGCTACATAAGGGTTAATTACTTCTAAAGGGATGCAGACACAGCAACTTTCCTCATTAGAAGACCATGAGTGCATCAGCTGATTAGACTGAATGCAAACACTCCCATTTACAAACCAGACTACCAAGGACATACAGCTTTTTCTTAAAGCGGAGGTTCACCCAGAAAACATTTTTACATTAAAAATCCTATAAAAAAAAAGAAAAAAATTAATAGAAAAAAAAAATGTTATACTCACCCGAAATGCCCGTTGCTATGCGTAAGTCCCCTAATCTGCCTCTACTGTGCCTCTTCTCATCTGCGGTGGATGTCCTTCCGCTTCCTCTTCTTGTGAATGGGGCGCGCTGCCTTCTGGGAACTGTGTGTGTCCCAGGAGGCCCATTCACAAAGCGCCGTGCGAGTGGCGCATGCGCAGTAGGAAACGGGCAGGGAAGCCGTAAGGCTTCCCTGCCTGTTTCCCTTAGTCAGGATGGAGGAGCCGGGACCTGCCAGCAGCGATCCGATTGCCGTCGGTGGAACGACATCGCGGGCGAGTAGGACAGGTAAGTGTCCTTATTAAAATTCAGCAGCTACACTGTTAGTAGCTGCTGACTTTAAAAAAATAAATAAATTGCGGGTGGACTTCCGCTTTAAAGTGGTTGTAAACCCTGTTACATCAGTTGTACCTACAGGTAAGCCTATAATAAGGTTTACCTGTAGGTACTGTAAATATCTCCTAAACTTGCACAGTTTAGGAAATATTCACTATATACGCTGCTGCCGACATCATCAGCGCATGCGCACTGAAGAAATGGCCCGCTGGTGCCATTTTTTCAGGGCCCATGCTGTGACCGGTGGCTCCCGCTCGCATGCGCAGGAGTGATGTCATCATGGCTCCGGCCAATCACAGCACCAGAGTCTGCGAACTCGGAAGTAACTCTGGTGAAAGATGTCAGCCATGGGAGCAGAGTGCGGGCGGCACTGCAGGGCTTCGTTCTAAGGTAAGTGTTTCATAATGAGCTAGTATGCGATGCCTACTAGCTCAATATGCCTTTGTCTTGCAGGTTTTTTTTTTTTGTTTGTTTTTTTTTTAGAGAATGTGTTGATGTTTCAACAACATTTTATATTCCTGATATGTGCCTGGTGTACCATGTACTTGTTTGAAAATGTATCCTGTTCTATTTGTATTGCATCTTCTGTGTAAAATCCCTGCTGTTCCTGCCAGTCCCTCTGCTTTCCTATTAAAAACTGGCCACACTAAGTATGTGAGCTCAGAGTGGTCAGTGTTCTAGCTATGCTGAGAATTCAGTCTGCTCTCCTCCAATTCCAGCTAGAATAGTATGAGTGAGCGCTCAAAAGAGGGATAGCAGCTAGTACAAAATAAGGTGATCGGCCAACTTTATATATAAACACTATACTGTAAGTGCTAAAATTTGTGGCAAAATGAATACGCAACCAATAATAAAAAATTATTCAAATACTTAGGTGCTACCCCAAATAAATTATATACAAATAAAAATCAGTCTCTAATAGTGCAGAAAAATAGTGAAGAAGAAGGTTGAAGTTTGCACTATCAGCCCTTTATAAGAGACTGCTTTTTATTTGCATATAGTATATTTGGGGTAGCACCTAAATATATGAATATTTTTTTATTACTGGTTGCATATTCATCTTGGCAGAAATTATAGCACTTTATTAGTGACTTATAGTGTATTTGTATTGTTTTGAGCGCTGCACTATCACGTTTTGCTCTCCTCCAATGATTAGACTTGCAATCATGCCCCTCCCCCCGCACAATGACATGCCCCCCCCCTCGCACAGCCATTTACTGGGAAGACCTGTTTCTCCTCCACCAGCCTTCTGAGCTCCTTCTGCAGTCAATAACAGAAGTTATGTGATTGCTTATAAAAAAAAAAAAAAGAAAAGCTATTTATAATGTTTTTTTTTATGTTTACACAAATGTTTTGCCTTTTATTTCTTTTTTTAACTGCATGGGTTGTTTTACAAGGTTTACACCCAGAGGGGATTTTTTTCTTAAAGTGGAGTTCCAGGCTTTTTTCAGTTTATTAAAAGTCAGCAGCTACAAAAAGTGTAGCTGCTGACTTTTAAAAAAAACAGCCACTCACCTGTCCCACGATCCAGCAATGCGGGCGCCTGAAGCCTCGCTCCTCTCCCCCCTCCTCTCCATGGTGCCATTATTGGAACTATGGGCTCCCTCCCGTGACAGCTTGTGGCTTCATGGCCGGGTGCTCACTGCGCATGTGCGAGTCGCACTGAGCTTTCTGAGTGGACAGGCAATCTTCTGGGACCTGTGACCTGACCCAGAAGTGGGAGGGGCTGCCTAGGGGGAGAGGAGGAGTCGCCTAGGCGGCCTGAAGTTGTAACGAGAAAGTGGGACAGGAAGTCCCTCTCTAAAGTGGGTACCCACTCCCCCCCACCCCCCCTCCAAAAAAAATTACATGCCAAATGTGGCATGTAAGGGGACGAGGAGTACTTAACCACTTAACGACCGCTCACTGTATATATACGTCGGCAGAATGGCACCGACAGGCACAATCACGTACAGTGTACGTGACTGCCTTTGTATAGTTGGGGGGTCCAATCAGACCCCCCTTCTATACAGTGAGCGGTCGTTATCCGTTGGGGAGCGATCCGGGATGAGGGGACGGCCGTTCGATTCCGGCCACCCCCCCGCGATCGCTCCCGGCAAATGAGAAAGCTTCCTTTGCTGTGTAGTGTTTACACAGGCAGAGGAAGTGATGTCATCTCTCATGCGGCGCTCACATATACCGAGCGCCGTACAAGAGAAGACACACAGGTTAGTGCACAAACAGTACACTGACACCAGGACACATAGGAACATAAATCGCCCCCCCAGATCACCCCCCAGCCCCCAGTCACAGTGTCACTGATTGCAGTGACCATTTATTTACTGATCACTGCAATCGGTGACATTTGTGACTGTAAAAGTGTCACTACAATTAGTTTAGGTCCAGTGTAGCCCCCTAACCCCCCCTAATAAAGGTTTAACCCCCTGATTAACCCCCTGATCACCCCCCAGATAACCCTTTCACCCCCTAGCACTGCTGTCACTAAGCGATCGTTTTTCTGATCGCTGTTGCCGATCGGTAGCCAGTTATTTTTTTTAGGTTCGCCGCAGGTTTTTATAGCGTCGGGTACCACCATATATTACCTAATAAAGGTTTAACCCCCTTGATCGCCCCCCAGGTAACCCTTTCACCCCCTATCACCACTGGGGCTAAGCGATCGTTTTTCTGATCGCTGTCTTATTGTCGGTGATGCCGATAGGTAGCCAGTTATTTTTTTTAGGTTCGCCGCAGGTTTTTATAGCGTCAGGTACCCCCATATATTACCTAATAAAGGTTTAACCCCTTGATCGCCCCCCCAGGTAACCCTTTCACCCCCTTTTGCCAGTGTCACTAAGCGATCGTTTTTCTAAACGCTGTATTACTTATGCTGGTGCCGATAGATAGCCAGTTATTTTTTTTAGGTTCGCCGCAGGTTTTTATAGCGTCAGGTACCCCAATATATTATCTAATAAAGGTTTTAACCCCCTAATTGCCCCTTGTTAACCCTTTCACCAGTGATCATCATATAAGTGTTACGGGTGACGCTGGTTAGTTAGTTTGCTTTTTATAGTGTCAGGGCACCCGCCGTGTATATAACCCAATAAAGGTTTAACCCCCTGATCGCCCGGCGGGTGATATCAATTAGGTTTTAGCGTCAGAGAGGGTCTGCGTCACACCCCAGGCAGTGTCAGGTTAGTGCCAGTAACGCTAACACCCACACGTGAAGCATACACCCCCCTTAGTGGTATAGTATCTGAACAGATCAATATCTGATCTGATCAGATCTATACTAGCGTCTCCAGCAGTTTAGGGTTCCCAAAAACGCAGTGTTAGCAGGATCAGCCCAGATACCTGCTGGCACCTGCGTTTTGCCCCTCCGTCCAGCCCAGGCCACCCAAGTGCAGTATCGATCGATCACTGTCACTTACAAAACACAACACACATAACTGCAGCGTTCGCAGAGACAGGCCTGATCCCTGTGACTCCAGTGCTGTAGGAGGTGATTTCACCACCACAGTTAAAAAAAAAAAAAAGCATATATGCCGAAGCATTGGGGCAGCAGGGGCGGAGGAGCGATTTTGCTCTTAATGCCGCATACATACGGTCGAAATTCCGACGGAGGCTTGCCCATGGAAAAGTCCGACCATGTGTGTGCGGCATAATTTTTGCGGGAGGATGCCCCAATGCTTCGGCATATATAAATGGTGCATGTATGCCCATCATTAGAAGTGGGTGGATGAATGGCGGTATTCTAATGGTGGGCATACCCACCGATCAATCCCTTTTTTCCGTTCAGCCAACAGGCTGCATGAAAAAAAAGATTACAATACATGTCCAACAAGGACCAGCAACGTACTGGTATGTTGCTGGACTTTGAATGGTTATACCAGATTGATGCCTGCGGGTTTAGGTATCATCTTGGTATCATTCTTTTCAGCCAGCGGCCGGCTTTCATGTAAAAGCAATCCTAGTGGCTAATTAGCCTCTGGACTGCTTTTACAAGCAGTGGGAGGGAATGTCCCCCCCCCCCCGGATATAAAAAGCGCCATTGGGAAATTGGGAAAGCATTTTATCACACCGATCTTGGTGTGGTCAGATGCTTTGAGGGCAGAGGAAAGATCTAGGGTCTAATAGACCCCAGTTTTTTCAAAAAAAGAGTACCTGTCACTACCTATTGCTATCATAGGGGATATTTACATTCCCTGAGATAGCAATAAAAATGATAAAAAAAAAAAAATATGGAAGGAACAGTTTAAAAATAAAATAAAAAAGCAAAATTAATAATAATAAAAAAATAAATAAAAAAAAAGCACCCCTGTCCTGCCCTGCTCTTGCGCAATGGCGAACGCAAGCGTCGGTCTGGCGTCATATGTAAACAGCAATTGCACCATGCATGTGAGGTATCACCGCGAAGGTCAGATCGAGGGCAGTCATTTTAGCAGTAGACCTCCTCTGTAAATCTAACGTGGTAACCTGTAAAGGCTTTTAAAGGCTTTTAAAAATGTATGTAGTTTGTCGCCAATGCGCGCTTGTGCGAAATTTTAAAGCATGTCGTGTTTGGTATCTATGTACTCAGCCCAAGATCATCTTTTTTATTTCATCAAACATTTGGGCAATATAGTGTGTTTTAGTGCATTAAAATTTAAAAAAGTGTATTTTTTCCCCAAAAAATGCGTTTGAAAAATCGTTGCGCAAATACTGTGTGTAAAAAAAAAATGCAACACCCACCATTTTAATCTGTAGGGCTTTTGCTTTAAAAAATATATAATGTTTGGGGGTTCAACATAATTTTCTTGCAAAAAAAAAATATGTTTTCATGTAAACAAAAAGTGTCAGAAAGGGCTTTGTCTTCAAGTGGTTAGAAGAGTGGATGTAAGCTTCCTAATGTTGTGTTTAAAATGCCAGAACAGTTCAAAACCCCCCCAAATGACCCCATTTTGGAAAGTAGACACCCCAAGCTATATACTGAGAGGCATGTCGAGTCCATGGAATATTTTATATGTTGACACAAGTTGCGGAAAAAAGACAATTTATTTTTATTTTTTATTTTTTTGCACAAAGTTGTTACTAAATGATATATTGCTCAAACATGCCATGGGCATATGTGGAATTACACCTCAAAATACATTCTGTTGCTTCTCCTGAGTACGGGGATACCACATGTGTGAGACTTTTTGGGAGCCTAGCCGCGTACGGGACCCCAAAAACCAAGCACCGCCTTCAGGCTTTCTAAGGGTGTAAATTTTTGATTTCACTTCTCACTGCCTATCACAGTTTCGGAGGCCATGGAATGCCCAGATGGCACAAACCCCCCCCAAATGACCCCATTTTGGAAAGTAGACACCCCAAGCTATTTGCTGAGAGGTATTGTGAGTATGTTGCAGATCTCGCTTTTTGTCACAAAGTTTTGAAAATTTAAAAAAAAAAAAAGAAAATTATTTTCTTTCTTCATTTTCAAAAACAAATGAGAGCTGTAAAATACTCAACATGCCTCTCAGCAAATAGCTTGGGGTGTCTACTTTCCAAAATGGGGTCATTTGGGGGGGTTTTGTGCTATTTTGGCATTTTATGGCCTTCAAAACTGTGATAGGTAGTGAGGAGTGAAATCAAAAATTTGTGCCCTTAGAAATCCTGAAGGCGTTGCTTGGTTTTCGGGGTCCCGTACGCGGCTAGGCTCCTAAAAAGTCCCACACATGTGGTATCCCCGTACTCAGGAGAAGCAGCAAAATGTATTTTGGGGTGCAATTCCACATATAACCATGGCATGTGTGAGCAATATATCATTTAGTGACAACTTTTTGTAATTTTTTTTTTGTCATTATTCAATCACTTGGGACAAGAAAAAAAATATTCAATGGGCTCAACATGCCTCTCAGCAATTTCCTTAGGGTGTCTACTTTCTAAAATGGGGTCATTTGGGGGGGGGGGGGTTTGTGCTATTTTGGCATTTTATGGCCTTAGAAACTGTGATAGGTAGTGAGGAGTGAAATCAAAAATTTGCGCCCTTAGAAATCCTGAAGGCGGTGCTTGGTTTTCGGGGGCCCGTACGCGGCTAGGCTCTCAAAAAGTCCCACACATGTGGTATATCCGTACTCAGGAGAAGCAGCAAAATTTATTTTGGGGTGCAATTCCACATATAACCATGGCATGTGTGAGCAATATATCATTTAGTGACAACTTTTTGTAATTTTTTTTTTTGTCATTATTCAATCACTTGAGACAAAAAAAAAAATATATTCAATGGGCTCAACATGCCTTTTCAGCAATTTCCTTGGGATGTCTACTTTCCAAAATGGGGTCATTTGGGGGGGTTTTCTACTGCCCTGCCATTTTAGCACCTCAAGAAATGAGATAGGCAGTCATAAATTAAAAGCTGTGTAAATTCCAGAAAATGTACCCTAGTTTGTAGACGCTATAACTTTTGCGCAAACCAATAAATATACGCTTATTGACATTTTTTTTACTAAAGACATGTGGCTGAATAAATTTTGGCCTAAATGTATGACTAAAATTGAGTTTATTCGATTTTTCTTATAACAAAAAATAGAAAATATCATTTTTTTTCAAAATTTTCAGTCTTTTCCCGTTTATATTGCAAAAAAAATATCGCAGAGGCAATCAAATACCATTAAAAGAAAGCTCTATTTGTGGGAAGAAAAGACGCAAATTTCGTTTGGGTACAACATTGCATGTCCGCACAATTTACAGTTAAAGCAGCGCAATGCAAAATTCTGAAAACACCTCTGGTCCTTTAGCTACAAAATGGTCCGGGGCTTAAGTGGTTAAAGCGGAAGTTCAACTTTTGGGAGGAACTCCGCTTTAACAAAAGTGGAGTTAAGCCTGGTACACACAGGTATTTTTTTGTTCAACACAGTGGACTGAACAAAAACTAAATAAATGTGGAGCTCGCTGTACTATGTGATTTTAGTACAGCGATCTCCCCGCTGAGCTATTGTATTCTCACAAAACACAGCGGTCAGCGCTTGCAGCCATTGGATGCAAGTGCTGATCGAATGCTGGTCGACTGCTGGTTTTCCAGCATGCCTGTTCGACAGAAGCCAGACGTTAGTGCTGTATACACTGGCTGAATGTTGGACAGTTTCTGTTGAATTGGCTGATATCTGTCTCATAAAGTTGTATAGTAAGTTGCTACTAGATAACTTGTTAGGTTAAACAATATTCATTGCAATATTACAATACCAGCTAATTTCATCAGCCTGCATGATGCAAGGGCTCAGATGTACCACAGCCCTCCAATTTATTTTGTGCAAAAAACAAAAAAAAATTCTGTGCATTTAAAAGCAAATACAAAGAAACCTAGTATGGATTAGACCATAATACCATCCTTGTTTATTCATCTACCTTTTCTAAAATAGATTTACAGGGATTTTATACCTAAAGGAAACATACTGAGAGAGATATGTAGGCCACTGCAAACTTCCTTCTAAAAATAATAGTTGCCTGGGTACTACCATGCTACGACTTTAAGAGAGGCCTTGAGAGGATGTCACTAATCTCCCTTAGGAAGTTCCTTGTTTGGTCTGTGAACTTGTTTAGTGAAGAGACAGCTCCTTAGGGTATGTGGCATTACAAGGGCACTTGAGAGGAGATCTGGAGCAGGGATCCTCAAACTACGGCCCTCCAGCTGTTGCGGATCTACAAATCCCATGAGGCATTGTAAAACTCTGACATTCAGACATGACTAGGCATGATGGGAATTGTAGTTCCTGAACACCTAGAGGGCCGTAGTTTGAAGACCCCTGATCTGGAGGTTTGGAGGCCATGTCTTGGATCTCTCTAGAGCACAGGTGTCAAACACAAGGCCCGCGGGCCGAATCTGGCCCTCCAGGCCATTTCATGTGGCCCTCACACCTCTCCTGCAGCTGCAGGAGAGCTCCAGCCCTTCTCTGCTCCTCCTCCAGACCCTTACTTTCTGCTTTCAAGCAATGCATCCAGCT
The DNA here is from genome assembly GCA_029206835.1 of Rana muscosa. Taxonomy (NCBI): domain Eukaryota; kingdom Metazoa; phylum Chordata; class Amphibia; order Anura; family Ranidae; genus Rana; species Rana muscosa. The sequence continues at coordinate 258,397,725 of CM055118.1, read as the reverse complement.
TCTTCCCAGCAGCAGCATAAGGAAAGGCGGGTGCACTGTGATGTAAGGGAGAGTGGGGGACTCAACTTCTGATGGTGGTGTGGCTCTTGACATCTAATGTAAGGTGAGGGGATGTGCTGGACATCTAATCTTACAGATACAACCGGCCCTTTTGAGGGCAATCATAATGTTGATGCGGCCCACGATGAAATTGAGTTTGACACCCCTGCTCTAGAGAGTGGTGAATAAGAAGTCGCCATGTAGTCAGTATCTGGGTTCTCCGAACCAGGAGCAGAATAGCATTGTTAACTGTGCTCCTTTGAGCATTCCTCTTTATTGTAGGGTTGAAGAGGAAGAAAATGTGGTCCTCTGTATGGAGTATGGCTCCTAGAATTCCAGTGGAAACTTCGATCTTAATATGATACTCATACTTTGAAGTGAAAAGTTGCTGTTGTTAATTCTGTGCATAACAGAATAATAATCCAGTAAAAAATTAAATAAAATTCAGACCTTCAATACAGTTATGTGGACATTGAACACTCTTTTACTTCAAAAAGAACACCTGGTCTAAAGATTATACAGTTACTTTAGAAGGGAAATGTCCAACAAGAAGTCAATAGTGCAGAGAGGGAGGAGACCACTCGAGAAGCAACTGGGGCCAGAAAACCTAGGTGCAATCAGACAACTTGAAGTCCTTCCTGTGAGAATTTGAAGAAAGGGATGGTTGATCTGCTGGGAATATGGGAATGTGGGAGAGGCAGGGATGAAATGCCCATAAAACTGAGGCTAGCCTAGTGATGTCCTGTACGTGGCAAACTGGGCAAGCACTAAGGGAGAGCTTAGCTGCATCAGGCCTAGTGAGGTTTTGCCCATGGTAAAGAAAAGCAAGTAGCATTGGGCACAGCACATACTTGCAGAGAAGCATCCCTTCTACCTATTATACACAGTTCACCCAGGACAAAAAAAAAAACACTAGGTGGTATCATATCAATTGTAAGATCAGCTGTACTATCAGCAAAACAAGAAAGAATAAGGTGCATTTAAAAGCTTGAAACAAGGAACATACATGGGAAAATAAGATTGAGTTATGGGGTATGGTCAAAACCAGAAAATACATTATGGACAAATTGGAGGGGGAGATCATTGGGATAAAAATATGGTATATAGTAAGAATAATATTAGTCATTTTCCCTCAGTTGCAGTGCTCTATTCACTGACAAGGTAGGTTGCAGCAACTACTCCCCCATCGGCTGAAGGCCATGGCTAGTATATGCCGGAAGGTTATTTCATCAATCTCTTCCTTGTAATCCAGCGTCCCCCATCGGCTGAAGGCCATGGCTAGTATATGCCGGAAGGTCATTTCATCAATCTCTTCCTTGTAATTCCATGAAATCACTGAATCAGAGGGGTTGGCACTACTAGTCCAAGGAGGATTCCATAAAATGTCCACAAGCGCTTGAAAGTGAAGCCTCCAGGACTAAGAAGTCACATATGGAACAACATAATTTCCAGGGAAGGTTCCAAATTGCTGTGTTCTCCAGCAGATACCTGAGAAAGGGAAATATGAATGGCATACACATTCCGTTGATATACTGTCAGGATCTTTTATTCCAGTTCAGAGTCACTTACCTACATACCACCCGTCCTCACACTGCTGTGTCACAGTCACCACATCCCCTGCCAGCAACTGCAGCTCATCTGAGTTATTAGGAGAGAAAGGAAATACTGCTCGGTACCTAAAAACAGCAAGAAATTATATTTCTTGATTAACATCTTCAGTAACATAACCCTACACACATGATTGGTACCATGATTGGTACCACTGTAAAATAATGAAAAGGACATCAATCCCTGATCTTTAAATTTTACTAACGACTCAACTGTAACTGTAACTCAACTGTAAAGATTTGGCTACAAAAGGCTATCAGAAGTAGTCACCGGTATTGCCTGTGTTCTTCATGCAGGTGATTACTGACTTGCCATGCATTCTTCTTCACTGTGCTCTGTGTAGAGTCTGTCATCTTAGTATTGGAGAATATTTTTCTACCTCATGTCAGGGGTGGCGATGGGTTGTCTTGTTTGCCCGCCCCCCCAAATATACAGCACCAGCCGCCACTGCTCTGATGACTACTAATCTGATGTGGGTTAAGTTCATAAGTAGCAGGAGAGGTGCAGAAAGCACAGATCCACAGAACAGATGGAGCAAAAGCAAGGAGATCCTTGCACTGCAAATGCTCAAAACACACCTTCCCCTCCAGCAAGAAGAAAAGTAAGCAGCACAGTAGACATCACTAAATCTCACTTCAAACTTCCCAAGACTAGTAGTCACAGGCAGCTATGCTTAGCTAGTCCCACACTGCAGATTTACAGCTACGAGTCTAGAGTCACAGGAACTGAACTGCTATTTTTTAGGATGAATTAAAGGCCAAAGGTACATTTTCAGCCTACTGTTTAGGAACAATTACCATTTCTGTATGTTCCCTATAGGATAGTAGATATGCACTTTTTAAGTTCAGGACCACACAGGCTTTGTTTTATCAGAAGCTGCATCATATTAATTATATATTTATTCCCTTTATTGCGTATTAAAGTGAGCCAGTTTAAAGCTGACGTTTAGCCATAAAAATAAAATATTCTATATAGATTTAGTAAATTAACTTACCTGTAATGAAGGCTGTACCATGTCATGCAGGCAGCTGGACCTTGTAGAAATCTTTACTGCAGGGATGCCCAATCCTCTTCCTGTCTCTAAACTTCCTGTGCTGCAAGGTTAATCGCTTTAGGTCTTCTGTGAAGCTCCCGATGAGAACCCACCCTCTCCTCTCACTTCCTCCATTGAGAAACTTTTTTTTTTTCACTGCTTTTACTGCCTGTAACACAATCTAGGATTGATGGAGAGTCTGATACAATATTCTCTCCCCCATTTACAGATCGAGTTTTACAGGTAACAACAGGAAGCAGATCCCCATGTGGAAGTTTTTCCCAGCAGCTTCAGAGAAGACCCAAAGCATATTAACCCTGCTGTGCCAGAAGTTCCAAGAAATTAAGAGGACAGGCTACCCCTGCACAGAAGGTTTTTACTGGTTCCACCTGTTTGAACGATGTAGGACATACTTCATTACAGTTAAGTTAGGTCACAAAAGCGATAGAGAATGTGTTTTTTTCATGGCTCAGCTTTAATTATGCCAAACTGGCAATATAAGTGCAAAGCAAGCACCCAAAGCTGACTGTCGATACCTTTTATATCTTTTTGACTTCAATAGGACACAAGCCCAGGGCATTCATAGAGAGTACTGTATGTTGAAGCACCCCGAATTACCTGCTGCCTACTAGACTTGTGCACAACGGAAAAATTCGTTCCGTTTCGGTTCGTTTCTTTCCGGTCCTGTTGATTCGTAATCATTCGTAATTTTGCTAGACGGGATTTTTCGTGTTCGGACTCATTCGTATTTTTGCAAGCGACATTTTTCGTTGAATTTTTTGTTGCTTTATAATTCGTACTTTCGGTAGAGTACGTTGTTTTTCGTTGATTCTGGACACAACTCCTACTTTCGTAACTTTTTTTGGGTTCGTTGATTCGTAATTTTCCGTGTCTCTCTCACAACGACGCTGCCTATTATGCCTAACGTGCTTCGAATGGATTTGTACTTTTCTAAATACATAGCGGTTATTTGTAACGATTCGAAATCTCGTATTTTACTTTCGTTTTTTACATGTGGCTATAGGCTCCGCCCCTGTACACCATTTTGAGAGGGTTCAGCACGGTGAGGGAGAAGCAGAGAGCAGAGCAGAGCGTTATTGTGCTTCGAATGGATTCGAAATCTCGTATTTTACTTTCGTTTTTTCATGCGGCTATAGCCTCCGCCCCTGTACACCATTTTGAGAGGGAGTTCAGCACGGTGAGGGAGAAGCAGAGAGCAGAGTGAGTGTTATTGTGCTTCGAATGGATTCGTACATTCGTAACTTTTTTTATAACGAATTATGCCGAAGACCTTCGGGCATTCGCTATTTTGCGGTTTAATTTATTTCGGATTCGGTTTTATTCGTAATTGCTCTGTTCGGAAATTCGAATGCTTCCGAATGTCCGAAAGTTGCTAAATTCGGACGAATTTCGATTCGTTACGAAACGAATTGCACAAGCCTACTGCCTACCCCCAATGCCTTGGTGTGCAACCCCTAGGTTCTTGGAAACCATCCCCAATGCAGTGTGGGTGGTTTGTGGATGTGATTAGCGGTATGCCTGCTTGATTCTTTAAAAAGCTTAGATATGCATGTGAGTTCTTGGAATTCCCACACCATGCTTAAGACTTGTTTAAATAAGCTAACGCAACTTGTAAGCTATGGGTGCTCCAAATATCACTAAGAAATTAGGTAAATGGTAACGCTTCTATCAAAAACGAAAAAAACGGTATTTGGTGTCGATAATCTTTATTATGCATAGGCTGCAATGTAACATCTAAAGATTTAACTTAGTGAACGCCCCTACCAATCAAATGTCCTATTATGCCCACATTTGCTAAACGACAAATTTGTAGAGTTTGTAGCTAGACCTAAAACACAAAATGATTTAGCCCAAAATGGAAGAATCTCTCTAAAAAAAGTCTCCTCACCCAAAGGGATCTGAAAGACAGCTAACAAGTATGACGGATATTCCCTATCATCCATATGTCTTAGGTTCTAACACAACTTACATAGTCCCCTGGAGCTGCTGCAGTTTATTGGATGCAGGTGCCTTGACAACGCATGGTTTTTCTCTGAGTGTGACACCATCCGAGACCTGATAAGGAAAATAATTTAATTGGTTTAATATACTGTTTATGTAGTGAAGCAGTTTTAAAATGATCACTGGAGTTTTTTTACATCCTGGCACATGTAGTGGCAGACTCAGGCACCCGGCCATGTCTGGCCATCCATGTCTGGCCATCCATGTCCTCCATTGTCCTGCAAAGGGACAGTGTGCTATATGCTTGTTTTAAAAAGATTGTAGTAGAACAGAAAAAAAAATGCAAGAAAAAATTTACAAGTGAGTTGTTCAGCCTCAGATGTCAAACAGGAAGGTTTTTTTTTTTAGAATCTCTGTTTCACTCTAGAAGCCAAGGAACATGTATGCATGATTATGTTGTATTTACACCAGGGATCAACACAATCTAAGACCTTCCAGTAATGAACTCCAGCATGCCCTAACATGTGTTCGATATAGACATACTATAGTAGTTATCAAAAAAGGCTGTCATATTAACCATTTGTGCTGAGAAAAGTTGTTTTTAAAGCTGAACTCTGGGCACAAATCTTTTCATTTAAAAACATTCCACTATAAGTATAAATCTTCTTTAGGTTCACCAATTGCCTTTGTAGACCCAATTATTACCTTGTAAAAGCAGTGCTGACATCATCATTGTGCTGCATATAACCTGTGCTGAGAGCAGAGCTGTGGGAGGGACCCCTAGCAGATCCATCCACTACAGGCTGTATGCAGAAAAGGACAGGAAGGGGCGGATACTAGACCAGTCACCCTGCTCAGAAGAGAGAGCAGCAGTGCCCAGTCTTTATTATAGGAAGCCCCTACACAAAGATAAAGCTTCACACTGGATTACTGCACAGATCTGGAAGAAATATATAAGTAACTCAAGAAAGAATTAACATGCCTCTTGTATTTAGACAATATTAGCTTATCCCGGAGTTCAACTGTTATGCCTCGTACACACGACCGGTTTTCCCGACGAGAAAACTGCCATTTTTTAGATTGGTCTGGAAAACCGGTCGTGTGTATGCTCCATAGCAGTTTTCCCGACGAGAAAACTGCCTGCAAAAAAATTAGAACCTGCTCTATTTTTTCCCGTCGTGTTACCCGTCAGTCTTTTTCTCGTCACCACACCCGCTCGTGTGTATGCTTTTCCGAGGGGGTAAAAAAAAACGCGCATGCTCATAAACAATTCGCATGCGCGGAAGCATAGAACGTAATTTTGTTGGCTCGTTGTAGTCTTTGACGTCACCGCGTTCTTGACATTCAAAATTTCAGCAGTCTTTTGTGTGACTGTGTGTATGCAAGGCAGGAATCCCGTCAGGAAAAACATTGTTTTTTTTTCCTGCTGGGAAAAATGGTCGTGTGTACAAGGCATAAGTCTAAAGCAAATGTATAGTCAAACTTTTTTATAGTTTTGGAATTAACAGAATTGCTATCAAGTTTTTATTGCGGTCTGTGTCCCTGCTAGATAGATTCACTCTTCTGTTTCTCTTTTTTGACCACTGTCAAAAAAACAAATATATAAACTTTCACTGCTCTATTCAAACTTTGGCTTGGTTCACACCTATGCAGCTTGCTTTTGATCCGTTTCTGCAGTACTTTTTGCTGGGCGTTTTGCTTTTTTGAACATGCAAATTTAGTTTTGCATTTTTTATGCTATTTTCTTTCCGACCAATTTGTTGTTGGATAGATTAAAAAACACGTGAATTGTGGCAAAATCGCAGTAAAATTGCAGCAAAAACACACTATATGTTTTTCTGCAGCTTCTCCATTGAAATCTGTTGAACCAAAAAAGCAAAAAAAGCACTGTTTTGCGTTTAATAAAAGTCCTTGACTCTTTCCAAAAATGCCACAGCTGAAAAAAGCATTAATGTGAACGTGTCCCATATGAAGAAATGTTAAATGAACTGCAGTGCGTTTCTGTAAAACACATAAAAAAAAAGCATAGGTTTGAACCAAGCCAAAAACAAAACCAAATTTTCTGCTCCTAACAGACCTGAATGGCCAATTTCCAGGCCTCAAGCACTGGCACATGGAGCAGGGAGGAACTTTTTAAGTCCTGTAAAAGATTCAACTTTTATAAAGTCAAAACTGGGAAGTCTCAGGGTGTTCTGGCTGAAAATTGGAGTGGCAAAGAGCACGGGATAGGCAAATAAGGGCAACCTACGAGCCTGTAGTTCCAAAACTTGTTACCGTGCCCCGTATGGGCAAGTATGGGTAAACTTTTTATGATGGACAGTTTTTTTGCCAAGTAATACCTTAGTTGGCTTACTTGTGTCACAAACTACCTTCTCCTTTCTATGAAACCAGATTCCTCTTTCCTTTCAGCCATATAGCACTTGAGCACCGACATTGAGAATCTGGTTTCTATAGAGAACAGGTCCTCCCCTCAGTCTATGTCTAAGTTGAGAGTCATTGTATTAGATGTTGTTAGTACTGACCTGCACTATAGGCTTTGTACCTTTCATTGCCTTAACTTGAGGGATCTCCTTCTTTTTCTCCAAAGGCCCATCTTTGATCTGCACATAGTTTGCTGGAAACAGACCAAGACGTGGAGAACCTTCAACTCGCCCTTCAAACCACCTACCATCCACCCTGCGAGTTATGGAGACAAGCTGACCCTGTTACAGAGACAACAAAAAAGGCACATTGACACACATACAGGGACCAACACAGTTAGGGGGATCTGAGGGGGTACATTACATGCAGGGATTAGACTGATCACAGACTGAATACAGTATTATTTGTACATGAGCACACAAACAAATACATCCTTTTATGTTTAGTGTGTTACAAGGGTGACCCATACAATACCAGTAACACACAGAGCTGAATTTCTGTATAGCCAACATAGGCCTAGGCCATGACCAGGGCCAGTAGGGCTGCCAGGGGCCACACGCTGCCGCCCTACTATGCCCTGAGCTGCCCGCCATGGTGGAGGTTGAGGATCAGCAACCAAACTTCTGTCTTTTGGTAAGTTTTGAATTTTAGCCAATTAACACATGAGGACATATATATATATATATATATATATATATATATATATATATATATATATATATATAAAACACACATACAGTATATATATCCAATACAGAGGGGGGGTGCCCCCAGCTATCATATATGTAAAATACATATTTTGTAGGGTAAGTCGTTAGTAAAAGTACAAACTACCTTGGTTACAGATGCCCTTCATTCATTATATCAGACATTTCTAAACTATGTCAGCTGAAAATTGGCCAACTTATGCACATTGCATACTTTTCTTTCAAATAAAAACTGTTTATTATATTTAATGTTTAACTATACAGTAAAACCTTGGTTTGAGAGTAACTTGGTTTGAGAGCGTTTTGCAAGACAAGCAAAACATTTTTTTATAAATTTTGCTTTGATATACAAGCAAAGTCTTGATATACAAGTAGCATCATGTCACAACTGAGTATAAAACAGAAGAGAGGTGTAGTGAGTGTAGCAATATGGTTACATTTATTGAAGGTACAACATTTAGAAACTCACATGGTTGATCATTAAAACAGGCATATCTAAGTATGCAGGCATCCGGGGTAAAGCTGTCCACATAGACCATCCTCCTCACCGCCATCAATGTCATCTCTTCCATGCTGTGCTCCACGAGCGTTTCAAGCCTTGCTTTCAGATAGCTCTACTGCAGGGTAGACTTCCTGGTCACGATTGCAGACCGATTTTTCCCGGATGCCTGCATACTTATGTAGCGCCCTGCTCCTGTTGACCAGACGCTATTGTGTAAATTTAGTGGGTCATCTGAATTGTACATAGTTCAGAACGTAATGTTAATGGCTAAATTGGCCTCTGTTCCAGCTTTGGCTGTGTTGAGAGCATTTCCCACTGTCACCGGTAGGTGTCGTTGTCACCACCGGCCAGTGTTGGAAATACAACAGGCTGGAGTGTATTGGGTGTCCCTCCCCAAAAACAGCCCAGTGGGAGTGTTTTACCGCTGTGCATTCTGGGAGAGGATACTTAAGGGGCAGATGCCATTTTTCTCTCTCTCTGACCTCATGGCCCGTCTGGCCTAAGGTATGTGACAACTCCTCTTCTGCCTCGGGGCCCTGCTGGCCCAAGGCTATGTTACTTTAAGTAGGTCAAGAAGTCTGTCTGGGGCCTACTGGTTCGGGGATGGTCCTGTGCTGTCTTGCCTGCGGGAAGAAGCCGAGCAATTGGAGGATCCAGGGGAGGACTCTTCTTGGAGAGGACCGAGCAAAAGGCTGGTATCTCAAAAAGAGCCTGGTGACTCAATTGGAGGATGCATTCTAACCAATCTACCTCACAGTACTGCCGGATGGGCTTAAAGGATTTTGGTACTGTGTAGCTGTGTTCGCTCAAGCAATTACAGATTTCCAAATCCTATGGCAGAGTATTGTTCAACAGTTAGTACTATCATCAAGTCTGTGGCAGAGACTTTTGTTCGTGCATCATTCCGGCTGCTAGGCCAGTGAGAGAGGTCTATCCGGGTGACAGCAAGTGTACTTGTCTGCAGGATCTCAAGTTCCTCAGTGATCTACACAAGGTATCTGAATTCCCCTAACCCCCCATCCCTCTATTGCTGCAAGTTGTGTTCAATAAAAAGCATTGGAAAAAAGACTAAGTGACTGGTGCATGCATCTGTGGGCACATTGCCCAATTTAGAGCCAAGCAAGTTTTGATACGTTGAACTGTGGGGTAACGGCAGGACCCAAAAATAACCAACAGCTCCTACGGGGGTAGTGCTACACTTAGATGTCCCTCTTTTAATTATCAACTATGTGAGTTGCTAAATGTTGTACCTTCATTAAATGTAACCATATTGCTACACTTATGCCGCGTACACACGATCGGAAAATCCGACAAGAAAACCATGGATTTTTTTCAGACGGAATGTTGGCTCAAACTTGTGTTGCATACACACGGTCACACAAAATTCCAACCGTCAAGAACGCGGTGACGTACAACACTACAAGGAGCCGAGAAAAATGAAGTTCAATGATTCCGAGCATGCGTCAAATTGATTCAGAGCATGCGTTTTTTTTGCACGTCGGAATTGCATACAGAGGAATTGCATACAGACGATCGGAATTTCCGATAAGAACTTTTCTTGTCGGAAAAATTGAGAACCAGCTCTCAAATTTTTGCTGTCGGAAATTCCGACAGAAAAAGTCAGATGGAGCCTACACACGGTCGGAATTTCTGACCAAAAGCTCACATTGAACTTTTCTTGTCGAAATTCCTGAACGTGTGTACGCGGCATTAGAGGTGCCTCTCTTCTCTTTTATACGCTGTAGCTCCTGCTGGGTTTTGCTTTTAATCCCCTTGTGGAGGCTTCAGCCTCGTACACACGGCCGAGAATCTCGTCAGGAAAAAACCCGTCGTTTTTCCTGACGAGATTCTTGACAAGAATCTTGTCCCGGCCGAGTGTACACACGCTCGATTCAAAAGAACCGCCGTTCTTTTGAATAGAACGAACGCAGTGACGTCATCGACTACGACAAGTGTGCACTCGTCACATTCTATGCCCCCGCCGCCATCTTGCTACACCCTACCTATGCCTAGGAAGCTACCGCGCATTTGTCAAATTCATTTTGAGCATGCGCGGGTTTCCACGGCGACAGGTAAGCATACACACTCTCGGGTTTCTCGTCGGGAAATAGGCCGACGAGAATCTCGACGAGAAAATAAAGAGCAGGTTCTCTATTTTTCTCTTTGAGATTCTGGCCAGTTTTCTTGACAAGAAACCTGAAAGCCTCGTACACACATACGGTTTTCTCAGCAAGAAAGCTCTCCCGGCAGTTTTCTTGTCGTTTCTTGATGAGAAAAACGGGCCGTGTGTACGAGGCTTTCCATTTTTGGATGGACATTTTATGGTTACACAACCTATTAAATTGCTATAAACTTTTTATATGGAATATAAACTGAAGGATTTATGAATAAATGGTTGTGGAACAAATTATTTGAGTTTCCATTATTTCTTATGGGGAAATTTGCTTTGATATACAAGTGCTTTGGATTACATGCATGCTTCCGGAATGAATTATGCTCGCAATCCAATGTTTTACTGTATATAAATGACGGCAGTTTTTTTGTTATTGTAATTAATTTAAGTTACTGTATAGAGATCTGTTTTCACTTTGACCTTAGGCCTCATGCACACTGGACGTTTTTGGACGTTTTTACAGCTGCTGTTTTTGGCTTCAGATGTTTTTTTCTACAGTCAATAAACTCTCCAGCATGTTATTCTATGTGTCCATTCACACATAGGCTGTTATCAACTATTTTTGGCTGGAAAAAAAACCCAAAACGAGTGGGTTCTGAGAGGTGTTTTAAGCTGTAAAATGCTCCAAATTTTTTTTTTTTTAAATGCATAAAAACGCAGATAAACGCTCAAAAAACGCAGCTCACCAGCATTTAACGTTTTTGATCCATTGAAAAAAAAAGCTAAAAAATTCAAATGCTGAAAAGCACTATTGCAAAAACTTTAAAAAACTCACTGCAATGCTAATGGCGTTTTTAAACCGTTAATACAATGTCCAGTGTGCATGAGGCCTAAGGGTCCATTCACAATGGGCTTAAAAATTGCTGTTTCTACAAGAGTATTGTGTTTTGCCTGTAGAAGCAGCTCAATGTTATGTGTCCATGTACATTAGGACGATTAGAGGCATATTTTAAGCTCAGCGTTTAGAGGCAGGAAAAAAGAAAACACCTTCTAGTTTGCGACACTGAATGGAGCTTTCTGGCAGAAAAAAATACACTAAACACTCTAAAACTCTCCTAAACTCCTGTACAAACACGCTCTATGAGCATTTCTTTTTTTCTGCCAGGAGAACTGGCATTTTTTTAGCCCAGTGTGCATGGACCCCTATCAAGCAAGTTCTGTTAATCAGTGTAAAAAACAAAACAAAAAAAAACAATCCATCATAATTCTTGGTGACAAAAGCTTCCTTTTTGGTGCATACTTTTTGTATTTGGCCTTATATCACATAGAGCAGAGTATATACTAAACAAGAGGGTACATATAATATAGAGCAATTTATATATTGTGCAGGTTTTAGTGGTAATACTGTATGTGGGATTTTTCTGCTGAATTCCCAGTTCACTTCTACAGAACATTCGGAGATTGGATTATGACTATGGCTAATGTTTTAAAAGATATGCTATATTAAGGGTCTCGGTTCTGGTTGGATGGGGGTTAGGTGAGGAGTGCCAAAATAATTGGTATTGCCTCTAAATTCCTGTAGGTATGTTAGCAGCCAAATACCATTCTAACTGCATTTGACTTTAATCACACATCATTAAAGGATCTATTTATAAAATATAGGGAAACTATGAAGGCTTCATTATCCCCGCTAGATCCTCTCAGATCCTTCTGCTTTTACTGTCAACATCCCTAGCAGTTAAAGCATGGCTAAATGTTATACTTAGCAATACGTAGGTCTGTAGTGGTGGACACGAGAGGCAAGAGGCAACAGCCTGCTAAAAAAGCAATAGACAAGCAGTTGAAAAATTGTCACGTTCATACAGACCTCTATAGCAATACCCCCGTAGCGGGCCGCTGGTTTAATTTTGGGCCTTGCACGTTACCCTCACTGTTCCATATGCTCGTCTCAGGGGTTCTCCTTGAAGAGTTGTCCAGAATAAAGCCCCGTACACACGGTCGGACTTCCATCGGACTCTTCCGTGGATTTTTGTCCGAACGAAGTTGGTTGGGAACACCCATAGCATACACACGCTCGGACTTTTCTGCAAACTTTCTTAAAACTTCTTACAACATCACGTGTTTTTTCTGCTCTTTTCTGATCTTTACTGCCACCCTTTGGTCAACTTCTGCTATTGTTGGTTGATTTCAACATTAGCTGTTTTGTCCATCGGACTAAAGTCTGATGGTTATCTGTACACACGGACGGACTTTGCTCCATCGGACTTTTGTTGGGCAAAAGTTTGTCCGTTTGCAGACCCAACTTTTGTCCGATGAAATCCAAAACCAAACAAAAAAAGTTTGTCCGATGGAGCGTACACACGGTCGGATTGTTGGTCCAACTTGCTCAAAACGAAGTTTGTTGGGCAAAAGTCCGACCGTGTGTACGGGGCTTTAGTTTGCACCAACACAAAAGTCTCTTTCAAGGGTTTATTTGAAATAAAGTTTCCAACAGAGGGGATAAAGGGATAGGGAGGACTCAGGTACCTTAGTTGTGAATCATAAGAGTTTTTCCTAGGTCCAGAAGAACAACTGTCTCCACACTGGACTCAGCAAATACCGGATAGGCCCAATCTCACTGGCCTAGTAGCCAATGTACAGCTCGATCACATATAGTCTCTGCCACAGACTTGGTGCAAATAGAACAGTCTCTGCCACAGACTTGGAGTAACCTTTACTTGGGTTACCTTCTGAATGAAGAACCCAACTCTCAGTGCCAGCACTTCCAGCCGTTCCTGCAGCACTGTGAGGTAGATCACGATCTGGATGCATCCTCCAATTGAGTCCTCAATTGCTTGGTCCCTTCCAGCAGGTAAGGCGACACAGTAGGCCCCAGCAACTCCTGGGCCTACCCGTCAGTAACGAAGCCTCAGGCCAACATGGCCCCAAGGCGGAAACTGCCAACACTTCCCTGAGGCCATGAGGGCCCTAAGGTGGGGACCGAAGACACGACCCCAAAATCTCCTTTTTGCCCTAATGGCGTCTGTTACTTAAATACCCCCCCCAGCATGCACAGCGGGTTCACCACGCCCCCTGGGCTGCTTGCTAGGAAAGAGGTACCCAATACGCCCAGCCTATAGCCTTTCCAATCCTGACCAGCGGTGGCAGCGACACCCACTGTCAGGAGGGAAATCACACAACCAGCTGAACTGAAACAGAGTGTAATTTATAACCCAATCCCTCTGAGCCAAACTATTGCTCAGATAACTATAATTTAACATATAGCGCACACTCATTGGGAGCAGGGCGCTACACCTCTAAAGTACCAGGTTTTTATACATCTGCTAATTTGTTGCTCCCTTCCATGAACCTATAGGGAAGAAAAATCTGGGCTGTGTGCAAAACTGGTTTCCTTTTTCTGGCTAGGAGTGAAGCACTTTGACAGGGTCTTGGTAAGGTGATGGAGGGGCCAGCATGAGACACTCTTTGGTGGTGAACTGCTGTCTGCTGTTATGTGTAATTATGTTTAGGACATTAGACAGCGAGCTCTGGGACTGATGTGATTGTCTCGGTGCATTCTGCAATATTATATTACACGGTATAATAGTCTAGTGCTGGGAAGAAAAGGGAGTGTAGGTACTCAGAAACTCAGGAGGTTGGACTACGCAATTAAAAATGTATTACTCTGGATTAAGAATCTAGAAAAACAAGTTGGGTGTCTGAACTTTGTTTCATACGTAGAGGTGTGTTTGGCAGCACAGTTTCTCTGCACGCATCTGATCAGAGTCTCACCATTGCTTTATGTACATGGAGATGAGGCCAAACCTATAACAACAAGCCTGATATGTACTCTACCAGAGTCTCCTGTGCTACCACACAAATTGTGAACCAAATTAAATAAATAATAGAAATGATTTCTGCAGCTGTTGTCATGTGTTCCCACACCAAAAAATGAAATGAAATAAAATCAAATAAACAAAACTAGACCATATACATAGCATATAAATCTCTTTCAAATGCATGAATAGATCCGTGTGACAAAAAAAAAATACTATCTGAATATCTTCCATCCCAAAAGATAAAGTACCAAGTCCAAAATACAGTGTAGCACCCACTTATATGCAAATGATAATAAATAATGAAAAAAAATTATAGTGAAAAAAAGCGTATATATATTAATAGTCCACCTCCTTTTTCTTCCATCTCAATTTGAGTCCATAAAAAATGAAACATGCACCAGTGAATATTCTAAATGAATCCCCACCACAGTGTGCTTTTTCCACCTTCCAAACAGGCTGCTTACCTCAGATTTCGACCTTTTGAAAATTAGGTCAATATGTGCCTTGCCCTTTAAAAGGGCTTTGTCTCCATGCAAACTTTCATCTGTGTCTTTCTCCACATTTGAACACCTTTCCTCCTAAAGTAGCTCAAAAGAACAAAAAGGCCCCGTGGTGGTCCTATACACTCCCTAATCTACACCCGACTAGTCTAGGACTCTAAATTTAATTTGACCCCATCTCCAGAATGGGGGACCCTCCTTTCTCTTTCCCACTCCTTCTCTGCTTCTGGGCCTCTTGCTCGCTGCTCTGTTCTACACCCCCCTACCCCACACACTGTTGTGCGTGCTTTTCTGTTTTATTTTATTTATTTTTTTATTTTTTGCTTGTGTTTTGTTTTGTTTTTGGTTGTTTGTTTTTAATTTTTTTTCTCCCCCCCCCCCCCGTTCTGGGGACAACTCTGCTCCCCCTTGTCTGCCTTAGCCCCTGGGTCTCAAGGCTCAGGCATAACGCACTGACCCTCGGCCCTGGCTGGTGAGTCGGTGTCAGTTTATAATCTGTACCCTAATAATACATACTGTATTTATTGGCGTATAACACTCACTTTTTTTCCCTGAAAATAGAGGGTAAACTGTGCCTGTGTGTTATACGCAGGGGGCTGTGGAAAGTTTTTTTCCTGAAACTTCCCTCTTAAAGTTAAGGTGCGTGTGATACGCCGATAAATACGGTATTTTATCATGTACTTTTACGTGAACTCCTTTATGTTTCATGTCCATATCCCCCTGCGTGGGAATTTGTTATCTGTTTCCCTTTTTTTATATCTCAATAAAAAACATTGTACCAGAAAAAAAAAAGAACCTCATTGCGCAATATATCAGCTATCAGATCAATTTGTTAAAACAAAGGGTTAAAATCTTACTCACAAAATGACTGCACTTCATCAAGTGCGCATAGAAACGATTGTCTTTTTAAACAAACATTTCCCCGTTAAAGTTAGACTTTGGCTTCAAATACCAGCCAAGATGGCCAACTTCTGGTTCCCGTCATCACTTCCTGACGTCATCCAGCCATGCCCTTGATGCGTTTCGTCATCCAATCATGACTGCTTCTGCAATCGTTTCTATGTGCACTGGATAAAAGTTCAAAAGTGATGTAATGTATTGCATTGTATTTGTATTGTATTTTCGGACGAAAACTATACTGAATAAACGAAAATTGTACGATCTGGTATCGTACGGGAAAAATTTACGAGTCCCTTTGGGTTGTGATCGGCTTTCGAAGGCTGTGTAATAACCATTAGATTTTCGTACGATCTCTTCAAAAGTATTATTTTTAATTTGATCTTCTGATCATGTGTACTTGGCTTAACATTGGTATTCAGGACAGTTAGACAGATTGAATCTTCCTAATAGGGACCTCCAAGCAGTAGACTTTCCTTAATGAAATTGACCTAATATGACTATGTGACCATATGAAGGCATAACATACATTGTGCCCTAGTTAGAAGAACTGAGGAGATGTGATTACTGTATCTTTATGTCCTAATTGTATTAGTTTAGCCACTTCTTGTACACTGTGCGTCAAACATAAGAATGGGAGTGTTTCTTTATTAAACTAAAATGTCAAAAATGTAATGGCTCATTGAAAACCACTCTGGCATGGACTGTATTGATTCATTGACCAATGTTGCACTAAAGACAGTTCAGCACACACAACACATCATTCACTGTGCAAACATATAAACCTATTGCAGGACAATTTTATGGTCCAGTTTATTGAGGCCCCAACTAGGAATGATGCTCTGTTGGACCTGGTAATCTCAAACCATGCAGAGCGTATTACTAATGTTCAGATAAAGGAACACCTGGGTAGCAGTGACCATAACATGATTTCATTTGATGTTAGTTGTAAGCAAAAATCACATACAGGAAAGATAAAAACACTTAATTTCAAGAGAGCAAATTTTCCAAGGATGAGTGCTGCTCTCCAGGACTTAGACTGGGAAGGAATATTGGCATCCATGGGCACAGAACAGAAATGGGAATTCTTCAAAAAGACTGTTTGGGAACTCACTGCAAAGTATATTCCCATGGGCAATAAGTTTAAAAGGCTAAAAATAAAACCTATGTGGCTCACTGACAAAGTTAAAAAAGCTATAAACTATAAGAAAAGAGCTTTTAAAAAAATATAAAAATGAGGGAACACTAGTGTCATTTAAATGTTACAAAGAATATAACAGGATATGTAAAAAGGAAATCAAGGATGCAAAAATTCAAAATGAACGACAGATTGCAAAAGACAGTAGGACAAACCCCAAAAAATTCTTCAAATATATTAATAGTAAAAAGGTCAAGTCTGAGCATGTAGGCCCTTTACAAAATAATCTAGAGTGGGTGACTGGGGACAAAGAGAAGGCTAATTTATTAAATACTTTCTTCAGTTCTGTGTATACAAAGGAGCATGGGGGAGCTCATGTCCAAAATGGGGGTGGTAGTGACACAGCCCCAAATCCACAATGGCTCAAAAGTGATATGGTCCAGAAATATTTAGATGGAATAAAGGTGGATAAAGCACCTGGACCAGATGGCATACACCCACGGATCCTAAAAGAATTGAGCTCTGTAATTTCAAAGCCATTGTATTTAATTTTTAGGGACTCATTAATGACAGGAATAGTACCACTGGATTGGCGCAGGGCCAATGTGGTGCCTATATTTAAAAAGGGAATTAAGTGTTTACCAAGTAACTATAGACCTGTTAGTTTAACTTCTATAGTTGGGAAAATACTGGAGAGATTAATAAAAGACCACATAGATGAGTTCTTGCTGGAAAAAAACTATTTAAGCAACAGACAGCATGGATTCATGAAAGACAGAAGTTGTCAAACAAACCTGATTTCTTTTTATGAAGAGGTAAGTAAGACCTTGGACAGAGGGGTGGCAGTGGACGTGGTATACTTGGATTTTGCAAAAGCGTTTGATACAGTTCCCCACACACGGCTCATGTGTAAGGTAAAGTCTACAGGATTGGAAATATCAGTTTGTAAATGGATAGAAAACTGGCTAAAAGACAGAATTCAGAGAGTAGTGGTTAATGATTCTTACTCTGAATGGTCCAAGGTTATCAGTGGTGTACCCCAAGGTTCAGTGCTGGGACCCTTACTTTTTAATATGTTTATAAATGATATTGGGTCTGAGATCAAAAGTAACATTTCTGTCTTTGCAGATGACACCAAGCTATGCAGTGGAATAACGTCCTTACAGGATGTCGCCAATTTACAAGCCGACCTCAATGCTCTGTCTAATTGGGCGACTATGTGGCAGATGAGGTTTAATGTTGATAAATGTAAAGTTATGCACTTGGGGGCTAATAATATGAATGCATCATACATACTAGGGGGAGTACAACTGGGGGGATCCGTAGTGGAGAAGGATCTGGGGGTTTTGGTAGATCATAAGCTCAATAATGGCATGCAATGCCAAGCTGCGGTTTCCAAAGCGAGCAAAGTCCTTTCTTGTATTAAGAGAGGTATGGTCTCCAGAGAGAGAGATATCATTTTGCCCCTGTTCAAATCATTAGTAAGACCTCATCTGGAATATGCAGTTCAGTTTTGGGCCCCAGTTCTCAAAAAGGATATTGGGGAACTGGAGAAAGTGCAGAGAAGGGCAACCAAACTGATAAGAGGCATGGAGGAGCTCAGCTATGAGGAGAGATTAGAGGAACTGAATTTATTCTCTCTTGAGAAGAGGAGATTAAGGGGGGATATGATCAACATGTACAAATATATAAGGGGTCCATATAGTGAACTTGGTGATCAGTTATTCACTTTACGGTCAACACAAAGGACAAGGGGGCACTCTTTGCGTCTAGAGGAAAAGAGATTTCACCTCCAAATACGGAAAGGTTTTTTCACAGTAAGAGCTGTGAAAATGTGGAATAGACTCCCTGCAGAGGTGGTTCTGGCCAGCTCAGTAGATTGCTTTAAGAAGGGCCTGGATTCTTTCTTAAATGTACATAATATAACTGGGTACTGACATTTATAGGTAAAGTTGATCCAGGGAATATCCGATTGCCTCTCAGGGGATCAGGAAGGAATTTTTTCCCCTGCTGTAGCAAATTGGATAATGCTCTTCTGGGTTTTTTTGCCTTCCTCTGGATCAACTGTGGGTATAGAATTGGGTATATGGGATTGTACGATATATGTTTATTTTTATTTTTTTATTTTTATTTTTTACGGTTGAACTGGATGGACTTGTGTCTTTTTTCAACCTGACTAACTATGTAACTATGTAACTATGTAACAGAGGTCAGTACAAAGTATTCTTCTATTCTATTCCTCTTTCAGTTCAATCAGTGTGTGTAGACCAGGGGTGTCCAAACTTTTTTCAAAGAGGGCCAGATTTGATGAAGTGAACATACGTGAGGGCCGACGATTTTGTCTGACATTCTTTGGACCATTAAAATTTGGTGTGTTCCTCCGAGCACTAATTCACTGCCCAACAAGAATTCTCCTGCCTTCGTGGCTGTGTGTGCTGAAGAGATGAGTTTGGGCGTGATATTTGGATATATGTATATCTTTTGTGGCCCCAACGAATCCCCAAGCGCTGCTCAAGACTAAGGATGAGCTCGGGCGTGTTATTTGGATATACCATATTTATCGGCGTATAGCACACACCTTCACTTTCAGAGGGAAGTTTCAGGAAAAAAAATTACATTTTAAATAAAGAACAGTGAAACAAAATAAGGGTCAGTACCCATCAATTCAGCCTAATCAGTGCCCATATGCAGCCTCACCATGGCCATCAATGCAGCCTCACCATGGCCATCAATGCAGCCTCACCATGGCCATCAATGCAGCCTCACCATGGCCATCAATGCAGCCTTACCAATTCCATGAATGCAGCCTTACCATTGCCATGAATGCAGCATTACCATTGCCATGAATGCAGCCTCACCAGTGCCATGAATGCAGCCCCACCATTGCCATGAATGCATCCCCACCATTGTCATGAATGCAGCCCAACCATTGTCATAAATGCAGCCTCACCATTGCCATGAATGCAGCCTCACCATTGCCATGAATGCAGCCTTACCATTGCCATGAATGCAGCCTCACAAGTGCCATGAATTCAGCCTTACCATTGCTATGAATGCAGCCTCACCAGTGCCATGAATGCAGCCTCACAAGTGACATGAATGCAGCCTCACAAGGGCCATGAATGCAACCTCACCATTACCATTAGAGCAGCCTGATCGATGCCCATCTGCAGCCTCAGAGGGGACAGGGAGGGGGGCAGGACGAGCTCCAACAGATTATTTACAGAAGAATCTTCTGTTTACTCGGTGGCCTCTTTAATACAAAGTACCGCCTCCTATGATAGACAGAACAGTCTTTCAATGGCAGCCCAGGAGACAGGACTTCCTATTACAGACACCGCAGAGTAAACAGGAGAGTAAACAGGAGATTCTCCTTTATGTAATCTGATGGCGCTTGTCCTGCCCCCTCCCTGTCCCCTCCGAGGCAGCGACAAAAAATATGGTATATATGTTTTGTGGCCCTGGGGGCCACAAAAGATATATATATCAAAATTACAAGGGGGGCAGCATTAAACTGGAACGGGGGCCGCAGTTGGCCCACGGGCCGGACTTTGGACATGCCTGGTGTAGACTATATTGTGCCATTGCACTTGGAAAGCCATAGTAAACCTTCAGTTATGTAATGTATGTTTGTACTTTAGTAATATGTTTCTGAGTCATAGCTAACAATAACAAACACATATGGTGATGGTTACAGTGATTGAACACCATATTCACCAATTTTTCAGTAACTGGTTACCATACAGTCATATTTTTATATCTCTATGCAAAAGCAGGCTCCATGGGCTTATACCCAGGAGTACACCCTAGAACAGTGATGGCAAACCTTGGCACCCCAGATGTTTTGGAACTACATTTCCCATGATGCTTAACCACACTGCAGAGTCCATGAGCATCATGGGAAATGTAGTTCCAAAACATCTGGGGTGCCAAGGTTCGCCATCACTGCCCTAGAATGTCTACACAGCTGTAATAGGAGACCATGCTACACCTTGCAAAAGTGAATGATAATACCCTTTCCCACAAACGTACCTACTATCTACTGGGTGGATGCACCTAGTCCACCTAACTTCTTCCCACAATCTGACTATATTTAGAAAACCCACACTCAGTTTATCAAGCTCTGCTTGTTTCTGAAACTGGAACTATAGCACAGTAGACAGGTAAATTGTGAACTCTAAACTTTTATCAGATGTTGCATGATTAATATTAAAACCAAAATGTGCTATCGTAAGCAAAATGTTGCCTTTTTTGTAAGAGGTACTATCTTTGAATTGTGTACTCCACCAAACCGACATTGAGCCTTTAGAGCAGTGGTCCAAACTGTGGTCCGCAGGGCCAGGTGCGGCCCTTTGCTTGCCTTTATCAGGCACACAGGGCACTATTTCTCCCACTGATACAAGCCATTATTCCTCCAACTGACACCAACAAAGCGACACCATTCTTTCACTGATACGAACAATGGGGCATTATTTCTACCACTGACATCAACGAATGGGCACTATTACCCCCACTCACACTAACAAAGGGGCACCATTCCTTCTACTGATGATAAGTCATTATTCCTCTCATTGAAACCACCAATAGGGCACATCACTGATACAGAGGGGCACTATTCCTAACACTAATTCCAATGATGGGGTATTATGGGGCATTATGTAACATTTTTTAATCCCACTGACCACCGAGTCTAAAGCTGGCCATAGATGCATGGTTTTTGTTTTTTGATCAACCACTAGGCTGATAAAATAAAAAACAAAATGAACAAATGGACACACCCATCCAAGCTGGGTGGATGGTGAAATCCTCCCTGCTGTGCTATTGTAATCTGACAGCAAAACGATTGGTCACCTGCGCTGACCTAGTGAATTTTTTTTAAAACTCCCATTTAGGAAAAGCCGATCATTAGATCAACTTCTCTCAAGAGGGTACATCCTTAAATGGATCAAAAATTGGCCGGTCAATGCTGAACTGGATGATTTTGGATCCATCTATGGCCAGGTTAAGACATTGTTTACTTCCACAAACCCTGGGGCATTTTCTACTCCCACTGGCTACCGTCCGGCCCCTCTAAAGTCTGAAGGACAGTAAAGTCGCCTTTTGTTTGAAAACTTTGGAGAGCCTTGCTTTAGAGGAAGAAGAGAAGGCTGTGTGATACTTGCTCTACAGAGTAGCTTTTGAGACCTCTCAGAAGTTCCTGTAGTTTATAACCCCCCCCCCCCCCCCTTCAGCTCTGCTAATATAACAGAGTGGGCACAATTTATTTTACTTATTTTAGCATTTTTTACGCCAGCCTTGTCACTCCCTCAGAATCGCACTCCCCCGGTGATCAGCACTTTCAGCACCTCTCCTCCTCATTGTCCATTCTTCTACCTACATTTATGGAATGTTCCATCAAGGCTGAGCTGGTGTGTCATGTTTTGACTGTCATCCTCCTAGTGATAAACCCATGGTATTTTTTTCATGTGTTATGTATCCATGGCAACAACATTTGCTTCAATTTCATGCTCTCTTCAGATAAGTATATGTATCCTTCAGTTAAAGTGGTAGTAAGCTCTTCTTAGAGCAAGCTTACCTGTAGCTAAAATGACAAAGTATATCAAATTTGGGTACTCCCCCTGTTTCCAGAGTCCAGATACTTTGGAATGTTATTACCCAGTTGGCTTTAAAAAAAAAGTGTAGCGCTACCCCCAGTTAAGAGAGCTGCTGGATTTGTTTTCGGGCCCTGTGTACAGCACCACCAACCCCTGTCAATCTGCTCGACCCACCCTGGCACAGTTAGTCTAGGGGTTATATTTTTATCGTAATCAATGGGTATGGTAAAGGCACCCTCTTTACAGTAAGACAACACACCAATGTTAAAGGTCAAGTATAACAGTTTACTTTGGTTGTAAAAGAAAAGGTTTAAACAGGATATAATACACACAACTGACTTGCAGAGCCCTGCAGCAATCAATATAGCACACAGTAATGGCGCTGCGCGGTAATCCACCACGCGTAGCTATTATGATATACACGCCCTGTGGCGCACTAAACAATATCCTATATCCCCACCAGGGATGAGCCGAACACCCCCCTGTTCGGTTCGCACCAGAACCTGCGAACAGACAAAATGTTCGTGTAAACTTTAGAACCCTATTAAATACAATGGACTCGAACGTTCGAAATCTAAAGTGTTAATTATAAAGGCTAATATGCAAGTTATTGTCCTAAAAAGTGTTTGGAGACCCGGGTCCTGCCCCAGGGGACATGTATCAATGCAAAAAGAAGTTTTAAAAACGGCCGTTTTTTTGGGAGCAGTGATTTTAATAATGCTTAAAATGAAAAAATAAAAGTGAAATATTCCTTTAAATTTCGTACCTGGGGGGTGTGTATGATATGCATGTGAAGTGGCGCATGTTTCCCGTGCTTAGAACTGTCCCTGCAAAAAATGTCATTTTTGAAAGAAAAAGTCTTTTAAAACTGACTCGCGGCTATTAATGAATTGTCGGCTCCCGGCAATACATACAAAAGTCATTGATAAAAAAAAAAAAAAAAGCGTGGGGGTTCCCCAGAATTCAATTACCAGGCCCTTCAGGTCTGGAATGGATATTAAGGGGAACCCCGCCGCAAATTAAAAAAAAATTGACGTGGGGTTCCCCCAAATATCCATTCCAGGCCCTTCAGATCTGGCATGGATTTTAAGGGGAACTCCACCCCAAATTTAAAAAAAAAATGGCGTGGAGTCCCCCTAAAAATCCATACCAGACCCCTTATCCGAGCACGCAACCTGGCCGGCCGCAGGGGAAAAGGGGGGGACGAGAGAGCGGCCCCCCCTCCCTCCTGAACTGTACCAAGCCACATGCCCTCAACATGGGGAGGATGTCCCCATGTTGATGGGGACAAGGGCCTCATCCCCACAACCCTTGCCCGGTGGTTGTGGGGGTCTGCGGGCGGGGGGCTTATCGGAATCTGGAAGACCCCTTTAACAAAGGGGACCCCCAGATCCCGCCCCCCCTAAGTGAATTGGTAAGGGGTACGTTGTACCCCTACCATTTCACGAAGAAAGCGTAAAAAAATGTTTAAAAAAACACACAAACACCTTGAAAAAGTCCTTTATTTAAAAAAAAAAAAAAAAAAAAAAAACATTCCAGCGGTGAAATCCAGTGTCCCGCGGCGATCCCGATGTCCAGCGCTGTCCTTCATTGGTTGTGCCTGAGCGGACCTGATGGGGAACTCCCTCTCAGTATTTTAAATGTATAGACCCGCCCCTTCTAAAGTTCCCCATCAGGTCCGCTCCCTCGGTATGTCGGACCCGCCTACGTCATTGGCTTGAGCGGAGAACTTCCTTCACTGTGTAATTTAAATTTACATAGTGAAGGAAGTTCCCCGCTCAAGCCAATGACGTAGGCGGGTCTGACATACCGAGGGGGCGGACCTGATGGGGGACTGCTCTCACTTTGGTAATACATGTATAGACCCACCCCTTCTCATGTTCCGCATCTGGTCCGCTGAGCGGACCTGATGGGGAACTTTAGAAGGGGCGGGTCTATACATTTAAAATACTGAGAGGGAGTTCCCCATCAGGTCCGCTCAGGCACAACCAATGAAGGACAGCGCTGGACATCGGGATCGCCGCGGGACACTGGATTTCACTGCTGGAATGTTTTTTTTTGTTTTGTTTTTTAATAAAGGACTTTTTCAAGGTGTTTGTGTGTTTTTTTAAACATTTTTTTATGCTTTCTTCATGAAATGGTAGGGGTACAACGTACCCCTTACCAATTCACATAGGGGGGGCCGGGATCTGGGGGTCCCCTTTGTTAAAGGGGTCTTCCAGATTCCGATAAGCCCCCCGCCCGCAGACCCCCACAACCACCGGGCAAGGGTTGTGGGGATGAGGCCCTTGTCCCCATCAACATGGGGACATCCTCCCCATGTTGAGGGCATGTGGCTTGGTACGGTTCAGGAGGGAGGGGGGCCGCTCTCTCGTCCCCCCCTTTTCCCCTGCGGCCGGCCAGGTTGCGTGCTCGGATAAGGGGTCTGGTATGGATTTTTAGGGGGACTCCACGCCATTTTTTTTTTAAATTTGGGGTGGAGTTCCCCTTAAAATCCATGCCAGATCTGAAGGGCCTGGAATGGATATTTGGGGGAACCCCACGTCAATTTTTTTTTAATTTGCGGCGGGGTTCCCCTTAATATCCATTCCAGACCTGAAGGGCCTGGTAATTGAATTCTGGGGAACCCCCACGCTTTTTTTTTTTTTTTTATCAATGACTTTTGTATGTATTGCCGGGAGCCGACAATTCATTAATAGCCGCGAGTCAGTTTTAAAAGACTTTTTTTCTTTCAAAAATGACATTTTTTGCAGGGACAGTTCTAAGCACGGGAAACATGCGCCACTTCACATGCATATCATACACACCCCCCAGGTACGAAATTTAAAGGAATATTTCACTTTTATTTTTTCATTTTAAGCATTATTAAAATCACTGCTCCCGAAAAAACGGCCGTTTTTAAAACTTCTTTTTGCATTGATACATGTCCCCTGGGGCAGGACCCCGGTCCCCAAACACTTTTTAGGACAATAACTTGCATATTAGCCTTTATAATTAACACTTTAGATTTCTCCCATAGATTTTTCGAATTTGCCGCGAACACCCCAATTTGTTCGCTGTTCGGCGAACGGGCGAACAGGCAATGTTCGAGTCGAACATGAGTTCGACTCGAACTCCAAGCTCATCCCTAATCCCCACCCTGGCCAGGCCTGACCCGGAATAAATCTCAGTCCTTTCTATAGGGATTTCTTCACATGCAAACTTTCGGTGGTGCACGTGATGAATGGTATTTGTAATCCACAACTGGCATTTACTAAGAACACTATGATGGGGGGGGACACTTCAACTCTGTCCTGCTACCGGTCCCCCCAGTGGAACAACAAGCAAACATTTGGTGAGCCACGGCAGTCTATAGGCCTAGAATCAGTAAAGTTTATTGGATTAAGCAAGTGCTCGCTCACCACTCCGGGCGCGATCCCAGCCCGGGACTTCCACCTGCTGTGTCTCCGCACACAGCGTCTGCAACGATCGGGTCCCCGATCCAACTGATGTCCTCACTCGACAAGTCAGATGCCACCCAGGCTCCGCAGTGGGGTGGAAGGCTCTTTGGAAGTTGCGCAAGGCCCAGGCTTCAGGCCTCGCACTGCAGCAGATCCGCACAGGAAGAAACTCTTGCTTGCAGCGCGGTGTCCAAAGAGGCCGAACTCCGCCTCGCCTCCTCCTTAAATAACCCCTCCCATGAGTCTCTGTGGTGGCTAACTGCACCCTGGGTGCCGAACGGGGTTCTGGGTAACGTAGTCCCGGGGCCTTAGAGGAGACCCCGCTACACACTCCCCCCACTTAAACTCTTTGGTCCCCAAAGATAACATAAACTTAAATCACAGAACGTACAACATCAATCAAAGTTTCGTATGATGTTGGCAGAGGAAATTCCCACCAAAAACGAGGCGGTGAACTTCCCTGCCCACAGGTCACACTATCAGCAGTGTCCTGCCTAACTGTGCCAGAGAGTGAGCTGGGGTTGCCCCCCACTAAATGAACAGTGGGAGGGTCAGGGTCTTCCGTACTCCTTCTGGCAGTAACCACAGTGTCTTCCGCACTTCTCCCCATCTGTGGGTAAGTTAATCTTCTGGGAGGCTTTATGGCTCTTCGCTTCCTCTGTCCTCTTGGGCTCTCTGTTAGAACAGGCTCCTCCTCTGGAACCAACTCAGGAATTTTCTCTGGTTCGGGAGCACTGGACTCCGGAGCAGAAAAAAGGAGAAGGGTCTGGTGTCCCCAGTGACACACTTCCATCCCTGTAACATGTAATAAAGAATTCGCCCTTTGGGACTTTAAATGAAGTGTGTGACGTTTCCGCCAGTAAATATAAACAGTAGTAAATACAGTATATAGTTTATTCAAGTAAAATTGTTTACATGCATGGATAACACCAACAGTTGCCAATTAAAATAAACAAGGAATATTGGTGCATAAATGTAGTAACAGTCAGAGTACACGGGCATCATACTACCCGACTAGTTTTGCGAGATCCAGCTCGCTCTTCAGGGGTGGATGTGTGTAACAATGTACCTAAGATGAAAAAATATATATGTTTGACAATATGGCACAGTATTGGTTATAAAGGCACAGGGTGGGAGGGGGTGTGTAGATCCCCATACTCACCACTGAGCTTGACCATGGCTACAGATGTGCGGCCCCAAGACCGCGGCAGCAGGTGCCTCACCGGGGAGCTGAGGGGGCGGAGTACAGATGGGACCCCACCAGGAGCCAAACGGAGAGCAGGCATGGCATGGATGTAGTGATGTATCCATAAAGACCTCGTTAGTCCATAAAAAGTATAGGCTGTGAACATAAGTATGTTTGTCAGGCATCTAAAGTAGAGTAAATAAGTATTGGCATAAGAATATGTATGCATGAATGAAAGGCCTGGGCCAAAGGTGGTAGGGACATGGAGGTAATTAGAAACTTAGTATGGCAGAGGGATACTGATAGTGGCGAGATAGAAAAAAGAGGAAAGAGAGGAAAGAGAAGTGAACTGCAATTCTATGAATGTGTGTGTAGTGATGTGTCCCTAGAAACATCGTTAGTCCATAAAGAGTATAAACTATAAACATGAATATGTTTGTCAGGCGTCTGAAGTAGTAAAGTACAGTCAATGAGTATTGACATATGGGTGTGTATATATATATATATATATATATATATATTGTGACAGCAGGAAGGTAAAGTCACCTGGTTGCATCCAGGGGGGTAGATATATTTCGCCCAGATTCAGGCTTTACGCCGACTTATACAACTAGGTGGAGAGTTGTATAAACCCAGCTGAGGCTAGTGGGCTCATGGATGACTCATACCTCTAGGGAGAGTGTGGGGCGTCGTGCAGACAGGGAGTTGATGAGACCAGCTGAAGCTTGTCAACTCATTTAGGCCTCTATAAGAACTCCCAGATTCATTAGGTGTTAGCTCATGCCTGGACCCAGACCTGTGTGGACTGTCTAGGGAGAGTGAACCCCTGTGCGGTGAGACAAAGCCTGTGTGGCTATTTGCTTGGACATTTAAAACCAGGGACTTAGGGACTAGGACAGCACTAGGCTGATCCCAGTTGTTAGTTAGGAAACCTGTATGTTTAGTCAGAGGTCAAGTTGACCAGGATTTATTTTATTTATGTTTCTTTTGCTTTGCTGTGTTTTGTCACTGTAAATAGAAAATAAACCGCACCTTTTTGATTTTGAAAACCACAACCTCCGTTTGCTGGGCCTGTTTTTGTGTGGGGAGCCCATCCCGGGGGTCACACACACCCGCTGCCGAGCTAACCCCCTCACAGTTGGTGGAGAACCAGTGGCAGTTTTTTTTAAGCCAGCATGGAGGAGATACTGAAACAGCTGGCTCTAGCAAATGCCAATCAACAGCAGACAAATGCAGGTTTGCAAAGGAGCCTTGCAGCCCAGCAGCAAGCTCATCAACAGAGCCTTGCAGCCCAGCAGCAAGCTCACCAACAGAGTCTGGAAGCTCAGCAACAAGCCCAGCAGCAATCTGAGGCCCGCTTCATAGACCTGTTACAGAAGCAAGAGCAGAGACTACAACAAATAGAAGCAGTAATGCAGCAACGTCCGCAGACCAGTGAGGAAAGCCGTCCCACTAATACCGCGTCCTTTGGGGTGAGTCGTTTATTGACAAAAATGACTGGAGAGGATGATCCAGAGGTATTTTTGACCACATTTGAAAGGACCGCTGAAAGAGAAAAGTGGCCTGAGGAGCAGTGGGCTGGACTGGTGGCTCCTCTGTTAACTGGTGAATCGCAGAAAGCTTACTATGACCTAGAGCCTAACCAAGCAAAAGACTATGTGATGCTAAAAGCTGAAATATTAGCAAGGCTGGGTGTCACCCAGGCTGTCCGGGCTCAGCGTGTGCATAACTGGACTTTCCAGCTTGGAAAACCCCCCAGGTCTCAAATGTATGATCTCATTCACCTGAGCAGAAAGTGGCTACAGCCAGAGACTTTGTCCGCACCAAAGATTGTGGAACGTGTTGTAATGGATCGGTTTTTGAGAGCTCTTCCTACTGCCATCCAAAAGTGGGTAAGCCATGGAGACCCAGAGACGGCCGATGGTCTTGTGGATCGTGTGGAGAAATACTTGGCTACAGAGAACCTGACGGCCTCTTCCAGAGACACTCGGACTTTCCACCCTAAGACCAGACCATCCCCAGGGGCGGATAAGAGGATTCCAAGGGGTGAGGGTGGAGAGAGTGAGAGGGTGGGAGCTCTACCCCAAGTTTGGCGAGAACAGCCTGGGAAATCAGCGGCTCAAGAGGCGGCAAGAAGGATCGTTTGCTACCGCTGCCGGCAAGCGGGACATATTGCAGCCAATTGCCCGGTTGTGGAGGAACCCATGCAGTGTGACTTTCTGACGGGCAGACGTCAGTCGCTGTGTGCGACAGTCGCATGCACTGCCATTCGAGGAACAGAGAAACATTTATGCAAAATGTGTGTTAATGGTAGAAATGTTGTGGTATTGCTGGATTCAGGTAGCCTTGTGACCCTGATAAAGGCTGAGTTAGTTAAAACAGAGGTCTTTGGGAATAGCAAGGTAGCTGTTATTTGTGTGCATGGGGACACCCGAGAGTATCCAGTGACTACAGTGTGTTTCGAGACCCCCAAAGGTACCCTCTCTCATCCAGTGGGCTTAGTATCTCAGTTACCGCATGACGCCATTGTGGGAAGGGATTTTCCGAAGTTCTGGGAACTGTGGGATGATCCTGAGCCCCCCACTGGTGCCCCTATGTACCAGGAATGTGATAGCCAGAACTCCCCTGAGAGTGGTGAGGACTCTCCGGAATTTCCCTTATCAGTATTGGCAGGGGAGACTCAAGAAACTGGAGAGGAGCCCACCTCCTCAGACGAAAACCTACCGTCTGTGGAGTTTTCTGATCTTGAGGTTCACAGGGAAAACTTTGCCACAGAACAGTTGAAAGACCCCGCCCTAATAAAGGCACGGGAAAACGTAGTGAAAATAGATGGCGAGTTAGTGAACCCAGATAATACCTGCACTTACCCATACTTCAGCGTAGAGAAGGACCTACTGTATCGGGTGGCAAAAAGGGCAGAAGAAACCGTTGAGCAGCTTGTGGTGCCCAAACCTTACAGGAAGTTGGTGTTGGAGTTGGCCCATGGGCACATTCTTGGAGGTCATCTGGGGACAGAGAAAACCCGAGAGAGGGTATTACAGAGATTCTATTGGCCGGGGGTGATGAAGGACATAGAAAATTATTGTTTCTCCTGCCCTGTGTGTCAGAGGTCGGCCCCGATGCCACATTTCCGTAGCCCGCTGGTCCCTCTACCCATCATTGAGGTCCCGTTTGAGAGGATCGCCATGGATTTGGTAGGGCCTATAATCAAGTCCGCTAGGGGGCACCAGTACATATTAGTTATAATGGACTATGCCACCCGTTATCCAGAAGCGATCCCTCTCCGAAATACCTCGGCCAAAACCATAGCCAAAGAGCTATCTCTTGTGTTTAGCCGGGTGGGTATTTGTAAAGAACTGCTTACGGACCAAGGTACACCCTTTATGTCCCGGGTTATGAAGGAGCTGTGTAAATTGTTCAAAGTGACGCAATTACGTACATCTGTGTATCACCCCCAAACCGATGGGCTGGTTGAAAGATTCAACAAAACCCTAAAACAAATGTTGAAGAAAGTGGTGGATAGAGATGGAAAGGATTGGGACTGTCTACTTCCTTATCTGATGTTTGCTATTAGGGAGGTGCCCCAATCCTCTACGGGATTCTCCCCCTTTGAGTTACTGTATGGGAGACACCCAAGAGGGCTGTTGGATATTGCCAAGGAAACTTGGGAAAGTGAGAGTTCTCCCCACAGGAGTGTGATTGAGCATGTCGCCCTGATGCAAGACCGAATTGCACAGGTAATGCCCATCGTGAAGGAACATTTGGCCCAAGCGCAGTTAGCACAGCAGAGAGTGTACAACCGTGGAGCCAAGACCCGTACCTTTTCCCCGGGGGATAGGATACTGGTACTTGTCCCTACGGTTGAAAGTAAATTCCTTGCCAAATGGCAAGGCCCCTATGAGATAATGGAAAAAGTGAGCGAAGTGAATTACAAGGTCAGACAACCAGGAAGGCGAAAGCCCGAACAGATCTATCACGTTAATCTGTTGAAAGCCTGGAGGGATAGAGAGTCCCTAGTCGCAGACACTTGGTCACCAGCTCAAACTGGTTGCGTGATTCCTGAGGTTGGAATAGCAGCCACCTTGTCACAACCCCAACAACAGGAGGTTAAGGAGTTTGTGCTTCGCAACAAGGAGGTATTCTCTGAGCTGCCGGGACAAACATCTGGGGTAGAGCATGACATCATTACCCCGCCCGGTGAAAGGGTGAAGTTAAAACCCTATCGGATCCCAGAGGCCCGACGGGAGGCAATACGGGAGGAAGTACAGAAAATGCTGAACTTAGGGGTGATAGAGGAGTCCCAAAGTGATTGGTCTAGTCCCATTGTGTTGGTGCCTAAACCGGATGGGAGCTGGCGATTTTGTAACGATTTTCGTCAGTTGAACAAAGTTACAAAATTTGACACCTACCCCATGCCACGTATAGATGAGTTGATCGACCGGCTGGGAACAGCCCGATACATGACGACTCTTGACCTCACAAAAGGGTATTGGCAAATCCCCCTGGCCAAGTCGGCCAAAGAGAAAACCGCATTTGTAACCCCAGACGGGGCGTTCCAATATAAAAGAATGCCGTTCGGGTTACAGAATGCGCCGGCCACATTCCAGCGGAAAATGGACCAGATGCTGAGGCCCCATCGGAAGTATGCTGCGGCTTACCTGGATGACGTAATTGTCCATAGCACAGATTGGGCCTCACATCTGCCAAAAGTGCAAGCAGTCCTGGACTCTGTTCGGGAAGCGGGGTTTACGGCTAACCCCAAGAAGTGTACCATTGGGCAGGAGGAGGCCAAATATCTGGGGTACACCATTGGGAGGGGAGTAATAAAACCCCAACTCAACAAAGTCGAGGCCATCCAGAGTTGGCCACGTCCCAACAGCAAGAAGCAGGTACGAGCCTTTCTGGGAATCGCTGGGTATTATCGGCGATTCATTCCCCACTTTGCTTCTAAGGCTGTGCCCCTAACCAACCTGACGAAGGGGAAAGGGTCGGTCATGATT
This sequence comes from Rana muscosa, assembly GCA_029206835.1. Taxonomy (NCBI): domain Eukaryota; kingdom Metazoa; phylum Chordata; class Amphibia; order Anura; family Ranidae; genus Rana; species Rana muscosa. The sequence continues at coordinate 258,365,767 of CM055118.1, read as the reverse complement.
AAATGGACCCCCGAGGCTGAGGCAGCATTCCAATTCTTGAAACAAGCCTTATGTAGCCAGCCAGTGTTGTACTCACCCGACTTCTCTAAAGACTTTGTCGTACAAAGTGATGCGTCAGATGTGGGGTTAGGAGCAGTATTGTCCCAGGTCTGGAACGGGGAAGAGCACCCAGTCATTTACCTCAGCAGGAAGTTGAAGTCCCATGAGGTAAATTACGCCACCGTTGAAAAGGAGTGTTTAGCGGTGAAGTGGGCTCTAGATTCCCTTCGGTACTACCTGCTAGGTAGGCACTTTGACATGGTTACGGATCACGCTCCGTTAAAGTGGATGGCTCAAAACAAGGAAACAAATAGAAGAGTGAATAGGTGGTTCCTGGCCCTCCAGGAATTCAACTTCACAGTAAAGCATCGCCCTGGCGTTCAAATGGGGAATGTGGATGCTTTGTCTCGAGTACATGAATGCCTGATTGCTGGTGTTCCAACCCCGAGGTTAAAACAAGAGGGGGGGTATGTGACAGCAGGAAGGTAAAGTCACCTGGTTGCATCCAGGGGGGTAGATATATTTCGCCCAGATTCAGGCTTTACGCCGACTTATACAACTAGGTGGAGAGTTGTATAAGCCCAGCTGAGGCTAGTGGGCTCATGGATGACTCATACCTCTAGGGAGAGTGTGGGGCGTCGTGCAGACAGGGAGTTGATGAGACCAGCTGAAGCTTGTCAGCTCATTTAGGCCTCTATAAGAACTCCCAGATTCATTAGGTGTTAGCTCATGCCTGGACCCAGACCTGTGTGGACTGTCTAGGGAGAGTGAACCCCTGTGCGGTGAGACAAAGCCTGTGTGGCTATTTGCTTGGACATTTAAAACCAGGGACTTAGGGACTAGGACAGCACTAGGCTGATCCCAGTTGTTAGTTAGGAAACCTGTATGTTTAATCAGAGGTCAAGTTGACCAGGATTTATTTTATTTATGTTTCTTTTGCTTTGCTGTGTTTTGTCACTGTAAATAGAAAATAAACCGCACCTTTTTGATTTTGAAAACCACAACCTCCGTTTGCTGGGCCTGTTTTTGTGTGGGGAGCCCATCCCGGGGGTCACACACACCCGCTGCCGAGCTAACCCCCTCACAATATATATATATATATGTAGCGCTACCCCCAGTTAAGAGAGCCGCTGATATTGATTTGGGCCCTGCAGTGCACCGCTGTCAACCCCCGGCAATCGGCTCTAACCTCCCGTGGCACAGCTGGTGATAGAGAGATAGGACCGCGTGATCGCAACTGTTGGTGACGCAGTCCTATAACAAACATACACAGAATATACTTTAAAACTCCTATTAAAGTAAGCGGAACTGACACCAAATGTACTTTACCCAGATATTTTACTGAGGCTAATGGGCAAGTAATAAACAACAGTATAACAAGTTGCAGATCCCTGCAACAAACAGTAATAAAGATAAACAGAGTAATCAGAATAATAAAGTATTGCTATGCAACTCTAGCGCTGCCCTTTTACAGCTACTTCCCCTCATGGGTAGACTAACACCCAGCAATGTCTACCTATGCAGTCAGGCCTGACTGATCTAAATGGAAGTTCAGTGAAACAATATTTGCTAGCAATCTCTCGGTGGTGCACTTGAAGAACAACTTTGTAATCCCAACGAATAGTAAAGATAAAGTATCTGTCTTTAAACAGCTCTCACCACCTGGACAAGTCCAAGTCCCTTTCCTCCATCGATTCGTCTAGGAACAGGAATCCACCGACATCCAAGTCTTCAATCCTTCTGGTGTACTGCAGCAAGGAGGATTAGATGTCTCTAAGGCTCTGCTAGGCTGGCAGAGGGCTCTTTGGAAAGGAGCACACGGCCCAGGCTTCAGGCCTTGTGCACACAGCAGTTCAGCACAGAGATCCTCTTGCTAGGAGAGGGGTGTCCAAAGAGGCTGACCAAAACTCCGCCTCCCCTTTATAAAGTCTGCCCCAGCAGTCTCTGTTCTGGAGCAATGCACCCTGGGTGCTGCAAGATGTACTGGGAGATGTAGTCTCTCTCTCCTCTGCTTTCACTTCCATAATGTCTCTTTACTTCCTCCCGACTCACCTCTCACCTGGAACTTCTTGTCTCTCTGCATTAAAGGGGAACACCCCGCTACATATATATATATATATATATATATATATAATATCTCAATAAGAAGCCTGGGTCAAGGATGGTAGAGACCTAACGATGATGGAAAAACATAAGATAGCAAAGGGGTGATAGCAATTGACAAGAGAAAAAGAGATGAACTTGAATTGTATGGAGGAATCTGTGATAGCCAAAAACAGACAAAAAAATGAGAATAAAAAATAAGAATAAAAAAGGGAGTTCTCAAGGAATAAACTGTGTGTAAAAAATGTAAGTGTGCCTAAATATAGTGAGTAACAAGGTGAATATAGTAAGTACCTGAGTATAGTGAATATCCCAAGTATAGAAGGTAATGAGACACAGCAAGCAATCTCCACAGCTGTGTGTGTCTTCAGTGAGGAATGAAATGAAAACCAAACCATGCCTGACCTCCAATTTAACCCCGGAAGAGCCCAGGAGGCTCCGCCCCCAACACCATGTGTGGATGGCTGACATGTGAGTGCAGGAGGCGCCCACTGTCATAGAGAGGCACGTAATTGCGGACGCACCCCCATGCCATCAGATGGTGTAATGCGTCCAGCTGCGCTGACATCTGCGAGAACGCAGACGCCACGCCTCTGGCGCCTGAACATGGCACCGATGTGTAGGTGTCCCCATCCGCCCAAAAGCAAATGGGGACAGCAGGAGACACAGAAAAGCCTCCCTTTATACACATCGCAGCTCCCAATGCGAGACAGAGACGCTAACGCCAACCAAGGAAAACGCACAAGGAGCCAGGGTATACAACAATACTGGGATAAAAATTGTGTTGGAGGATGAGTAGCTAGTATATCAAAATATGATTATTTATACATGTAAATACTGGCGGGGGTGACAGCAGACCAGGTTTGGGCTGATGGGTGTCTTCCACCCGGGTTCAATATAGACTCCGGAGCAGGGAGGTACAGAGACTCCCTTGGATCTTCTTCTGGGAGTAAGTCACAGGCACTCTCCCAAGAATCTGACCAAGGACTGGACGGAATGAACTCAGTAGCTTCTGCATTCAGCTTGGAGCTCACTGGAGATGATGGGCACCCGGTTGACTCCTTCACCGGGGCCTGCTGAAGTTTTCCGGCGGCTTGCGGTTATTCATCTTTTTTTTCTTTGGGCTGGCACACACTTTGGCGAAATGGCCAGCTCCTCCACAATTGAAACAAATCACATCCCCCCCAATCTTCCAGGGATGCGGGCGCTGAGGTGTTGGGAAACGGCTCCTTCCTTGGACTTTCCCTCTCTGGTTCCCTTGACTTCTTTTCCATCAGGGAGGTCAGCATCCCCAATACTTGGGACATCTGTGACTTCAAGGTATCCACCTCTGAGTCTCTTTCCAGGGTCATGGCCGTCTTGACCATCACTGGAGGAGGATTCACAGACTCAACTGGTAGGCTCCTCTTCTTCTCCTCCAGCACAGCTTCTTCCTCTCTGACCACTCGGATCAAGTCAGGGTACTCCAGGCTCTTCCCGTCCTGTCTTGTGCGTAGCGCCAATGCGATGGGGTCCAGGGGCTGAGATCCTCTCATCACCTGTTGAACACGGGCCTCATCCACCTTCCGTGGGTCAATCCCCTTCTTAAGAATCACCTTATGCAGGATCTTATCCAGGCGCCTCATGAACTCTGACAGCTTCTCTCCTGTCTTCTGGTACAGGTGCTCCAGCTGATAGGTGAGCTCAGTGATTTTTTCTGTTCCACCGAACACATTCTGCAGAATGTCCAGATAGTCCTGTGCATCACAGTCTGTCTTACTCATCTTGAGGTTGCGTATGGCCTCTAGAGCAGGCCCCTTTAAGCTCTCAGCAATTCTCTGCTTCTTTTTGTCGTCTGGGACTTCCCATTCTTCTAGGGCCTGAGTGGCACCGTCTAACCACTCCTCAAACCCCTCTTCACCCGAAGGTACAGGTTTTCTTCCTGAGAATATTCAAATTTTTTTGTATCCTGACATTTGGTAATCTGTAGGATCTTTCTTACACTGGGCTACAAGTTCCCCTAGGACCGCGCACAACTCTGCGCTGAGGGTGGCAGATGGCGACCCGGGACTTTCCCTTTTCACCAGTTTTTCTACTTTTGGGGTGGGTGATGGAGATAGCTTCGGTGTCTGAAACCGTCCTCCTGGCTTGAGCGGCAGCGCGTGTATTAGGCTATAAGTCTGATCATCTATAGCTTCTACACTTGGATTCTTGAAATGTTCTGGGACTCCGTCCTTCCACTCTATTAATGCGTGGGTCAGTGAGGAATTCGTCCTGCCATCCACCACCCATGCTTTCTGATACGGTGACAGTGACATCACTAGCTGCTTCACCGCTTCTTTTTGCCAGATCCCTGGGAGTTCTATGACTACTATCCAGGCTGGATCTGTGCCGACCGTTTTACACCACTGTCCTACTTCTGGTGGGTCCATGCTGGTACTTTTTGTGCGTTACTTGCTGCAACAGGATCCCGGACTCGAGAGCCCCCACGTGTAGCGCTACCCCCCAGTTAAGAGAGCCGCTGGATTTGTTTTCGGGCCCTGTGTACAGCATCACCAACCCGCGGCAATCTGCTGGACCCACCCTGGCACATTTAGTCTAGGGGTTATATTTTTATCGTAATCAATGGATATGGTAAAGGCACCCTCCTTACAGTAAGACAACACACCAATGTTAAAGGTCAAGTATAACAGTTTACTTTGGTTGTAAAAGAAAAGGTTTAAACAGGATATAATACACACAACTGACTTGCAGAGCCCTGCAGCAATCAATATAGCACACAATAATGACGCTGCGCGGTAATCCACCACACGTAGCTATTATGGTGTACACGCCCTGTGGCACACTAAACAATATCCTATATCCCCACCCTGGCCAGGCCTGACCCGGAATAAATCTCAGTCCTTTCTATAGGGATTTCTTTGCATGCAAACTTTCGGTGGTGCACGTGATGAATGGTATTTGTAATCCACAACTGGCAATCACTAAGAACACTATGATGGGGGGGGACACTTCAACTCTGTCCTGCTACTGGTCCCCCCAGTGGAACAACAAGCAAACAATCGGTGAGCCACGGCAGTCTATAGGCCTAGAATCAGTAAAGTTTATTGGATTGAGCAAGTGCTCGCTCACCACTCCAGGCGCGATCCCAACCCGGGACTTCCACTTGCTGTGTCTCCGCACACAGCGTCTGCAACGATCGGGTCCCCGATCCAACTGATGTCCTCACTCGACAAGTCAGATGCCACCCAGGCTCTGCAGTGGGGTGGAAGTCTCTTTGGAAGTTGCGCAAGGCCCAGGCTTCAGGCCTCGCACTGCAGCAGATCCGCACAGGAAGAAACTCTTGCTTGCAGTGCAGTGTCCAAAGAGGCCGAGCTCCGCCTCGCCTCCTCCTTAAATAACCCCTCCCATGAGTCTCTGTGGTGGCTAACTGCACCCTGGGTGCCGAACGGGGTTCTGGGTAACGTAGTCCCGGGGCCTTAGAGGAGACCCCGCTACAAAAGTTTAACTTTAATGACAAAAAGTGTTGAGTGTTGTATTTTTTTTTGTTTTTTTTTTAGCAGAAGGGACTTTGCATGTCCTGTCCATTACCATTGTCAGCTTTCCTGAGGAAGCCTCCCCCCCCCCACCACCACCACACTACGTGTAGATCCTGCATGGTCCAGCAGCACCCTGCCTCTAGCTCCCTGCTCCAGTAAGTAGCCCTACTTATTCTTCTGTCATGCTACCACTTAACAGGTTTACACTTATATGCTTAATTTGTCCTAGCTTCTTTATCCTTTAAATCCATATTGGCACAATGCACATTAATTATTTATTTACTTACAATGAAGCATACTGATTCGGGGGTTAGATTGGTCATTATGGCTTTTAAATTGATTGTGTCCTCGTCCTTATTCTGGTTTAATGTGGTTTTCAATAAAAGATTTTTTGTCATGTATGCCTATAAGTTTGCTATTGTTTCTTGGAATTTTTCTTTTTTTTATATCATTTAAGTTTTATTTTCATCAATAAAAAGTCATTACAGAATCATAGACATAAAAAAAAAAAAAATTACAGTTGACTTCACAGAAATTACAGATACTATTGCCATAGATACTTAGACACATTATCACTGCGAGAAAAAGTTACTGTCAGTATCTAAACAAAAATTATGAATATAATGCCTCAACTTAGTCGCGTATATATTCAAATAATCTTATAGACTGGATTCATACTAACTAACATAAAGGATATCTAATTCCCAATAAAATAAAACAAAATCATGAAGGACTCCTACTCCCCTCCCCAGTCACCCCTAACGGGAACACACTGTGACTAGGGAGGAGAGAGTGTCCCCCACCCAACCTTCCGGTTTCCACCGACAGTCGTCAGTGGACACAAATGGGGAGATAAAATAGAAAGTTATCAATTGTTCATACAAAAACAAATACTAATCCTTAGTAAGAGAACTAAGATCCGTACTCAGTCTGCTAAAGCAAAGACTAACAGTCTAAGCCCGGAAGGAAAAGATAGAAACTGAACCTGAAACTTCTATATAATATATATTGAAATAAAACAATACACATACTCCAAAAATGAAAAGTCCATGCAGAGAGAGAAAAATTAGAAGGAAAAATAAAGAAGAGAAAAAGAGTAAAAAAAAAAACCCAGATAGGAAATGAAAAAATTATAGAATGCCTACCAGCCAAATATACATTCTAAAGATCAGTGATTGGAGTTGACGACCATGTTAGGTACCAAAGAGATTCCCATAAATCGAGCCCAAGGTTCCCATATGGCTTCAAAGTTTGAGGTCTCATCCAACAAGAGACTAAACAATTTTTCTTGTTCCATAATCCAAGAAACTTTTCGTTTCATGGACAACAGAGAAACCGATGGCCTTTTCCAAGCCTTGGCAATAGTTAGCTTTGCTCCCGTTAAAATAAACAGAATTAATCTACGGGAGACTTTAGGAATATGAGGCAAAAATCCATTAAACAAGTCAATTGTGGGAGATTGATGTATAGGGCAACCTGTAATATTGCGTAAAATGTGAAAGACCTTATTCCAAAATCCACAAATTCTTGGACACTCCCACCATATGTGTATCATAGAACCCAGTCCCTAACATCCCCTAAAACAAAGAGGTGAAACAGAGGGGTACATAACAGCCAGTCTCTTTGGAACCAGGTACCATCTTGTAAAAAGTTTTATATTGGCCTCTATGAGTGAGGTGTTGTAAAAGCCTGATGTCGAGCGAGAGTAGCTTGCATGCCAGTCCATAATATTTCTATCAATTAGGAGTTCCTTCTCCCAGGCTAACATGTGTTTTAGTTTCACAAATTTGGATGCCAGTGACTTGTAGATCATCGAGATCCCCCCCCCCCCCCCACTTCGCTCCACTGCCTGTCCACACCAAGTTTCATATGCTGTAAAGTCTCGGGAAGAATATCCAGAATTCCCCATAGTAAGTATAAAATTAGAGATTTTATGGAATCTCAGTGTTTCAGATAAAGGGAGATCTAGTTTGTTCATAAAATATTCAATAGTTAAAGGGCCCGTTGAGGAAAAAAAGTGTCCAATGCGGTACAACCCCTTGTCATACCACCATTTAAAGGCTTCAAGGTCCAACCCTCGATGAAAAAGAGGGTTTTGGAACAACGGGGTCAAAGGTTGAGATTTAGAGACCAGCGAGGGAAGTTTCCGAAGTGAGTCCCATAAAAAAAAAAGATTGTGAGAGTGATGGTGATAAGATGGGAGGTCTACATTTGGGAGGACACCACAACAAGTGTACTAATGAGGATGATGGAACTGCTTGATTTTCAATCGATATCCAATCAGGATGTTGTTTTAAGATATAAAACAGATAGTTGTGCCAGCCGTGCTGCTTGATAGTACCATAAGAGATTTGGGAGGCCTAATCCACCCTGTTTGGGAAGGTTGAATAATTCTTGGAATTTTTCAGTTGGTAATAGTTCGCTTTGTTCCAGGGGTAGCACGCCTGGACCCTGGCTCATCTGGGCCTGCTAAGGATGACATGATTGATCACCTAAAGTCTAGAAGTACTTCACCTAGCTTTAGAACAAGTCTAGGAGTACTTCACCTACCTTTATAACAAGTCTAGGAGTACTTCACCTACCTTTATGGCAAGTCTAGGAGTACTTCACCTACCTTTATAACAAGTCTAGGAGTACTTCACCTACCTTTATAACAAGTCTAGGAGTACTTCACCTACCTTTATAACAAGTCTAGGAGTACTTCACCTACCTTTATGACAAGTAGATGAAAGGTAACAATGAAGGGTGCAGGAACAATTTAAGACAGAGGCATGGGAACCAGAAGTAACAGAGATTGCAGTTGCCTCTTGGCCCTTAGGGGAATGTAGAGTCTATATGTATAAAACACACCCTTCTGTCACCATCACTATAACGTGTGTATCTAAATTACTTTTCCTGAGAAGACGGGACAAAATGGATTTTAGGTACAGAAGGAACTGGGACAGGCATTTTATCTAACTACAGGGAAAATAATAGTGTTTGGGAGATGTTAAGCTTGGAGATGTGGCAGGTATATCAAGTAATGGCATTACCTTCAGAAATAGAAAAATATACCACTATTCTGTAAATACCTACCTTGAAATTATGGTTGCAAATGCTTGACTATACCTACGACATGGAGGATCTCACCTCAGAGCTCCGTAATATCCAAGCAACCTTCACTAAAAGGTGGGCATGTTGGCTGACGTTCAGGTCCTTCCCTCAATATACAGAGATTATATCCTCAGTTTAGAGCTTATCTTGCTCGGTTGCTCAGTCTATGCTTTGGCCACTTATAGTCGTATATCACTTTTAATTGTGTTGTTAAGCTACATATAGTGACAAAAAGGATCACCGCTTTATGGTTGATCTCGGCACCCCCTCTCCTCTTCTTCTTCCCCCCCTATTGTTACTACGTCTTTCTTTCCTACCTTCCCATTCTTCGTTCTCTTTGTATATATTAATGGTAAACCTTAACTCCTTGTAATTTCAACTGTATATGTACTGTTTAACATTATGTTTCATCTTAATAAACATTAATAAAAATAAAAAAAAGGAAATAGAAATATATTTTTTCTAATACGTGAACTTTACAGGTACCACTGGAGACAGCAATGCTATAAAACATATACAAATGTTTATTGTTCACGTAGCTTTATTTGGATCCAAACTGAGCCCAAAATACCACAAGTGTATATATGCAATACTTAACCACTCTGTTCCACAGGAACGAAGGGACGCTTAACACCAAAATTGGCCCAATACTTTTTAATAGGTTTCATTTTTCAAAGTATATTACACAAAAAAGAAGTTAAAGCCCATGGCAAAGAGTTCTTTCACGATTTAACGTGTTTCATGGATTAATGTTGCTTCTTCAGGACAGAACAGAAACACAATAGTACATTAGACAGTTGATTTGCCCAAACGTGTGAGGTCATATCATAAAAGGGCGGCGTGGACATATGGGTAAGAAGACATTTTCAACAGGATGGGCCAGATAAAGATCCAGTCCCTATCCTTAAAGTATAACTAAAGGCAAAACTTTTTTTTTAGCTTTTGATTGAGTGGAGAGGGATCAAAACACCTGTCAGATTTGTACTGCTGTCTGTGCCCCCATTAGAGAGATTCACCCTCACAATTTGTCCTGTACCAGTACCATTGGAAGTGAAAGTAAAAGAAAATCCCCAGAAAAGTAATAGAGGGAAAATCTTCCAATGGTGACACTAATCAAGAGATTCCCTTAACCACTTCAATACAGGGCATTTTCACCCCCTTCCTGTCCAGGCCAATTTTCAGTGCTGTAAAATTTTGAATGACAATTGCGCTGTCATATAACACTGTACCCATTTGAAATTTTGTTAATTTCTTTTCCACAAATAGAGCTTTCTTTTAGTGGTATTTGATCACCTCTGCGGTTTTTATTTTTTGCGCTATAAACAAAAAAAAAGACAATTTTGAAAAAAACACAATTATTTTTACTTTTTGCTATAATAAATAGCCCAATTTAAAAAACAAAAAACAAATTTCTTCCTCAGTTTAGGCCGATATGTATTCTTCTACATATTTTTGGTAAAAAATTCACAATAAGGGTATACTGATTGGTTTGCGCAAAAGTTATAGCACCTACAAAATAGGGGATAGATTTATGGCATTTTTATTATTATTATTTTTTTTTTACTAGTAATGGTGGCAATCTTTGATTTTTATCGGGACTGTGATATTGCGGCGGACAGATCGGACACTTTTGACACTATTTTGGGACCATTGACAATTATACAGCGATCAGTGCTATAAATATGCACTAATTACAGTATAAATGTCACTGGCAGGGAAGGGGTTAACACTAGGGGGCGATCAAGGTGTTAAATGTGTTTCCTAGGGAGTGATTCTAACTGTGGGGGGACTGACTGGGGGAGGTGACCGATCGGTGTTCCTATATATAAGGAAGACATGATCAGTCTCCTCTCCCCTAACAAGACGTGGATCTGTGTGTTTACACACACAGATCCACGTCCCTGCTCTGTGACACGCAATCGCGAGTGCCTGGCGGACATCGCGGCCGCCAGGCACGCGCATCGGCTCCCAAGTGACGTGACATGCGCGTGCCCCCCTAGCGTCTGGGAAGCTGAGGACGTCATATGACGGCCACCCGGGATGGCAGAGCCACCTTGTGGCGGTCAAATTACTATGGCTGGGATGGGAAGAGGTTTATTTAGAGAGATTTCCTCTCATTTCCTGATTTGGCTAATGGACAGGAAGTGAAGGTAAGTCTCCCCAATGGGACACAGATGGCAAAAATAAACTGACAGGGGTTATTACCCTCCCTTACTCTATCAATAATGCAAAAAAAATATTTTGTCTATAGTTCTACTTTAACAGACAGCAAATCTAATCATTTCAGGTAATTTATGTAATTTTTATTTAGGTAAAGGAGCTTGTTATTGGGATATTATAGTAGTGGTTATTAAAGCACATCAGTCAGGTCAAGTCATGACGAAATAGTGTATGTCTAAGTAAGCCCCTGACACTAATTTGAATAAAGTCATCCCAGCAAAAAAGCAGCAGACCATAGCCAGCACCATTTTCCAGTACCATCCGAATGCGTGAAATTGCTCTGAAGACCGCCACTAGTGTAATTTCACTGAAACTTTGCCCACCATAAATAGCATAAAAATCTTAAATTCATTTTTGTCATACTTTGGTTCCCTTTCATGTACTAAACTTGAATGCATCTCATTAAAATACAAAGAGAACTGTGTGCTACTATGTGATGGCTGCCAATGTCGATTCACTTGGAGGTGTATTCACCGAAATTACAATTAAAATAAATAATTCTATATATGGAAAAAAAATCCGCACACAGATCATATTTGGCAGGTTGACTGTGAAGATTTTACGGTTGTTTGAAAATAGCCATTTAAGAAATGTCGTTGCTAGGGATTTTATTTGTTTGCAGAGAGAGAGAGACTGAGAAATATATTAACCCAGGTGTAATAACATTGCCTTTCCCTTACTTTACGTAGTGGTAGCTCTACGTCAGAATCAGCCTTGAAGTCATACAGAGCAATCGCTGAGAGCTGGGGAGTGTCCGCTCCATCATGCTGATCAGGAGAGATAACCTGCAGGAACAAGCATACAATTGCTGATGCCTTAATACTAGAAGGATCACACTTAGTTGATTGTTTAGTTATAGGATATAAAGACAATACGCTATAGAAAACTGGATAATAAATTGCAGGTAGCACTCTGTACATACACGCAGAACACTAATATATTGCAATATCTTAAGGCGTGTCAAGGAATCTGCAGCACCTCTAAACATGACCCGATTAGAACTATAGGTACTAGTTGGGCTATCCTAAGCCCACTTGAGTGATGACATCCCATTATAAGGGCTTAGGGGTTTGACAGGGTCAGGTGTTAGGGGTTGCGTGACACAATTATATTACAATTCTAGAATACTCTATTCTATAAAGACAGAATATAATAAACTCATAATAAGTTCTATAAACATGCTGTATGGGCTCAAAACAATGTACTAGTCAATGTGACCTGACCACTGCACATTATAACAATACAATTATATCACAAGATCTAGAATGCTGTAATCTGCCCTTTTCAACTCTTTTTTTCTATTATGAAGGAATGCTTGAAATAGTGTTCAGGTCTCAGGGAACCAATATTAAAAATTATTATATCTGCAGATCATTGTTCATCATCCAAACCACATTGGTTGTCAGTAGAAGGGCACCCTAACAATGGTCGTCTGTAGAAAGAATGCCCATTATAGTGGTAGTCAGTCTATTCAGGGCTTTTTTTCAGGGGGAACTTGGGGGAACTCAGTTCCACCACCTCTGGCTCAGACCCTTTGGTGCCTGCTCACCACAATCACTTGTAAACACAGAAGTCTGGTTTTTGTGTTTACAAGTGACCGCTCTGCACTCTGTATGTAATGCAATCCTGGTATTTAATGCCCCTTTAAGACCCTCCTACTGTTTGTGAAATTTAACTGACCACACCCACTATTTGATGTGATTTGGAGGGTGTGTGTAGGGGGTGGAGGGGGTTTGTGGGGTTGTGGTTAATTTCCAGCACCTATTGTTTGAGAAAAAAAGCCCTGAGTCTATTAGTCCCATACAGTGATGGACAAAGGAAAAAATGGCCTTTTACAGATAGCATTGGTGTCAGTGGTGTTTAAGATTTAAAAGAAGAAGTTCCACTGGTCCAATGGCGATGGCGTTGCTGAGTGACGTTGGTGCCAAAACTTTGCAGGACCATCAGGCAGGAGATCTATCTACTACTGCTCAAGGAACCCTTAGCAACATATGGAGATACTCTAGGGCAGTGTTTCTCAACTCCAGTCCTCAAGGCGCCCCAACAGGTCATGTTTTCAGGATTTCCCTCAGATGAAATGGCTGTGGTAATTACTAAGGCAGTGAAACTAATCAAATCACCTGTGCAAAATAATGGAAATCCTGAAAACATGACCTGTTGGGGCGCCTCGAGGACTGGAGTTGAGAAACACTGCTCTAGGGCTCCACAGAACCCAGGCTGTGTCTCTAAACATGATTATGACAAGATCATAATACAATTCTATTAAACTCTATATAAACACAAATCACTACACTACTCAACATGAGCTGACCACTGGACATCATCCCTGCAATTATTTTACAATTACAGAATACTATATTCTATAAACAAAGAGTACAACAAAATCATTATGCAATTCATTTACATTCTATATGAACACAAAACACTCCCCAACATGACTGTCAGGAATCAGCAGCAGAGATGGTCAAATCTGTGAGGCTACACTCAGGAAAATTGGACCAGACTGTGAACAGCATGCTTTTAAGTGAGATATATTTACAGTGAAACAAAACCCTTCCAAACACCAGAACAAACATGAAACAAGAAAATATAAGTGAATAAAAAAAAACCCCAGTGATAGAATACTGGACTTATAACAAACAGGGGGATCGAAACTGGGATCAGGAACAAGAGAGAGCAGGTACAAGGCAGCAGGATACAGGGTACAATAAACAGGAACAGGATACCAGCTAGCAGTATCTGGCAGCAAGCAAAGCACTGGAGCAAGAGGCACTTAGTAGAAGAGGACCTAAATACCCTCCCAGCAGCCAACATCAGGTGGAAACGGATTACTGGTGTCTGCTGGCTGCTAGGAGACACCCGTTGGTGGACACTGGAATTACAACCCTTCGCCAAGGGAACCACAGTCCCACCAGTAGATGATCCAGGTCTTGACAGTGCCCTAACCAGTGAATATTTAAGCAAAACAATTATAATACCTTTTATATGGGCAAAAAACACTGTACTCCACAACACAACCTGACCACTGGACATAACAATTATGTTATAATTCTAGAATAATTTATTCTATAAACAAAAAAAGATGAAAGATCACAATACAATTGTATTACACTCTATATGGTCGCAAAACACTGCAATAGCCACCTGATCACTGTACACTAAAATAATACAACTATATTACACTCTATATACACAGAACATGAAATGATTATAATAAAATTCTATCACAGATACAGAACATTACATTTTTAATTTGCTGTATCTTTTAATTGGCACTGTAGGTTGGACGATAAAACTTGCACGCAATTACTGGGCCTCTTGTATCAAAAGTAAAAGTGTCTGTGTTTTCCTTTCAGTATACTCCAAATTTTACAATGACAGCTGCAATTTGACTAGTTGCTAAGGGCAACGCAGCCAACTTTCATTTTAGAGCCTTTTGATTCAGGAGGCCCAGAATAATCATATCAGTAATGCCTTCAGCAAGTGTGGTAACAGACCTTGACATAGCTCTCGGGGAACAGGCCTCGTCGCCCTTTTTGTTCTACCAGAAGCCAGTTTTTGTCTACTTGCTTCAAAATGTGGACTGTAGTTCCACGCTGCAATGAGATTTCTCTGTAAAAAGAAATACAGTAAAAGAAGACTTATATGGGAAATTAGGATGCAGTCTGTGCTTGTCATATCATATATTCAAGTGGTCCTAGGTCAAATTCACAGGCTCAGTTGCACAGTATTCCATAGATCAGAGACTTATACTTGCCATAAACATCGGACATACTGCAGGACCATACCTACCATCTGAAGATGTCTTTAGGTCTAAGAACAAACATAAATGTTCAAGACATCCTAGCGTTCATTGTTCTTCTATGAAGTGAAGAGAGGTCATGTAGACACACCTGGATTCTCTTGAAGGAAACAATAGTGATCAGTGTTTTCTGACTTGTCCAATTAATATCTTCTCTGTGATCTCCAAGCCCAGGAGCCCAGAAAAAGCAGTTTTCCTAGTCCAGCAGGGACACTGACCATACATTGGGTGATATTTGTCTGGTTCCTAAAACACCATTCAACATTTGGTCAGTGGGTGGCCCTGTTAGCACCACTCCACCCAACATCCTTCGACTAATGAGTTGGTGGACTGTTGGTGGAACAGCAAGTGCATCTAATTAGATGCAGCCAGTGTTTGGGTATTTTGACAGCCATGATGTGGCAGTCACAACCATATGAAAAGTTTTGTCTATCTGTACTGTTTAGCATGGATAAAAAAAATCTATACTTGTGTGGCCTGCTTGATGGGGAAGCTGTACAAACACGAGACAAGAGTTGGGAATAATGGGGACAAAAGGTTGGGGATTGAAGGGGTGTGCAATACCGACAGCAGAAGGGGAAAGAAGGGACCACACTAGAGAACTTAATATTTAAAAGAGAGCTAAGGAAGGGGCAATTAATCAAAGAGGAAGACAGTAAAGAGGGAAGTCGTTAATGCTTCCAGAGGATGTAAAGCTTTCACTAACTGGCAAGAAGTTCCCTTCTATCTATAGAAGATTTTCTTTCTGTCCTTATAATTACCTGAATTTCAAAAAAACATGTCCAATGTTAAAGTAATTGTAAAGTTTTATTTTTTTTGTTTCCTTCTCTTTTTGGGTCCCTTGCTGGCGCTCCTGGCTCCTCCCTCCTGCCAGATGCCCCGACAGCAAGCGGCATGCAATGAGGGCACCCAAGCAGGCACGCTCCTGATCAGCAGCTCTGTGTCCATTCACACAAGGAGCCGTGGTGTGGCCCGCCCCCTCTATCTCTTGATTGGCTGTGATTGACAGCGGCAGGAGCCAATGGCTCCTGCCGCTGCCAAAAGCCAATCGAGAGTGCGAGTGGAGAGGCAAGGCTCTTGTGGACATCGCTGGACATCGCTGCTGTACACAGAAAGTTTTTTCCCTTCATGCATAGAATGCATGAAGGTAAAAAATCTTGTGCCTTTGCAACCACTTTAACCCTTTTACGCCGACAGTACACATAAATGCGGCCTCACTGGAGTGGGCATTTTTTCCATGATGCCGCATATATGTTTGGCATGGACACCAGGGTCTCACGAGAGCCTCTGCCCCCCGTACTAACTGCTGGTTCTGGGTCAGTCACTGTGAAGTCCACCCCCATGTTTTCTTTCTCTCTGAATGGAGGGGAGAAATACATTGTATCTCTCTCCTTGCAGAAAGAAAGAAACAAACAAAACTGTGTGTATAAAAAAAAAAAGAAAGAAAAAATAGCTAGATTGAGGTTTGATCTAGGTCAGTGCCTGGGTTAGCGTTTGGGTCAAAGTCAGGGTCAGTATATTTTGATCAGGATTTTTTAAAATAATTTTTTAAATAAGTATCAGTGTCAGTTAGTATTAGTGTGTTTTAGGTAGGATTAAAAAAAAAAAAGAAGCAAAATGTGCACTTTCTGGGCTGTACTACAGGTACATACAACAACTAACATACACATATGTAGTATCGCTGTGATCGCCGTTAGCAGAATTTATTTTGGATTGCTCTTTGGTGGTAGGTTATGGTAGTAGCAAGAAATATACAGGTAAATTTAAAAAAAAAATTTTTTTCTATTTTGGTCCAGTTTTTCTTTGATAATAATAATAATATTAAAATAAAAAAATCAGGAGATATCCATTACTATTTACCACCAAATAAAAAGCCCAATTTGTCCTGAAAAAAAAATAAGTATAATCCACCTCGATGCACAAAATAGATGTGATGATATGTACGCTTGTAAACTAACCCATGTCAAAGATGAAAAATTGTGTTTAGGCAATAACATTTATTTTACCCTTAGGTGCGAAGGGGAGTGTAAGTGTGGGCAAATAGATACATTTTTACTTTTTAAAGTAGATTTTTATATTTTTTTAAGAATGCATAACTATATAAAATATTGCAGCTTGCCAATCTTTTAATGAGGTGGCTGTATTAGTTTTATTTTTTTATACTTTTTCTCCTTTGTTTTCATCTGGGGATCTGACCAGTAACACACTTACTGTCTTAAGCCTCGTACACACAATGGGACTTCCATCCGTGGAATTTTGTGCAAAGGGCGTTGGCCGTGACTTTTTTTGCATACAGACGGCAGAACTTTTTCAGCCAACCTATTTTTTCTGCTCTTTAGCGCCACCCTTTGGGCAACTTCTGCAAATGTTGTCTTATGGTTAGCATTGGTTCGGAGCATGCGTGTTTGTACTTTGGATTTTAGTCCGACGGACTTGTGTTCACACGATCGTATAATCCGACGGAACACATTTGTTGTCAGAAAATTTGAGAGCATGCTATCTGACCACAATTGTCCGATAAAGCGTACAAACGGTCGGATTATCCGACAAAAACCCTGCCATCACACAATTGTTGTCGGAAAATCCGATCGTGTGTACGGGCCTTTAGGGTGTCTCAATTGTGGATTAAGGACTCAAATAACAATTTGAAGCTGAACTCCTTTTAACACTTCTTAAACAGTTAAAGCAAACAGTTTTTTCCTTTTGGAATAAAGGTTTTACATAAATGAATAAAAGCTGATCATTATAATCCCTCATTGTTTCAACCCTCTAACTGCTACTTTTTCCGGACAGCCTAGTCTGTTATTGGAAGTAGAAAAATAAAAGATTTACTGTCAAGTTTACCAGGTGAAAATAAAGGAAAAAAAGCCTAAAAAAGAAAGAAAATAAAGGCAGCCATTGCAACTGCAGTAAATATTGATGAACTGCAAATATAAACCATTTTTGGTTTTGCATTTAATACCACTTTAAGTTTTCAGCAGATAAAACATTGCGTTCGCTATATTTTTCCATTTCAAAAGAGATGCACATCTAATAGACCTCCTCAGGGGCTTGCTTTAAACTGCCGCAGTGGTAATTCTAACAATCAAAGAAAGAATTTACAAAACAGCTGCGAGCTCATAGTAATTTGGGCTCATTAGTGCAAATCAGGGTTATTTTTAAACTCACCCAGCAATATTGCTTTTTCAAACATCTTATTAACTTAAAGGACACATGCTTCTTTAATTAAAGAAAAAGAAAACGCCTTGTAATAGCCTGTACAATGCCAACATTTAAAGGAAACCCATATCAGAAAACCTGGAAGTTCCAATTGCTGACCTATCATTTGGAAAAGGCAGATTACCTGACTATTATGCTGACTATCTGATAGCTACCCAGAGGATGCAGATCAGGACTTCAGACTTGCAGCATACCTGAAGCTAGGGGTGAGCATAACAGCCAGGGAACTAGCTCAGCGGTAGAGTTGGGCGAACGGTTCAGGCTGAGCAAAAGTTCAACCTGGACAACGCCTGTTCGGCGAACACCTTAATTTGCAGATCATTGGGTGGATGTTTGCCCCGCCCAACGCCCTTTAATACACTACGTGCTGCACAGTGCATTCTAAGCCCTGATTGGGTGCATTGAATAGCTGTTTGTTAAGGAGCGGGGCCAGGAAGCTGGCCACGGCATCCTTAACAACCGATGAGTCAACAGCTCTCAATGGGCTTCCCCGCTGACAGCTGAATAATAAAAAAAAAACATTGCCGGCAATAAAAAAAATAAAAAATAAATAAATGGCGGGGGGTCCACCCCCCAATCCATACCAGGCCCCTCACTAAAATGTAAAAAAAAAGGCATGGGGTCTCCCCCAAAATCCAAACCAGACCCTTATCTGAGAATGCAGCCTGGCAGGCCAGGAAGGGGGGGAACGAGCATGCAGCCAGGCAGGCCAGGAAAGAGGGGGGGAGCACCCACCCCAAAGCAGCTTGTCCAAATGTTGATGGGGACAAGGGCCTCTTCCCGACAACCCTGGGCGGTGGTTGTGGGGGAATGTGGGTGAGGGGCTTTTTGGAATCTGGAACCCCCCTTTAACAAGGGGCCCCCCAGATCCTGCCCATGTGAATGAGTAAAGGTTACATAGTACCCCTACCCATTCACAAAAAAAGTGTCAAAAAGTAATAAAAACACAGAGACAGTTTTTGACAATACCTTTATTAGAAAATAAAAAAAATGATGTCCCCCGATGTAGATCCATCGTCAAACACGAGGCCGATGCCACCGATGATCAGAAAAAATGCTCCGCCATCAACTAAGACAAACCACTGAGTGCCTACTTTTCTGTTTGACAGTGGCACCGCCCCCATTGTGACGTCACCAACCTTTTTTTTAATCTATTTTTGGACGACGGTGGCAGCAGCATCGTGATTGACAATGGATCTACATAGGGGGACACTGTTTTCTTTTTTTTTTATGGAATTGTCAAAAACTGCCTCCTGTTTTTATTTATTTTTACACTATTTTGGTGAATGGATACCCCATACTCATTCACATAGAGGGGGCGGGATCTGGGAGCCCCCTTGTTAAGGGGGCTTCCAGATTCCGATAAGCCCCCTGCCCACAGACCCCTGCAACCACTGCCCAGGGATGTCAGGAAGAGGCCCTTGTCCCGTTTGCTCGTCCTCATCCCCCCTTTTCTGACCTACCAGGCTGCGTGGTCGGATAAGGGTCTGGTATGGATTTTGGGAGAGGCCCCACAGTGTTTGCTTTTTTTTTTTTTTTTTCGTGGAGTTCCCCTTAAAAGAGAAGTATGGGTTTCCTTTTTTCCCCCATCGGTCCCCCGGCGCCTCTGCACTGAGAACCGAGCAATCGAACACCGCCGATCACTCGGTTTTCAGAGCTCTGTGAGCAGAGAGCTGCAGACTGTCAGTCACAGCTCTCTGCTCATCTCCCTCCGTGCTCATTGGAGAGCTGAACTGTGGAGGGGGCGGAGCGGGTGTCTCAGGCCCTCAGCTGCTAGCTGAGAGGCTATGATGGGTGTCAGTCCTGGCACCTGGCAGATCCAGACTTCCATTGTCATGTTGATGGGATGCCTGGAGTGATATCCATGACATCAGCAGAGAGCGGACTTCAGACTTCTATCTGGATTTGGACTTTGCACTTCAGGCAAGGTCTACTTATTCAATGTGGCTCCCTTTCCTTAAACACTGCAGACAAGTGCAAAAAAAGAACTTGTGGAGGGAAAATTAGATAATATTCTCACCTTTCCCTGACTTCCCTAAAACAGGGGATGATATCCTCCTGTTGACAAGATCCCTGGGAATACTAAGCAGTCCAAATCTCACAAGAAGACATGCAGCACAGTGCAGGATCATCTTCTTGGGATTTGGGTAGGGTGATCAGACATCCCCGGTTTCCGGGGACAGTCCCTGGATTGAGGACACTGTCCGCAGACCAAGTCTGTCCCCGGTTTTGTTCCCGGATTGGATTTGAACAGGGGCTGGGGCAATTTCAAAGACAGTCAGTGCAGAATTAATAAAAAAAAGTCTGAATTACACACCCCGGCTCCGCTACTCCTACTAGCTTAGGGGGTGTATTTTTCCTATTGTCTGTGCCCCTTTCTGATGATCATGTGCTGGTCGGAGTGAAGGGAATATTTCTTCAGTTTTGGGCGCATTCCCATCCAGCTCCGCTCGCATGTTCTTCTGCCTTGGCTCAAGTCCCATCCAGCCGCCTGCCTGCTTATCTTCTTGCCTTCCCTGGCGGAGTGATCTTCCCCTGCTCCCCACCCAGTAGTAGCCGGGGCCTGGAGAGTAAGACGTGACAGGCTGTGAGGCGGGCGGCGGTGGCGACAGGCAGAGAGTCGCTGATTGCCGGCATTACTAGTAAAAAAAAAAATATGTCCCCGGATTTCATTTTCAAATTTTGGTCACCTTAGATTTGGGGTACTCAGAATTTTTCAAGATCTGGCTGAAAGGAGTATGATTTAACCTTTGCCTTGCGCTGCGACAGGAAGCCATGGACAGATAATGTCTTTGCACTTTTATCCAGTGTTTTAGGGAGGAGGCACTTTATATAAGCTTGTTTTAAGCTTGTAAAGTGGAAACATCTTGGCCTGTAGGGGGGCGACACAAAATTTACACATCCTTCAAAGCTCTTGCTTAGGTAGAAAGGGTGCACTAGGGTGAGGTATTAACAAAGAGCTGGGATGATGGCTACAGTCGGCATCAGACTAGTCTTAATTCACTACACGCCAAGCTGATGCAAAATTTGAGTCACTGTATTCATCCTGTAGGGTTTGCCCATCACTTCTATTTAAGCTGCATCATAAAGGCAATACAGGCCATTGGTGAAAAAAACACTTTCTACCTTGGAAAGTACAGCTCATAGGTAAATGTTCTAGAAGCTTTTTTTAATGATAATATTCTCATATACCCTACAGAAAGATCTGCATGTTATATACTGTATGTTACATAAAAGAGCTGCTAATAACATTTACAATTATGTATATATACAACCCCAATTCCCAAAAAGTTTGGACGGGTAAAATTGACATAAAAATAGAATGCAATGATTTGCAAATCTCATAAACCCATATTTTATTCACAATAGAAAATATATAACATATCAAGTGTTTAAACTGAGAAAATGTGCCATTTTAAGAAAAAAAATAAGGTCATTTTTAAATTGACGATGGCAACACATCTCAAAAAAGTTGTGACAGGGCAGCAAAAAGCTGGCAAAGTAAACGGTACTAACAAGGAAGAGCTGGAAGAACATTTTGCAACTAATTAGGTCAATTGGCAACAGATAAGTAAATGATTGAGTATAAAAAGAGCATCTTAGAGAGTCCCAGTTTGGAATTGTACTACATTTTTGGTTTTGGGCTTGATACCACTTGAATTTCTTAAAAAGCAGTTACAATAACCACTTAAGGACCAACCGTCACAGTTATACTGCGGCAGGTTGGCTCCCCTGGGCGAATCGGCGTCATGGTACGTCGGGCACTTTAAGAGCTCTAGGGGGCGCGCGCGACGCCGGAGCCCATGCGCGTGGCCAGCGGACGCGATGCCCGCTGGCCACTCGCGATCGCTCCTGTCAGAGACAGAACGGGGATCTGTCAATGTAAACAGACAGCTCTCCGTTCTGTCAGGGGAGGAGAGACACATCTGCTGCTCCTAAAGATTAGGAACAGCGATCAGTCTCCTCCTCCAGGCACTCCCCTCCCCCCACAGTTAGAACACACATGAGGGAACACATTTAACTCTTGATCACCCCCCTAGTATTACCCCTTCCCTGCCAGTGACATTTATACAGTAATCAGTGGCTATTTTTAGCTCTGATCGCTGTATAACTGTCACTGGTCCCAAAAAAGTGTCAAAAGTGTCCGATCTGTCCGCTGCAATGTCCGCTGCAGGGTAAGTGCCGGGCAGATGGTGAGCGGGCGTGGGCAGGGGGGATCACAGTGGCAGCTATGGATGGCACAGTGGCAGCATTGGATGGCACTGTGGCAGCATTAGATGGCACAGTGGCAGCATTGGATGGCACAGTGGCAGCATTGGATAGCACAGTGGCAACTTTGGGAGCATTTGATGGCACAGTGTCAGCATTGGATGGCACAGTGGGAGCATTTGATGGCACAGTGGGAGCATTTGATGGCACAGTGGCAGCATTGGGAGCATTTGATGGCACAGTGGCAGCATTTGATGGCACAGTGGCAGCGTTTGTGGGGCACAGTGGCTGCAATTGATGAGCACAGTGGCTGCGTTTGATTGTACAGTGGCTACATTTGATGGCACAGTGACACCGTTTGATGGGCACAGTTACAGTGGCTGCAATTGATGGGCACAGTGGCTGCGTTTGATTTGAGCACCAGCCACCACTGGTAACGGTAGACTTACCCTTAAAAAACTCTGTTTTATATTTATCACGATTTAAGATAATCATATATTCTATTGCAAATGGCCACTGAATCACTGCTCATAAAATGTCACATACTTACTTTTCTGAATCTGCCACAAAGTCAAATTTTACGATTGCCTGTGCCACGGGGGAGAGAGCCTGCCGAGCAGAGAAAGATTTATTATAATGAAAATAGAACATGTGAGAATTAAAACAGATCTCCAGCCTACCCCTGTCAGGTTTTATTGCGGTTTGTGTCCCCATTTTGGGGGGATTTTGGGGTGGATTTACTAAAGGCAAGTAAATGAGCAGAAGCTCTGCTGACTTCCATCATCCAATCATGTGCAAGCAAAAATGCAGTTTTTCCTTGCATGTGATTGTGTATTCTTTGCAATGTGAAGGTTGACTAAGCTCTGGAGCAACTGCACTTTGCGAAGTGGACATTCGATTTCCCTTTAGGAAATCAACACCTTAAAGGAGAAGTCCAGTCTGAGCTTGTTTGGCTGGGCTTCTCTGGGTCACAGGAGTGGAATTCGTTTTGCACTCCTGTGACCCGTTTTCAACAGAGAGCAGACTGAAGTCCGCTCTCTGCTGATGTCACTGGAATCAATCCAGGCACCGCGTCATTACGACAATGGAAATCGGGATCTGCTAGGTGCCTGGACTGATGCCTGTCTCAGCCTCTCAGTGAGCCGCCGAGATCCTGAGACGGCCGCTCCCCGCCCCTCCACAGCTCAGCGCTCTAGTGAGCATGAAGGATGCAGAGCGGAGAGCTGCTGGTTGACAGTCAGCAGCTCTCTGCTCGGGGAGGTGAGAGAACCGAGCCATCGGCATTGTTCGGTTCTCAGTGCAGAGGCGCCAGGGGACAGATGCAGCATCGGACCGATGCTGCATCCATCTAGGTAAGTATGATGTAGGATAAAACCAAACCCACTTCTCTTTTAATCTGGCTTTCTACCATAACGACCATTGCCTTTGGAGCAACGAGTGGAATTCTGAAATTTTACAGTTGTCAGGGGAACGGAGGTAGAGGGGAAATCTTTTTAGGTAGTTTATAAAGGCCCTAGGTTAGTTTTGTTGTAGTTTAAGCTCACTTGTTTTTAATCAATATATTTTTACTATAAATACAATATGTGTTTTACAAATGGACCATTACCAAAAGACAACTGATTCCCAGAACACTATGGATTAGCTAAAGAGACAGCACATCAGAGAAGCTTGCTTTGAGGCTCTGTCTGATTGAAGTCGACTGATAAGGTACGAGTCACGTGCCTCATTGAGTTCTGAGAACACAGCTTCTTTTAGTACAGCCAAGACTGATATAATGCCAATGATGTGAAAGCACTGTAAAGCCTAATAATTAAATGAATACCCACTCCGTGCTCCTACTATTGTATTAGAAGAAAAAAAAGTGTTCTAGTTAGTGAATTAATCCCGCAGCTGCAGTTTACACCCCAAACCTATATAACAGAATATGCAGATACTATAAAAATCACAGGAATCTACCTTGCTGCACTGTAAAGCCTGTGCCTGCAATTATTTAAAGCAGTTCCCATGCATACATGCCAGTTTCATTATGCTGCAGAGAAGTACCCTTTCTCTCTGAATGGAAGCAGTAGTCTCTATGTAGGGGTCTGACATGCCCCCTGCTGAGTCAGATCTAGAGCTCTCCAACCAGCGGTGGGCATGAGCTTTACTGATTTGCATAGCTTTAGGTATGACTCAGCAAGAGGTTAGTCAGACGGATCTCTGCAGAGAGACCACTGCTTCCACACAGATAACTAGAGTCCTTCATAGAAGCATGCTGGCAGTTGACAGGCTTTTCTACTTTCTAAAGCAGGGGTCTCCAAACTTTCTTAACAAAGGGCTAGTTTACAGTCCTTCACCACTTTAGGGGGGGCGGACTGTAGCCAGTAGGAGAAGAAAATGTCCTGGCGTCAGTGGGAGTAAACAATGCCCTATCATTGGTATTAGGGGGGAATAATAGTGCCCCATTATTGGTATTAGGGGGAATATTAGTGCCCCATTATTGGTATGAATTGGAGGAATAGTGCTCTATCATTGGTGTCAGTGGAAGGAATAGTGCCCCATCATTGGCATCAGTGGGAGGAATAGTGCTACATCTCTGGTTTCACTGGGTGGAATAGTGACCCATCGTTGGAGTCAGTGGGAGGAATAATACCCCATCATTGGTATCAGTGGGAGGAATAGTGCTTTATCATTTTTATCAATGGGAGGAATAGTGCCCCATTGTTGGTGTCAGTGGGAGTAATGCCCTGTACACATGACCGGATTTTCCGTCTGAATAAACTTTCAAGCTGTCTTGCCTACACACGGTCACACCAAATTGCGACCGCCAAAACGCGGTGACGTACAACACGTACGACGAGCCAAGAAAATGAAGTTCAATTCTTCCTAGCATGCGTCGAATTGATTCCGAGCATGCGTAGGATTTTTGTGCTTTGGAATTGGCCACACACGGCCCCACGCGGTCGGAATTTCTGACAGGAACTTTTTCCGTCTGAAAAATAGAGAACCTGCTTCCTATCTAAGTCCGTCGGAATTTCCGACAGGAACTTTTTCCGTCTGAAAAATAGAGAACCTGCTCTCTAAGTCCTTTGGAATTACCAATGGGGCATACACACGGTCGGAATATCCCATCTGACTTTTTCCATCGGAAATTCCAATCGAGTGTACGTGGCATAATAGTGCCCCATCTTTGGTATCAATGGGAGGAATAGTGCCTCACCATTGCCTTTGCCCCACGGGCCAGATAAAAGCAAGCAAAGAGCCACATCTGGCGCCCAGGCCACAGTTTGGAGAACACTGTTCTAAAGGAAACAAGCACACCCTTTTAAGGCACCCAACATATAAATATAAATAAATATATACACACATATATATATATATATATATATATATATATATATATATACGCACACACACAAGGGGTACAGAACAGTAATTTTTATTTATTTATTTGGATTTGGGACACACACACCTGGTTGCATGCATATATAAATGATTTACAGTAGAACAAAATCCAGCTTCTAAAATGAACCTGGCTTATAGTCAGATTTTGGCATTGTCATGTTCTGAAATATCACCCAGCAAGCGATGGCATAAATCTGTGATTAGCAAAACTGGCAGTTTCATGTTACAGCTCAATATAGAAATATATAACTGTTTTCTATTAGCCAACGTCACAGAATGCAATGCCTGCATTTTTTATTGGGATTTAATCATGGTATTTGGATGGAAGTGGCTATGAATAGTTGATTATAAGCTGGTAGGGATAAAAATACTTAAGTGGCACCGCATTCCTCCCACCGCCACCATCTATAGTTAGGTCAGTAGCTTAGGACAATGACAGATGGGCGATTGTTGTAACACGTTTAACTGGAAGGACAGAATTTATAAAGTAACACCTGCTGTCACATTTGTCACAGTGTAATCCACTGGTATGCTGCCAGGTGATCAACGTGCACATCTTCATAGAGCCTGCCCTATGTGTTCTTCTTGGAAAGGATATGATATGTAGTTTCATTAATAAGCTCCACTGCCCCATCTGACAGATGGGCATGTTGTCCTTTAATTGAGTATAATGTGTTGTTTTTTTGTTTTGTTTTTTAATGTAGTACTAAATTGCTCCTTTTACCATGTCCTTACACTACAGTGCACTATGGCACCCACCTGATTGTCCTCTGTGTCACTTCTGATGTTCTGAGCTGCACTGTTCTGAGTACTATTTAAGTTTGACTCAGCTCTGCCATCTGCTGGAAATAACATGATATAGTTACAGTATGAAGGTAGCATTGAATACATATTGCTTTATCCATTCCTCTGGTGCAGCATAAATAAAGTGACAGATTTTTTTTAAAAATCACGAAAAACTCGATTGAAATAAAAATTTTAAAAAAGACAGCAATTCCAGAACAGATCAGTATCCGCAGCCAAAGCTAGCAGTTCCATGTACAGAATTACATAGTTACATAGTTAGTCAGGTTGAAAAAAGACACAAGTCCATCCAGTTCAACCATAAAAAATAATAATAATAATAATAATAATAATATCATACAATCCCATATACCCGATTCTATACACGCAGTTGATCCAGAGGAAGGCGAAAAACCCCAGCAGAGCATGATCCAATTTGCTACAGCAGGGGAAAAAATTCCTTCCTGATCCCCCGAGAGGCAATCGGATATTCCCCGGATCAACTTTACCTATTAATGTTAGTACCCAGTGTTTATTATGTACATTTAGGAAAGTATCCAGACCCTTCTTAAAGCAATCTACTGAGCTGGCCAGAACCACCTCTGCAGGGAGTCTGTTCCACATTTTCACAGCTCTTACTGTGAAGAAACCTTTCCGTATTTGGAGGTGAAATCTTTTTTCCTGTAGACGTAAAGAGTGCCCCCTTGTCCTCTGTGTTGGCCGTAAAGTGAATAAATCAACACCAAGTTTACTATATGGACCCCTTATATATTTGTATATGTTGATCATATCCCCCCTTATTCTCCTCTTCTCAAGAGTGACAATTACCTCAAGAGTGAATAAATTCAATTCAATTGAAAATCATTCAATGATACAGACTGGGTATGTCCTAATAGAGACCATCAATTTTATCAAAAATCATCCTAGCGGCACAATAAATGAAAGACATTGTACAACAGAGGAACCTTCTTTAATTTTCAAGGCTCTAGGCTGAATTCAATAGCCAATGAAGTATACTTTAACCCATCAAGAACCTATCCAAGATTAGGTCAAGCGTGTCCAACCATGGGCCCCAGAGGTTATCATATTTTCGAGGGCATCCCCTGTGTTGGTATATGTACTTCTCCATCTTGAGAGTTTCTCCCATACACTGGAAACATTCTTTATAGGAAGGGGAATCAGAGGATTTCTCATGCCTTAAAATGACTCTCTGGGCTTGAAAAAAGGGCTCTAGCCACTGCTTCTCTGATGTGGGCTGATAGTTGGAGGTCATCTAGTATGCCCAATAGGCATTGTTTAGGGTTGAGTCAAAGGGAGATCTGATCGGCATTTACTGTGTTCACTACCCCTGCCCAGTAAATGTGCAGTTTGGCAACGCCAGAGTAAATTAATTAAGCTGCCGTGGTCTCAGCAAAGTGACAGAGCTTTACCTGCTTCTGGTCTGTATATACTGAGAGAGGCTTGCTGAAAATTTGACTAGGAGGTTCTGCTGTTACTATTATTATAAGCTGTGATAACCCAAAAGACTAACTTTTTGCCCCCTGGTGCTCTACAAAATGAGGCAACTATCACTGTGAATTCATTGTCAGTGGTATACAGCAAAATACATAAAATCAGCCTAGTAATGCTAACTCCTCGTAGAAGCAATAACACAATATAGACCTGGATCAAATCCCATAAATGAGAATGATCAGCTACTTCATCAGAAATGTAGAATATCACACTATATTT
Source organism: Rana muscosa (assembly GCA_029206835.1). NCBI lineage: Eukaryota > Metazoa > Chordata > Amphibia > Anura > Ranidae > Rana > Rana muscosa. Next base: position 258,337,666 of record CM055118.1, on the reverse strand, counting down.
AGAACTGTTTGGCCTTCTGCTTCTACTTTCAACAGACATTTACCCCATAGTTAGAAAGTTCCACATCCCAGGCATGAGGTCTTAACTGTGGGCAGGGCCGTCTTTTCGCATGGGCATGCTGGGCAGTTGCCCGGGAGCCCCACTTGCCCAGGGGCCCGAATCAGTAAGTCACTCTCTAGATACAATCACCACCAGCCGCCGGCTGCTACATTGTCCAGGCATCTGCATTACACGTAATCGCAGATTCGCCGCTATTACTTTTATTGCCTTCCATTGCAGTCACCACAGCCTCTTGCGGCACGGTACCAGTGCGCCAAGGCTGAGCGCGCTCCTCCCCCTGGAGCCCTTCCAACACACACGGTAGGGTGGAGCTTGACGTCCCAGCCAGCATGGTGAGGGTTACGTTATTCACAGGCCGGCCCGGGAGGCTTGATGAGAAAGTGCTGTGCAGGCACTAATTCGTAACATCTGAACAATGGTTTATAATAGTAGTATTTTGCGCAAATCACTATGAAAACAACCCCATACCCTTACATTCTTTACCTGCAGCTATATAGTTCCTCTGACTCAGCTCTTTTCTTCATCTATTTGTGTCACCTCACAGCACATCATGTCTTTCCACTAACTACACCCAGAAGATATTACGTCAGCTTTGTCCATATTCACATAAACACCAGAAATGTGTACAGTCACTCATGGACTTTAACAGGGGAATGTCCTACCAAGAATGGTGGCAACAGTAGAAAGTCACCAGAACTCCAAAGATGCATTTCAAACATTTATTATGAACACATAATGCCACACAAGGTCAAAATGTCAATGTTTTGAGGTCCTGCAGGGTCCCCTTCCTCTGGGCAGTATTGGTATTATGTATGTAACCTACTGGCAAGAATATCGTGCAAAAGTTCATTTATTTCACTAATGCAACCTAAAAGGTGAAACTAATATATGAGATACTCATTACATGCAAAGCAAGATAGTTCAAGCCGTGATTTGTCATAATTGTGATGATTATGGCTTACAGCTCATGAAAACCCCAAATCCACAATCTCAAAAAATTTGAATATTGAGAAAAGGTGCAATATTCTAGGCTCAAAGTGTCCCACTCTAATCAGCTAATTAAGCCATAACACCTGCAAAGGGTTCCTGAGTGTAATGGATATGCAGTAATGTTTGTCTGCCATCTTACCTTCCTCTGTCAGGGAAATTCCCCGTCTGTTGTCACCAATCTGCGCTCAGTGCGCATGCGCGGCGAAACGGCGCATCGGCGTGTGCGCGGCGGGACGGCGCTTCGGCGTGCTCGGGTGCGCGCACCGGCGCAACGACGAATGCGCATGCGCAATAGCTCGCCAATGGGACTACAGGCGGGCCTATTTAAACAGACGCAGTAACACTATCTGGTTGCTGGTTTGTCAGCTTTGCTGTGTTTTCTTGTGCCTGAAATCAAGTTAAAGTTCTCCTGCTGTGACCCGGACCGGATTTGATTACGCTTCTGCTTCTCCTGAACCTGACCCCTTGGCTTGCTAAACGGACTTCTGCCTCTCTCCTTGTGCTTGACCCTCGGCCTGTGACCCGGATCTGCTGCCTGTCTCCAGCCCTCTACCTTCTGCCTGTACCCTGGACCACTCTCGGCATCTCGGCCTCGGTAAGTACTTAGCCTGATAGTACAAACCAGCCAGATGTCTGAGGCCGACAGAGTGCGTTCCCCATTTGACACCCTCTGCCAGCAGGTCTCCACCTTAACGGACACCGTCCAAAGACTCCAAGAGGGATACACTCAGATTGATGGCCGTCTTCAACAGCTCACTGGTCTCCTAGGACCAGCCCCTTCAGCTGCCACCTCTGCCAACACTGCCACCAACTCCCAAGTACCTACGAGTTCTACAGTAGTGATGGCCACCCCTGAACCCAGGGTCCCTATTCCGGAACGTTTTTCGGGTGTCCGCAAAAAATACCGGGCCTTTAAAAACGCCTGCTCCCTCTACCTTGCCCTCCAACCAAGGACCTTCTCTTCGGAAGCAGTAAAAGTGGGGTTTATCATCTCTCTCTTAACGGATGACCCTCAAGCCTGGGCCCATGGCCTGATGGAGCAACAGAGCCCCATATTGGACTCAGTAGAGACATTTTTTGAAAATATGGCTCAACTATACGATGATCCCCAGCGATCAGCCACGGCCGAGTCCATCCTCCATAGCCTAACTCAGGGGAGAAGACCGGTGGAAGACTACACGTCGGAATTTAGGAAATGGTCCGCCGACACCAAATGGAATGAGGCGGCCCTCAGATACCAATACCGCCAGGGACTATCTGAGACGCTCAAGGACGAGCTGGCCAGGATCGAAACCCCCACTACCTTGGAGAACCTGATCCAATCCGCCATACAACTCGATAGGCGTCTGCGTGAACGACGGGCGGAGCGATTTCAATCCAACTGGCCTCCATCCAGGACTGTACCTCACTACCCACCAACCTCTGTGCCTGCAGTCACACCTCTTCCTGAGCCAGAACCCATGCAGCTCGGGTTGGTTCGGGCTCCCCTGACTCCTGAGGAAAAACAGCGAAGGCGCCAGGCCAACCTGTGCCTATACTGCGGGGGTGCCGGCCACTTCCTCCTCAACTGCCCCGTAAGACCTAGTAAGTCTATCTCTAAAGACACTTTAAACTATCAACTCTTTGACAACCCTCAGTCTTACGTCATTCTCTTTGTGTCTCTACAGCTGCCGGAAGGGGCAATCCGCCTCCCGGCAATTATTGATTCCGGAGCCTGCAGCTGCTTCCTGGACTCTGCTTTAGCCTCAAGATTCCATGTCCCCACTCAACCTAAGGACCACTGCCTTCAGATCCACCTGGCGGATGGGTCCTTGCCCCGTTCAGGGCTGATCACGCTGGAAACCAAACCTATCCTTGCCATCTCTGACTCGGGTCACCAAGAACTTCTCCGGTTAGACCTCATACCTTCCCCGATGTTCCCCATCATCCTGGGCCTTCCCTGGCTACAGGCACACGAGCCCCTCATAAATTGGGTGAAGAAAGAGGTTAGCTTCACCTCCTCCTATTGTTCCCAGAACTGTCTTGCCTCTGCCTCTACGGCCTGCGCTTCCATGATTGCCAAGCCGGACAACCTACAGCATGTTCCTTCAGTCTATCTAGAATTCCGGGACGTGTTCGATAAGCAGCAAGCCGACCATCTACCCCCTCATCGGCCCTATGATTGCCCTATCGATCTCTTGCCGGGTTCTAAAATTCCATTCGGACGTATCTTTCCGTTGTCCGAAACCGAGTTGAAAGCCCTCAAGGCTTATATTGATGAAAACCTCCAGAAAAGATTTATTCGCCCTTCCTCCTCTCCAGCCGGTGCAGGAATCTTCTTTGTGGAAAAGAAGGACGGGTCCTTAAGACCCTGTATCGATTACCGGGACCTAAACAAGATAACCATTAAGAACAGGTACCCACTACCCCTTATTCCGGAGCTATTTCAGCGCTTCCGATCTGCTCGGGTCTTTTCCAAACTGGATCTACGGGGGGCCTACAATCTTATCAGAATCAGGGCCAGAGACGAGTGGAAAACCGCCTTCAGATCTCGTTTCGGACACTTTGAGTATTCGGTCATGCCGTTCGGACTTTGTAATGCTCCAGCCACCTTCCAACACCTAGTCAACGATATTTTCAGACAGCACCTTGACGACTTCTTAGTAGTGTACCTGGACGATATCCTCATCTTTTCCACCAACATCGAACTCCACCGGGCTCATGTCATGAAGGTCCTCACCATCCTTCGGAAGCACAAACTCTACCTCAAAGCTGAGAAATGCGAGTTCGAAAAGACCACCATACAGTTCCTCGGCTTTATCATTTCCATCGATGGGGTCGCGATGGACCCGCAGAAGGTGAAGGCCATCCAGGACTGGCCAGCCCCAACCGACAAGAAGGGGGTACAGCGGTTTATAGGCTTCGCCAACTTCTATAGGAGATTCATCGTGGGCTTTTCCTCCATTGTAGCCCCAATAACCCAACTTACCCGGCAAAATAACCGTTTTCACTGGTCTCCAGAAGCTCAAGAGGCCTTCTCCCGCCTCAAGGACGTCTTCACTTCAGCACCAGTACTTCAGCACCCGGATCCTCTACTGCCGTTCACCCTGGAAGTGGACGCCTCTGAGACAGCCATCGGAGCCATCCTCTCTCAAAGACGAGGCCCCAAGACTCTCCTGTATCCAGTAGCCTTTGCCTCTAAAAAGTTGACTCCCCCGGAGCGAAACTATGATGTAGGGGACCGGGAATTACTGGCCATAAAATTTGCACTGGAGGAATGGCGATACCTTCTGGAGGGGGCAGTACACCCCATCATGATCTTCACAGATCATAAAAATCTAGAGTACCTAAGAACAGCTCAACGTCTACGCCCCAGGCAGGCCCGTTGGGCCCTTTTCTTCACCCGGTTCAACTTTCACATCTCCTATAGACCCGGCTCCAAGAATGGGAAGGCAGATGCGCTATCCAGGATGTTTCCGGAAACCCCTCAGTCGGCCCAACCGGGCACCATTCTGTCAGCTCAGAACTTTCTGTTGATTCCCCGGGCCGATCTACTCACCTCTATTAAAATCGCTTCCGGACTCTGCTCTGATCCGGTCACTACCTCCCTGGAAAAGCGGGAGGCCTATTCTGGTCCCAGGACAAGATTTTCGTCCCTTTGGAAACAAGACCGCTGGTCTTGAGGACCTTCCACGATCTCAAACTGGCAGGTCACTTCGGAGCACGTAAATCATCGGAACTTGTCTCCCGCTCCTTCTGGTGGCCAGGCTGGAGGCAAGATTGTAAGTCTTATGTCGCTTCCTGCACTCAGTGTCAGCGTAACAAGGGGTCAAACACCAAGAGTTGGGGCCTGCTCAAGCCCTTACCCATTCCTGAGCGCCCTTGGGCAGACGTGTCCATGGACTTTATCGTGGACTTGCCTTCCTCCGGAGGGTTTACCACGATTCTGGTCGTTGTGGACCGCCTCTCAAAAATGGCTCACTTTTTACCGATGATTGGGACACCTTCAGCCATGGATACTGCTCAAATCTTTTTTAAGGAGATAACCAGGCTTCACGGAATACCAAAGAGTATCACCTCCGACAGAGGTGTCCAGTTCACTTCGAAATTCTGGAAGGAACTCTGCAAGTCACTAGAAGTCAAAACCTGCCTCTCGTCTGCCAAAGCAATGGCCAGACAGAAAGAACCAATCAGACCCTGGAGCAATACCTCCGTTGTTTCTGCTCTGCTTCCCAGGATGACTGGGCATCTCTACTTCCTTACGCAGAGTTTGCCTATAACAATTCAATACATTCTGCTACCAATCAAACCCCCTTTTGGGCCAATTTCGGTTTTCATCCCTCCTTCCTCCCTGAAAACATCCCCGAGAGCCCTGTTCCCGCGGTCCAGGACCGAGTGGCCTCTGTCCAGGCGAATTTCCAAAGACTCCAGGAGATGATGCGGAATGCCCAAGGATCCTACAAGAAATTTTATGACCGGGGGAGGAAGGAAAACCCAGCGTTCAGAGTCGGGGAAAAAGTTTGGCTTTCCGCCGCCAACCTCAGATTGCCTATTCCCTCTCGAAAGCTCGGCCCTAGATTTATCGGGCCCTTCAAGATCAAACGAGCTATTAACCCTGTGGCTTTTGAACTAGCATTACCTGATTCCTATAGGATTCACCCAGTGTTCCACTCATCTTTATTAAAACCCGTCATTCCCAACGCCTTTCCTGGAAGAGATGGACCTCCTCCTCCACCAGTTGAAGTAGATGGGGAAAAGGAATTTGAGATGGAATCCATCCTGGGCTGTAGGAAAAAAGGCAGACAGTTACAATACTTAATTAAATGGAAAGGGTACCCCCCGGAAGACAACTCCTGGGAACCATCCAGGAACTTGCATGCTCCTCGCCTAATATGAGCCTTCCACCAAGAACATCCAGAACTAATGGCCAGTCTGGGCGTCCGGAGTCCGCCCCTCGGGGGGGGCACTGTCAGGGAAATTCCCCGTCTGTTGTCACCAATCTGTGCTCAGTGCGCATGCGCGGCGAAACGGCGTGGCGAAACGGCGCATCGGCGCATGCGCGTGCGCGGCGGGACGGCGTGTTTTGGGTGCACGCACCAGCGCAACGACGAATGCGCGTGCGCAATAGCTCGCCAATGGGACTACAGGCGGGCCTATTTAAACAGACGCAGTAACACTATCTGGTTGCTGGTTTGTCAGCTTTGCTGTGTTTTCTTGTGCCTGAAATCAAGTTAAAGTTCTCCTGCTGTGACCCGGACCGGATTTGATTACGCTTCTGCTTCTCCTGAACCTGACCCCTTGGCTTGCTAAACGGACTTCTGCCTCTCTCCTTGTGCTTGACCCTCGGCCTGTGACCCGCATCTGCTGCCTGTCTCCAGCCCTCTACCTTCTGCCTGTACCCTGGACTCCTTGCTTAACCTGACTAGTCTGGTGCTTTCTGCTAAACTCCTAATCGGACTTGTGCCCTTGCTACTGTTTGCTGTTTGACCCTGTCTACCCTTGGTGTTTGACTCCCGGCCTGCTCTTCAGACTCAGCCCTGCTAGATTCTTCAGCAAGACACCTCTACCTGCTGGTGGCCAGTGCTCCCTCGTGCTGTCCTCTCTCTGTCTCACCGCCAGGGGGCGGAGTGCGCTTGGGTGCAAGGGTGAACCACTCTCGGCATCTCTGCCTCGGTAAGTACTTAGCCTGATATCCTCTTCATGTGTTCACCTTAGAGGCCAGACACTCTCACCTGGCTGCTTTTATAATCTCTCCTCCCAGTATGGCTCCACCCCAGGCCCTATCAGAGAACTCTATATTAACCTGTGCACTGCAATTCTGGCTGGCTGATCAACATTGTTTGTTAAGCATTGTGTGTTTGGGTTCCTGCTTGCCGTGTGCCAAGTTTATCTCTGTGTACCGATCTTGGCTTGTTCTCGACTATCCCTGTCTGCTTGTGACCTTGACCTTGGCGTGTCCTTTGTTTATCCTTGTTTATCCTTGTCTGCTTGTCGCCCTGACCTTGGCTTATCCACTCACTATCTCTTGTATCCTGAGCTGCTGCTTCCCCTCTATCCTCTATACCCTACGGAGCGTGAGCTAGGGGACTCTGGGGGCCGTGACCTGGATACAGTTGCAGCTTAGTCCATCCTCACCACTAGAGGCTCTGGTGAACACCTGCTGGATCTTAGACTCTGCGCCCTGGGGAATCTTGGACTCTAGTTCCCTGTGGGATCCCTGTTTGTGCTCCAGTGATCTACCTTCCCTAACCACCCAGTGTTCCATCCGCAGCAGTCAGCCATAGGGTTCACTTGTAGTGCACTCCTGACCTATGGTGTGCATCTGTCATCTGGCAACTCAGGTGACCTGACACTGAGCCTTTAAATGGTCTCTCAGTCTGGTTCAGTAGGAATCACAATCATGGGAAAGACTGCTGACCTGACAGTTGTGCAGAAAACCATCATTGACACCCTACATAAGGAGGGAAAGCCTCAAAAGGTAATTGCAAAATAAGTTGGATGTTCCCAAAGTGCTGTATCAAAGCACGTTAATAGAAAGTTATGTGGAAGGGAAAAGTGTGGAAGTAAAAAGTGCACAAGCAGCAAGGATGACCTTGGAGAGGATTGTCAGGAAAAGGCCATCCAAAAGTGTTGGGGACTTTCACAAGGAGTGGACTGAGGCTGGAGTCAGTGCATCAAGAGCCACCACTCACAGACGGATGATGGACATGGGCTTCAAATGTCGTATTTCTCTTGTCAAGCCACTCCTGAACAAAAAACAACGTCCAAAGCATCTTACCTGGACTAAAAAAAAAAACAGACCTGGTCAGTTGCTCAGTGGTCCAAAGTCCTCTTTTCTGATGAGAGCAAATTTTGCATCTCATTTAGAAACCAAGGAGCCAGAGTATGGAGGAAGAATGGAGAGGCACACACTGCAAGATGCTTGAAGTCCAGTGTGAAGTTTCCACAGTCTGTGTTGATTTGGGGAGCCATGTCATCTGCTGGTGTTGGTCCTCTGTGCTTCATTAAGTCCGGGGTCAACGCAGCCGTCTACCATAATATTTTGGATCACTTCATGCTTCCTTCCGCAGACGAGCTCTATGGGGATGCTGACTTCATTTTCCAGCAGGACTTGGCACCCGCCCACACTGCCAAAAGCACCAAAACCTGGTTCAATGACCGTGGGATTACTGTGCTTGATTGGCCTGCAAACTCGCCTGACCTGAACCCCATAGAGAATCTATGGGGCATTGCCAAGAGAAAGATGAGAGACATGAGACCGAACAATGCAGAAGAGCTGAAGGCTGCTATTGAAGCATCCTGGTCTTCCATAACACCTCAGCAGTTCCACAGGCTGATAAGTAAGCAGTAATTGCTGCAAAAGGGGCCAAAACTGAGTACATATGCATGCTTATACTTTTCAGAGGTCCGATATTGTTCTATGTACAATCCTTGTTTTATTGATTGCATGTAATATTCTAATTTTCTGAGATTGTGGATTTGGGGTTTTCATGATCTGTAAGCCATAATCATCACAATTATGACAAATCACGGCTTGAACTATCTTGCTTTGCATGAAATGAGTCTATCTCATGTATTAGTTTCCCCTATTAAGTTGCATTAGTGAAATATGTGTTCATAAAAGAGTTTGAAAAGTATCTTTGAAGTGCTGATAACTTTCTACTGTTACCACTGGTTCTGCATGACACCATCCTTTGTGGTCACCACAGGCACCCTCTTGGATTATATCTGGACTGCGCAGCACTATATGAGAATTATTTCACAGGTTGCAAGACACCTGTCCATCTGAAAAGCATCGCCACTTTGCATGGACCTGGTGAAACCTTCATGGCGGATGGGTGTTGGCAGTCAAATATTGTACATCTTTAGATGGAAGAGGGCACTACGTGTCACATATTTTGGTCATGCCCAAAGTCTCAAATCAAATGGATTATCTACAGATTGACAGACATTCAGATGCTGACCCTGCTGATTCATCCTCCACATGACCCCTATGTCGTTAAATAAGTACAAATGTTCTTGAGTACTCATCCACTTGCTTAACACAGCCAAAGCACGCATTCCACTGTATTGGAAACAAACCACACCCTAGTCAATTAGCTCATGGTTTGTCAAGATAGAGGAAATACATATAATGGAAGTAATAATGGCCATGGGTAAGAACAATGAAGAATAGTGTTGTAAACCATGGTTCTACTGGACAGATTTCACCTTCTACACAGACTACTACTTCATGGTATTTTACGCTGAATAGATAAACAGTCCCCTCTCTGGACACTGTCCTTACAATGCTTCTGCTGCAGGAAATCTTGTGCTTCCCCCTTTACTGCCTGTTATATACCTACTTTAATCCCTACGGTCATACTCACAAAGATGCTGGCTACAATACACCAGCTGGCTCTGGACCAGGAGTATGAAGACATATAAAGCATGAACTAATTATCAGTGCTCTTTTACTTTAACGTTTTGTGATTTCATATTCCTAGGAATATGTTGTCAACAATGATTCTAGTTTCTTCTTGATTATGTCATGCCTATAAATTGATATGGTTTTATTTCTATGTATGACTATAAAAACTTAATGTAGAACTAAAGGCAACATTTCTTTTGTCCATTTTGGATGGAGTAAGGAAGATAATTTTTTGCCATCTGTGTCCCATTGCAGAGTTTTCCCTTCACTTTCTAGTACCTAGTACGTGATTCTGCACTTACGGGCAGGGCCGCCATCAGGGGGGTACAGGCAGTACACCTGTGAGGGGCCCGGAGGTCCCCAAGGGCCCGGATGGCCCCCCTTTTTTATTTTTTTGTAAGGGGCCCGGAGTTCCCCAGGGCCCGAATGTCAACCCCCCTTCTTTTTTTTTATCATTTTTTTTTTTTTTTTTTTTTTTATTAATTTTTTTTAATTTATTTATGTTATTTATTTTTATTTTTTGTAAGGAGCCCAGAGGACCCCAGAGGCCCGCAGGTCCCCAGGGCCCCGGATGGCAACCTCCCTTTTTTTTTTTTTATAAATATTTTTTTTTTGTAAGGCCCGTATGGCCCCCTTTTTTTTTGTAAGGGGCCCAGTGGTACCCAGGGCCCCGGATGGCAACCCTCCCCCGTTTCTCAATCTGTGCCCCCGCTTCTCAATTCGCGGCAGCCCCCCCCCCCCCGCTTCACAATTCGCGGTAGCAGCACCCCCCACCCCCCCGGTTCTCCTCTGCTCCAGGGGGCCCATGCCTGAAGCTGTGTAAGGGGCCCCAAAATTCCTGATGGCGGCCCTGCTTACGGGTAGGGGGTGCGTGTGCGTACACGGTCGTGCTGTGATTAAACACAGCATATGTCGATCAGCGAATGCCGGCCAATAGATCATTGTCCGAAAAACACACAGGACAGGGCTCTGTCTATGTAAACAAGGCAGAGCCCTGTCCTGTCAGCAGGGAGGTGCTGGGTTTCTTTTTCCCTGCAAAGCAGGGAATGAAATTCATTACTTCCCTTAGTGAAAGCACCACACAGTGTACACAAACACTGGCTAGGCACACATTTAACCCCTTGATCGCCCTAGATGTTTAACACCTTCCCAGCCAGTGTCATTAGTACAGTGACAATGCATATTTTCAGCACTGCTCAATGTATTAGTGTATTAGTGTCACTGGTTCCCACATAGTGTCAAAAGTGTCAGGTAATGTCAGAATGTCCACTGCAATATCTCAGTCCCGCTATAAGTCGCTGATTGTCGCCATTACTAGTATAAAAAAATGAAATAAATAAAAATTCCAGTATATATACCAAAGTTTTTAGAAGCTATAACTTTTGCGGAAACCAATATATGCTGATTGGGATTTTTTTTTGCCCAAAAATATGTAGCAGAATATATATTTGCCTAAAATTATGAAGAAATTCAATTTTTTTTTTTTATTATTAGATGTGTTTTATAGCAGCAAGGTAAAAATATATATATTTTTTTCAAAATTGTCGGTCTTTTTTTCGTTGCATAGTTGCATACAGCATATTGTGGATGTGGCTATATTGCAGTAACTGTCTGCAGAGCCTAAAGGGATATTGTAAAAAAAAAAAAATGTGCCTATGCTGCTATAGAATAAGGGAGCATAAAGCATAGAGCTCTGGGGTCAGGATTACATAATGCATGGACTGCAGGGGTGAGGAGTAAATAAACGCACGGAGTGCAGGGATAGGGAGTAAGAAACAACACACAGGGTGCAGGGGTCAGGACTAAGTCAACACAGACTGCAGGGGTCAGGAGTAGATAAATTCAGAGTGCAGGGGTAAGAAATAATTAAACACAGAGTATAGAGGCCAGGAGAAAATAAACAGAATGCAGGGGTCAGAATTTAGTTACACACATAGTTCAGGGGTTAGGAGTAAGTAACACACATACATCAGGGGTTAGGATTAAGCAACGTGCAGTAACCTTCCAACTTCCTATCCCTAGGGATTTGGAAGCATTAAATATTGGACACCAGTGGAGACAAGCTCTGGGGGTCCACATCTCCTCCCCTGCCCCCCATTCTAGCACTGTAACCTCAGAAAGCCTCTTTGGCATTCAACTCTTCTGGGAGTGTTGAAAGTCTGTGTCCCCACAGGCTCCTTCTTCCAAAGCATACGTTGCTGTAGAGTCCCGTAATGACCACCAAACTTTACAAACCAATGTTTATGTTAGATTTCTATGATGAAATAAATTGTTCTGGCGTCTAAACCCACTGGTAGTGCTCTTGTCTCTTCTAAACTCCTGAAACTTGTCTGCATGTCCGACCCCCTCCTCTGTCTTTGGCTGTCCATAGACCTAAATTAATCTGAGTAAGTTTGCTGATTTCAGTTCTGCATAGATTTATGGACACCATTATCAATCCCCTGACTGTTTTGTTGCCTGCTGTTGTGTTTGAATTATTTTGCTGTAAAGAGCAGTAAAATATGCTTGTACTATAAGTATAGAATAACAATAATTTCTTGATATACAGTGAGTGGACTAGTCCTTTAAGACATTTTTAAAAACAGCTGTCTTACCTTCCCTGTATGAAGATCTCCGTAATATAACCTCCTGTAGAGATAGAGGACTGTTAGTGAGCACATTGTACATCTGTTACTCAGATGAGGAAATCTCAGATACAGATATCTACAAAGCTGCAAAATAATACAATATAATAATTACCAGTACTATATACTTTATCACTCTTCTGTTTCACAACTGTATTCATTATTAACACATTCTCCTTAATTACAGAAAATATTTACTAAGTACCCCTTCATGTGTGTCATTTTTTCTAAAAATATATATTTTTAATGTTTTTTAGTTAGATAAATCTAAAATACTGAATAATTGTGTATATATTTTTCTAGTCAGCTACATTTCACATGCTTACCTGTCTATTCTATTCTGCTTTTATAAAAAAAAACTCTTGTTCACAAGGGTCAATAGCTCAAACTGACACACAGCTAAATAAGTCAAAGCAGTGACTCCTCCTCCCTCTTGCTGTGTACAGAGGACTCCATATCAATCAGAGGTATGCTGACTGAAGGCAAACAGCTTCTGCTTTCTCTTTAGAAATTCCTAAGTGCTCTGTGAAGTTTGCATCATGGGTGCACCCTGTATCCAATATTTATTTGTAAGTGTCTTCCTAAAGTTTTTTAGAATGTTGGCAAGTACATGGTACAGGAGGCGTGAAGACCCATTTAGATACCATGTAAAGTTGTTAATTTTGCTATATGGGTAATTGCAATGTATAAGAAGCATGCAGAGGGACATGTCTGAGGACACCAAAATGTGGAGAAATGGTCCTTTCATTAGAACTTGCTGGAAAATGCTTTTGTTTCTATATTTTCACAAGGTCAAATAACTAAGGCAGATCAATTATGGTAGTGAGACAGGGTTTTTTTTTCTTTGTGGTCATTAAACACATATATAAAAGTAACATAATTAAAAAAAAATCTCATTCCTGATCAACGAACACCTCATGTTAAAGTAAACTATGTAATCTTAAAACTGCTCCCACTGACCTCTTTAAAAAACCTATATTAATTACGCTCTAGAAGAAAGATGCACATACTTACCTATTCTGCTCTGTTCTGGTCACGTGATCAGCTCTTCTCTCTTAGCTAGCAGTGGCTTAAAGAGAGAGGAGGGAGTACTGACAACGGATGGTCCATACTAAGCCTATGGGTGACGTCACTGTTAAGGCATTCCGGTCATTGTCAAGTGCTCTCTCTTCTCCCCTGTAGCCAGTGCCGTCTGACACAGAGGAGATCAGGTGATTGGAGCGGAGTGCCCTGAAAATAGGTAAGTATACACTTCTTTCTTCTACAAGGTTAGTATAGGTGTTAGGAAAAGGAATGGGAGCAGTTTTAAGGTTAAATAGTTTTAGCCCAGAGTTCTACTTTAAGTGCATCCATGCTAATTAAATCATATTTAGTGCCTTTAGCAGAAATCAGTCTTCATCTGCTTTTCTTTCCAGTAGGATGGAACCATCTTTGTTCAGTCACCTACAGGGTTCGCATCTATTTCCTGGACTGAGATGCTGGCTCAGAGATGAAACAATTAGGCAAATCTTGGTGCCTGTGCTTATCTTGGCGGTGTTCACAAATTTCTGGCACAGATCAACCCCTGCTGCAGCCTCTTACTTTGTGACTTGCCACAAAATGACAATGCTGCAGTCTGATCAGTGGGAAAGAGAGGACTACCTGACCATAAATGAAAGACGAGTTTTTTTTATTTTTAATTCAGCCATTGGGAATGGAGGAATCAAACCTTCTTTAGAACTGCCGACAACTTTGGAATGCATGGGCCTGCCCGATTGGACACAGATTGATAGGGTACTATAGGTAGGTCCCAGGCATCTACTAGCCATCGGGAATACCGGGAGTTTCCAGTGGGCCGATGGCTCAGTGGGCCAGTTTCAGTGACAGCCTGTGAAAATAATGGCTGTGCGGGCTTCACTAAATGGTGAACCGCAGTCCGGTTCCGGCACCAGTGGCCATTCTGCCTGGACCGCAGCCTCACCAAGTAGTTTCCTGTGTGTCCTCTCCCCATCGCCTGCATCTCTTCCGTAATTTTGCTGCACTACCCCCTCCCCACACTACCTGTCTTATTCACACAAAACATGAAGCGCGGCCACTCTGGACAAAGGGTGGGCGGGACTTTTTAAGTTAAGAAGTGGGTAATTGGTTGCTCAGCAGCGGGGCGGTCCCAGCCATCGATCACCTACCTTTAATGTGAAAAGTCCCGCCCTTTGTCCAGAGCTGCCACGCTTCATGTTTTGTGTGAATAAGGTAGGGCTCTGTGAGGAGGGGGCAGTGTTGTGCTGTTATGTTATGAAAAGGACACTGTGATGGGGGTGTCAGTCTGTGATAGGGGGTCTGTGATTGAAGGGGTCAGTCTGTGATGGTGGGGGTCTGTGATGGGGGGTCTGTGGTGGGTCAGTTCAGTTTGTGATGGGGGGGTCTGTGATTGGGGGAGTCTGTGATTGGAGGGGTCAGTCTGTGATAGTGGGGGTCTGTGATTGGTTGGGTCAGTTTGTGATGGGGGGCCTGTGATGGGTCAGGTCAGTTTGTGATGGGGGGGTCCGTGATGGGGGGGCAGTCTGTGATGGGTCAGGTCAGTCTGTGAGGGGGGTATGTGATGGGGGGGGCAGTCTGTGATGGGTCAGTCTGTAATGGGGAGTCTGTGATGAGGCAGGCTGTGATGTAAAACAGGGGGGGGGGGAGTAGCCATCAGAAGATGGGTACACTGTAGTCATAAAGGGATGGACATGTTCAGCGACAATACTCAGGTAGGTCGTGACATTTAAACAATGCTTTATTGGTACTAAGGGGTCCAAAGTGTGCCAAAAAAAATATCCTCCACACCGTTACACCACACCCACCAGCCTGAACCATTGATACAAGGCAGGAAGAATTCATGCTTTCATGTTGTTTCTATCATCTCGAAAACTGCCCATTCTCCTCTGACCTCTGACATAATTTTCGTCCACACAACTGCCGCTCACTGGATATTTTCTCTTTTTCGGACCATTCTCTGTAAACCCTGGCACCAACAACCATGCTACATTCACTTCATGCTACAAGTCACTTAAATCCCCTTTCTTCCTCATTCTGATGCTCGGTTTGAACTTCAGCAAGTCGTCTTTACCACATCTAGATGCTTAAATGCATTGAGTTGCTGCCATTGGCTGATTATCAATTCGTGTTACCAAGCAATTGAACAGGTGTACCTAATAAAGTAGCCAGTGAGTGTATATCACTTTAAAATGAGCACTAACTTTGTGTAGCGGGGTGCTATATTTAAGGGGAGTATCTGAGTGGTAGTTAGGCTCAGATACACTAATTGTTAGGTTTCTTGGACCATTTCTGTCCTTGGGAGATAGTGTTGGTGTGCTGTTCCCTGTGGTCTACAGGTGGCACTGTTGCTGTGGGCCAGGGTTGAACCACTGATACAAGGTTGTGACTTTTCTTGTCCCCTCTCGGCAGCAGTACGGCGGGGCGGGGAACCTGCTGTGCCTGTCGGGAGAGGGTATAAAAAGGGACGGCCATCTTCCAGTGGGGTTTCGCGCCCAGGCACCTTCAGCCTGGGTGGTGCGTGTGTCGTCTCTGGGTGCCCTAGGCCGGAGGCCGAGTTCCTGTTCCATCCCAGACACCTTTGGTCTGGGGTGAGGTACTATTTTTGAGGCCCGGAGCTCAGCACCTTCGGCTGGGTTCTGCCGGGGATTGAGGGCTCCCAGGGTGCCGCCTTGCGAAGGGACCCGTATCCAGGATCGAGGAGGCCAGGGAGGTGACCCCTTCTGAAGACCCAGCGCAGAGTCGTGGTGACAGTGGGGGCCTCTGGTAACTCTCCGGAGGGAGGTTCTTCTCCTTGACATGGGCCAAGTTTCTCCAAGAAGGAAGTGCATGTTCTGTAGGTCATAGTGGCAGTGACTCTACGCACACCAGGTCAGTGGCAGTGACCAAATAGGGAAAGGCCCTGTTCACCAGGTCAGTGGCAGTGACCAACTTCACCAAGTCAGTGGCAGTGACTTTTCATATTCACATCAGGTCTGTGGCAGAGACCGTGCGCCCAAGTCTGTTCGTGAAAGCAGAACAGTAAGAGAAACCTGAATTAAGTTTGTGCCTGGACCTCCTCCCACCTTATCTGACCTGTGTCTCGTATCAACCTGTCTGCTCTCAGAGACTATTTGTTATCCGTGGTGAAATAAATACAAAGGTTGGATTCTCAGTTGGTGTGGACAGTTACTTTACTGGGGGGAATCAAGGACTTGTCTCTGGCTAATGCAGAGACGAGATCAGCTCGGGAGGATTCTAACTCCAGCCGCAGGCAGACCCGAAAACTAACACCGCTCAACCTCCTCATCCAGGAGGGTACGGGCTGCTGGTGCGGTGTGCCTCATTCTTTTCCTGCGGAGGAGCCAAGTAAAGAAATAAAAGCAGGTAAAGTCTGGGGTGAGTGCGCTAGATTTGTATAACAGAACTTTACAGTCCAGTATACTATATCTGAGTCCAAGGCAGATCAGCACACAGCTTCTGCCAACAAAAGGTGCCTCTGACTTCTGATCACAATTGTAGGGGCCTCTATATATATACAGTGGGGATCGAAAGTTTGGGCACCCCAGGTAAAAATGTGTATTAATGTGCATAACGAAGCCAAGGAAAGATGGAAAAATCTCCAAATGGCATCAAAATACAGATTAGACATTCTTATAATATGTCAAAAAAAGTTAGATTTTATTTACATCATTTACACTTTCAAAATTACAGAAAACAAAAAAATGGCGTCTGCAAAAGTTTGGGCACCCTGCAGAATTTATAGCATGCACTGCCCCCTTTGCAAAGCTGAGACCTGCCAGTGTCATGGATTGTTCTCAATCATCGTCTGGGAAGACCAGGTGATGTCAATCTCAAAGGTTTTAAATGGCCAGACTCATCTGACCTTGCCCCAACAATCAGCACCATGGGTTCTTCTAAGCAGTTGTCTAGAAACCTGAAACTGAAAATAGTTGACGCTCACAAAGCTGGAGAAGGCTATAAGAAGATAGCAAAGCGTTTTTAGATGTCAATATCCTCTGTTCGGAATGTAATTAAGAAATGACAGTCATCAGGAACAGTGGAAGTTAAAGCAAGATCTGGAAGACCAAGAAAAATATCAGACAGAACAGCTCGAAGGATTGTGAGAAAAGCAATTCAAAACCCACGTTTGACTGCACGATCCCTCCAGAAAGATCTGGCAGACACTGGAGTTGTGGTACACTATTCCACTATAAAGAGATACTTGTACAAATATGGTCTTCATGGAAGAGTCATCAGAAGAAAACCTCTTCTACGTCCTCACCACAAAAATCAGCGTTTGAACTTTGCAAATGAACATATAGACAAGCCTGAGGCATTTTGGAAACAAGTTCTGTAGAACCTTTTGGCCGGAATGAGCAAAGGTACGTTTGGAGAAGAAAGGGCACAGAATTTAATGAAAAGAACCTCTGTCTAACTGTTAAGCATGGGGGTGGATCAATCATGCTTTGGGGTTGTATTGCAGCCAGTGGCACAGGGAACATTTCACGAGTAGAAGGAAAAATGGATTCAATAAAATTTCAGCAAATTTTGGATGGTAACTTGATGCCATCTGTGAAAAAGCTGAAGTTAAAGAGAGGATGGCTTCTACAAATGGATAATGATCCTAAATACACCTCAAAATCCACGGGGGATTACATCAAGAGGCGTAAACTGAAGGTTTTGCCATGGCCTTCACAATCTCCTGACCTCAACATTATTGAAAACCTATGGATAGACCTTAAAAGAGCAGTGCGTGACAGACAGCCCAGAAATCTCAAAGAACTGGAAGACTTTTGTAAGGAAGAATGGGCAAAGATACCTCAAACAAGAATTGAAAGACTCTTGGCTGGCTACAAAAAGCATTTACAAGCTGTGATACTTGCCAAAGGGGGCAGTACAAGATATTAACTCTGCAGGGTGCCCAAACTTTTGCAGACGCCATTTTTTTGTTTTCTGTAATTTTGAAAGTGTAAATGATGTAAATAAAATCTAACTTTTTTTGACATATTATAAGAATGTCTAATCTGTAATTTGATGCTATTTGGAGATTTTTCCATCTTTCCTTGGCTTCGTTAAGCACATTAATACACATTTTTACTGGGGTGCCCAAACTTTCGATCCCCACTGTATATAATTATAAGATCCTAACACTTTTCCGAACGCTTTCAGAATGGGGAAATTGTTACTCATGGCAGGATTATACTAGTGTACATAATAGATGGTGTAAGCTTTCAGTCCACATAATGATAGGATAAATTACTGTTTAGCAGTGGAACATTTTCTTCTTCATTATATTACTGGTTTCAGTATTCAGAGATTACCGGTAAATGTGTTGAGAGACACTTGATATAATGGTGTGCCATTACGTAATTCACTCATTCACAATCCTTCTAAATGTCTGTCGTTTGGGGAGACCATCCCTCTTTTGAAACCCAATCTCTCTGCCCCTCCATTCTCCTCGTTTTGATCTACGTATGTATGTATGGACTTCGACACAGAATGTACTAGTTAAAGAAGAGCCTTTAATAAAAATTCTAAATATGAGAACAGGCAGGTTTTTATATTCTAGAAGAGATATACCAAATATTCTGAGAATGTTTGTATGAATGTTCGTGTGAACTTTTGTTCGAAATTCTAGTGGACGGCCAGAGAGCTCATGTACATCACATCCAGTGTTGCCAACCGCCAGTATTTTTACTGGCAGCCAGTAAAAAACAGGCAATTTTCTCCTGCCAGTAAATGCCAGTAAAAGTAAAAGGTTGCCAGTAAAACATATGGCTGTGACTCTCAGCTTGGTCCGGAGCCGGATGAGACCATCCGAGTGCCTGCTACAGTGTGATCGAACGGCTCCGGCAGAGGCGATGCCTGAGCATGTCGTGTGATGTCATGGTGCAATGGAGCCAAGCAGAGGGGCCAGAGCCTCGTGTGCGGGTCTGCATTATGGGAGCAAGGCAGGCTGGGACCGGGACTGTCAGTGCTGTTTACACTGGAGTGGACTGGAGGGACCACTTGGCTTGGAGAGAGACTGTCACTGTGACTCAGGAGGGGATGTGTTGTGTTGGGGAGGTCTCATCATCATCTGTGCTGCTGCACACTGCTGTCAGTGTCACTATGAAAGTCAATTTTATGTGTGTGTGCCGCCCATTCTAATTTCTTGCTCTCCTAAGTCCTGTCCCTGAGATACTTACTATATCGAAAATTAAATAAGAAATATGTTTTTTTCCTTATTATCTACCTTAAATCATATTGTTAATTGCACATTGTATTTGTTTGTAGCCTAAATACTGAAATGTTGCAACTTTTGAAAGCGTCAGTAAAAACTTGGCTGTGCCAGTAAATTTTGGGTGTTGTATCAGTAAATTTCAATCTGGTAGGTTGGCAACACTGATCACATCACTAGAGGGGAGTAAAGTTCTTTATCTTCCAAATGTGTTAATACCACACCCAACCTTTCATCCAACATCTAAATAATTCCATTTGTTATTTTTTAAAGCCAGTACAAAGAAAAAGGAGCAGTGAAAAAAAACACACTTGTGGGTTTAACCAATCATATTTTCGAAAATTCATTGTTCAGAGTCCAAATGGGACATGGCAAGGGCAGATCCAGGGGGGCAACGGGGCAATTTCCCCCTCCGAGAATGCAGGTGAGAGCGGGCGGGCCATTCCGCGAGTCCGCGGGTGTGCGGCACCGCGGGCGAGATAGCGGGCGCTCGGTCGGTGAGTGGGCGGGTGAGAGAGGGGGGGTAGCTGGGCGGCTCGGTGTGTGAGCGCTGCTGGCCAATCAGGGAGCTGGCAGGCACGGGAGCAGAGAGATGACATCATCTCCTGGCGCCCGCCCTGCATCCTTGCAGTTCCGCCCTCACTGTGCAGGCAGCCGTGGGTGGGCAGCAGAGAGATTACATCATCTCTCTGCTGCCTGACTTTGGGACAGAGCACCTTAGCAGGAAAGTGACACAGCAGGTGACAATCTGCAACGTGTGGCAAGTGACATGGCAAGTGACAATCTGCATCTGGTGGCAGGTGACGTGACAAGTGACAATCCTCATCTGGTGGCAGGTGACGTGGCAAGTGACAATCCGCATTTGGTGGCAGGTGACGTGGCAAGTGACAATCCGCAATGTGTGGCAGGTGACGTGGCAAGTGACAATCCGCATCTGGTGGCAGGTGACGTGGCAAGTGACAATCCGCAACGTGTGGCAAGTGACAATCCGCAATGTGTGCCAGGTGACGTGGCAAGTGACAATCCGCAACGTGTGGCGGGCGACGTGGCAAGTGACAATCCATTACATGGCAAGTGACAATCCGCAATGTGTGGCAGATGACGTGGCAAGTGACAATCCGCATTTGGTGGCAGGCGACGTGGCAAGTGACAATCCGCATTTGGTGACAGGCAACGTGGCAAGTGACAATCCGCATTTGGTGGCAGGCGACGTGGCAAGTGACAATCCGCATTTGGTGGCAGGCGACATGGCAAGCGACACACTCGGGGCTCCCACTGTTTCTGCATTATGGTGAGTTGAACTATTTATTTTTATATTGCAATGTAATAATAGAAATAATGCGCTTCAATCATCCTGAGACCATAACAACCATGGTGCCGTGATGATTGAAGCGCCGACACCAGCCATTTCCCCGATAAATTGCCCCCAAAAAAACATATTTTCTGGCAGTGCCCCTCCCGAGACTAGACTCTGGATCCGCCCCTGGGCAAGGGTGTGTCCCTTGCCTACATACTTAGTGGTATGGGATATCGCTCTTTCTCATCTCAGAATTTGCCCAGAGATGCCAATAAAACTGGAGCATGCAAAATCTGGTGCAGCTCTGCATAGAAACCAATCAGCTTCCAGTTTTTTTTAGTCAAAGCCTAATGGAACAAGCTGAAGTTAGAAACGGATTGGCTACCATTCAGAGCTACATTAGATTTTCCACTCTGCAGTTTTAGTAAATCTGGGCGGTTTTTGGGGTCCTGTACGCGGCTAGGCTCCGAAAAAGTCTCACACATGTGGTATCCCCGTACTCAGGAGAAGCAACAGAATGTATTTTGGGGTGTAATTCCACATATGCCCATGGCATGTTTGAGCAATATATCATTTAGTGACAACTTTGTGCAAAAAAAATAAAATTTTATTTTTTCCGCAACTTGAATATAATGAATTGAATATAAAATATTCCATGGACTCGACATGCCTCTCAGCAAATAGCTTGGGGTGTCTACTTTCCAAAATGGGGTCATTTGGGGGCGGTTTTGAACTGTCCTGGCATTTTATACACAACATTAGGAAGCTTACATCCACTCTTCTAACCACTTGAAGACAAAGCCCTTTCTGACACTTTTTGTTTACATGAAAACATTTTTTTTTTGCAAAAAAATTACGTTGAACCCCCAAACATTATATATTTTTTTAAAGCAAAGGCCCTACAGATTAAAATGGTGGGTGTTGCATTTTTTTTCCACACAGTATTTGCGCAGCGATTTTTCAAACGCATTTTTTGGGGAAAAAATACACTTTTTTAAATTTTAATGCACTAAAATACACTATATTGCCCAAATGTTTGATGAAATAAAAAAGATAATCTTAGGCCAAGTACATGGATACCAAACACGACATGCCTTAAAATTTCGCACAGACGCGCAGTGGCGACAAACTACATACATTTTTAAAAGCCTTTACAGGTTACCACATTAGATTTACAGAGGAAGTCTACTGCTAAAATTACTGCCCTCGATCTGACCTTCGCGGTGATACCTCACATGCATGATGCGATTGCTGTTTACATATGACGCCAGACCGACGCTTGCATTTGCCTTTGCGCAAGAGCAGGGTGGGACAGCGGTGCTTTTCTTCTTTTTTTTTTAATTATTAATTTTGCTTTTTTATTTTTATTTTTAAAAACTGTTCCTTCCATATTTTTTTTTTCATCATTTTTATTGTTAATGTAATTATCCCCTATGATATCAATAGGTAGTGACAGGTACTCTTTTTTTGAAAAAACTGGGGTGTATTAGACCCTAGATCTTTCCTCTGCCCTTAAAGCATCTGACCACACCAAGATCGGTGTGATAAAATGCTTTCCCAATTTCCCAATGGCGCTTTTTATATCCGGGGGGGGGGGACATTCCCTCCCACTGCTTGTAAAAGCAGTCCAGAGGCTAATTAGCTGCTAGGATTGCTTTTACATGAAAGCCGGCCGCTGGCTGAAAAGAATGATACCAAGATGATACCTAAACCCACAGGCATCATTCTGGTATACCCATTCAAAGTCCAGCAACATACCAGTACGTTGCTGGTCCTTGTTGGACATGTATTGTAATCTTTTTTTTCATGCAGCCTGTTGGCTGAACGAAAAAAAGAGATTGATCGGTGGGTATGCCCACCATTAGAATACCTCCCTTCATTCACCCACTTCTAATGATGGGCATACATGCACCATTTATATATCCCGAAGCATGGGGGCATCCTCCCGCAAAAGTTATGCCGCGTACACACGGTCTGACTTTTCCACGGGCAAGCCTTCGTCGGAATTTCGACTGTATGTACGCGGCATTAGGAGCAAAATCGCTCCTCCGCCCCTGCTGCCCCCAAGCTTCGGCATATATGCTCTTTTTTTTAACTGTGGTGGTGAAATCACCTCCTACAGCACTGGAGTCGCAGGGATCAGGCCTGTCTCTGCGAACGCTGCAGTTATGTGTGTTGTGTTTTGTAAGTGACAGTGATCGATCGATACTGCACTTGGGTGGCCTGGGCTGGACGGAGGGGCAAAACGCAGGTGCTAGCAGGTATCTGGGCTGATCCCGCTAACACTGCGTTTTTGGGTACCCTAAATTGCTGGGGACGCTAGTATAGATCTGATCAGATCAGATATTGATCTGTTCAGATACTATACCACTAAGGGAGGTGTATGCTTTACGCGTGGGTGTTAGCGCTACTGGCACTAACCTGACGCTGCCTGGGGTGTGTTGCAGACCCTCTCTGACGCTAAAACCTAATTGATATCACCCGCCGGGCGATCAGGGGGTTAAACCTTTATTGGGTTATATACGGCGGGTGCCCTGACACTATAAAAAGCAAACTAACTAACCAGCGTCACCCGTAACACTTATACGGTGATCACTGGTGAAAGGGTTAACTAGGGCAATCAGGGGGTTAAAACCTTTATTAGGTAATATATGGGGGTACCTGACGCTATATAAAAACCTGACGGGGAACTTAAATAACAAAATAACTAACTGGCTAACCAGTGTCACCAGTGACACTTATACGGTGATCACTGGTGAAAGGGTTAACTCTAGGGGCAATCAGGGGGTTAAAAGCTTTATTAGATAATATATGGGGGTACCTGACGCTATAAAAACCTGGCGGCGAACCTAAAAAAATAACAGACTACCTAGCGGTACCAGCATAACCAATACAGCGATTAGAAAAACGATCGCTTAGTGACACTGGCAAAAGGGGGTGAAAGGGTTACCTGGGGGGCGATCAAGGGGTTAAACCTTTATTAGGTAATATATGGGGGTACCTGACGCTATAAAAACCTGGTGGCGAACCTAAAAAAATAACTGATTACCTAGCGGCATCACCGACGCGAATACATCGATCAGAAAAACGATCGCTTAGTGACAGTGGTGCTAGGGGGTGAAAGGGTTACCTGGGGGGCGATCAAGGGGTTAAACCTAGGGGGGGTTAGGGGGCTACCCTGGACCTAAAGGGACCTACACTAACTGCCCTGACACTTTTACAGTTACAAATGTCACTGTTTGCACTGATCAGTAAATAAATGATCACTGCAATCAGTGACACTGTGACTGGGGGCTGGGGGGTGATCTGGGGGTGACTGGGGGGCGATCGTGTTCCTATGTGTGCTGATGTCAGTGTAGTGTTTGTGCACTAACCTGACATCTTCTCTCCACGGCGCTCCAGTATGTGTGAGCGCCGCAGGGAGAAATGACATCACTTTCTCTGCCTGTGTTTACATTACACAGGCAGAGGAAGATTGTCATTCGCCAGGAGCGATCGTGAGGGGGTGGCCGGAAACCAATGGCCGTCCCCTCATCACGGATCGCTTCCGAACGGAAAACCACCGCTCACTGTACTGGAGGGGGGTCTGATCGGACCCCCCACCCATACGAAGGCAGTCACATACAGGTACGTACGTGCTATTTTGCCGAAGTATATATACAGTGGGCGGTCGTTAAGTGGCGAGTACGAGACGGAAGGGAAGTCCTCGGTCTGGTAAAACTAGCGTTCGTAATGGAGATAGCACATTCGCCACTGAAAAACATATACGAACCCACAAGCACAAACTGAAGAGCAGTAATGGACTGAAAAGCATGAGGCTGAAAGCGCAAATCATCTCTCACCAAACTTCTACTAACACGAGATTAGCAGAAGGAGCCCAGAGGGTGGCGCACTTGGTATTGAACTTCCCTTTTATAGTGCCGTCGTACGCGTTGTACGTGACAGTGTTTTTGACGATCGGAATTTCCGACATTATTTGTGCGGCCGTGTGTATGCAAGATTGAGACAACATCCGTCGGAAAAAAATCCACGGTTTTGTTGTCGGAATGTCCGGTCGTCTGTACGCTGCTGGGAGTTTGGCTTATCAGGACCAGAGTTCCAAATATAACAGAGATGGTTGTGTACTTGTTCATTTTCTCACCTCACATAGTTCCAAACTCCCTGTGTGTTTCCGGGCCTGCAGATCTCTGTCCAGCTCCTCTGTGAACTCACGCAGCTCTGTCTCCAGCTGATCCTGTCAGGTAATGATGAGATACAAATGCTTGTATGATATATTTACAGAAACAATATTCGCTTCACTAGAGTGTGTGTGTGTGTGTGTATAAATATATATATATATATATATATATATATATATATATATATATAGAAAAATATGCAGTGAATTTCTTCAATCTCATGCACATTTCCCCATGTTTTATCTATTCAAAGATCTGCAACACTTGCTGCCAAAAATGCCCACAGCTACTAGTCAGTTAAGTCCTGTTGTGGGCTAATAACACAACATTTTCTGTGGATTTAGAGGCATCAGCCCTGCCCAGTTGACTTCTGCTTAAACTACTCAAATCCTCTCACTCTCCTAATCTCTGCCACATAGACACTAATTATTCTGCAGTGAACCCATCCACTTGTGACATTAGCAAATCAATATTCACTATTGTCTTCCGGCTTCTCCTCCCGGCCAATCACGACAGGAGGCGGATCTTAAGACCAGATTAGCCAGGAGGAGAATCCAGGGAAGCCGAAACCATGGATGGGGTGAGTGCGGACCTGGCGGGGGGGTTTGTTTGCCGCCCCCCCCAAAAAAAATTGAGCACCAGCCTCCACTGGATATGATCAACAGTTTTTTTTCTTTGCACTTACCCAATAGATATAAAAATATGCCTTTGATGATATATCTAACAGAACAAAAGTGATCAAATAAGAAAAAGTAATTGTTAGGGTTTATGTTTGTGGATATCTTTGCCAATCTAAATGATTGTATGGTCTTGAAAACATGGCATGACTTTAGCCGATAAAAAAAACACGATAGTTCTAGCCAATGAAGAGGGATGATGTTATTTATCTAGGCAGACTATAGAGGACCAGACTATACTTTAAAATTCAGATTTCCAGTCTGAGTTTTCACAGCTGCTACTTAGGAATTGCTAAAGATTGGCATAAGAGAGGGAAAAATAAAGAGTATACATCAGTCTCTATGTACACGTAAAACATCAGCCATTGGATAGCAAGAGCAATGGCATGGTTCGGCCTTAAATAAAACACTCTACTGCCGAAAAACTCAGCTCTAAACCTGTACTGTAACATCACATCTGTTCAAAGGGAAATTTTAATCTGACTGTTAGATGTGCAGACTTATAAGAAACATTTAAAACCAAAATAAGTTTTTTTTGGGTTTGGATAGTGAATGGTTAAAACCCCTGTCAGGTATTTTGGTGCCTGATTCCCATTAGGGCGATATCCCTTCACTTCATGTCCCACAGAAGAAAGAGAGGTGAAAGGGAGGGAAAATCCTCTCTTTGCCGGTTATCACCAGGGCAGATTTTTCCAATTATTTCTGTTCCAACTGCAAATTTTGGATTTCCTCCCATTATCCTATCAACATACCATGGTCACTAAGACTAATAAAGAGTAAATCTCCCCAGCAGAAACACAGACAACAATAAAAAACTGGTGAATTTAACACTTTCCCATTCTATTCAAAACTTTAAAAAAGTTAAAAAGTTTTTCATTAGTCTGAACCAAAATTCATACTAAATAGGTGAATGGATGTTCTGCACATATATTGGTCACAAACTATCTTGTTCCATAATATCTGGAACACACATCATATTCCAGACTTTTCACACATCCACTCAGTCACCACTTACCAACACTTTTGTGGATTTCATTCGATCTCTAGATGTGGGGCTTAAAGGACTTCTGGCCGAAGAGTTGACTCCTAAAGTGAAGTACTTGATCTTCTCTGTGGGGCTTTTTGGAGAAGATGTCTCCCTGTTTGTAAGGAGTGATTGAGTATGAGGAAAGTCAGAGACTCTCGAAGTGTACGATGGCCTAGAAGAGTCTGAATTAGGCAAAGTAGGTTCTGGAGTTTGCTTTTGGTTGGCATTGGCCTGTGTTTGTTGAGGCTGTTTGGAGGTAGAGAATGAGATTGTTGAGGAATATGTACCAGTGGAGCATCGTGTAAACTGTGACTCTTCAGACCTGCTAGGTGGAGATCGTTGTTCTTCTGATGGTTTATTTAATAAGAGATGAGAATATCCAGTGGCGTGTAACAAGGTTGATGAAGGGACTACAGATGTCTGATCTTTGGAGGTTCCGCTTATCTTGCTGGGTGACTCACTGACGGTAGGTTTCAGTTTTATATGCAGGTGGCTGGTTTCTTTACTTCTGGATTGCTCATCCTGATCTGGCTCATTTTGTGGTCCTTTATTTAGATATCTGTAGAGAAAAAAATGATGTATATTGAATAATATAAACTATAAATGTAAATGTAGTGATCCGGTCATGTAGTATAATCAGGCTGTAAAACGTTGCTGTATCTGAACCCAAGAAAAAAGAAAAGCGTATCAATAAAATGCTGTTATGGAGTGACGGAGTTAATTCAATATTTACCTAGAAACTGTTTTCACATGGTGGGTCCGTGATCCGTCTTCAGCCTGGATAGACCCCTCACTGTCACTGTCTTCAGCATCTGAAGAAAAAATAGTTTTATACTGATCTTTATGGAGATTTATATTTTATATTGAGTTATTTAGTGTTAGTGGTACTTACCTGACAGCGGATGGAGAATTCTAAACATGTTCTTGTACCATTCTCTGGGTTTGTCCACACTCTGGAAAAACAAAAATAATCAGGTATGGTTAATGTTCATGCTGGCCCCCTACATGTTTTATAGAATTACATGTGCTATCTAAAATACAGTTATATTACAGGACATGCTGGACAAAAGCCTTAAGCCCAGTACACACAATCGTTTTTACCAATGAAAACAGTCCGATGGACTTTTTTCATCGGACAAACTGATCGTGTATGGGCCCCATCGGTCTTTTTTCCATTGGTGTTAAAAAATAGAACATGTTTTAAATTTATCCGATGGAGAAAAAAACGATAGCAAATTACTATCGTCTGTGGGGAACTCCATCGGATAAAAAACCCACGCATACTCAGAATCAAGTCAACGCATGCTCAGAAGCATAGAACTTAATTTTTCTTGGCTCGTCGGAGTGTTTTACGTCACGGCGTGTGTGACGATCGGTTTTTTGACTGATGGTGTGTAGGCAAGACTGATGGAAGTCAGCTTCATCGGATTTCCGATGGAAAAATCCATCGGTTTAAAATCCATAGGAAATCCGATCGTGTGTACAGGGCTTTAGTCATGAAACTGCCAGATGCTAGAGAGGTAAGTCACCTAATACAGCGATCATTTCATTTCATTCTATGGTGAGATCTATGGGCTTTGGTTTCCAGATTGGAACATCTGCTATTGAAATTTTATTTTTTAATGTTAAAAAATGATTCCAGGTATGGCATATTAGACATAGTTACTTTGGTCCGTGGAAAAGGTATTACCTCAAGTTTGGGATTTTAAAGGCAATTGTATAATGAAGAAAAAAATATATATATAAAAAATATATATTTATTACAAAAAAATGTCATAAGACAGGACTTCTCAACCATTCATCACTCAGAACTGTTTGTATCATGTTCTTTGTATCTGATGCAGTTACCATGTACCACCGTTCTATGTTCATACATATTGTGACAGCAGGCAGGTAAAATCACCAGGTTGCATCCAGGATGGACGATACATATGTCCTAGATTTAGGCTTTATGCCAATTTATACCACTAGGGGGAGTGCTGGGAGTCTTGCAGGGGAAGAGTTAATGAGCCCAGCTGAAGCAAGTGGACTGACTCATTAGGGCCTCTACAAGAACTCCCAGCATGCTAAGGGAGATACTCCATCCTGGAACCAGTTCTGTGTTGTGTAGACTGGGGAGTGTGCTTTCTGTCCTGTACGGTGAGACAAAGCCTGTGTGCCTAAACCTTCTAAAATAGGGAGATAGGGGCTGGGGCAGCACAAGGCTGCACCTAGTTGTTAGGGAAACTACGTGTGTAGTAAGCGGTCAAGCTGACCAGGATTTATTTTCATGTTTCTTTTTGTTTTGCTGTTATATTTTACACTGGCTGCATATAGTTTAAATAAACCGCACCTTTTGTTTTTCACCTACAACTCCGTCTACTGTGCCTGTTTTTGTGTGGTGAACCCATCCAGGGGGTTACACACACCCGCTGCTGAGCGAACCCCCTCACAATATACATATCCATGCATCCTATTTTTTATATAATGTGTTGCTTTATAATATGTAGAATATCTTTGGTCTTATGACATTTTTTTGTAATAAATATATTTTTTATAGATATAATTTTTTCTTCATTATACAATTGCCTTTAAAATCCCAAACTTGAGGTAATAATTTTTCCACTTAATCAGGGATGATGGCAATTTACATGCCATTCTACATGATTCTAATAAATTTTTAGTTACTTTGGTCCAGCTTGGCCCAATGTAACTATGCATATACTATACCTGTGGTATCCTTCTAGAAGCTAAAAATCACTGTAGTAGACACTGCTACCCCAGTGATCTCCATCAGCTTCTGGGTCCTGTGCCAGGAGGCTGCTTTTCTGAACAGAGGAAGTCAGTTGCGTGGAACGGGCACCATTCAGAGAATGCTTTTTATAGTTCTCAATGAATGCTAAGTATTCTCTGATTGGATGAGGTGGAAAGGAGGGACAGTGATGTCACACTTTCCACCATGTCCACTCAGAGCATCCTTTGCATTCATTGAGAAAATGTTTCCTCTAGGAAGGTGCCACCTGGCAAAAGGCTTGTCACCTTGTCTCATGCTAAGACAAGCTGATGGCTATTTAGGTGATACACATATTGGCCTATATATCGTTTGGACATTTGTTGTCATGTATTTATCTGGGACATTTATGGATGCATATCTTAGGTCTCCTACTCATGGACGTTCAGTCTTCTAAGCTGCATACTCAGTTCTTCTAGGCATGGTGCACAAATGTGTCTTCTGAAATGACAATAATGTCTGGAAGGTGGACGGGACACAGGAAGGCATCTATACTCATGGATACTACAATCAGTGCTCATTAAACCTTGCATGTCTGATGCAGCTTAGGTGAACTTGGCGCTTATAACATTTTGAGTAGGGATGAGCTTCGTGTTCGAGTCGAACATACGTTCGACTCGAACATCGGCTGTTCGATCGTTCGACGAAGATCGAACGATTTGGGCCGTTCGCGCCAAATTCGAGTGACGCGAACGGCCCACAATGCACTACGCCATCGCAGTGTCATCCAGGCGCTGTGATTGGCCAAGCATGCACTGTGACCCCGCATGCTTGGCCAATCACAGCGCCGGCAGCGAGGAGAGCAATGATTGGCCACAGGCAGGATGCCTGTGGCCAATTATTGCTGAGGGTGTTTAGTACACGCCCCACACTATAAAAGGCCGCCAGCACGGCGGCCTAGTGTAGTGTGTTCCGGAGCAGGGATAGAGCAGCATAGGCAGGGACAGTGACTTTTATTTCTTTCTTGCTTAACCTGGATTCCTTTAGTTTAGGGAAAGAGAAGGATAGGTAGGGAGAGTGTCAGTGTGTTTTGTGCTTGTGCTATAGTGTGCTTAAAAAAAACATTTTTTCTAGGGACAGAAAACTGTAGGTAGGGAGAGTGTCAGTTTCTTTCACTGTGCAAGTCCTTGTTTCTAGGGACCTGGAAGGACAGTGAGTGAATTCTCCTTGTGCTATATTGTGCTTAAAAAAAACTTTTTTTCTAGGGACAGAAAACTGTAGGTAGGGAGAGTGTCAGTTTCTTTCACTGTGCAAGTCCTTGTTTCCAGGGACCTGGAAGGACAGTGAGTGAATTCTCCTTGTGCTATATTGTGCTTAAAAAAAACATTTTTTCTAGGGACAGAAAACTGTAGGTAGGGAGAGTGTCAGTTTCTTTCACTGTGCGAGTCCTTGTTTCTAGGGACCTGGAAGGACAGTGAGTGAATTCTCCTTGTGCTATATTGTGCTTAAAAAAAACATTTTTTCTAGGGACAGAAAACTGTAGGTAGGGAGAGTGTCAGTTTCTTTCACTGTGCAAGTCCTTGTTTCCAGGGACCTGGAAGGACAGTGAGTGAATTCTCCTTGTGCTATATTGTGCTTAAAAAAAAACATTTTTTCTAGGGACAGAAAACTGTAGGTAGGGAGAGTGTCAGTTTCTTTCACTGTGCAAGTCCTTGTTTCCAGGGACCTGGAAGGACAGTGAGTGAATTCTCCTTGTGCTATATTGTGCTTAAAAAAAACATTTTTTCTAGGGACAGAAAACTGTAGGTAGGGAGAGTGTCAGTTTCTTTCACTGTGCAAGTCCTTGTTTCCAGGGACCTGGAAGGACAGTGAGTGAATTCTCCTTGTGCTATATTGTGCTTAAAAAAAACATTTTTTCTAGGGACAGAAAACTGTAGGTAGGGAGAGTGTCAGTTTCTTTCACTGTGCAAGTCCTTGTTTCCAGGGACCTGGAAGGACAGTGAGTGAATTCTCCTTGTGCTATATTGTGCTTAAAAAAAACATTTTTTCTAGGGACAGAAAACTGTAGGTAGGGAGAGTGTCAGTTTCTTTCACTGTGCAAGTAAGTCCTTGTTTCCAGGGACCTGGAAGGACAGTGAGTGAATTCTCCTTGTGCTATATTGTGCTTAAAAAAAACATTTTTTCTAGGGACAGAAAACTGTAGGTAGGGAGAGTGTCAGTTTCTTTCACTGTGCAAGTCCTTGTTTCCAGGGACCTGGAAGGACAGTGAGTGAATTCTCCTTGTGCTATATTGTGCTTAAAAAAAACATTTTTTCTAGGGACAGAAAACTGTAGGTAGGGAGAGTGTCAGTTTCTTTCACTGTGCAAGTCCTTGTTTCCAGGGACCTGGAAGGACAGTGAGTGAATTCTCCTTGTGCTATATTGTGCTTAAAAAAAACATTTTTTCTAGGGACAGAAAACTGTAGGTAGGGAGAGTGTCAGTTTCTTTCACTGTGCAAGTCCTTGTTTCCAGGGACCTGGAAGGACAGTGAGTGAATTCTCCTTGTGCTATATTGTGCTTAAAAAAAACATTTTTTCTAGGGACAGAAAACTGTAGGTAGGGAGAGTGTCAGTTTCTTTCACTGTGCAAGTAAGTCCTTGTTTCCAGGGACCTGGAAGGACAGTGAGTGAATTCTCCTTGTGCTATATTGTGCTTAAAAAAAACATTTTTTCTAGGGACAGAAAACTGTAGGTAGGGAGAGTGTCAGTTTCTTTCACTGTGCAAGTCCTTGTTTCCAGGGACCTGGAAGGACAGTGAGTGAATTCTCCTTGTGCTATATTGTGCTTAAAAAAAACATTTTTTCTAGGGACAGAAAACTGTAGGTAGGGAGAGTGTCAGTTTCTTTCACTGTGCAAGTCCTTGTTTCCAGGGACCTGGAAGGACAGTGAGTGAATTCTCCTTGTGCTATATTGTGCTTAAAAAAAACATTTTTTCTAGGGACAGAAAACTGTAGGTAGGGAGAGTGTCAGTTTCTTTCACTGTGCAAGTCCTTGTTTCCAGGGACCTGGAAGGACAGTGAGTGAATTCTCCTTGTGCTATATTGTGCTTAAAAAAAACATTTTTTCTAGGGACAGAAAACTGTAGGTAGGGAGAGTGTCAGTTTCTTTCACTGTGCAAGTAAGTCCTTGTTTCCAGGGACCTGGAAGGACAGTGAGTGAATTCTCCTTGTGCTATATTGTGCTTAAAAAAAACATTTTTTCTAGGGACAGAAAACTGTAGGTAGGGAGAGTGTCAGTTTCTTTCACTGTGCAAGTAAGTCCTTGTTTCCAGGGACCTGGAAGGACAGTGAGTGAATTCTCCTTGTGCTATATTGTGCTTAAAAAAATCATTTTTTCTAGGGACAGAAAACTGTAGGTAGGGAGAGTGTCAGTTTCTTTCACTGTGCAAGTCCTTGTTTCCAGGGACCTGGAAGGACAGTGAGTGAATTCTCCTTGTGCTATATTGTGCTTAAAAAAAACATTTTTTCTAGGGACAGAAAACTGTAGGTAGGGAGAGTGTCAGTTTCTTTCACTGTGCAAGTCCTTGTTTCCAGGGACCTGGAAGGACAGTGAGTGAATTCTCCTTGTGCTATATTGTGCTTAAAAAAAACATTTTTTCTAGGGACAGAAAACTGTAGGTAGGGAGAGTGTCAGTTTCTTTCACTGTGCAAGTCCTTGTTTCCAGGGACCTGGAAGGACAGTGAGTGAATTCTCCTTGTGCTATATTGTGCTTAAAAAAAACATTTTTTCTAGGGACAGAAAACTGTAGGTAGGGAGAGTGTCAGTTTCTTTCACTGTGCAAGTCCTTGTTTCCAGGGACCTGGAAGGACAGTGAGTGAATTCTCCTTGTGCTATATTGTGCTTAAAAAAAACATTTTTTCTAGGGACAGAAAACTGTAGGTAGGGAGAGTGTCAGTTTCTTTCACTGTGCAAGTCCTTGTTTCCAGGGACCTGGAAGGACAGTGAGTGAATTCTCCTTGTGCTATATTGTGCTTAAAAAAAACATTTTTTCTAGGGACAGAAAACTGTAGGTAGGGAGAGTGTCAGTTTCTTTCACTGTGCAAGTAAGTCCTTGTTTCCAGGGACCTGGAAGGACAGTGAGTGAATTCTCCTTGTGCTATATTGTGCTTAAAAAAAACATTTTTTCTAGGGACAGAAAACTGTAGGTAGGGAGAGTGTCAGTTTCTTTCACTGTGCAAGTAAGTCCTTGTTTCCAGGGACCTGGAAGGACAGTGAGTGAATTCTCCTTGTGCTATATTGTGCTTAAAAAAATCATTTTTTCTAGGGACAGAAAACTGTAGGTAGGGAGAGTGTCAGTTTCTTTCACTGTGCAAGTCCTTGTTTCCAGGGACCTGGAAGGACAGTGAGTGAATTCTCCTTGTGCTATATTGTGCTTAAAAAAAACATTTTTTCTAGGGACAGAAAACTGTAGGTAGGGAGAGTGTCAGTTTCTTTCACTGTGCAAGTCCTTGTTTCCAGGGACCTGGAAGGACAGTGAGTGAATTCTCCTTGTGCTATATTGTGCTTAAAAAAAACATTTTTTCTAGGGACAGAAAACTGTAGGTAGGGAGAGTGTCAGTTTCTTTCACTGTGCAAGTCCTTGTTTCCAGGGACCTGGAAGGACAGTGAGTGAATTCTCCTTGTGCTATATTGTGCTTAAAAAAAACATTTTTTCTAGGGACAGAAAACTGTAGGTAGGGAGAGTGTCAGTTTCTTTCACTGTGCAAGTCCTTGTTTCCAGGGACCTGGAAGGACAGTGAGTGAATTCTCCTTGTGCTATATTGTGCTTAAAAAAAACATTTTTTCTAGGGACAGAAAACTGTAGGTAGGGAGAGTGTCAGTTTCTTTCACTGTGCAAGTCCTTGTTTCCAGGGACCTGGAAGGACAGTGAGTGAATTCTCCTTGTGCTATATTGTGCTTAAAAAAAACATTTTTTCTAGGGACAGAAAACTGTAGGTAGGGAGAGTGTCAGTTTCTTTCACTGTGCAAGTCCTTGTTTCCAGGGACCTGGAAGGACAGTGAGTGAATTCTCCTTGTGCTATATTGTGCTTAAAAAAAACATTTTTTCTAGGGACAGAAAACTGTAGGTAGGGAGAGTGTCAGTTTCTTTCACTGTGCAAGTCCTTGTTTCAAGGGACAGAGAAGGACACCTGAAGGTAGCCCTTATTGCTTTTTTCCCATCTCCCTGCAGGCCATCTATTAGAATGTCTGGAAGGCAAACAAGGAGAGGCAGACAGTCAGGAGGCAATAAAAGAGGGCAAGCAGGCTCTGTGTCTGGGGGCAACAGTGCTGGTCGTGGACGCGGTGCATTGTCATCAGCACATGGCCATGGGACACGCTTGTCCTTCTTTTCGGCAGCTGGACATGTTGAGCCACATCATGCCGAAGACTTGGTAGAGTGGATGACCAAGCCCTCCTCCTCCTCCTCATCCTCTCTCACCCAGGCTCAGGGTACTGGCAAAGCAGCTGCCAAAGCGTCCTCTTCCCTGGTATCAATGTCAGACTCATCATCAGTCACTCCTTCCCTAGACCCACCATGTCCTCCTCCTGAGGAGTCCCCCGAACTGTTTGAGCACAGTGTTGGGTACATGCTCCAGGAGGATGCCCAGCGTTTCGAAGGGTCTGATGATGAAACCCAGCTACAGGAAGGCAGTAGGGTGAGAGCAGACAGAGGGGATGCTCAAGAAGGACACCAATCTGGCAGTCATGTTCCAGCAGCTGCAGCATACTGCCAGATTGGCTCCAGTGATGAGGAGGGAGGGGATGATGAGGTCACTGACTCCACGTGGGTGCCTAATAGGAGAGAGGAGGAGGAGGATGAGGAGGAGTCACATCTCCAACGAGACAGGATGCCCTTTGGTGGCCAGCGTAAGGGCAGTACACCGACGGAATCACACCGCAGAGCTCCGCCTGTGCAGGGCGCTGCCTCTGCCCGTCATTCAAAAAGTTCCTTGGTGTGGGCCTTTTTTGAGGCTAGTGCATCAGATCGCACAGCTGCTGTTTGCAACATATGTCTCAAGCGTATATCGCGTGGCCAAAACATCAGCCGCTTGGGTACCACATGCCTGACCAGACATATGTTGACCTGCCATGCAGCTCGTTGGCAAGCCTACCTCAAAGACCCACACCAAAGAACAAAGCGGACCTCTCCTTGCACCGCATCAGCTGGGATCTCCAACCCCACTATAACTTCAGTCCTCTCTGAAACATGCACTGAGAGGAATGAAGGTGTAGAATTAGGCGTGTCACAGCCAAGTACTTGCGGCCACTCTGCTAGCAGTACACCGACGTCCGATTCTAGCAGGCAAATTTCCCTGCCCCAGCTGCTGGACCGTCGAAAGAAGTTCACTCCCAGCCATCCACATGCCCAGCGGTTGAATGCTAGCTTGGCTAAATTGCTAGCGCTTCAACTGCTGCCTTTTCAGTTGGTAGACTCGGCCCCCTTCCGTGAGTTTGTGCAATGTGCGGTTCCTCAGTGGCAGGTTCCCAAACGCCACTTTTTCTCACGGAAGGCTATTCCGGCTCTCTACCGGCATGTGGAAGGCAATGTCTTGGCCTCGCTGGACAGGGCGGTCAGCGGTAAGGTGCATATTACCGCTGACTCATGGTCCAGCAGGCATGGACAGGGACGTTACCTTTCTTTCACGGCCCATTGGGTCACTCTTTTGGCAGCTGGGAAGGATGCAGGACAAGGTGCAGTAGTGTTGGAGGTTGTCCCACCGCCACGCCTCCAAAATGCTACTACTGGTTGTGACACACCTCTCTCCTCCACCCCCTCCTCTTCTTCTTCCTCCATGGCCTCTTCCTGTGGTTTGTCCTATGAACCAGCGGTGCTCCGTAGCCGTTCACGGGGCTACGCAAGTACGCAGGCAAAAAGATGCCATGCCGTGCTTGCGCTGGTGTGTTTGGGGGACAGAAGCCACACTGGGGCAGAGGTCCTGTCTGCTCTGCAGGGCCAGGCCGAGAGGTGGTTGACGCCACGCCAGCTTAAGCCAGGAATGGTGGTTTGCGACAATGGCACCAACCTCCTCTCCGCCCTCCGACAGGGACAACTGACCCATGTGCCCTGTGTGGCTCACGTCCTTAACCTGGTGGTGCAGCGGTTCTTGGGCAGGTACCCGGGCTTACAGGATGTCCTGAGGCAGGCCAGGAAAGTCTGTGTGCATTTCCGCAGATCTTATAATGCCAGTGCTCGCCTGGCTGAGCTGCAAAAGGAGTTGAACCTGCCCAAGAACCGCCTTATATGTGACATGCCCACCAGGTGGAACTCAACGTTGGCCATGCTGCAGCGGCTGCACACGCAGCAGAGGGCCATCAATGAGTACCTGTGCGACTACGGCACCAGGACAGGGTCAGGGGAGCTTGGTTTTTTTTCTCCACGCCAGTGGGGCATGATCAGGGATGCATGCACTGTCCTGGCACCATTTGAGGAGGCCACGAGGATGGTGAGCAGTGACAGTGCATGCATCAGTGACACTGTACCTCTTGTCCACCTGTTGGAGCACACGCTGCGTGGAATAATGGACAGGGCACTTGAGGCAGAACAGAGGCAGGAAGAGGAGGACTTCCTTGCCTCTCAAGGCCCCCTTTACCCAGACAGTGTTCCTTCTGTCCCACCCATCGCACAGGAAGAGGAAGAGGAGGAGGAGGAGGAGGAGGAGGAGGATTGTGTCAGCATGGAGGTGGAGGCTGGCACTCAGCATCATCAGCAGCAGTCTTTTAGGGATGATTTACAGTCCCAAGAAACCAGTGGACTTGTACGTGGCTGGGAGGAGGTGACTGCGGATCATGTCGTCCTTAGTGACCCAGAGGACTCCGGAGCGAATGCCTCAGCAAACCTACGCTGCATGGCCTCCCTGATCCTGCAAAGTCTGCGGAAGGATCCTCGTATTCTTCGGATCAAGGAGAGGGACCATTACTGGCTGGCCACTCTCCTTGATCCACGGTACAAGGGTAAGGTTGCGGACCTTATGTTACCGTCGCAGAGGGAGCAGAGGATGAGACAACTCCGGGAGGCCTTGCAGAAAGGTCTGTGCAACGCGTTCCCAGAGACTGGGAGGTTACAAACTCCTGGTCCAGGACAACGAGTTGCTGAGGCTTCGGCCAGTCAATGAAGGAGCGGTGGGGAAGGTGGCCGTCTGACCGATGCGTTCAGACAATTCTTTAGTCCGCAGCCCCAAAGTATGATTGGTTCCAGCAACCATCGCCAGCGTCTGATAAACATGGTGCAGGAATATCTAGGGGCAAGGTCAGACTTGGACACCTTCCCCACCGAAAATCCTCTGGCTTACTGGGTCTTGAGGATGGATCACTGGCCAGAGCTTGCACAGTATGCAATTGAGCTACTGGCCTGTCCTGCATCCAGCGTTCTTTCGGAACGCACATTCAGTGCTGCTGGAGGATTTGTCACGGATCACAGGGTGCGCCTGTCCACCGACTCGGTTGATCGACTGACTTTCATCAAGATGAACCAGTCTTGGATCACCACCAGCTACCACACACCTGATGCTGATATAACAGACTAATTGATTTTAACATGTCACGTCCCTTCAAGACTGATGCTGATGCTGAGTGCCTGTGCTGTTATGTTGACTGGCTATCCTCCTCCTCCGAGTCCTCAATGATACGATTGATGATGATAGCTTGGAAGATCATTTTTGTTTATGGGTGCCGCCACCAGTGGCTAAGGCCCAATTTTTCAGCCCCTGTTTTACAGGGGCGTGTACTTACAATTTTTTTAGCAATAATTTGCCATAGGGCTCATTGCTGTGCTCCAAGTACAGTATCTGTGAGGGGTTGTAGTGTTGTGCCACCAGTGCCTAAGGCCCAATTTTTCAGCCCCTGTTTAACAGGGGCGTGTCATTACAATTTTTGAAGCAATACTTTGCAACAGGGCTCATTGCTGTGCTCCAAGTACAGTATCTGTGAGGGGTTGTAGTGTTGTGCCACCAGTGCCTAAGGCCCAATTTTTCAGCCCCTGTTCAACAGGGGCATGCAATTACAATTCTTGATGTAATAATTCACAGCAGGGCCCATTCCTGCACCCACCAAGAGTAAGTCTGAGGGCTTACAGTGTTGTGGCAACGCCACCACCACCACCACCACGAAAGGCCCAATTTTTCAGCCCCTGTTCAAAAGGGGCATGTAATTACAATTCTTGATCTAATAATTCACAGCAGGGCCCATTCCTGCACCCACCAAGAGTAACTCTGAGGGCTTACAGTGTTGTGGCAACACCACCACCACCACCACCACCACGAAAAGCCCAATTTTTCAGCCCCTGTTCAACAGGGGCATGCAATTACAATTCTTGATCTAATAATTCACAGCAGGGCCCATTGCTGCACCCACCAAGAGTAACTGTCAGGGCTTACAGTGTTGTGGCACCAGCACCACCATCAAAGCCCCAATTTTTACTACCACTGTTCAAGAATTATATGTAATTAAAATTCCTGATATAATAGTTGACAGCAGGGCGTTCCAGCACCAACCAAGAGTAACTGTGAGTGCTTACAGTGTTGTGCCAACACCAACAACTAAGGGGCCTATTTCTGCAGAGTATATACGGCAGGTCCCTACTTTCAAACATCCAACTTACAAACGACTCCTACTTGCAAACGAAAGAAGACAACAGGAAGTGAGAGGAAATCTACCCCTAGGAAGGAAAATTCTCTCCTGTAAGAATAAATATGGGAGAAAGGTGTCTCCTCTGTACTGATGCTTTATCAGCAATCCTTGTTTCAAGAAAAACACCACATTTCAAAAACAGTTGTCATTGGGACGGAAAGTGAGGTGAAATGTTCTGAACAGGGGCACAGACAGCAAAACAAATGTTACAGGGGTGATAACCCTTACCTATGTTTCCCAAAAAGTTTAAAAATAGATTTTTGGGCTGGAGCTATACTTCAACAATGTACCTGTTCAAAATTACAAACACATTCTACATAAGAACAAACCTACAGTCCCTGTCTTGTATGCACCGCCTGTATACGGCTGTTCAGAGTATATAGGGCCTTTTTTATTTTATGTGCGGGGTTCCCCTTAATATCCATACAAGACCCAAAGGGGCTGGTAATGGGCTGGGGTAGGGGGGGGGGGGGGTCATGGGGTAGCTATGCCATTTTTCTTAAAGATTTTCATCCATATTACCGGGACCAGACATTACATTAAAGCCGCAAGAAGTTTTAAATGGCTTTTTTTTCCTTTAGAAGTGTCATTTTGTGCAGGGACAGTTCTAAACACGGGAAACACGTGGCACTTCACAGGCATACTTTAGACACCCCCCAGGTACGATATTTAAAGGAATATTTGACTTTTTTTTTTTCACTTTATGCATCATTAAAATGACTGCTCCCGAAAAACGACCGTTTTTAAAACTTCTTTTTGCATTGATACATGTCCCCTGGTGCAGAACCCGGGTTCCCAAACCCTTTTTAGGACAATAACATGCATAATAGTTGTTATAATTAGCACTTTAGAATTCGAACGTTCGCATCCATTGTATTTAATAGGGTTCTAATGTTCGTACGAACTTTCGGTCCGTTCGCGGGTTCTGGTGCGAACCGAACCCGGGGGTGTTCAGCTCATCACTAATTTTGAGTAGTGTCACATGAATCAATCAGCAAAATCTATGGTCTCTTTGGTGAACACTGTGGACCAATGCACCTGGAGGTATTGGAAAAACAAGCACCAAAGAGTCCCTTTCCATTGCAGGAATACAGTACTTTAGTACCATTATTGTAAAGTGATTTGGTGTTATATTGTATAGTGACTTTACAATAGCTTGAAATCTTTGCTAATATTTAGCTCCGCCTCTTTGCTATGACAATGACCTATAAGCAGTCTATGTAATACATATCATGTATTTAGGTTACCACACAGAGGGCATCCTTTCAGATATAAAGAAGATCAATGAAATAGCGCCCTGTACTGGGCATCTTCACCTTCTTTGTAACACAAGGTTTATTCGTTAAAGTTTAATTATGTTGCACAAAGCAAGGATATCTAATGTTTGAGATGTCTTTTTGTTGACTTGGGATCATGGGGAGGTCTGGACAGAAGTAGGTAGAATGAATTATAGTATAATATATTGTTATGGTCAAAGATGTTTTCACATAGATCACACAGATTCTAGAAATTGCAATAATATATTCTTCTCTTTAGGACAAGGGGGTCTCATAGCTTTTTAGAACACCAGGGACTAAGGCTGGCCATACAATCTTCTCATTAGGGATGAGCTTCGTGTTCGAGTCGAACATACGTTCGACTCGAACATCGGCTGTTCGATCGTTCGACGAAGATCGAACGATTTGGGCCGTTCGCGCCAAATTCGAGTGACGCGAACGGCCCACAATGCACTACGCCATCGCAGTGTCATCCAGGCGCTGTGATTGGCCAAGCATGCACTGTGACCCCGCATGCTTGGCCAATCACAGCGCCGGCAGCGAGGAGAGCAATGATTGGCCACAGGCAGGATGCCTGTGGCCAATTATTGCTGAGGGTGTTTAGTACACGCCCCACACTATAAAAGGCCGCCAGCACGGCGGCCTAGTGTAGTGTGTTCCGGAGCAGGGAAAGACAAGCATAAGCAGGGACAGTGACATTTATTTCTTTCTTGCTTAACCTGGATTCCTTTAGTTTAGGGAAAGAGAAGGATAGGTAGGGAGAGTGTCAGTGTGTTTTACTGTGCCAGTCCTTGTTTCTAGGGACAAAGAAGGAAAGTGAGGGGATTTCTCCTTGTGCTATAGTGTGCTTTAAAAAAACATTTTTTCTAGGGACAGAAAACTGTAGGTAGGGAGAATGTCAGTTTCTTTCACTGAGCCAGTCCTTGTTTCTAGGGACAAAGAAGGAAAGTGAGGGGATTTCTCCTTGTGCTATAGTGTGCTTTAAAAAAACATTTTTTCTAGGGACAGAAAACTGTAGGTAGGGAGAGTGTCAGTTTCTTTCACTGTGCCAGTCCTTGTTTCTAGGGACAAAGAAGGAAAGTGAGGGGATTTCTCCTTGTGCTATAGTGTGCTTTAAAAAAACATTTTTTCTAGGGACAGAACACTGTAGGTAGGGAGAGTGTCAGTTTCTTTCACTGTGCCAGTCCTTGTTTCTAGGGACAAAGAAGGAAAGTGAGGGGATTTCTCCTTGTGCTATAGTGTGCTTTAAAAAAACATTTTTTCTAGGGACAGAAAACTGTAGGTAGGGAGAGTGTCAGTTTCTTTCACTGTGCCAGTCCTTGTTTCTAGGGACAAAGAAGGAAAGTGAGGGGATTTCTCCTTGTGCTATAGTGTGCTTTAAAAAAACATTTTTTCTAGGGACAGAACACTGTAGGTAGGGAGAGTGTCAGTTTCTTTCACTGTGCCAGTCCTTGTTTCTAGGGACAAAGAAGGAAAGTGAGGGGATTTCTCCTTGTGCTATAGTGTGCTTTAAAAAAACATTTTTTCTAGGGACAGAAAACTGTAGGTAGGGAGAGTGTCAGTTTCTTTCACTGTGCCAGTCCTTGTTTCTAGGGACAAAGAAGGAAAGTGAGGGGATTTCTCCTTGTGCTATAGTGTGCTTTAAAAAAACATTTTTTCTAGGGACAGAAAACTGTAGGTAGGGAGAGTGTCAGTTTCTTTCACTGTGCCAGTCCTTGTTTCTAGGGACAAAGAAGGAAAGTGAGGGGATTTCTCCTTGTGCTATAGTGTGCTTTAAAAAAACATTTTTTCTAGGGACAGAAAACTGTAGGTAGGGAGAGTGTCAGTTTCTTTCACTGTGCCAGTCCTTGTTTCTAGGGACAAAGAAGGAAAGTGAGGGGATT
This sequence comes from Rana muscosa, assembly GCA_029206835.1. Taxonomy (NCBI): domain Eukaryota; kingdom Metazoa; phylum Chordata; class Amphibia; order Anura; family Ranidae; genus Rana; species Rana muscosa. The sequence continues at coordinate 258,295,693 of CM055118.1, read as the reverse complement.
TCTCCTTGTGCTATAGTGTGCTTTAAAAAAACATTTTTTCTAGGGACAGAACACTGTAGGTAGGGAGAGTGTCAGTTTCTTTCACTGTGCCAGTCCTTGTCTCTAGGGACAAAGAAGGAAAGTGAGGGGATTTCTCCTTGTGCTATAGTGTGCTTTAAAAAAACATTTTTTCTAGGGACAGAACACTGTAGGTAGGGAGAGTGTCAGTTTCTTTCACTGTGCCAGTCCTTGTTTCTAGGGACAAAGAAGGAAAGTGAGGGGATTTCTCCTTGTGCTATAGTGTGCTTTAAAAAAACATTTTTTCTAGGGACAGAAAACTGTAGGTAGGGAGAGTGTCAGTTTCTTTCACTGTGCCAGTCCTTGTTTCTAGGGACAAAGAAGGAAAGTGAGGGGATTTCTCCTTGTGCTATAGTGTGCTTTAAAAAAACATTTTTTCTAGGGACAGAAAACTGTAGGTAGGGAGAGTGTCAGTTTCTTTCACTGTGCCAGTCCTTGTTTCTAGGGACAAAGAAGGAAAGTGAGGGGATTTCTCCTTGTGCTATAGTGTGCTTTAAAAAAACATTTTTTCTAGGGACAGAAAACTGTAGGTAGGGAGAGTGTCAGTTTCTTTCACTGTGCCAGTCCTTGTTTCTAGGGACAAAGAAGGAAAGTGAGGGGATTTCTCCTTGTGCTATAGTGTGCTTTAAAAAAACATTTTTTCTAGGGACAGAACACTGTAGGTAGGGAGAGTGTCAGTTTCTTTCACTGTGCCAGTCCTTGTTTCTAGGGACAAAGAAGGAAAGTGAGGGGATTTCTCCTTGTGCTATAGTGTGCTTTAAAAAAACATTTTTTCTAGGGACAGAAAACTGTAGGTAGGGAGAGTGTCAGTTTCTTTCACTGTGCCAGTCCTTGTTTCTAGGGACAAAGAAGGAAAGTGAGGGGATTTCTCCTTGTGCTATAGTGTGCTTTAAAAAAACATTTTTTCTAGGGACAGAACACTGTAGGTAGGGAGAGTGTCAGTTTCTTTCACTGTGCCAGTCCTTGTTTCTAGGGACAAAGAAGGAAAGTGAGGGGATTTCTCCTTGTGCTATAGTGTGCTTTAAAAAAACATTTTTTCTAGGGACAGAAAACTGTAGGTAGGGAGAGTGTCAGTTTCTTTCACTGTGCCAGTCCTTGTTTCTAGGGACAAAGAAGGAAAGTGAGGGGATTTCTCCTTGTGCTATAGTGTGCTTTAAAAAAACATTTTTTCTAGGGACAGAAAACTGTAGGTAGGGAGAGTGTCAGTTTCTTTCACTGTGCCAGTCCTTGTTTCTAGGGACAAAGAAGGAAAGTGAGGGGATTTCTCCTTGTGCTATAGTGTGCTTTAAAAAAACATTTTTTCTAGGGACAGAACACTGTAGGTAGGGAGAGTGTCAGTTTCTTTCACTGTGCCAGTCCTTGTTTCTAGGGACAAAGAAGGAAAGTGAGGGGATTTCTCCTTGTGCTATAGTGTGCTTTAAAAAAACATTTTTTCTAGGGACAGAAAACTGTAGGTAGGGAGAGTGTCAGTTTCTTTCACTGTGCCAGTCCTTGTTTCTAGGGACAAAGAAGGAAAGTGAGGGGATTTCTCCTTGTGCTATAGTGTGCCAAAGCATTCCTCATCAACCATCTTTGAAATCCTTGTTTTTTGGAAAGTCAGGGAAATTGTCGTTGTGCTATTCTGTGCAAAAGCAATAATCCTCAACCATATTTAGAAATCCTTAAGTAAAGGGACAGAGAAGGACACCTGAAGGTAGCCCTTATTGCTTTTTTCCCATCTCCCTGCAGGCCATCTATTAGAATGTCTGGAAGGCAAACAAGGAGAGGCAGACAGTCAGGAGGCAATAAAAGAGGGCAAGCAGGCTCTGTGTCTGGGGGCAACAGTGCTGGTCGTGGACGCGGTGCATTGTCATCAGCACATGGCCATGGGACACGCTTGTCCTTGTTTTCGGCAGCTGGACATGTTGAGCCACATCATGCCGAAGACTTGGTAGAGTGGATGACCAAGCCCTCCTCCTCCTCCTCATCCTCTCTCACCCAGGCTCAGGGTACTGGCAAAGCAGCTGCCAAAGCGTCCTCTTCCCTGGTATCAATGTCAGACTCATCATCAGTCACTCCTTCCCTAGACCCACCATGTCCTCCTCCTGAGGAGTCCCCCGAACTGTTTGAGCACAGTGTTGGGTACATGCTCCAGGAGGATGCCCAGCGTTTCGAAGGGTCTGATGATGAAACCCAGCTACAGGAAGGCAGTAGCGTGAGAGCAGACAGAGGGGATGCTCAAGAAGGACACCAATCTGGCAGTCATGTTCCAGCAGCTGCAGCATACTGCCAGATTGGCTCCAGTGATGAGGAGGGAGGGGATGATGAGGTCACTGACTCCACGTGGGTGCCTAATAGGAGAGAGGAGGAGGAGGAGGATGAGGAGGAGGCACATCTCCAACGAGGCAGGATGCCCTTTGGTGGCCAGCGTAAGGGCAGTACACCGACGGAATCACACCGCAGAGCTCCGCCTGTGCAGGGCGCTGCCTCTGCCCGTCATTCAAAAAGTTCCTTGGTGTGGGCCTTTTTTGAGGCTAGTGCATCAGATCGCACAGCTGCTGTTTGCAACATATGTCTCAAGCGTATATCGCGTGGCCAAAACATCAGCCGCTTGGGTACCACATGCCTGACCAGACATATGTTGACCTGCCATGCAGCTCGTTGGCAAGCCTACCTCAAAGACCCACACCAAAGAACAAAGCGGACCTCTCCTTGCACCGCATCAGCTGGGATCTCCAACCCCACTATAACTTCAGTCCTCTCTGAAACATGCACTGAGAGGAATGAAGGTGTAGAATTAGGTGTGTCACAGCCAAGTACTTGCGGCCACTCTGCTAGCAGTACACCGACGTCCGATTCTAGCAGGCAAATTTCCCTGCCCCAGCTGCTGGACCGTCGAAAGAAGTTCACTCCCAGCCATCCACATGCCCAGCGGTTGAATGCTAGCTTGGCTAAATTGCTAGCGCTTCAACTGCTGCCTTTTCAGTTGGTAGACTCGGCCCCCTTCCGTGAGTTTGTGCAATGTGCGGTTCCTCAGTGGCAGGTTCCCAAACGCCACTTTTTCTCACGGAAGGCTATTCCGGCTCTCTACCGGCATGTGGAAGGCAATGTCTTGGCCTCGCTGGACAGGGCGGTCAGCGGTAAGGTGCATATTACCGCTGACTCATGGTCCAGCAGGCATGGACAGGGACGTTACCTTTCTTTCACGGCCCATTGGGTCACTCTTTTGGCAGCTGGGAAGGATGCAGGACAAGGTGCAGTAGTGTTGGAGGTTGTTCCACCGCCACGCCTCCAAAATGCTACTACTGGTTGTGACACACCTCTCTCCTCCACCCCCTCCTCTTCTTCTTCCTCCATGGCCTCTTCCTGTGGTTTGTCCTATGAACCAGCGGTGCTCCGTAGCCGTTCACGGGGCTACGCAAGTACGCAGGCAAAAAGATGCCATGCCGTGCTTGCGCTGGTGTGTTTGGGGGACAGAAGCCACACTGGGGCAGAGGTCCTGTCTGCTCTGCAGGGCCAGGCCGAGAGGTGGTTGACGCCACGCCAGCTTAAGCCAGGAATGGTGGTTTGCGACAATGGCACCAACCTCCTCTCCGCCCTCTGACAGGGACAACTGACCCATGTGCCCTGTGTGGCTCACGTCCTTAACCTGGTGGTGCAGCGGTTCTTGGGCAGGTACCCGGGCTTACAGGATGTCCTGAGGCAGGCCAGGAAAGTCTGTGTGCATTTCCGCAGATCTTATAATGCCAGTGCTCGCCTGGCTGAGCTGCAAAAGGAGTTGAACCTGCCCAAGAACCGCCTTATATGTGACATGCCCACCAGGTGGAACTCAACGTTGGCCATGCTGCAGCGGCTGCACACGCAGCAGAGGGCCATCAATGAGTACCTGTGCGACTACGGCACCAGGACAGGGTCAGGGGAGCTTGGTTTTTTTTCTCCACGCCAGTGGGGCATGATCAGGGATGCATGCACTGTCCTGGCACCATTTGAGGAGGCCACGAGGATGGTGAGCAGTGACAGTGCATGCATCAGTGACACTGTACCTCTTGTCCACCTGTTGGAGCACACGCTGCGTGGAATAATGGACAGGGCACTTGAGGCAGAACAGAGGCAGGAAGAGGAGGACTTCCTTGCCTCTCAAGGCCCCCTTTACCCAGACAGTGTTCCTTCTGTCCCACCCATCGCACAGGAAGAGGAAGAGGAGGAGGAGGAGGAGGAGGATTGTGTCAGCATGGAGGTGGAGGCTGGCACTCAGCATCATCAGCAGCAGTCTTTTAGGGATGATTTACAGTCCCAAGAAACCAGTGGACTTGTACGTGGCTGGGAGGAGGTGGCTGCGGATCATGTCGTCCTTAGTGACCCAGAGGACTCCGGAGCGAATGCCTCAGCAAACCTACACTGCATGGCCTCCCTGATCCTGCAAAGTCTGCGGAAGGATCCTCGTATTCTTCGGATCAAGGAGAGGGACCATTACTGGCTGGCCACTCTCCTTGATCCACGGTACAAGGGTAAGGTTGCGGACCTTATGTTACCTTCGCAGAGGGAGCAGAGGATGAGACAACTCCGGGAGGCCTTGCAGAAAGGTCTGTGCAACGCGTTCCCAGAGACTGGGAGGTTACAAACTCCTGGTCCTGGACAACGAGTTGCTGAGGCTTCGGCCAGTCAAAGAAGGAGCGGTGGGGAAGGTGGCCGTCTGACCGATGCGTTCAGACAATTCTTTAGTCCGCAGCCCCAAAGTATGATCGGTTCCAGCAACCATCGCCAGCGTCTGATAAACATGGTGCAGGAATATCTAGGGGCAAGGTCAGACTTGGACACCTTCCCCACCGAAAATCCTCTGGCTTACTGGGTCTTGAGGATGGATCACTGGCCAGAGCTTGCACAGTATGCAATTGAGCTACTGGCCTGTCCTGCATCCAGCGTTCTTTCGGAACGCACATTCAGTGCTGCTGGAGGATTTGTCACGGATCACAGGGTGCGCCTGTCCACCGACTCGGTTGATCGACTGACTTTCATCAAGATGAACCAGTCTTGGATCACCACCAGCTACCACACACCTGATGCTGATATAACAGACTAATTGATTTTAACATGTCACATCCCTTCAAGACTGATGCTGATGCTGAGTGCCTGTGCTGTTATGTTGACTGGCTATCCTCCTCCTCCGAGTCCTCAATGATACGATTGATGATGATAGCTTGGAAGATCATTTTTGTTTATGGGTGCCGCCACCAGTGGCTAAGGCCCAATTTTTCAGCCCCTGTTTTACAGGGGCGTGTAATTACAATTTTTTTAGCAATAATTTGCCATAGGGCTCATTGCTGTGCTCCAAGTACAGTATCTGTGAGGGGTTGGAGTGTTGTGGCACCAGTGCCTAAGGCCCAATTTTTCAGCCCCTGTTTAACAGGGGCGTGTCATTACAATTTTTGAAGCAATACTTTGCAACAGGGCTCATTGCTGTGCTCCAAGTAACGTATCTGTGAGGGGTTGTAGTGTTGTGCCACCAGTGCCTAAGGCCCAATTTTTCAGCCCCTGTTCAACAGGGGCATGCAATTACAATTCTTGATCTAATAATTCACAGCAGGGCCCATTGCTGCACCCACCAAGAGTAACTCTGAGGGCTTACAGTGTTGTGGCAACGCCACCACCACCACCACCACTAGGGATGAGCTTCGTGTTCGAGTCGAACATACGTTCGACTCGAACATCGGCTGTTCGATCGTTCGACGAAGATCGAACGATTTGGGCCGTTCGCGCCAAATTCGAGTGACGCGAACGGCCCACAATGCACTACGCCATCGCAGTGTCATCCAGGCGCTGTGATTGGCCAAGCATGCACTGTGACCCCGCATGCTTGGCCAATCACAGCGCCGGCAGCGAGGAGAGCAATGATTGGCCACAGGCAGGATGCCTGTGGCCAATTATTGCTGAGGGGGTTTAGTACACGCCCCACACTATAAAAGGCCGCCAGCACGGCGGCCTAGTGTAGTGTGTTCCGGAGCAGGGATAGAGCAGCATAGGCAGGGACAGTGACTTTTATTTCTTTCTTGCTTAACCTGGATTCCTTTAGTTTAGGGAAAGAGAAGGATAGGTAGGGAGAGTGTCAGTGTGTTTTGTGCTTGTGCTATATTGTGCTTAAAAAAAACATTTTTTCTAGGGACAGAAAACTGTAGGTAGGGAGAGTGTGTCAGTTTCTTTCACTGTCAAAGTCCTTGTTTCCAGGGACCTGGAAGGACAGTGAGGTAATTCTCCTTGTGCTAAATTGTGCTTAAAAAAAACATTTTTTCTAGGGACAGAAAACTGTAGGTAGGGAGAGTGTGTCAGTTTCTTTCACTGTCAAAGTCCTTGTTTCCAGGGACCTGGAAGGACAGTGAGGTAATTCTCCTTGTGCTAAATTGTGCTTAAAAAAAACATTTTTTCTAGGGACAGAAAACTGTAGGTAGGGAGAGTGTGTCAGTTTCTTTCACTGTCAAAGTCCTTGTTTCCAGGGACCTGGAAGGACAGTGAGGTAATTCTCCTTGTGCTAAATTGTGCTTAAAAAAAACATTTTTTCTAGGGACAGAAAACTGTAGGTAGGGAGAGTGTGTCAGTTTCTTTCACTGTCAAAGTCCTTGTTTCCAGGGACCTGGAAGGACAGTGAGGTAATTCTCCTTGTGCTAAATTGTGCTTAAAAAAAACATTTTTTCTAGGGACAGAAAACTGTAGGTAGGGAGAGTGTGTCAGTTTCTTTCACTGTCAAAGTCCTTGTTTCCAGGGACCTGGAAGGACAGTGAGGTAATTCTCCTTGTGCTAAATTGTGCTTAAAAAAAACATTTTTTCTAGGGACAGAAAACTGTAGGTAGGGAGAGTGTGTCAGTTTCTTTCACTGTCAAAGTCCTTGTTTCCAGGGACCTGGAAGGACAGTGAGGTAATTCTCCTTGTGCTAAATTGTGCTTAAAAAAAACATTTTTTCTAGGGACAGAAAACTGTAGGTAGGGAGAGTGTGTCAGTTTCTTTCACTGTCAAAGTCCTTGTTTCCAGGGACCTGGAAGGACAGTGAGGTAATTCTCCTTGTGCTAAATTGTGCTTAAAAAAAACATTTTTTCTAGGGACAGAAAACTGTAGGTAGGGAGAGTGTGTCAGTTTCTTTCACTGTCAAAGTCCTTGTTTCCAGGGACCTGGAAGGACAGTGAGGTAATTCTCCTTGTGCTAAATTGTGCTTAAAAAAAACATTTTTTCTAGGGACAGAAAACTGTAGGTAGGGAGAGTGTGTCAGTTTCTTTCACTGTCAAAGTCCTTGTTTCCAGGGACCTGGAAGGACAGTGAGGTAATTCTCCTTGTGCTAAATTGTGCTTAAAAAAAACATTTTTTCTAGGGACAGAAAACTGTAGGTAGGGAGAGTGTGTCAGTTTCTTTCACTGTCAAAGTCCTTGTTTCCAGGGACCTGGAAGGACAGTGAGGTAATTCTCCTTGTGCTAAATTGTGCTTAAAAAAAACATTTTTTCTAGGGACAGAAAACTGTAGGTAGGGAGAGTGTGTCAGTTTCTTTCACTGTCAAAGTCCTTGTTTCCAGGGACCTGGAAGGACAGTGAGGTAATTCTCCTTGTGCTAAATTGTGCTTAAAAAAAACATTTTTTCTAGGGACAGAAAACTGTAGGTAGGGAGAGTGTGTCAGTTTCTTTCACTGTCAAAGTCCTTGTTTCCAGGGACCTGGAAGGACAGTGAGGTAATTCTCCTTGTGCTAAATTGTGCTTAAAAAAAACATTTTTTCTAGGGACAGAAAACTGTAGGTAGGGAGAGTGTGTCAGTTTCTTTCACTGTCAAAGTCCTTGTTTCCAGGGACCTGGAAGGACAGTGAGGTAATTCTCCTTGTGCTAAATTGTGCTTAAAAAAAAACATTTTTTCTAGGGACAGAAAACTGTAGGTAGGGAGAGTGTGTCAGTTTCTTTCACTGTCAAAGTCCTTGTTTCCAGGGACCTGGAAGGACAGTGAGGTAATTCTCCTTGTGCTAAATTGTGCTTAAAAAAAACATTTTTTCTAGGGACAGAAAACTGTAGGTAGGGAGAGTGTGTCAGTTTCTTTCACTGTCAAAGTCCTTGTTTCCAGGGACCTGGAAGGACAGTGAGGTAATTCTCCTTGTGCTAAATTGTGCTTAAAAAAAACATTTTTTCTAGGGACAGAAAACTGTAGGTAGGGAGAGTGTGTCAGTTTCTTTCACTGTCAAAGTCCTTGTTTCCAGGGACCTGGAAGGACAGTGAGGTAATTCTCCTTGTGCTAAATTGTGCTTAAAAAAAACATTTTTTCTAGGGACAGAAAACTGTAGGTAGGGAGAGTGTGTCAGTTTCTTTCACTGTCAAAGTCCTTGTTTCCAGGGACCTGGAAGGACAGTGAGGTAATTCTCCTTGTGCTAAATTGTGCTTAAAAAAAACATTTTTTCTAGGGACAGAAAACTGTAGGTAGGGAGAGTGTGTCAGTTTCTTTCACTGTCAAAGTCCTTGTTTCCAGGGACCTGGAAGGACAGTGAGGTAATTCTCCTTGTGCTAAATTGTGCTTAAAAAAAACATTTTTTCTAGGGACAGAAAACTGTAGGTAGGGAGAGTGTGTCAGTTTCTTTCACTGTCAAAGTCCTTGTTTCCAGGGACCTGGAAGGACAGTGAGGTAATTCTCCTTGTGCTAAATTGTGCTTAAAAAAAACATTTTTTCTAGGGACAGAAAACTGTAGGTAGGGAGAGTGTGTCAGTTTCTTTCACTGTCAAAGTCCTTGTTTCCAGGGACCTGGAAGGACAGTGAGGTAATTCTCCTTGTGCTAAATTGTGCTTAAAAAAATTTTTTTTCTAGGGACAGAAAACTGTAGGTAGGGAGAGTGTGTCAGTTTCTTTCACTGTCAAAGTCCTTGTTTCCAGGGACCTGGAAGGACAGTGAGGTAATTCTCCTTGTGCTAAATTGTGCTTAAAAAAAACATTTTTTCTAGGGACAGAAAACTGTAGGTAGGGAGAGTGTGTCAGTTTCTTTCACTGTCAAAGTCCTTGTTTCCAGGGACCTGGAAGGACAGTGAGGTAATTCTCCTTGTGCTAAATTGTGCTTAAAAAAAACATTTTTTCTAGGGACAGAAAACTGTAGGTAGGGAGAGTGTGTCAGTTTCTTTCACTGTCAAAGTCCTTGTTTCCAGGGACCTGGAAGGACAGTGAGGTAATTCTCCTTGTGCTAAATTGTGCTTAAAAAAAACATTTTTTCTAGGGACAGAAAACTGTAGGTAGGGAGAGTGTGTCAGTTTCTTTCACTGTCAAAGTCCTTGTTTCCAGGGACCTGGAAGGACAGTGAGGTAATTCTCCTTGTGCTAAATTGTGCTTAAAAAAAACATTTTTTCTAGGGACAGAAAACTGTAGGTAGGGAGAGTGTGTCAGTTTCTTTCACTGTCAAAGTCCTTGTTTCCAGGGACCTGGAAGGACAGTGAGGTAATTCTCCTTGTGCTAAATTGTGCTTAAAAAAAACATTTTTTCTAGGGACAGAAAACTGTAGGTAGGGAGAGTGTGTCAGTTTCTTTCACTGTCAAAGTCCTTGTTTCCAGGGACCTGGAAGGACAGTGAGGTAATTCTCCTTGTGCTAAATTGTGCTTAAAAAAAAAAAATTTCTAGGGACAGAAAACTGTAGGTAGGGAGAGTGTGTCAGTTTCTTTCACTGTCAAAGTCCTTGTTTCCAGGGACCTGGAAGGACAGTGAGGTAATTCTCCTTGTGCTAAATTGTGCTTAAAAAAAACATTTTTTCTAGGGACAGAAAACTGTAGGTAGGGAGAGTGTGTCAGTTTCTTTCACTGTCAAAGTCCTTGTTTCCAGGGACCTGGAAGGACAGTGAGGTAATTCTCCTTGTGCTAAATTGTGCTTAAAAAAAACATTTTTTCTAGGGACAGAAAACTGTAGGTAGGGAGAGTGTGTCAGTTTCTTTCACTGTCAAAGTCCTTGTTTCCAGGGACCTGGAAGGACAGTGAGGTAATTCTCCTTGTGCTAAATTGTGCTTAAAAAAAACATTTTTTCTAGGGACAGAAAACTGTAGGTAGGGAGAGTGTGTCAGTTTCTTTCACTGTCAAAGTCCTTGTTTCCAGGGACCTGGAAGGACAGTGAGTGAATTCTCCTTGTGCTAAATTGTGCTTAAAAAAAAAAAAATTTCTAGGGACAGAAAACTGTAGGTAGGGAGAGTGTGTCAGTTTCTTTCACTGTCAAAGTCCTTGTTTCAAGGGACAGAGAAGGACACCTGAAGGTAGCCCTTATTGCTTTTTTCCCATCTCCCTGCAGGCCATCTATTAGAATGTCTGGAAGGCAAACAAGGAGAGGCAGACAGTCAGGAGGCAATAAAAGAGGGCAAGCAGGCTCTGTGTCTGGGGGCAACAGTGCTGGTCGTGGACGCGGTGCATTGTCATCAGCACATGGCCATGGGACACGCTTGTCCTTCTTTTCGGCAGCTGGACATGTTGAGCCACATCATGCCGAAGACTTGGTAGAGTGGATGACCAAGCCCTCCTCCTCCTCCTCATCCTCTCTCACCCAGGCTCAGGGTACTGGAAAAGCAGCTGCCAAAGCGTCCTCTTCCCTGGTATCAATGTCAGACTCATCATCAGTCACTCCTTCCCTAGACCCACCATGTCCTCCTCCTGAGGAGTCCCCCGAACTGTTTGAGCACAGTGTTGGGTACATGCTCCAGGAGGATGCCCAGCGTTTCGAAGGGTCTGATGATGAAACCCAGCTACAGGAAGGCAGTAGCGTGAGAGCAGACAGAGGGGATGCTCAAGAAGGACACCAATCTGGCAGTCATGTTCCAGCAGCTGCAGCATACTGCCAGATTGCCTCCAGTGATGAGGAGGGAGGTGATGATGAGGTCACTGACTCCACGTGGGTGCCTAATAGGAGAGAGGAGGAGGAGGAGGATGAGGAGGAGGCACATCTCCAACGAGGCAGGATGCCCTTTGGTGGCCAGCGTAAGGGCAGTACACCGACGGAATCACACCGCAGAGCTCCGCCTGTGCAGGGCGCTGCCTCTGCCCGTCATTCAAAAAGTTCTTTGGTGTGGGCCTTTTTTGAGGCTAGTGCATCAGATCGCACAGCTGCTGTTTGCAACATATGTCTCAAGCGTATATCGCGTGGCCAAAACATCAGCCGCTTGGGTACCACATGCCTGACCAGACATATGTTGACCTGCCATGCAGCTCGTTGGCAAGCCTACCTCAAAGACCCACACCAAAGAACAAAGCGGACCTCTCCTTGCACCGCATCAGCTGGGATCTCCAACCCCACTATAACTTCAGTCCTCTCTGAAACATGCACTGAGAGGAATGAAGGTGTAGAATTAGGTGTGTCACAGCCAAGTACTTGCGGCCACTCTGCTAGCAGTACACCGACGTCCGATTCTAGCAGGCAAATTTCCCTGCCCCAGCTGCTGGACCGTCGAAAGAAGTTCACTCCCAGCCATCCACATGCCCAGCGGTTGAATGCTAGCTTGGCTAAATTGCTAGCGCTTCAACTGCTGCCTTTTCAGTTGGTAGACTCGGCCCCCTTCCGTGAGTTTGTGCAATGTGCGGTTCCTCAGTGGCAGGTTCCCAAACGCCACTTTTTCTCACGGAAGGCTATTCCGGCTCTCTACCGGCATGTGGAAGGCAATGTCTTGGCCTCGCTGGACAGGGCGGTCAGCGGTAAGGTGCATATTACCGCTGACTCATGGTCCAGCAGGCATGGACAGGGACGTTACCTTTCTTTCACGGCCCATTGGGTCACTCTTTTGGCAGCTGGGAAGGATGCAGGACAAGGTGCAGTAGTGTTGGAGGTTGTCCCACCGCCACGCCTCCAAAATGCTACTACTGGTTGTGACACACCTCTCTCCTCCACCCCCTCCTCTTCTTCTTCCTCCATGGCCTCTTCCTGTGGTTTGTCCTATGAACCAGCGGTGCTCCGTAGCCGTTCACGGGGCTACGCAAGTACGCAGGCAAAAAGATGCCATGCCGTGCTTGCGCTGGTGTGTTTGGGGGACAGAAGCCACACTGGGGCAGAGGTCCTGTCTGCTCTGCAGGGCCAGGCCGAGAGGTGGTTGACGCCACGCCAGCTTAAGCCAGGAATGGTGGTTTGCGACAATGGCACCAACCTCCTCTCCGCCCTCCGACAGGGACAACTGACCCATGTGCCCTGTGTGGCTCACGTCCTTAACCTGGTGGTGCAGCGGTTCTTGGGCAGGTACCCGGGCTTACAGGATGTCCTGAGGCAGGCCAGGAAAGTCTGTGTGCATTTCCGCAGATCTTATAATGCCAGTGCTCGCCTGGCTGAGCTGCAAAAGGAGTTGAACCTGCCCAAGAACCGCCTTATATGTGACATGCCCACCAGGTGGAACTCAACGTTGGCCATGCTGCAGCGGCTGCACACGCAGCAGAGGGCCATCAATGAGTACCTGTGCGACTACGGCACCAGGACAGGGTCAGGGGAGCTTGGTTTTTTTTCTCCACGCCAGTGGGGCATGATCAGGGATGCATGCACTGTCCTGGCACCATTTGAGGAGGCCACGAGGATGGTGAGCAGTGACAGTGCATGCATCAGTGACACTGTACCTCTTGTCCACCTGTTGGAGCACACGCTGCGTGGAATAATGGACAGGGCACTTGAGGCAGAACAGAGGCAGGAAGAGGAGGACTTCCTTGCCTCTCAAGGCCCCCTTTACCCAGACAGTGTTCCTTCTGTCCCACCCATCGCACAGGAAGAGGAGGAGGAGGAGGAGGAGGAGGAGGAGGATTGTGTCAGCATGGAGGTGGAGGCTGGCACTCAGCATCATCAGCAGCAGTCTTTTAGGGATGATTTACAGTCCCAAGAAACCAGTGGACTTGTACGTGGCTGGGAGGAGGTGGCTGCGGATCATGTCGTCCTTAGTGACCCAGAGGACTCCGGAGCGAATGCCTCAGCAAACCTACGCTGCATGGCCTCCCTGATCCTGCAAAGTCTGCGGAAGGATCCTCGTATTCTTCGGATCAAGGAGAGGGACCATTACTGGCTGGCCACTCTCCTTGATCCACGGTACAAGGGTAAGGTTGCGGACCTTATGTTACCGTCGCAGAGGGAGCAGAGGATGAGACAACTCCGGGAGGCCTTGCAGAAAGGTCTGTGCAACGCGTTCCCAGAGACTGGGAGGTTACAAACTCCTGGTCCTGGACAACGAGTTGCTGAGGCTTCGGCCAGTCAAAGAAGGAGCGGTGGGGAAGGTGGCCGTCTGACCGATGCGTTCAGACAATTCTTTAGTCCGCAGCCCCAAAGTATGATCGGTTCCAGCAACCATCGCCAGCGTCTGATAAACATGGTGCAGGAATATCTAGGGGCAAGGTCAGACTTGGACACCTTCCCCACCGAAAATCCTCTGGCTTACTGGGTCTTGAGGATGGATCACTGGCCAGAGCTTGCACAGTATGCAATTGAGCTACTGGCCTGTCCTGCATCCAGCGTTCTTTCGGAACGCACATTCAGTGCTGCTGGAGGATTTGTCACGGATCACAGGGTGCGCCTGTCCACCGACTCGGTTGATCGACTGACTTTCATCAAGATGAACCAGTCTTGGATCACCACCAGCTACCACACACCTGATGCTGATATAACAGACTAATTGATTTTAACATGTCACATCCCTTCAAGACTGATGCTGATGCTGAGTGCCTGTGCTGTTATGTTGACTGGCTATCCTCCTCCTCCGAGTCCTCAATGATACGATTGATGATGATAGCTTGGAAGATCATTTTTGTTTATGGGTGCCGCCACCAGTGGCTAAGGCCCAATTTTTCAGCCCCTGTTTTACAGGGGCGTGTAATTACAATTTTTTTAGCAATAATTTGCCATAGGGCTCATTGCTGTGCTCCAAGTACAGTATCTGTGAGGGGTTGGAGTGTTGTGGCACCAGTGCCTAAGGCCCAATTTTTCAGCCCCTGTTTAACAGGGGCGTGTCATTACAATTTTTGAAGCAATACTTTGCAACAGGGCTCATTGCTGTGCTCCAAGTACAGTATCTGTGAGGGGTTGTAGTGTTGTGCCACCAGTGCCTAAGGCCCAATTTTTCAGCCCCTGTTCAACAGGGGCATGCAATTACAATTCTTGATCTAATAATTCACAGCAGGGTCCATTGCTGCACCCACCAAGAGTAACTCTGAGGGCTTACAGTCTTGTGGCAACGCCACCACCACCACCACCACGAAAGGCCCAATTTTTCAGCCCCTGTTCAAAAGGGGCATGTAATTACAATTCTTGATCTAATAATTCACAGCAGGGCCCATTGCTGCACCCACCAAGAGTAACTGTCAGGGCTTACAGTGTTGTGGCACCAGCACCACCATCAAAGCCCCAATTTTTACTACCACTGTTCAACAATTATATGTAATTAAAATTCCTGATATAATAGTTGACAGCAGGGCGTTCCAGCACCAACCAAGAGTAACTGAGTGCTTACAGTGTTGTGCCAACACCAACAACTAAGGGGCCTATTTCTGCAGAGTATATACGGCAGGTCCCTACTTTCAAACATCCAACTTACAAATGACTCCTACTTGCAAACGAAAGAAGACAACAGGAAGTGAGAGGAAATCTACCCCTAGAAAGGAAAATTCTCTCCTGTAAGAATAAATATGGGAGAAAGGGGTCTCATCTGTACTGATGCTTTATCAGCAATCCTTGTTTCAAGAAAAACACCACATTTCAAAAACAGTTGTCATTGGGACGGAAAGTGAGGTGAAATGTTCTGAACAGGGGCACAGACAGCAAAACAAATGTTACAGGGGTGATAACCCTTACCTATGTTTCCCAAAAAGTTTAAAAATAGATTTTTGGGCTGGAGCTACACTTCAACAATGTACCTGTTCAAAATTACAAACAGATTCTACATAAGAACAAACCTACAGTCCCTGTCTTGTATGCACCGCCTGTATACGGCTGTTCAGAGTATATAGGGCCTTTTTTATTTTATGTGCGGGGTTCCCCTTAATATCCATACAAGACCCAAAGGGGCTGGTAATGGGCTGGGGTAGGGGGGGGGTCATGGGGTAGCTATGCCATTTTTCTTAAAGAATTTCATCCATATTACCGGGACCAGACATTACATTAAAGCCGCAAGCAGTTTTAAATGGCTTTTTTTTCCTTTAGAAGTGTCATTTTGTGCAGGGACAGTTCTAAACACGGGAAACACGTGGCACTTCACAGGCATACTTTAGACACCCCCCAGGTACGATATTTAAAGGAATATTTGACTTTTTTTTTTTCACTTTATGCATCATTAAAATGACTGCTCCCGAAAAACGACCGTTTTTAAAACTTCTTTTTGCATTGATACATGTCCCCTGGTGCACAACCCGGGTTCCCAAACCCTATTTATGACAATAACATGCATAATAGTTGTTATAATTAGCACTTTAGAATTCGAACGTTCGCATCCATTGTATTTAATAGGGTTCTAATGTTCGTTCGAACTTTCGGTCCGTTCGCGGGTTCTGGTGCGAACCGAACCCGGGGGTGTTCGGCTCATCACTAACCACCACCACCACGAAAGGCCCAATTTTTCAGCCCCTGTTCAAAAGGGGCATGTAATTACAATTCTTGATCTAATAATTCACAGCAGGGCCCATTCCTGCACCCACCAAGAGTAACTCTGAGGGCTTACAGTGTTGTGGCAACACCACCACCACCACCACCACGAAAGGCCCAATTTTTCAGCCCCTGTTCAACAGGGGCATGCAATTACAATTCTTGATCTAATAATTCACAGCAGGGCCCATTGCTGCACCCACCAAGAGTAACTGTCAGGGCTTACAGTGTTGTGGCACCAGCACCACCATCAAAGGCCCAATTTTTACTACCACTGTTCAACAATTATATGTAATTAAAATTCCTGATATAATAGTTGACAGCAGGGCGTTCCAGCACCAACCAAGAGTAACTGTGAGTGCTTACAGTGTTGTGCCAACACCAACAACTAAGGGGCCTATTTCTGCAGAGTATATATGGCAGGTCCCTACTTTCAAACATCCAACTTACAAACGACTCCTACTTGCAAACGCAAGAAGACAACAGGAAGTGAGAGGAAATCTACCCCTAGGAAGGAAAATTCTCTCCTGTAAGAATAAATATGGGAGAAAGGTGTCTCCTCTGTACTGATGCTTTATCAGCAATCCTTGTTTCAAGAAAAACACCACATTTCAAAAACAGTTGACATTGGGACGGAAAGTGAGGTGAAATGTTCTGAACAGGGGCACAGACAGCAAAACAAATGTTACAGGGGTGATAACCCTTACCTATGTTTTCCAAAAAGTTTAAAAATAGATTTTTGGGCTGGAGCTACACTTCAACAATGTACCTGTTCAAAATTACAAACAGATTCTACATAAGAACAAACCTACAGTCCCTGTCTTGTATGCACCGCCTGTATACGGCTGTTCAGAGTATATAGGGCCTTTTTTATTTTATGTGCGGGGTTCCCCTTAATATCCATACAAGACCCAAAGGGGCTGGTAATGGGCTGGGGTAGGGGGGGGGGGGGGTGTCATGGGGTAGCTATGCCATTTTTCTTAAAGATTTTCATCCATATTACCGGGACCAGACATTACATTAAAGCCGCAAGCAGTTTTAAATGGCTTTTTTTTCCTTTAGAAGTGTCATTTTGTGCAGGGACAGTTCTAAACACGGGAAACACGTGGCACTTCACAGGCATACTTTAGACACCACCCAGGTACGATATTTAAAGGAATATTTGACTTTTTTTTTTTCACTTTATGCATCATTAAAATGACTGCTCCCGAAAAACGGCCGTTTTTAAAACTTCTTTTTGCATTGATACATGTCCCCTGGTGCAGAACCCGGGTTCCCAAACCCTTTTTAGGACAATAACATGCATAATAGTTGTTATAATTAGCACTTTAGAATTCGAACGTTCGCATCCATTGTATTTAATAGGGTTCTAATGTTCGTACGAACTTTCGGTCCGTTCGCGGGTTCTGGTGCGAACCGAACCCGGGGGTGTTCGGCTCATCACTACTTCTCATACAATTTTCCTTTAGATTTACCAAAACCATATAATATGAAGTCAAACCTAAACACTTTCAATTTGTATGCAATCAGGCAGGCCCTTACTCTACATAGTTGAAGGTAAATCTATAGAAAATTGTAAATTGTCCCATAGCCATACAGAAAGTGAGAGAAAATCCCTGCAAGTTAAGATAATTTCTTGGGGACACTAGCTTTGGTGACCTGGGGGTCCCCAAAAAATTCTCTTAATTTGCAGGGATTTTCTCTTACTTCCCTTTTGGCTATGGGACAGGAAGTGAAGGGAAATCTTCGCAATTAAACAGAGATGGCGAAAAAAAATCTGACAGGGGGTATATTCCTCCCTTACTCTATCCAAAATGAAAAAAAAGCTTTGCCTTTAGTTCTACTTTAAGTAAGGAGATGTTTTATGGGAAATACAGCAATTGTAATCATATCAGAAGGAACCTGCAGCTCACAAGTCATACTCCAGGGTGTAAAATGTAACCTTTATTATATCTTTGAAAATAAAAGACACCTCATAGATTCTCTGTATCGTACCCTATGGTGTACTATAGTCAGACCAGGGACCAATGACTAACTTCTCATCATCTAGAAGAGACTGTAGATATATAAGATAGAGCAGAGGGATAGCTAGAGAACAATATATTCCTTTCGCTAAAATACTACTGCTTTTTTTTTTTCCATCATAATTTTTGCCTTCTTTTATTTTTTTCAATCAAGTCTACAAGAATGTCTTTCTTTTTATTTGCTCACCAGGTTGAAGCAACAATATAGTTTTGTTCCAATGCTTGAACCCTGAACTAAAGAAAAAATAAAAAATAAAAATAAAATGTCCAACATTCTTCGCCAATATACAAGGTGATATCAAAAAGTTTTGAGACTAGTTTTGTAACACGCCAACAGATGGCAGCACAAGGCTGCACGCATAGTCACAGGGAGCACCGACCTTCATAAGTCAGTGTGCCAAAAGACATCGTCCTGTGTACATCGGGAGCTGTGCAACTGGTGCTAATCTGACCACATGCGTTTCCACATCTGCTATTTCATCATGGACAGAAAGTTAGAACAAAAAGCAAACGTGAAATCCTGTGTGAAAATGGGCAAATCTGCCACAGAGACGTTTGACATGATTCAGCAAGTTTATGGCGATGCTACAATGAGTTGAAGATTCAGCTCAAAGGTAGCCGTTTTGACAGCATTGCAGCGATCCAGCGTAAAAAGCAGAATCTGCTTGACACGTTTCAAAAAGAAGACTTCCAGGACACATTCCAGCAGTGGCGGCTGGTGCTTAAAATTTTTGGGGGGTGCAAACAAACTGAAAAAAAAAACATCAATTGCAGCCACTGTGCCCATCAAATGCAGCCACTGTGCCCATCAAATGCAGCCACTGTGCCCATCAAATGCAGCCACTGTGCCAAACGCAGCCACAATTTTTGGGGGGGTGCAAACAAACTGAAAAAAAAACATCAATTGCTGCCACTGTGCCCATCAAACGCTGCCACTGTGCCCATCAAACGCTGCCACTGTGCCCATCAATTGCGGCCAGTGTGCCCATCAATTGCCGCTACTGTGTCCATCAATTGCTGCCATTGTGCCCATCAATTGCCACCACCGTGCCCATCAAATGCTGCCAATGTGCATGCCCCGCCCGCCCGGCACTTACCGTGTCTCGGTGGGGCAGCGGGTCACGGCGGCGGTGTCCTCCACACTCATCGATGTCTCCTCCTGTCCTCTCTTCCTGTCCTCTGCTTAGATTGGACGCCTAATAGGCGTCCAATCACAGCGCCTGTCGTTTCGGCCAATCAGGTGACAGGTAACAGACCCGAGCACCTGATTGGCAGAGAGGCGGTTCAGTGTTAGGAAAGGGAATATTCATTCGCTTTCCTAACAAACAGCTGAGTGATCTGCGAGTGCCCATCATGGTGCTCGCTGTTCACCTTTTGTGACGACTATTAGAGCCTATGGCTCTAATCAGTTGCTTCAAAAAAAATACCCCGCCGCTGTAATTCAGGCTCCTGGCACACGAAAAGGGGCCGGGCGCCTGAATAGGGGGTGGCAGCGGCGAACATTGATAGATCTATGGTGCTAGAGGGGTGGCAGGAGAGAGGGGGCGGCGTCTGTGCGCCCCTTATGGAGCACCGCCACTGCATTCCAGAAGTGGCAGGAATGCTGGGAGCGCTGTATAGCTGTGAAAGGGGACTATTTTGAAGGTGATCGTGTGTAAACATAAATAAATAAAGTACTTTCTTGCAAACAGAGCTATTTTTGATACCACCTTGTATTGATTTAATCAGGGGATCTGTGAAAATCAAAAACAGAAGGGTGAGGTGCACACCATAGAAGTAATTGCCCTTCACACACACTAAACACTCACAGATCTGGACGCGAAGGGCAGTCCATCTTCATCTGTAGGTCCAATGCCTTCATAGCGGATCCAGCGCCTCTGTGTACGTGGACTTGGGCTGTCCGAGGTGTCTTCAGAGGTGAGCACCAACTTGGCTTTGTATATATGGTCTTCATCATCAGAGATTACCTGTATTTATATTAAGATGTAATAAACAATTTAGGTCCTGTATTCAAGATGGTCTAGCTGTGCTGCTGCAAAGTCCCTTCTTTTAGGCTGGTTTCACACTGGGGCGGTGGGGGCGGTGGCGGTATAGCGCCGCTATTTTTAGCGGCGCTATAACGTCGGTATTGTTGAGCTATTCGGCCGCTAGCGGTGCGGTTTTAACCCCCGCTAGCGGCCAATAAAGGGTTAATACTACCCGCAAACCGCGGCTACAGCCGCGGTTTGCGGGCGGTATTACCGCGGTATCCCATGCATTTCAATGGGAAGGAGCGGTGTAGGAGCGGTAAACACACCGCTCCTCTCACCGCTCCAAAGATGCGGCTAGCAGGACTTTTTTTTACCGTCCTGCTAGCGCACCGCTCCAGTGTGAAAGCCCTCAGGGCTTTCACATTGGAGAGAAAGGAGCCGCTGTTTAGGCTCGGTTTGCAGGCGCTATTTTTAGCTAAATAGCGCCTGCAAACCGCCCCAGTGTGAAAGGGGCCTTAGGATTTATAGTGTCTGAAAGTGTACATTGGGAAATAAACACATAGGGCTAAATCTGAAACTTTCAGACATTAGTCTCAAGGCAGAGCTACTTGATGATAGGGAGAATAATAAAATACAGAAAACATGAACATCCAGCCTTAAAGTGGATGTAAACCCTCACATATACCCATACAGCCTCAGATGATACATAGAGATAAAACAAATCTCCCTACATAAGTTTTACATGTATATCTGCTGTCTTCAGCTTTCTAAAATCTGTCTTAGAAATTTTGTTTCCTTATCTAGCAGTGGGTGTGGAGTCTGGGCATACACTATGTGAGAGCCGATTGGTGGAAAGGCACCCCCCCCCCCCCTCCGCATAGGCAGATGAATGAAGAAACTTGCAGAGTTGTGCTGTGAATAGACCAGCTCTCTACTAATCTATCTCAAAACACCCTCCCCTACACAAATTTCCAGCTGCTTTTATCTCCTGTGTCGGAGAACTTGTCAGAAGTTATCATGCTGATAACAAAGGAACAGAGCAGCAGAAAGACACGGAACTTAGAGCTTTGGAGAGAGACAAGTAAACACTACAGATATATGTGCCCAGGTCAGATTTCATTAATGGGGTTAACAGCCACTTTAATTGCTTATGCTGAATTTCTAGATTTCCACCAGCATGCTAAACAGATGTATGACAATCCACATGCTGTTTTAGTCTGGCCCTTCCCAAACCAAACCAACAGTCCTAGCCACCAGATTTTTTAACTCTTCTTCTGATGTTGGGAAATACAGAACCAGGTCAAGCTTCTTTACTGTCATTAATAAATGAGTACTGTACTTATATTCAGATACAATCCTCATTTAATTCCTTTATGTTTTTGTTCACTTTATTCTGTAGCTCCTCCGTTGATGGCTGCAGCGCTATAAGCCTATCAGGCTTTTTTGCATTGCATAGTGCAGTTTAATAAATAAATAATAATGCATTAGTTCATTAATAATTATAATATATGATATAATAACTATTAATATTTGATTATTAGTTAATTTATTAATAAATAATAATACATTTAATAAATGGAACTTAGGGGTTGGAAGAGAAAAGGACATAGATGATCTAATTAGTCAGCTACTGCTCCTTCACTTTCCTATCAGCCTTAATAATCAGTATTGCTTTGAGAAAACTAAGGCTGGGTTCACACTAGTGCGACACGACATCTGTCCTACTTTGGATCCGACTTTGCCCTGCGACATGAAGCCGACATATGTCCGACTTTCAATGAACGGGGATCCGACTTGGATCCCCGCCAATATCAGGCACTGTGTTTGGTATGAATCTTGAGGGGGAACTCCAGGCCAAATTTTAAATAAAAAACCGGCATGGGTTCCCCCTCTAGGAGCATACCAGGCCCTTGGGTCTGGTCTGGATTTGAAGGGGAACCCCTATGCCGAAAAAACGGCGTGGGGGTCCCCCCAAAATCCAAACCAGACCCTTATCCAAGCACGCAACCTGGCAGGCTGCAGGGGAAGAGGGGGGGACGAGAGAGCGGCCCCCTCCCTCCTGAACCATACCAGGCCGCATGCCCTCAACATGGGGGGTTTGGTGCTCTGGGGCAGGGGGGCGACCTGCGGCCCCCCCACCCCAGAGCACCCTGCCCCCATGTTGATGAGGACAGGGCCTCTTCCCGACAACCCTGGCCGTTGGTTGTCGGGGTCTGCGGGCGGGGGGCTTATCGGAATCCGGGAGCCCCCTTTAATAAAGGGGCCCCCGGATCCCGGCCCCCCCACCCTATGTGAATGAGTATGGGGTACATCGTACCCCTACCCATTCACCTGGTGGAAAAAAATTGCAATAAAAAAACCACACAGCTTTTTAAAGTATTTTATTGCACAGCTCCGGGTGTCTTCTTCCGACTTCGGGGGTCTCCGGTGTCGTCGCCGCGCTCTCCGGTTTTCTTCTGCCGGGCCACCGCTAACTTCTTTAGCTCTTTTGCTAGCGGAGGCCCGGTCTTCTCCGTCGTCTCGTCCGGCTCTCCGTTGTCCTTCTGCCGGCCCCTCCACTAACTTCTTTAGCTCTTTTGCTAGTGGAGGGGCCGGTCTTCCCGTCGTCGCTGTCGGCGTCTTCTTCCCTCTTCTCCTCCTCGATGTTGACTCGTCGCTTCCTCTCGCAGTAATGCAAAATCTTCGGTCCGCAGAGATTAATATAGGCTTCTCATGACGTCACAGTCACATGTTCCCATGACGTCACAGTCACATGTTCCGGGGCCATGTGCCCCGGAACATGTGACTGTGACGTCATGAGAAGCCTATATTAATCTCTGCGGACCGAAGATTTAGCATTACTGCGAGAGGAAGCGACGAGTCAACATCGAGGAGGAGAAGAGAGAAGAAGATGCCGACAGCGACGACGGGAAGACCGGCCCCTCCACTAGCAAAAGAGCTAAAGAAGTTAGTGGAGGGGCCGGCAGAAGGACAACGGAGAGCCGGACCGGAGAAGACCGGGCCTCCGCTAGCAAAAGAGCTAAAGAAGTTAGCGGAGGCCCGGCAGAAGAAAGAAGCGGGAGAAGAACCGGATAGCGGGAGAAGAACCGGTGAGCGGGAGAAGAAGAAGGCGACGGAGAAGACCAGGCCCCGCTAGCAAAAGAGCTAAAGAAGTTAGCGGTGGCCCGGCAGAAGAAAACGGGGAGAGCGCGGCGACGACACCGGAGACCCCCGAAGTCGGAAGAAGACACCCGGAGCTGTGCAATAAAATACTTTAAAAAGCTGTGTGGTTTTTTTATTGCAATTTTTTTCCACCAGGTGAATGGGTAGGGGTACGATGTACCCCATACTCATTCACATAGGGTGGGGGGGCAGGGATCCAGGGGCCCCTTTATTAAAGGGGGCTCCCGGATTCCGATAAGCCCCCTGCCCACAGACCCCGACAACCAACGGCCAGGGTTGTCGGGAAGAGGCCCTGTCCTCATCAACATGGGGGCAGGGTGCTCTGGGGTGGGGGGGCCACAGGTTGCCCCCCTGCCCCAGAGCACCAAACCCCCCATGTTGAGGGCATGCGGCCTGGTACGGTTCAGGAGGGAGGGGGGGCCGCTCTCTCGTCCCCCCCTCTTCCCCTGCAGCCTGCCAGGTTGTGTGCTCGGATAAGGGTCTGGTTTGGATTTTGGGGGGGACCCCCACGCCGGTTTTTCGGCGTAGGGGTTCCTCTTCAAATCCAGACCAGACCCAAGGGCCTGGTATGCTCCTGGAGGGGGAACCCATGCCGGTTTTTTATTTAAAATTTGGCCTGGAGTTCCCCCTCAAGAGCAGCACAGCACAAGTCGCATGCCAAAGTCGGATCATGCAAGACTGCGGTCCGACTTTGATCCGACTTCAATGATAGTCAATGGGCTGAAGTCGGATCAAAGTCGGACCAAAGTAGTACAGGGAGCATTCTCAAAGTCGGACCAGTTAAGACGGCTCCCATAGGGAAACATTGATTTTCACACGTCATGCGACATGAGCTCCCAATGTCGGAGTGTTTGTCGCCCCAGTGTGAACCAGGCCTAAGGCTGATTTCACACTGGCGTTTCGTTTTTTCAGTTCAGTCACATTTTTTTTTCTAAAAAAAGGATCAAAAACTGATACGGATGTAAATTTTTACATCCGTTTTCATGTCTGCTGAAATCATTTTTTTACAAAAAAAAACTGAACTGAACTGAACTTCAAACACTGTAAATAGCTGGTTGCTAAGAAGGGGGCCGAGAAGCCGGCCGCTGAGTCCCTAACAATCGATGAGTCATCAGCTGTCAGCGGGATTACCCTGTGTTGATGGGGACAAGGGCCTCTTCCGGACAACCCTGGCCGGTGGTTGTCAGGGTCTGCGGGTGGGGGGCTTATCAGAATCTGGAAGCCCCCTTTAACAAGGGGGTCCCCAGATCCCGGCCCCCTACCCTATGTGAACGGGTAGCGGGTACATCGTACACCTACCCATTCACCAAAAAAGCAGCAAAAAGCAAAACAAACTCCTTTTTAATAGCTCTGAGCTGTCTTCTCCTGCCGCCGTCTCTCCCCGAGCCGTCTCTCCCACCACCGTCGTCTCCCGGTGCCATCTCTCCTGGTGCCGTATTCACCCTCTGCTGTCTTCTTCCTCGCCACCAGAGAAGGTGATGTCATCGGATAGCCACACCCCATGGCTATATAAAAGATGCCAGACAGCGAGCAACAACACAACGGAGGAAGACAGCCAGAGAACAACAGCGACTTTTTTTTGCGGGTAACCGGTGACGAGGAAGAAGACAGCAGAGGGAGAGACAACACCACCGGGAGAGACGGCGGCGGGAGAGATGGCATCGGGAGAAGAAGGCGGCGGGAAAAACAGCGGCGGGAGAAGACGGCTCGGGGAGAGATGGCATCGGGAGAGACAGCAGTGGGAGAATACAGCTCAGAGCTATTATTAAAGGACGTGTCAACTTTCCACTGCTTTTTGGTGAATGGGTAGGGGTAAGATGTACCCGATACCCATTCACATTGGGGGGAGGGGGGCTGGGATCTGGGGGCCCTCTCGTTAAAGGGGGCTTCCAGATTCCGATAAGCCCCCCACCCGCAGACCCCGAAACCATCTGCCAGGGTTGTCGGGATGAGGCCCTAGTCTCCATCAACATGGGGGGCAAGCTGCAAAGCAAAGGCAAAGCACCCACCCCCCCATGTTGAGGGCATGTGGCCTGGTATGGTTCTGGAGGGGGGGGCTCGCTCATCCCCTCCCTTTCCTGACCTGCCAGGCTGCATGCTCGCATAAGGGTATGATATGGATTTTGGGGGGACCCATGCCAAAATAAATAAAAAAATGGCATGGGTCCCCCCAAAATCCATATCAGAGCATAAGGGTCTGTCCATACTACACCCGAAGAGCCTGGTATGGACATAAGGGGGACCCCACACTGGGTTTTTTCACAATTTTGTTTTGCTGGCAATTTTTTTTTACGTACATTCAGCTGACAGCTGATGACTCATCTGTTTTTTTAACGGTTTTCTTCCGCCTTAAAAAAACGGAGCTTAGCTTAACGGAGACAGATGTCAGCAGATGATCATCCGCTAACGTCCGCTATCCCATAGAGATACAGTACGTTTGTCAGTTTTTCACCCGTCAACGGATGGATGAAAAACAGACTTACGGAACGCCCGTGTGAAAGGGGCCTAAATAGTATAGACTTTCTATAGTGTCTAGCAGAGTTGTCTGGATTAGACCAGATTAGTTAAAAAAAAAAAATGAAAAAAAGCAGAAGAAAAATGCATCTCTTTAAATGTAGCTCTTCACACGCACTGGTCAGTTGCGCTTCAGTTGCATTTAAAAAAATCCTGGTTTCTGCATTTCTGGTCGTTCAGTCAGGAAAAAAAATAAAATAAAAAATGCACCAATAACACACCTCCCCATTGAAATGAATGGAAACCGCATCAAAACGCACTGCGCAGTACAGTAAATTTAACGCATGTGGCAAAAAAGTGACAATAACGCATATGTGTTTTTCATGCAGTTTTGCTGCGAAGCAGTGTAAAGGTATCATTAAATATAAAATTGTATGAATAAGTTCAAAGTTGTGCAAAGAGTGAATCTTTATAATTGAAATACTGTATAAAAAAAAGTCCAAATAATCTTTAAGACAGGTATTCCACCACCAAGTAGTCATGCAGGGCACTCCATACCCCATGAGCAGGGACGCTTAGCAGATGGTAGGGACCATCTATCGCTAGAATGGTCAAACAGACAGGTAGAGCAACCTCTGCAGTATATATGTGACCAGACGACCTCTAGGACACTCCAATGATCAGCGGGATCAGACCACCAGAGGTGAACCATACAAAAAGAAAACTCCAATAGTGTGATACCATTGAATGGCATTTATTGAAAAAAGAAAGCCAATTGGCTACTTACAATGGATAAAATATAATCTTGCATAGATAAAATTTGGTCTTTTGGCAAACTCGAAATACAATCACCCGCACTTCCAGGCCATGTGGGGTGCAATCGCGTCAGCGCATAGCTCCACCCGACATGTTTCGTCAAATGTGACATCTTCCTGGTGCCCCAGGAAGACGTCACGTGTGATGAAACATGTCGGGCGATGCCCACACAGAGATGCACAGGTGTTCCATGCATTCCTGTGGAGGCAGTCCCATTCATGTCAACTGACACGCACAGAACACCTGTGCATCCCCATGCGGACAAACACAGCCCTTGGCACGCTGACATATGCCTGTGTGAACAAGGCCTAAAGGGATGCAGATGCTTAAATGTTCCTCATTAGGTCATTGAAAGTGCAATAGGTGGTTATAATGGGTGCAGAGCCTCGTATTCAGGAATCAGCCTTGAAAGAAAATACTGGAACAAACAGCTTTTTCTGCAGAACAGAGAAAGGTAGGACTCTGCTACAAAGTTTGTTAAAATCCTGCAAGAATCCTGCAGCATAAGACGTACCCTTACCTGGTCTTCTATGTATTTGTTGCTGGACCTGCTCTTCCTCTGCAGGTGCGGAGGGATGAAGTCATCCAGTGATAACTGGAGATCTGTCTCTACCCACTGCAGCGCCATCTAGAGGAATAAAGAGCACATATCAACCTGCAGCACATAGCAGACCAATTCAGAGCACATTAGAGCACACCAACTCAGAGCTTAGCCAGGCCGTGCAAACCTGTAGAGCGCTCAATTTGATATCATCACAGTCATTTCTTCTACATTCCAAGCACCGATCTTCACATTACTACCTGTATACACACATCAATGCCACTCACAACACACTGCCATGTTCCTTGCACACAGTCCTGGATACCTGGCAGCCTGTCACCCCACAACAAAGGAATACTCACACAAGTTACACAACACTGTGCACGTCACACCAGATCCGACAATGACATCTGTTGTCACACACTTATGTGCAGGAAAAAAAACTATTTTCTAGTGTTCTGCAAAGTTGGAGCACACACCCTGCACTATAGTGCAGCACCATACACACCCCGGCTGTATATTTTCCATGGTATACTGTACACACCCTGTCCCGTTTGTGACACACACACACCCTCTGAACTCTGCCCTACAGGCTAGATAATGTTTAATAGTAGTAGAAGGACAGGGATGGCAGGGAGAGGTGGGAAAGAAGAGCAGGGATGACGGGGAAGAGAAAGGATGGGGATGCCAATGGTTGCAGAGAGATGGAGGGAGGGGGATAGGGAGTGGGAGAAGGAGAGAATGTGAAAGGGAGGAGAGAGGACTTGTGACTCAGGAAAAGTTGGATGCAGAACCTGTTATAGGAAAAAATGATGGAGCAAACGATAGGGAAAAATACAAATTTCCATAACACAATACAGACCTGCATCTGCCGAGGTTTTCATTATGTATGCTGGATTGTGCTTTTTCATCATTATATACAACAACCAGCCATAAATGTATTGCCACCCACCTAATATTGAAAAGGTTCCCCTTTTGCCACCAAAACAGCCCTGACCTGTGGAGACATGGACTCCCCTAGACCTCTGAAGGTGGGTATCTGGCACCAAGTCCTCAGTAGCAGACAATTAAGTCCTGGAAGTTGGGAGGTGGGGCCTCCATGGATTGGACTTGTTTTTCCAGCACATCCCACAGATGCTTGATTGGATTGAGATTTGGAGAATGTGGAGGCCAAGTCAACACCTCAAACTCATTGTTGTGTTCCTTAAAGTGGTTGTAAAGTCAGAAGGCTTTTTATCTTAATGCATTTTATGCATTAAGATAAAAAACCTTCTGTGTGCAGCAGCCCCCTTAACACTTACCTGAGGTCCCTTTCTGTCCAGCGATGTCCACGAGTGTCTCAGCGGTCTAAGATTCTCCCTCCTGATTGGCTGAGACACAGCAGCGGTGCCATTGGCTCCCGCTGCTGTCGATCAAAGTCAGCTAGCCAATCAGGAGAGAGAGGGGCGGGCTGGGGCAGGGCACCGTGTCTGAATGGACACAGGAAGCTGTGACTCAGCTCAGGTGCCCCCATAGCAAGCTGCTTACTGTGGGGGCACACAGCAGGAGGGAGGGGCCAGGAGCATCAGCAAGGGGCCTGAGAAGAGGAGGATAGGGGTTGCTCTGTGGAAATCCATTGCAACAGAGCAGGTAAGTATAACACGTTTGTTATTGTTATAGGAAAAAAACATGGCTTTACGATCACTTTAAAGTGGAGTTCCACCCAAATGTGGAGCTTCCGCTCATCTGATTCCTCCCCGCCCCTCCGGTGCCACAGTTGGCACCTTTCGGGGGGAGGGAGGGGGGGACAGGATTCCTGTCTTTGACAGGTATCCTTTCCCACTTCCAGGAGTCCGGGCCGCGGCCCATGACGTCACCGCGGGGCTCCCTCCACCTCCCCCAGCTGCAGGGCCAGAAGGAGAGAGGAGCGGAGCCTCGCGCATGCGCAGTAGGGTTCCCGGCGTGAAGCCGAAAGGCTACACTGCCGGGTTCCCTTACCCGCAATGGCAGCGGCAGCACCCGACAGCGGATGGAAACATCCGCTGCGGGTGCCACATCGCAGGACTCCAGGACAGGTAAGTCTCCTATTATTAAAAGCCAGCAGCTGCAGTATGTGTAGCTACTGTTTATTATTTTTTTAGGCGGGACACCACTTTAAATCATTCTTAAACCATTTTTGCAGTGTGACAGGGCACATTATTCTCCTGAAAAAGACCACTGTCATCAGGGAATACCGTTTGCATGAAGAGGTGTACTTGGCCAGGAACAATGTTTAGGTAGGTGATTAGTTTCAAAGTAACATCCACACGAATGGCAGAACCCATGATTTCCCAGAGCATCTCACTGCCTCGCCCGGCTTGCCTTCTTCCCATAATGCATCCTGGTGCCATCTCTTCCCCAGGTAAGTGATGCACACACACCCGTCCATCCACATGATGTAAAAGGAAATGTGGTTCCTCAGACTAGGCCACCTACTTCCATGGCTCCGTGGTCCAGTTCTGATGCTGAAGTGCAAATTGTAGGCATTTTTGGCTGTGGACATGGGTCAGCATGGCCATGTGGGTAGGTGCAGCGTGATGCGGGGAGCAGAAAACACATGGAGTCCAAGTGCAGCAACAGGAATATATTGTAACATATGTCCAACAATACACAGCAGACCTGGCAGGAAGGCTCTCCAGCCGGGACACTCATGAGTTGTATAGCAATGGAACAGTAGATTGAAAACTCAGAGGTGCCAACAGCGTCTGTCTTGAGGAGCTGAATGCAGCCTGGCCGGTCCGTACCCAAATGGGGAGGCTTCCAGGAACAGTGGCATGTCCCTGCACTTTCCCTACTCCTCTGGAACCTTTCTCTGACATTGGGAACCTGTCCCTATGCTACCACTAGCAAACCTGGGAGCCAGGGTCATAAATAGACTCTGCCTGACCCAAGATGGGCACCAAAGTCACATAGGGCACCAGCATTCAATCGTTTAGCTGCCTCCCTGTGACTGAGGAAACCATAGAGGGATTCGGTTCCTCTTGACTTTTTAACCCACTACAGACGAGCGCCACCTGCAGTGGAGAATATAGACTGCACCGGCCTACAGGCACCCTGAATGTTCTGCAGCTATACAGCCCCATGTGAAACAAACTCCAATGCCCATTTTTTCCTGCTTTCAACTTCAGGGACAAAATGTTCACTTGCTGCCTAATATATTTCACCAACTTTAAAATGCCATTTTAATGAGATAATTAGTTTTTCTTATGTAACCTGTCAGTGGTCATAAAGTTATGGTTCATTGGTGTATGTTTGTGTATATATATACATATATATATATATATATACACACACACACTCACCGGCCACTTTATTAGGTACACCTGTTCAATTACATGGTAACAAAAATTGCTAATCAGCCAATCACATGGCAGCAACTAAATGCATTTAGGCATCTAGATGTGGGGAGGACAACTTGCTGAAGTTCAACCCGAGCATCAGAATAGGGAAGAAAGGGGATTTAAGCAACTTTGAACGTGGCATGGTTGTTGGTGCCAGACGGGCAATGCTGTATCCTGGCCTAGGCCAACAAGGCCCAGGCCTAGGGCAGCACTTTGCAGGGGGGCAGCACGGAAAGAGTCCCCGCCGGCTTGCGCTACACTGTTAGGCAAATTAGTCTAGCGCCCCATAAAGCGGCCGGCATTCCACAACTATGGGGGGGGCGGGGCGACTCTTCTAATTTTGACTGTCCTATCATCCTGGATCACAAACCTTCCTCACTGTGCTATATGTTTTCTGCTGCACCATTGGCATGATTATATCTTCTTAGTCCTCTCCATAAAATTATCAGAAATGTGTGCTTAAAGTAGAACTATAGGCAACACTTTTATTTTTTCATTTTGGATAGAGTAAGGGAGGGTTAGAGCCCCTGTCATTTTATTTTTTTACCATCCCTGTCCCATTGCAGAGATTTCCCTTCACTTCCTGCCCCATAGCCAAACAGGAAGTGAGAAGAAATCTATGCAAATTAAGGAAATACATTCGCCCCCCCCCCCCAGGCCCTCAGAACTAGTTTCCCCACTCGAAAATTTCAGAGTGGGTCTTAAACAACAAGGGGTGTGGCCTTGACAGGAAGGGGTGGGTCATTTTTAAATTAAGGGGTGCACGAGTTTAGTCAGGCCTAGGGCAGCACAAAACCTAAATACACTACTGCAGACGGGCTGGTCGGAGTATTTCGAAAACTGCTGATCTGCTGGTATTTTCACGCACAACCATCTCTAGGGTTTACAGGGAATGGTCCGAAAAAGAGAAAATATCCAGTGAGCGGCAGTTGTGTGCAGGAAAGTGCCTTGTTAATGTCAGTGGTCAGAGGAGAATGGGCAGACTGGTTTGAGATGATAGAAAGGCAACAGTAACTCAAATAACCACTCGTTACAACCAAGGTATGCAGAATACCATCTATGAACGCACAACACATCGAACCTTGAAGCAGATGGGCTACAGCAGCAAAACACCACACTGGGTGCCACTCCTGTCAGCTAAGAACAGGAAACTGAGGCTACAATTCGCAATCGGATAATCTGACAACACACATTTGTTGTTGGAAAATTTTAAAGCATGCTATCCAACATTTGTTTAGCGGAAAATCTGACAATTGTCCAATGGAGCGTTCAAACAGTCAGATTTTCCGACAACAGCCGGTCATCACACAATTCCCATCGAAAAATCTGATCGTGTGTACGGGCCTTTACAGTGACTTAAAATTTCTCCCCTTCATACAAACCTAAAAAAAAAAAGTGCTTGAAGTTGGGCTTTAGGGAAATGCAGGGGCTGCCATTGTTTAGTCTGAAAATGCTAGTTGCCTGGCTGTTACATGTCATGCTGCCTATCTGGCTACAATATTTTTCTGATTCACTTACCCAAGACGTGCAAATCGGGAGTTCTGTCCTCACAGTGCCAGAGATGGAGGGAGGGAGATTGTTATAGAGAGTGGGAGAAGGAGAGAATGTCACAGGGAGGAGAGAGGGGACGAGGGACGTAGAGAAAGGTCAGGACGAGTAGATGAGGGGACATCGCAGAGACAAGGGTTCAGGGAAAACAACATCCAGTACCTGTGGAAAGATGGAGTGAAAGGAGAGCTGAAATAAAGAAAAGGATAGTATTACACAATACACGGCTATGGCTCACACACATACTGTACATACAAGTGGGATGTAGACAGGCAGCTATAGAAGGGCCTCATTCATACAAACCTGCAATTCTATGTTTTACAGGACATTTATAAACGCATGTAATAATTTTTTAGGCCTCATTCACATGGGAGCACTAATCCATACATCCATGCGATGGGAAATCGTGATGTACCCAGGAGTTCCATGCAACTGCGTGCAGGTAGCCTGCTAAAACCAATAGAAGCCGGGTGCATCCCTGACTGCACATCCGTGTAGAACCGATACATAGATCAGAACGCAGTACCGTGCGATTCAGGGCAGGCAAACGCACTGTCTTTATTACCTACATTTAGGGTGTTGTTTTCTGGTTGATCTTCTGCTCTTGTTTTAACTTTGGATAGTAAAACGTTTTTTTTCTGCCAGTAGATACCTTATACAGCTCACTTTGTTTCTAGCCTGGTAAAAAAGCCTAGGATTATGACATTATGATAGGTGTGCCTCTGTGTATTTCCAGGAAGTAAACAGGCAGCAGCTTCAGCTGCCCACAGTTAAAATGGCTGCAGCCAGACTCAGTGGAGGGAGATTTCTGCAGCATATTTGGCAAGTACAGAATCACAGTATATATAAAATAATATGCAAAGTGGTTGGAGGGAAGCTTCAGAATGGCAAAGATGTTTTTATTACAAATAATCTGAGCAGACCGCAGTTCCTCTTTAGGTTAGCACTGACACCAGCTGCAGATTGCAAGTGCAGTGCGTTTTGAATGTGGTACCGGAAATGCACACGGAAGCGGATTTCCCACACCGCGTTCTGGTGTGAAGTTTTCCAATGGGGACACTAGTTCCAGTGACACCCTGGGATTCCCTCGCTTTGGGGATTTCCTTTTAGCTCTGGAACATGAAGTGAAGGGAAATGGGACATGGCAAAATAAATAAAAAAAATAACATTGACAGAGGTTAAAACGCTCCCTTACTCCACCCAAAAGGAAAAAAAAAATAGGATTTTTTACTCACTGTAAAATCCTTTTCTCTGAGTCCATGGACCGACACAGCTTCTCTATTGACAAAGTGGGTATTATCCGTTAATTAGGAGTGACTAGGCAGAAAAACTTGTAAAAAGTGTTGCATCACACCTTCTACAGTACCGCCCAGGGGGCGGACCCTCTGGGTATACCCTCTCAGTCTGCATCTTCGCAGATCAGTTCGTCAAAAAGCAGTACAAACTTAAAAGGAGGGGTGGGTGCTGTGTCGGTCCATGGACTCAGAGAAAAGGATTTTACGGTGAGTAAAAAATCCTATTTACTCTTTCGTCCATGGACCGACACAGCTTCTCTATTGACAAAGTGGGACGTCCCAAAGCAGCGTCAGAAAAAACGAGGGGTGGTAACAGCATAAAAATAAACTTCACCCCAAACACAAAACAGCACTCCTCCAACGAAGGAGTTGCAACTCTAAACAGCCGCTTGCAAAACCTTGCGGCCAAAAGAGGCATCCGAAGATGTACCTACATCAATTTTGTAGAATTTTGTGAAAGTGTGAGCGGACGACCAAGTCGCCGCTTTACATAATTGGGAAACAGAGGCTTGATGTCGGAAAGCCCAAGAGGCACCTATTGCCCTGGTTGAATGCGCCGTGACAGGAAAGAGGGGCGCCTGACCCTTTAAGGCGTAAGCCTGGATTACTATCTGTCGGATCCACCTAGAGATGGTGGCCGATGAGACTGCTTGGCCCTTCTTGGGACCAGCCACCGAAACAAACAGTGAGTCTGACTTCCGGAACAGGGAAGTAGCAGATAGGTATACTCTCAAAGCTCGGACAACGTCCAAGGAATGCAACGCCGACTCCTTAGGATTCGACGGCTGAGGACACAAGGATGGAAGTACAATGTCTTCGTTGAGATGAAAAGCCGAAACGACTTTCGGAAGAAAGGAAGGCTGCGGCCGCAGCACCACCTTAGCCTTGTGGAAAATCAAATAGGGAGCCTTGCAGGACAAGGCTGCCAGCTCAGAGACTCGTCTAACTGACGTAACAGCCACCAAAAAGACCACTTTCTGAGAAAGTGTCAACAGAGGAATATCTCTAATATTCTCAAACGGTGCCTTCTGAAGCACCGAGAGGACCAGGTTCAAGTCCCACGGAGGTAACGGGGGACGGACCGGAGGGGCCACCTGTCGGACCCCCTGCACAAATGTACTCACGAGAGAGTGAGTCGCCAGGGGTCGCTGAAAAAAGACAGCCAGGGCAGATATCTGTCCCTTAAATCGTACTTAGGGCAAGCCCTTGGTCCACCCCATGCTGTAAAAACAGCAGGATTCTGGAAACCAAATAGGTACGCGGATGCCATTTCATTTCCTCACACCTGGAGATGTAGGCCCTCCAAGTGCGGTGATAGACCTTCCTAGAGGACGGTTTTCGAGCACTTCTCATCGTAGAGATTACTGAGTCTGACAGGCCCCGGTCTCTCAGTACCTGGTTCTCAACAGCCATGCCGTTAAAGCCAATGACTGTAAAGCAGCATGGAATATGGGACCTTGCGATAGCAGGTCCTTCCGTAGTGGTAGGCGCCAGGGGACATCTGCTACCAGACGTACTAGATCGTCGTACCAAGGACGCTGAGGCCAATCTGGAGCGATTAGGATCATTGGAATTCCCTCTGCCTCCACTCTGCGGAGCAGAAGAGGAAGAAGCCTTAAGGGAGGGAAGGCATAGATTAGCAGATACTGACCCCACGATGCTACCAACGCGTCCGTTGCGTCTGCCCATGGGTCTCTTGACCGGGCCACAAATCTCAATACCTTCCGATTGAGTCGGGAAGCCAGAAGATCTACGTCTGGTGTGCCCCATCTTTGGCAGAGGAGTTGGAACACCTCCGGGTGTAAGGACCATTCTCCCTGGTCCAGCATCTGGCGGCTCAGGTAGTCCGCCTGCCAGTTTTCCACACCTGTAATGTACACGGCCGACAGTGCTGGTACGCTCCTCTCTGCCCACTTCAGGATGCGAGCGATCTCCGATGCTGCAGCTGAGCTTCTTGTTCCTCCTTGATGATTGACATATGCCACTGCTGTGGCGTTGTCTGACTGGATCCTGACTGGACGCCCTTGCAGTCTCTGAGACCATTTGAAGAGGCACAGCTTGATCGCCCGGATCTCCAGGACATTGATCGGCAGGAGGGCTTCCTCTGGGGTCCAGCGACCCTGCGCCGAGTGGACAGCCCAGACTCCCCCCCAACCTGTAAGGCTGGCGTCCGTCGTGATCACTATCCAGTAAACCGGAAGAAATGACTTCCCGGCCATTAGAGCCGGTGCTGTCAGCCACCATACCAGGGATCTCCTGACTATGTGGCTCACTCGGATTTGATAATCCAGAGATGATGGACATCTGTTCCATCTGGACAGAACTTCCTTCTGTAACACTCGAGTGTGGTATTGAGCATATGGAACCGCCTCGAAGGAGGCTACCCTGAGGCCCAACACTCGCATGCAAAAAACGTAGTGACGACCAATTCCTGGAAGTCAGCTGCCGTACTGCAGCCCGGAGGGTCTGCAACTTCTCCACAGGGAGGAATACCTTTGCCTCTGAAGAATCCAGAATCAACCCCAGGTACCCTAGGCGTTGAGTGGGCACCAATACTGACTTTTGCGTGTTTAGTATCCAACCACAGTCTCGAAGAGTCTGACAGGTAATGGACACGCTTACCTCTAATTCTGAGCTTGAAGGGGCCTTCAGCAGAAGGTCGTATAAGTAGCCTGTGATAGCGATACCCCGCTGTCTTAGAAGTGCCAGAATCGGAGCGAGCACCTTGGTGAACGTCCTGGGTGCTGAGGCAAGGCCCAACGGGAGGGCCACAAACTGGTAGTGGTCCTTCCCGATAGCAAATCGCAGAAACCTCTGGTGTCTGGAGTATATGGGGACATGCAGGTATGCGTCCTTGATGTCCAAGGAGGCCAGAAAGTCCCCCGGATGGAGAGCCGTGACTACAGATCGAACCGACTCCATCCGAAAACTTTGTACCTTCACAAAGCAATTGAGGGCTCTGAGATCCAAGCTTGGACGAACCCCCTCCTTCTTCGGCACAATGAACAGATTTGAGTAAAAACCCCGTTCCAGT
The DNA here is from genome assembly GCA_029206835.1 of Rana muscosa. Lineage (NCBI taxonomy): Eukaryota > Metazoa > Chordata > Amphibia > Anura > Ranidae > Rana > Rana muscosa. The sequence continues at coordinate 258,259,891 of CM055118.1, read as the reverse complement.
TCTGGAACTGGAATAACTACCCCGCGTTCCAGTAGACCCTGGACCGCCCCATACAGGGCCTCCCGATGGGTCGGTAGTAGCTGGAGATTGGAGGTGTTGAATCTGTCCGGTGGACAAGAGAGAAACTCTATCTTGTAGCCTGAGGAGATTACTTCGCAAACCCACCTGTCGGAGATTAGTGCTGTCCACTGAGTCGCGAATTTGCGAAGACGTCTCCCCACCCGAGAGCTGGGTGGGGGTGGACCTTCATGCGGACGCAAATTTGTCCGCAGGCTTATTGGGTATGCGGGACCAGGGACGCTTTTGTCCTTGGGCAGGCGCTTTATCGGCCTGGGGTCTTTTCTCTGTCGCCCTAGGGGGACGAAAAAACCACTTGTGTGCAGTAAAGGAGGGCCCTTGCTGTGGCCCCTTACCCTTGCTAATTTGGGGAAGCAAAGTGCTTTTACTTCCTGTGGCATCCTTGATGATGTCATCCAGAGAAGCCCCAAAAAGTCTGTCACCCTTAAAAGGCAGATCCAACAGGGCTTTCTTGGAAGTCTGGTCCGCAGACCAGCCTTTTAGCCAGATCAGGCGGCGTATTGCTACTGCATAAATCGAAGTTTTAGACAGCAGGGGAATAGTATTCATGTCTGACTCGCAGACAAACCTAAGGCCCTGGACCAACAGGTCGGCCAATGTTATCTCATCAGGAGGAGCATCTCGCTCCTTAACCCCCGGAGTAGCAATCTTGCCCATTCAGTAAGTGTGTGAGACACTAGGGCCCCCGCCAATGCCGGGCGTACTGCCGAGCCTACCACTGAGTATAGGTAGCAAGCGAGTGCTTCAGCCTTCTTATCCACAGGGTCCTAGAAAACAGGAGCCCCTTCTACAGGAATTGTGGTGGCTCTATTAAGTCTGGACACCGGAGGGTCCACTATAGGGGGGAGAGATCCATTTCTTCAGAAAACTCTCCTCAAAAGGGGTACCGCAAACCTCTTTGGGGCTGTAAAGACCCTCAGTGGGTTCTCCCATTCCTTGTATAAGAGTTTATCAAAAGACACACAAGGGAACACCTTAGCAGTGCGGGCAGGTCTATGAAACCCAAGTGGACCGGAGTCTCTGCTGCTTCTGCAGTATTTTCCAATTTTAGCATATCCCGCACTGCAGTAATAAGGTCAGATACCAAAGCCGTCTCGCGTACTGACCTGGACTTTGAGTCATTCTCACTGTCCGGTCACGGTCTGCAGTCTCTGATGCGTCAGAATCTGGGCCCCGAGCCGTAGCTGGACCTGGTTCTGCACCAGAATTATCCCCAGAAGCTTGCAGGGGATGGGGCATTTACTACCCCCTGTATTCCCGTGTGCTGCTTCCACCCTGGCAGCAAACGCCTCTAGGATTGCAGTCATAGCGTTCATAGACACCTCAGGGGCACCAGCTGCTAAATCTGGTGTTTCAGGGGAGAAGACATCTGGCTCAGATGCCATGCTGACCACACGCTGACACTCACAGGGCTCCAGGCAAGATATCAATAGGCCACCCTCCTGTGCTGCAGAGAGGCCGGGTCACCCAGAGGACTCACCACCCTGGATAGGTACTGCTATGCTGCGCCTGTGATGCTGTCCCTCTGCTGCTGTGTCAGTCTGCTTCTTTTATCAGCACTTCCTGTGTGAATTTTCGCGCCAGTGTAATGCACCCTAGAGGCCGGAGGCTCTCGCAAAATGGTTGCCAAAAACGTCTGTATGGAAGATAATGTGGGCTCTAAGAAAATGGCCACCGACAGAAGATAGAGGTCAAGCAGCCATAGCCCACAAAAAGATGGCCGCCGAACGGCAATATCTGCATACAGGGTGGACAAACATGGCCGCCGATCAGCTGATAGGGGCCAGTGGGTGTGGCCGAACCACAGGAAGATGGCTGCCGGGCAGTCACAAGAGGCCAAACTTGGCATGGACCACCTCAAAATGGCCGCCGACAGCATGGAGGAGGAAGGACGCAAACACAGGTAAGCAAAAATGACATTTCTTTTAAATGTTAGTTACAGCCAGCCCCGCTCCAGTGGGACCCCCTAGGTGACCCCCAGCACCCAGCAACCTTTAGCTAGAAGCCCAGGGAGGAGGGAAAGGCAGGGAGAGAGGGAAGAAAGGGGCCACAACCACTTACTTGATCTCTCCAGGAATGTCCAGCTAAATCACCCAGCCGAGGCAGGGGAGTTTTACTTACCTATCCTGCATGTATTCTGCTGGAAGACATTCCAAACAGATCATCGTCTGCGCACGGAAGGTGACTGTTGGCCAGGCATGCTGTGATTGGACCCAGAAGGGACGATCATATGTATGCCCTGGAGAATGACGCTCACCGGACAGGCTGCTGCGACTCGGCCGTAAGGTCAGCCGAAGCTGAGCGGTCCGATGCAAGCCTTGGAGCGTAAGCTCACCGGCCACCCGTGGAGCGACGGGCATGTCGTGGAAAACCCAGCGCGTAGCTAGGGTCGGCACGCGCTCGATGGCCGAAACTGGGGAGACTACAAGGATCGAGGATCCAGCCTGTCACCCAGTCGGCAGTTGATCGAAGATCGCAGGAAACAACAAATGTAGCAAAAAAAATTAAAAAATATATATATATATATATATATATATATATATATATCTTTTTTCCCCGGACCAATGGGCCCGAAGGGAGCCATGTCCTACTCCTTGCTAGACAGAAAAAAACTGATCTGCGAAGATGCAGACTGAGAGGGTATACCCAGAGGGTCCGCCCCTTGGGTGGTACTGTAGAAGTTGTGATGCAACACTTTTTACAAGTTTTTCTGCCTAGTCACTCCTAATTAATGGATAATACCCACTTTGTCAATAGAGAAGCTGTGTCGGTCCATGGACGAAAGAGTAAAATAGGTTTTGCCTTTAGTGACACTTTGATGGAGACCTGTACTTGTTATGATCCGTCTATACACTTGTGAGGGATGCAGCTTAAAGCAGAACTCTGGAGTCCAGGTATCTTCCAGCCAGGCAGGGGATCACCTGACGCCTCTTTTTTGTTCTTCCAGTAATGGCGGTGGGCGGTTTTCCCTACTACAAAGAGTGGCCCTAGCGGTATGACATTATCGCTGCTCTCTCTGTAGTATTCCACCAAGAGCTAATGACGAGGAGGAGGACAGGGATTGGACATTGTTGATCATTTACCTCAGAAGAGGACCTAAGCTGGATGTCAGACGCAGTGAGTCGTTGCCCACGTTCACACTGGGGCTGCGGGAGTGAAGCCTGCGAGTTCAGCTGAACTCGCACGATTTCACTCCTGCTGGCAGTCCCGATTTCGGCCGCGATTTCAAAGACATCTGAAACAGATGTCAATGTAAATCGCGGCTGAAATCGCAAAAAGTAGTACAAAAACTACTTTTTGTAATCGGTGCAGCGCCGCAGATGCGGCGTCGCACCAATTAGGACGGTGCCATTGCCCGCGATTTGACATGCGATTTGACATGTCAAATCGCATGTCAAATCGCACCAGTGTGAACCAGGGCTTCATGGGACAGCTCTAGACTGAAGTATGAGTATAGCAGCTGGAGCATTGCTTTGTTACAACACATTGCACTTTTTTCTTTTTTTTTATAACTTTATTGAAGTGTAACAAACTGACAATTCACTCAAGTCTATGCACTGCAGTGATATGCTGCATTTCTATGCAACACACGACATTGCACCTCAGCACAGTGTTATGATGTGCATTAGGGTTGCCACCTTTTCTTCAAGCCAAACCCCAACACTTTTGCGGCACAGGGCAATTTTTTTTTGTTTTGCAGTAAACACTATAGGATTATAAAAGACCTGGGACACATTTGGATGCCCCAAGGAAAGTAGTAACATAGTGCATAGAGCGCGCCAGTGGGTGTGGCCGAATTGCTCTTGCTGACATCATCACCCCATCCTTCAGTGATGCCAAACCTGCCCACAAACAGCCACCCACAGCGGCAACAGATTTGTGTATGACTATCTTGGTTTCTTGGGGAGCCACAGCCTGGTCTGAATAATGTGTCCGGGTTTCAGGTAGCCTGAAACCCGGACACATGATTCAAAACCCGAACTGTCCGGGTGAATCCTGGACAGGTGGCAACCATAATGTGCATAGGGCACAAAAAAAATAAAAAATTCTATGTGCCCTTGTTGGACTTGTTATGATCTATGCAGCTTAGCAAATGTGGTGTGAATGAGCCCTAAGATTAAGCGGTTATGGGGAGGAGCTTGTGCTGCTAGTGGGGATCATATCTTGGTATGTGGTTGGCATGTTGTGGATTGGAAGTACATATGGTCAGGGATGAGCCATGGGGGGCCTGGACCTGAGGTGGAGTGGTTAAAGCACACACATGCGCCTGGAGCAGGATCATTGCTTTCTTCATGCACTACATCATGCAAATGTTATTTACACCATGTTCCTTACATGACCACATTATTACAACAGGAAATCAGATATGAGACTGTACTTTGGCTTTTCCATTTTGTAATAAAAAATAAATAAACAAAGTTTCTGATATGATAAAAGCACATAGTAAGTTTGGTATCAAACCTTATGTGTGTAATGCCTGCCATACACAGGAAAACCAAACTATGGGTTGGCTGATTGCTGTGCTTGAAACCTAATGGGAGGCAAAAGAATTGCTCAATACAGTAAAACCTTGGTTTGAGAGTAACTTGGTTTGAGAGCATTTTGCAAGACAAGCAAAACTTTAAAATAAATTTTGACTTGCTATACAAGCGATGTCTTGATATACAAGTAGCGTCATGTCACAACTGAGTATAAAAGAGAAGAGAGGCGCCTCTAAGTGTAGCAATATGGTTACATTTAATGAAGGTACAACATTTAGCAAAATATTGCTACACTTAGAGGCGCCTCTCTTCTCTACAATACTCTTGTAGCTCCTGCTGGATTTTGCTTCTAATCCCCTTATGGAGGCTTCCATTTGTAAATGGACATTTTATGGTTACACAACATCACATTGCTATAATCTTTTTATATGGACTATAAACTGAAAGACTTATGAATCAATGGTTGTGGAACAAATCAATTGAGTTCCTATTATTTCTTATGGGTAAATTTGCTTTGATATAAGAGTGCTTTGGATTACAAGCAGGGCCGTCTTTAATTTTGATTGGGCCTTGGGCAAACATTTTCTTGGGCCCTCCCCCCCCCCCCCATTCTGAGACATACAAAAAAATAGCAGATAGACGCAAAATCAGTTTACTGCAGCAGATCACGTAGCGATTGCAATTGTTTGCCAGAGGTTACAGCCTATCCTTACCGCTCACTGGCTGGTTGCTAGAGGTTACAACACATAATTTCTGCTTGCCGATTGGTTGCTAGAGGTTACTGCACATTATTAGCGCTCACTGATTGGTTGCTATAGGTTAATGCATATCATTACCACTCACTGAGCAGTGGAGCAATCCCAAATAATTGAGCAAGTAAAGCGGCACATTAATACGCATACTACAGGAGAGGGTTTAGAGAGTGTAGACATACTGCAGGAGATTACCAGAGACTGCGGACATACTGCACGAGATTACCAGAGACTGCGGACATACTGCACAAGATTACCAGAGACTGCAGAAATACTGCATGAGATTTCCAGAGACTGCGGACATACTGCACGAGATTACCAGAGACTGTGACATACTGCACGAGATTACCAGAGACTGTGGACATACTGCACGAGATTACTAGAGACTGCGGACACACTGCACAAGATTAACAGAGACTGCGGACATACTGGAGTCTGCATGAGATTACCAGAGATTGTGACATACTGCATAAGATTACCAGAGACTGTGACATACTGCATGAGATTACCAGAGACTGTGACATACTGCACGAGATTACCAGAGACTGTGACATACTGCACGAGATTACCAGAGACTGTGACATACTGCACAAGATTAGCAGAGACTGTGACATACTGCACAAGATTACCAGAGACTGTGACATACTGCACGAGATTCCCAGAGACTGCAGACATACTGCACGAGATTACCAGAGACTGTGACATACTGCACGAGATTACCAGAGACTGTGACATACTGCACAAGATTACCAGAGACTGTGACATACTGCACGAGATTACCATGAATTGGGGCCCCGATGACAGTTTTGCAGAGTGCACAGAGGACACAGGAGACTGTATTCACGCGCTAGCCAGCAGAGAGGGGGCGAGGCCGGGAGTTCCACTCGGAACAGAGCGGCTGTAGTTAGAGCAGTGATCGGAGTGGGCGCGTCAGTGGAGCTCCCGGCTCTCTGTCTGCAATTAAAACCTTGGAATTAAAATATGTAAGCAGGGAAAGAGGGGGAGCAATTACACCTTTGGCTCGTTCCCTTGTGTGTTTCACTTGTGTCTCAATCTCAGTTTGAGTTACTGAACTATGTAAACAAGAGGCTTTTGTTAAAGTGGTTGTAAACCCACTTTTGCAACTTGCACCTACAGGTAAGCCTAGATTAAGGCTTACCTGTAGGTGCAAGAAATATCTCCTAAACCTACACGGTTTAGGAGATATTTACTAAAATCACAGGCGCCGCTGTCTACGGCGCATGCGCGCCGTAGACAATGGCGCATTCATGGGGTTAATCCCATTCACAAATTTGGCTAAGTCCCAGCAATGCTTGGGCTTAGCCGAATTTGACGGCTCCCACGCGCATGCGCGGAGTCACGTCTTCGCCGCTCCGGCCAATCACAGCGCCGGAGCGGCGCTGTGATTGGCTGGAGCGGCGATACCCGGAAGTAACATTCCGGCTATCGCCGCAGCGATGGCTGCGGCTGGAGAGAGGGACACGGATGGCTTCGGGGGCCCCGATCTAAGGTAAGTGGTACATAATGAGCTAGTATGCTAGTCATACTAGCTCATTATAGCTTTGTCTTGCAGGTGGGCTAGAAAAAAAAAATATGGGTTTACAACCACTTTAACAGGTGACAATGAGCAAATAGTAATCGTAAAAAGCATGAAACGCCACCTGCTGGCTATATATATATATATATATATATATATATGAAAATACAAAATATTAATAAATAAAACGGCCGATAAGATCAGAATCAAAAATCTGCATATTTCTGCAGCAGGTAGCACAGGCATTTGTGATTAGTCGCAGCCAGCAGCTTGCACAAATCAATGACTGGGTGATAGCTGCAATGTTACCATGGCATAAGCATTTAGATAGCGCTGACAGTTAGCGCAGCGCTTTACAGTATGTTCACATCAGTCCCTGCCCTCAAGGAGATTGCACTCTAACGTCTTTTTCTCACATACATGCCAATTAGCTTACCCGCATATGTACAGGTCCTTCTCAAAAAATTAGCATATTGTGATAAAGTTCATTATTTTCTGTAATGTACTGATAAACATTAGACTTTCATATATTTTAGATTCATTACACACAACTGAAGTAGTTCAAGCCTTTTCTTGTTTTAATATTGATGATTTTGGCATACAGCTCATGAAAACCCCAAAATCCTATCTCCAAAAATTAGCATATTTCATCCGACCAATAAAAGAAAAGTGTTTTTAATACAAAAAAAGTCAACCTTCAAATAATTATGTTCAGTTATGCACTCATTACTTGGTCGGGAATCCTTTTGCAGAAATGACTGCTTCAATGCGGCGTGGCATGGAGGCAACCAGCCTGTGGCACTGCTGAGGTGTTATGGAGGCCCAGGATGCTTCGATAGCGGCCTTAAGCTCATCCAGAGTGTTGGGTCTTGCGTCTCTCAACTTTCTCTTCCCAATATCCCACAGATTCTCTATGGGGTTCAGGTCAGGAGAGTTGGCAGGCCAATTGAGCACAGTAATACCATGGTCAGTAAACCATTTACCAGTGGTTTTGGCACTGTGAGCAGGTGCCAGGTCGTGCTGAAAAATGAAATCTTCATCTCCATAAAGCTTTTCAGCAGATGGAAGCATGAAGTGCTCCAAAATCTCCTGATAGCTAGCTGCATTGACCCTGCCCTTGATAAAACACAGTGGACCAACACCAGCAGCTGACATGGCACCCCAGACCATCACTGACTGTGGGTACTTGACACTGGACTTCAGGCATTTTGGCATTTCCCTCTCCCCAGTCTTCCTCCAGACTCTGGCACCTTGATTTCCGAATGTACTTTGGACCACTGAGCAACAGTCCAGTGCTGCTTCTCTGTAGCCCAGGTCAGGCGCTTCTGCCGCTGTTTCTGGTTCAAAAGTGGCTTGACCTGGGGAATGCGGCACCTGTAGCCCATTTCCTGCACACGCCTGTTCACGGTGGCTCTGGATGTTTCTACTCCAGACTCAGTCCACTGCTTCCGCAGGTCCTCCAAGGTCTGGAATCGGTCCTTCTCCACAATCTTCTTCAGGGTCCGGTCACCTCTTCTCGTTGTGCAGCGTTTTCTGCCACACTTTTTCCTTCCCACAGACTTCCCACTGAGGTGCCTTGATACAGCACTCTGGGAACAGCCTATTCGTTCAGAAATTTCTTTCTGTGTCTTACCCTCTTGCTTGAGGGTGTCAATGATGGCCTTCTGGACAGCAGTCAGGTCGGCAGTCTTACCCATGATTGCGGTTTTGAGTAATGAACCAGGCTGGGAGTTTTTAAAAGCCTCAGGAATCTTTTGCAGGTGTTTAGAGTTAATTAGTTGATTCAGATGATTAGGTTAATAGCTCGTTTAGAGAACCTTTTCATGATATGCTAATTTTTTGAGATAGGAATTTTGGGTTTTCATGAGCTGTATGCCAAAATCATCAATATTAAAACAAGAAAAGGCTTGAACTACTTCAGTTGTGTGTAATGAATCTAAAATATATGAAAGTCTAATGTTTATCAGTACATTACAGAAAATAATGAACTTTATCACAATATGCTAATTTTTTGAGAAGGACCTGTATGGAGTGTGGGAGAAAACGGGAGTACCCAGCGGAAACCCACACAAACGCAGGGAGAACATACATGTGGATAGTGTCTTGGCCAGGATTTGAACCCCAGTGCTGCAAGGCAAAAGTGCTACCCACTAAGCCACTGTACTGCCACCCAAACACTAAATCCTCCAGTTCAAATACTCATTTTAGATGGATTTTTCTCATAAAAATACACCCCACTTGTTAAAGCGGAGTTCCACCCTAAAGTGGAACTTCCGCTCATCTGATTCCTCCCCCGCCCCCTCCGGAGCCACAATTGGCACCTTTTGTGGGGGAGGGTGGACAGGTATCCTTTCCCACTCCCGGGTGTCCGGGCCGCGGCCTGTGACGTCACCGCGGGGCTCCCTCCTCCTCCCCCGGCCGCCGGGCCAATAGGAGAGAGGAGCGGGGCCTCGAGCATGCGCAATAGGGTTCCTGGCGTGAAGCCGAAAAGCTACACTGCCGGGTTCCCTTACCGCAATGGCGGCGGCAGCACCCAACAGCGGATGGAAACATCTGCTGCGGTGCCGACATCGAGGGACACCAGGACAGGTAAGTGTCCATTTATTAAAAGCCAGCAGCTGCAGTATGTGTAGCTGCTGGCTTTTAATTTTATTTTTTTTGCCCGGAACACACCGCTTTAATAAAGGTTTGGTGTTTTGGCTATACCATTTCCTTTTTTAATCAGAAAAATAAGAATTCTTGTGTTAATCTTTAACCCTTCTTATCGCTGTGTAAACTGAAAGCAGGGGTAGAGACCTGACAATCATTATCTTCAGGAAAGTTTACACATGACATTCATGCTGACAATTAAAAGTGATTTAAGACACTTCACTTTCCAAGATATTTACACAAAGGGCGTTGACCTAAGAAAACGTCAATGGTATTCACACTTAGTGACGGAACATCTGACTTATAAAACTGCTCATAACAGCAATCTTTTATTTCCTAATAGGTCCGTTACCATCATAAATATACATATACACTATATTGTCAAAAGTATTGGGACACCTGCCTTTACACGCGCATGAACTTTAATGGCATCCCAGTCTAAAGCCTCATACACACAAACGAATTTTCTGTTGACAAAGCGTAGGACTTTTGTCTGAAGGGCGATGGCCATGAACTTGTATTGCATACAAACGGAAAAGAATTGTCAACAAACATGAAACTACTTGGTTTTTCAGCTCTTTAGCGCCACCCTTTGGGCAACTTATGTTAACCACCTCCCTACTGTGCACGAAAACCCCCTTCCTGCCCAAGCCATTTTTCAGCTTTCAGCGCTGTCACACTTTGAATGACAATTGCGCGGTCGTGCGACGTGGCTCCCAAACGAAATTTGCGTCCTTTTTTTCCCACAAATAGAGCTTTCTTTTGGTGGTATTTAATCACCTCTGCGGTTTTTATTTTTTGCGCTATAAACAAAAGAAGAGCGTCCAGTTTGGAAAAAAAACACAATTTTTTACTTTTTGCTATAATAAATACCCATTTTTTTTTTTAAATAAAATTTTCCTCAGTTTAGGCCGATACGTATTCTTCTACATATTTTTGGTAAAAAAAAAATCGCAATAAGCGCGTATTGATTGGTTTGCGCAAAAGTTATAGCGTGTACAAATTAGGGGATAGATTTATAGCATTTTTATTTTTTTATTTTTTTATTAGTAATGGCGGCGATCTGCGATTTTTTATTGTGACTGCGATATTGCGGCGGACACATCGGACACTTTTGACACATTTTTGGGACCATTCACATTTATACAGCGATCCCTGCTATAAAAATGCATTGATTACTGTATAAATGTGATTGGCAGGGAAGGGGTTAACCGCTAGGGGGCGGGAAGGGGTTAAATATTATCCCTCAATGTGTTCTTACTGTGGGGGGAGGGGACTGACTGGGGGAGGTGACCGATGGTTGTCCCTATGTACAAGGGACACACCATCGGTCCCCTCTCCCTCACAGGACGTGGATCTCTGTGTTTACACACAGAGATCCACTTTCCTGCTCGTTTCCCGGGCAATCCCGGGTGCCCGGCGGCAATCGCGGCCGCCGGGCACGCGCACCGGGGCCTTGTGAACGCGGCGGGCGCGCGCGCCGCTGGCGGCAAGCGTGCGCCTCCTAGCTCGTTTTAAAGGGAGGACGTCATATGACGTCCTCCCAGAACGAGAGTATCCTCCGCCCGCCGTCAATTGACAGTGGGCGGGGGACAAGTGGTTAAGGTTGTGTTATGGTGAGCATTGCTTCTGGAGCATGCGTGTTTGTATTTTGGAGTTTTGTCCGACAGACTTGTGTACACACGATCGGATAATCCGACAACACACATTTGTTGGCGGACAATTTTTAAGCATGCTATCCTACATTTGTTGGCGGAAAATCTGACAACAATTGTCCGATGGAGCATACAAACGGTCGGATTTTCCAACAACAGCCTGTCATCACACAATTCCCATTGGATAATCCGATCGTGTGTACAAGACTTTAGTCTGTAGGGTTCAATATTGAATTGGCCCACCCTTTGCAGCTATAACAGCTTCAACTCTTCTGGGAAGGCTGTCCACAAGGTTTAGGAGTGTGTCTATGGGAATGTTTGATCATTCTTCCAGAAGTGCATTTGTGAGGTCAGGCACTGATGTTGGATGAGAAGGTCTGACTCGCAGTCTCCGCTATAATTCATCCCAAAGATGTTCTATCAGTTTGAGGGCAGGCCAGTCAAATTCCTCAACCCCAAACTCACTCATCCATGTCTTTATGGACCTTGCTTTGTGCACTGGTCAAAATCAATTGGTAGAGGGGGATTATGGTGTGGGGTTGTTTTTCAGGGGTTGGGCTTGGCCCCCTAGTTCCAGTGAAAGGAACTCTTAGGCTGCTTCCACACTGAAGCGCTTTGCAGGCGCTATTGCGCTAAAAATAGTGCCTGCAATGCGCCCTGAAAGAGCCACTCCTTTCTATCCAGTGTGAAAGCTTAAGGGCTTTCACACTGGAGCGTTGCGCTGGCGGGACGCTAAAAAAAGTCCTGCCAGCCGCATCTTTGAGGCGTGGTAGGAGCGGTAAAAATACCGCTCCTATAGTGCTCCTGCCCATTGAAATCAATGGGGTCGCGCCTCCAAACCGCCCGCAAAACGCTGTATTTTTGTGTGTCCAGTCCTGAGATTTGCACAGACTGGTGACCAGTATTTCCTCTGCTGCTGCGCTTAAAGTGATTGGAAACGATCACCTTGTAAAACAACCTATTCAGTGCAAAATAGAAATGAAAGGCAAAACGTTTGTGTACACAGTACCTTGAAAAAGTATTCATACCCCTTGGAATTTTCCACATTTTGTCATGCAAAAACGTAAATGTATTTTATTGGGATTTTATGTGATAGACCAACACAAAGTGGCACATAATTGTGAAGTGGAAGGAAATTTTTTGTACAAGTATAAGGAATATGAAATGTTGGGTTTATATATTAGGAGCAGAAACAAACTGATGAGGCCATCTCTCTGCTCTTTCCTGTCAGAAAGTTAATTGCCTGCACAGGCACATGAAGCACATCTTATTGGCTCCCAGTTCTGCCGTCCATCTTTAAAACTAGGTATCTTGCAACTTGAACTCCAGGCACAGTATTTTTAATATCTTTTCATTTAACATTTAATATGACCACTTACCCATGCCTTATTTGTTTTCTTTCCTCTGATAAGCATATACAATTACTTGTAAGATCCACTAAAAGTAATTTTATGATTATCAGAGAAAAAGAAAACCCAATAGGGAGCGTGTGAAAAATATCTAATCAGAAAATATTTTAACCGCTTCAATACCGGGCATTTTCTCCCCTTTCCTGCCCAGACCAATTTTTAGTTTTCAGCGCTGTCCCACTTTGAATGACAATTGCGCGGTCATGTAACACTGTACCCAAATTAAATCGTTGTTTTTTTCCCCCACAAATAGAGCATTCTTTTGGTGGTATTTGATCATCTCTGTGGTTTTTATATTTTGCGCTATAAATAAAGGAAGAGCGACAATTTTGAAAAAAACACAATATTTTTTCCTTTTTGATTTAATAAATATCACAATTTTTTTTAAACAAAAAAAAAAATTCCTCAGTTTAGGCCGATATGTATTCTTCTACATATTTTGGTAAAAAAACAAAATCCCAATAAGCGTATATTGATTGGTTTGCGCAAAAGTTATAGCGTCTACAAAATAGGGGATAAATTTATGTCATTTTTATTTATTTTTTTACTAGTAATGGCAGCGATCTGCGATTTTTATTGTGACTGTGACATTGCGACAGACATATCGGACACTTTTGACACGTTTTTGGGACCATTCACATTTATACAGCGATAGCGCTATAAAACTGCATTGATTACTGTGTAAATGTGACTGGCAGGGAAGGGGTTAACACTAGGGGGCGATCAAAGGGTTAAATATGTTCCCTAGGGAGTGATTCTAACTTTAGGGGGAAGAGACCGATGTGTGTTCCTCTGTACTGGGAACACACATCGGTCTCCTCTCCTATGACAGGACGTGGATTAGATTCCGCCCTGATCGCGGGCGCCCGGCAGACATAGCCCCCTAGCTGCCCGGGAAGTCATATGACGTCCACCCGGAGGGAGGGAGGGTTCCTGCCGATGTCATTTTACAATGACTCGGTAAGGAAGGGGTTAAAAAAATGGTATGCCAGTTTTAAGTCGGAGTGCTGCTGTACAGGGGATTACAAGAGGCTGATATCAAGTCAAATTCAGGTATTTACGCTAGTTGCATTTACAATAAATTGAATGACCTTTTCGCAAATACAGAAATACAATCATTGATTTCTTTTTATACCTGCCTTGAGTTTAGATTGAAAGGGAAACTATAATCACTTTGGATCGATTTTATTTTTTAATAGAAAAACAGCTTTAGTATGTATACATTTATATGTTGTTTATTATATAGATACCATATTTGTTTAAAAATAAACTTCTATTGCATAATGAGGGACTCCCAGAGCACCGTGGGTTAGATGGGACAGTCAGGCTGGGTTCACACTGATACTACACGACAGTCATATGACTTTCATCCTACTTAGCTCTACGACATCAGTCCTACATTGGTCCGACATCCATCCGACTTGAATGAACAGGATACTACTTTGATACAACTTTGTAATAGTCTGACTTGTCCTTTGACCAATCAAAACAATCCCAGGGTGAGATAAATTCCTTTTACTGCTGCTGTAATCACCATGTCGGATGTCAAAAGTCGGATGGTAAGGACAAGGATCCTACTTTGATCCGACCAATGATATTTAGTGGGAAAAAAGTGAAAAGAAACTGCGCTAAAGTGTAAAACCTGGTAATTGATTAAAGTTTACCTAGAAAAAAAGAAATAAAGGAAAGCAGCAACTATTCTGAAAACAATCATCAGTGCATGTAAATAAGAAAAATATATATAGTCGCGCTAACTTATAACTGTGAACATAAGCCCACCACTGAATAATTGAAAAAATCCAAATGCCAACAGTGATAAATCGTATAGATGCTCAATGAAGAACCATGAAAAATATTTATAATATATAATATATAATATATATATATTATAAATATATAATAATATATATATTAATATTATTTAATATATTAATATATTATATAATTAATTATAAAAATATATATATAATTATAATATATAATTTATATATATATTATATTATAATATATAATAATATTCTTATAATCCGTGACTTTCACCACCACCAGTAAGAATTCCTGCTTACCAGACAGCGATGGTCCCCTATGACAGAGGACCTAAAACAGCCTCAAATGATACTCAGTGGAACCTCCGGATTTCAGCAAATGGTGAACTTCAATGGTTTAGTAGCCCGACAGCTCATACAACATCATGCGAATGTTCAACATCTTCATACACAGCCCTGAATCCCTGCGCACTGACAGCAAAATCTGTTGTAAACCAAAGTGTGAGAATAGAACCTGTGCTTACTATTGAAGATGGAAGCTGAAATCCTGATAACCTGACTTTTAAATTTCCTTGTTGTGGCTGTCCATCGTATACTGATAGAATGTCAAAATCTTCCTCCAGAGCAAAAATGTGAAATGACAGTTGTATCCTGTTTCTTTCACCGGTGATTATTATTCATGTACAGTTTGCATAATTTGGATACCCGTGTGGAAATCCTGGACTTTCGATTGTACCATTAGGACCCTGGACTAAACCACCACAGTTTAGCCTAGAAAGCTTGCGACTCCCCTTACTCATAGAGGTCATGCAGTGCTTGACTGGATCTCTGATCAGACTGGATCTCTGTTGGCATTTTTTCAATTATTCAGTGGTGGGCTTATGTTCACAGTCATAAGTTAGCGCGACTATAATGATATTTAGTGGGCTGAAGTAGGATCAAAGTCGGACCAAAGTAGTACAGGGAGCATTTTCAAGATCGGACCGACTTGTGTGGGACCAGTTAAAGGGGAGTTCCACCCTTTTTTTATGTTTATTAAAAGTCAGCAGCTACAAAAAGTGTAGCTGCTGGCTTTTAATAAACATACACTTACCTGCTCCACTGTCCAGCAACACACCGCCTGGAGCTCTGCTCCTCTCCCCTCCCCTCCCCTCCTTCTCCGCCGGCACCTCCATTCATTGTGTGGGCACCTGGCCATGACAGCTTTCGGCTTCACGGCCGGGCACTCACTGCGCACGCGCGAACGGCGCAGCACTCTCTGAATGGACAGGCGATCGCCTGGGACCTGTCACGTCCCAGGTGATCGCCTACAGGGAGGGGCCGCCACAAGGCGATATGACGTATCGTCTAGGCGAGCCCAGGGCGGAAGGAGGAAGTGGGACAGGAAGTCCCACTCCTACTGAAGCCCCCAGTCCCCCCTAAAAAAAATGACATGCCAAATGTGGCATGTAAGGGGGCGAGGAGTGGATAAAGCGGAAGTTCCAAATTTGGGTGGAACTCCGCTTTAAGACGGCTCCCATAGGGAAACATTGATTTTCACACATCATGCGACATAAGCTCCCAATGTCGGAGCGTTTGTCAGACAAGTGTGAACCCGGCCTAAAAACAAAGGCCTCTGATAAGGGATGATTTCCTGATGTGATGACTCATGGACTTTAACATTGGACACCTTTCACGAGAGTGGAACGGACTTTGTAATAAAAAAAATAAAAAAACTACATCTCTATCTGCTGGCGGGATAAAAGATTGCATAATATTAAAATGCAATGTTTTATATTTAGTTGATTAAAAATACAAAATATTTCTGTTCATAATTAATATGTACAGAGCCAATACACATTATTTTTAATAGGAAGTGCATATTTTATTATCTCAGTTTTCTAATAAAACTGTGTTTTTGTTTGGAAATTTCTTCAATAGTAAAATTATACGTACACTTGAATATATTTTTCTAGTTGATAAAGTGAGCCATCTTGCTGTGAGAAATACTTGGGGCTAATCAAAGCAAGTAAGTAAATGTGTAAAAAAAAAACTGCCTGATTTTGAAATAAACATTTATGTCTTGTTCTGAAAAAAATAAAATAAAAAATTTACCTTAAAAAAAAAAAAGAATGACTTCACTGTAATCGCACAATTGGAAGCCCTTTGGAAATGTAAAGAATAAAGTTTTGTGACGTGACCTGTTGACAGTGATAAAATAATACATTATAAGATGTGTATAATTGGACCCCCCCCCCCCCCCGGCTCATTTCTGAGTTCTACAAGACATGCCATTCGGAGTCTGGTCATTGTGAGTTGGAAGACAGTGACATAAATTAACCTTTCACCTTCACCCCACACACATATCGTGGGCATGAAAGGTCTATTGTGCTTTTATTTGCATTTTGCCTGTTTTTAAATCAGTTTTTCTCTCTATGATGCAGCATATAATAAGAATGCCGGGGGAGACTCTCGCTTACTGGCCAAGGTATAGAATGTATTCATTTAATTCCAGCTAAACTCCAGGCTTACAGCTAAATACACAGCTGCAATACATACAGTATATTTTAGCCTATTTACCTGTCAATTCTCTATAGCCAGTCTTAAACAAACAGGTCGGTGACCTCATTTTTGTTGACTTGCGGCTAAGTAATACAGATTGGCCACGGACCTGCTTACAGTCTACTGGGTGGACAGTAAGAGCCGGTTCACACACAGGCGGCACGACTCTGGGCACGACTTTGCGAGGCGACCTGGATGCGACCTGAACGCTCACCACAGCGCGACTTGGGGCGACTTACAAGGAGACTTCAAGTCGCCTCCAGGACAGGAGGCTTTCTGGTGGCCAATCAAACAAGAATCAGCACTGTGGGAGGGAGGGGTTTGCCTGAGAAAATAATTTTCTCTTCCTGTATTGTTGCTTCAGTTAAGACACGATCCAACTTTGGAGGCGACTTCCATTGAAATCAATGGATACAAGTCGCCTAGAAGTCGTACAGGAACCTTTTCTGAAGTCGGGGCGACTTCAGTAGTGTACATTAAGACGGCTCCATTCACTTCCATTGCTTTTCTCAACAGCGCGACTTGGGGCGACTTCAAGTTGGATCCCAGGTCGCCTTTGTGAACCGGTGTTCTGCCGAGCTGGTTCCTCCGATCGATAGGAGGCGCAATCCGAGGCAACGGAAATCTCTGAGGTGTCACAGCTGCAGACGCGCTTGCTCCCGTTGACGACTCCTCCACTCGCCCTAGGTGGCTCCTGCCTGCCAGTGATCTTCTGGGACACAATTCAGGTCCCAGAAAATCGGCTGGCCAATAGGAGAGCGCAGTGCACGCACGGCCGTGAAGCCGTAAGCTGTTATGGCCAGGTGCCCACAGTTGCCATGACGGCGCCAGGGAGAGGAGCGAGCCTCTGAGCGGCTGCATCGTGACCGTGGGGCAGGTAAGTGTCGGTTTATTAAAAGTCAGCAGCTATGCTTTTTGTAGCTGCTGACTTTTAATAAACTAAAAAAACGGGTGGACCTCCGCTTTAAGTCTCATCTGCCACACATGCCTTTACCTCTTTAGAAAGCCGTTCTGGTTGGAGTTAGCTGGTAGCTTCCTTCTAGGCTTTCTCTAACCACTGCCCCAAGTAGGCCTGCATTCTCACATCTGGCCATGTGCCGGTGAGCGTCTTAGCAAGTTTTTGCTTATATAGTCTCAGGAGACTGAGAAATATGCCCACAGCCTCCTGACCCCCTTTTTTTACTTCTATTTGTTTCCCAACTACTCCCTCTCTCCATCTTGCCCTTCTCGCCCATCCTTCCTCCTTTTATCTTTAAACTTCCCTTCCCTCACCTTCACTCAACCTCCCCCCCCTCCCCTTTTTTTTCTGCTTTGCCACCTCCTGGCTGCAATGGATGCCATCTGTGTTGTATCCATTAATGCCAAGGGACTTAATGTCCCCAAAAAAGATGCATGTTACTCCATGATTTTAAACATCTGCATGCAGACATTGCATTTATACAGGAAACCTATTTCAGAGATGACAAATTGCCTCTACTTGTATTTTTTTAATATGACATATCATTCAACGAACAGGGCTGCTAAATCAAAGGGAGTATTCATTGTACTCTCCGGTAGATTACTATGAACATGTCTGAATAGCCTAGTTGACCCTGACGGGCGTTTTCTATGTGTAAAGGGCACAATTGGTGGCATTCGAGTGACTCTGGCTACCATTTATGTACCTAACATCCACCAAGATAATTTTCTTGGTCCTAGTCTTAAAAAACTTCTAGAGTTTGCAGAGGGCCATTTGATACTGGGCGGTGACTTAAAATGTTTCCCTGAACCCCTCTGTGGATACCTCCTCAGGGTCATCCTCCGTACCCACTGGGTCCCTCAAGCAAATCTCCAGAGCCATACATAGGGCACAACTGATTGATGTGTGGCGCTTATTGCACTCAGGGGAAAGAGGCTATACCTTTTACTTTTCATCTCATAAGCTTATACACATATAGACTACATTCTAATCCCACATTCCCAACTACATGCAGGTATAGATTCCTCCATCAGTATGATTACATGGTCGGATCATGCACCCATAATCTTCACATATGATCTTTTAGCAACCTCCTCCTCTACCATGGAAGCTAAATGAGAGCCTTCTCCAGAACCCAGAGATATTGTCGGATGTGGTTAAGATAGTGGGCTTTCACTTTCAAACCAATGATACCCCTGTTTGCAATCCAGGGATTGTATGGGAAGTGCATAAGGCGGTTTATACGAGGCGTACTTATTAAACATGGTTTACGAGTCAAGCGGGAGTGTGAAGAGAAACTACAGTCCCTCTTCGTAGACATCCATACTCTTGAGTCCTGCCATAAACATGCCCCATCTCTTAAGCTAGAAAAGGAACTATTAGCTTTACGTAAACAGGTCACTAACTTAATGCGCTTTTAAGCTAAAGCAGCGATATAAACATGTTGGAAATTATCATACGAGTCGGGGGACAAATGTGGTCACCTGCTAGCCAAGTCTATCCGAGAACAAAGATTAGCAACTTGCATCCCTCAAATTACCGAGTCACTTGGCCAGAAAGTCACTCTTTCTAAAGAGATTACACAAGCGTTTCGAACTTTTTACTCATCTCTCTATAACTTACCAGTTACATCTCCCTCACAGTCAACTAGATGACTATGTAAGCTCATCCAGCTTACTTACATTGCCTCTTATGATTCAAGAGGAACTGGAAGCACCCATGACCCTGGAGGAACTACAAGCGGAGAGCGCCGCTAAACCGGGTAAATCTCTGGGCCCTGAAGGGTTCACAATTCAATATTACAAACTTCTTCTGCCCTACCTTGGCTCTTACATGACTAAAATGTTTAATTGCTCTGGGAAAGAAAACACCCCTCCCTTCAGAAACCTTAAAAGCCCATATCTCGGTAATCCCCAAAATTAGCAAGGACTCTGCAGCTTGTAGCAGCTATAGACCAATATCACTCTTGAATGTTGATCACAAGCTGTTCACTAAGATATTGGCCTCCAGACTCCAACAACGTCTGCCACAAATGATCCACCTAGATCAGGTCGGATTTGTTCTGACATGTGAAGCTCAAGACAATACTGTTAAGGTTTTAAACTTGCTCCATGTGGCTACTCAGAACAATATCCCGTGTGTGTTCCTCGGCACGGATGCTGAAATAGCGTTCAACCAGGTGAACTGGCGGTTTATGTTTTTGGTCTTACTTGGGAGTACCATGATCAGTTGGATCTCAAAAATGTACTCTAACCTGACAGCACAGATAAAGGCCAATTAAGTCCTCTCTAAACCCTTTCCCATTATCAGTGGGACAAGGCAGACTCACAGGTTTTCTTCTAAGATTGCCCTGTATTTGGCTCCATCCTGTTTCCCATCAACTCTGACAACCTTCCCTGTCCCTGCTGAAGAAAAGCAACCCCACAACATGATGCTGCCACCACCATGTTTCACGGTGGGGATGATGTGTTCAGGGTGATGTGCAGTGTTAGCTTTTTGCCACCGATAGAGTTTTGCTTTTAGGCCAAAAAGTTCAACTTTGGTCTCATTTGACCAGAGCACCTTCTTCCACATGTTTGCTGTGTCCCCCCACATGATTTTTCACAAACTGCAAACGGGACTTCTTATGGCCTTCTTTGAAAAAATGGGAGGAGGGGCCTCAAAGCAGGACTTCCTAGTAATGGACAAATTGTGTCCGGTACCACATCCTGGAAGTAGACTACACAGAAAACCCTCACTAGATAGACTTTAACGGTACCAATGGATAAAAAAATAAAAAAAAATAAAGTAGTTTTATTGTACAAGGTTAAAAATCTATATGAACATAACAAAGACAGATATGAATATATCACAAACAGATATGAGAACAATATGTGAATGTTCTTTAGTATTTTTCTCATCTACCCCACTGCAGTTAGGGGATGAGTAGCTCGCTGTGGTTTCAACGCAGGTGCATTTCACAAGTCATAGCCTGCAGCTGAGCACTAGAATAAGAAATATTGTAAACATCAGTTCCAATCTTAATTACAGCAACATGTATATTGGTTTAGTAGATTTTTGCCACATACCTCAGCGTTTGTAAACAAGAAGAAAAATATAGTCCCTACAACTGGTCATCCTACAGACAGCCACTGCCAACCCTCTGGTCACATGGGATAGTCCACATCGCTTTCTTGGAGATACCAAAATCCCATTAACTGTTTCAAGTGAGTGTGAATCTCTAAAAGGTATCCCATAAACAAACACACACTATAACTCATGGGACAAAGTAGCAACTGATGAACACAAAAACAGTAAATGGGGAAAGAAAGGCAACCTACATGGAACACTAAGTTACAAGCTACACCCCAGGTTTCTTTCAACAATAGCTTTCCTCCTGCCACTCTTCCATAAAGGCCAGATTTGTGGAGTGCACAACTAATAGTTGTCCTGTGGAAAGATTCTCCCACCTGAGCTGTGGATCTCTGCAGCTCCTCCAGTTACCATGGGCCTCTTGGCTGCTTCTCTGATTACTGCTCTCCTTGCCCAGCCTGTCAGTTTAAGTGGACGACCACGTCTTGGTAGGTTTGCAGTTGTGCCATACTCTTTCCTGGATTGAACAGTGCTCCGTGAGATGTTCAAAGCTTGGGATATTTTTTATAACCTAACACTGCTTTAAACTTCCCCACAACTTTATCTCTGACCTGTCTGGTGTGTTCCTTGGCCTTCATGATGCCGTTTGTTCACTAAGGTTCTCTAACAAACCTCTGAGGGATTACACACAGGTGGCCTCTGTTTACTAATTAGGTGACTTCTGAAGGCAATTGGTTCCACTAGATTTTAGTTAGGGGGATCAGAGTAAAGAGGGCTGAATACAAATGCAGCCGCACTTTTCACATATTTATTTGTAAACAATTTGAAAACCATTTATAATTTTCCTTCCACTTCACAATTATGTGCCACTTTGTGTTGGTCCATCACATAAAATACATTGACGTTTTTGGTTGTAACATGACAAAATATGGAAAATTTAAAAAAGGGCATGAATACCTTTTCAAGGCACTGCAAAAGCAGCTTATAAATGTGCACATAAAATAACTGCACATAAATGTTCTTCTTTCTATATCCTTCTGTATGTTATTCATATTTACAGAAACATGTTGGCAGTTGCTATACATGCCTCCCTGGCAGTCATAGGGTTAAAGAGTACATATATGATGCAATAAAAATATACAAAGGTCATAACAAATAGGATATGATGTTGTACAGCAACACACATACAAAATACAGCCATAAAAGGGAATCTATTAATAGAATGTGCACCATATAACCTACCCATTTCCCCAGAGATTCTGGAAATGTCACCAATATAACATTTCTCTGTACAGTCTTAACTCAGCACCACCAGTACACAATGTTTTTTGTATGGCCAGTAACCCTGAGCTGGAGAAGTTTTCCCCATTTAGCTTCCACCTGTGCCTCAGATGGAGGAACTGTTGCTATTTCCTGAGTTATTCATATTTCTAGTCAATGTATAAATCATATATATATATACACACACACACACACACAAAGAAGGTGTTACAAGACCTCATGCACACAGGCCGTTTTGCAAGCTCTCCTAGACTACTCTCCTCCTGGCAGCAGCATTTTGGTAGGAAAAAAAAAAAAAAGCCTTAGGCCCCTTTCACACGGGACGGATCCGTGAAGATCCGCCCCGTGAACCTCTGCTTGCTCAGCGGGGATCGCTCCGCTGATCCCCACTGAGCCGGCGGATGACTGGGTGATCCCCGCACACTGAGCAGGGACCACCCTGTCAGATATCCGCTCTCCCCTATGGGGGGGATTGGATGAACACGGACCGTCTGTCCGTGTTCATCCGATCCGCTCTGCAGACGGATAGAAAAATAGGATTTTCCTCCATCTGCAGAATCAGAGGATTGCGGACCCAGAGGAGATCGGGTGTCAGCGGATGTTCATCCACTGACACCCGCGATCTCATCGGGACCAATGTATGTCCCTTTTTCATCCATAAACGGACGGATGAAAAAGCGGACATACGGTCCGCTGGTCTGAAAGGGGCCTAACGCTTGTAAAAAATGTATAGCATTTTTAGAAGAGTTGATGAGCATTTACAGGCGTCAAGCGCTTAGGGCGTTAAATTCTTATTATGGCCAATGAAATTAATTAATGCTAAAAGCACCTAGCATTAACATGCGTTTAGACATGTTTACAAGCGTCAAGTTTTTTTTCTGCCAAAACACCCCCTGCTAATGGCCACGCACACTGGTAATGTTTTTTTTTGTTCTGCCTCTAAAAGCCCCTGACATTAAATGCTGCTAAAAGCCATAGTGTGTATGGACACATAAGCCAACATGCAGGGGAGTTTAGAGGCAGGACAAAAAAAAAAAAAACATCCAGTGTGCATGAGGCCTAAACCTTTTCCAGCCTCTAAATGATTTTTTTTATTGATTTTTTTCAAAAAAAAAACTAATGCAAACCATAGAAAAGAAAAAGTACTAGTAAAAATAAATAAATAAATTAAAAAACACCATGTGAGTGAAGCCAATAATTTTTTTGTATTAAATATTTGGGGTCCATATATTTGTTGGCTGGGCTTTCTGTAAAGGTATTCTTTCTCATTTTAGAAAAAAAAAAATTCTGTCAGACATTCCGTGTCCCTCCTTGCATTAAAGTGGTTGTAAACCTCAGACATAAAATATGAACAAAGCAAATCCCTCTAAAGTATGTGCTGGTCTCAATCCAGAGCACAAGGCTTTTCGGAGCTGAGAGATCCTGTGTAAATTCAGCACATTGAATGGATGTATGGGAAAGACGGCTGTAGATAAACAGGTATTACCTAAGGCCAGTCATTTCACTGGGTATATGGAGAGGCTTACAACCACGTTAAGTTCATCTATTCTGCTCATTTGTCTGCTTTACAGAGAACAATCCATCAGATCAGTCACTGCTCCAATATACCTAACACAAACTATAGGTCCATTATATGTGGGAGACAATTAACCCCTGCTGGTGTGCGTTTGGTTTGCGGAAGGAAACCTGTGCAAAAACAGAAAAAAAACATACAAATTTACTACAGATAACAGCGTCCCTGATGGAGATCAACAACAGGATCCCAGCATTGCCGGGTAAGCATACTTACCATTTTCTGCATCACCCAGCTACCATGTTATCTTCATTGCAAATTGCCTGGTTCACACAGGTGCGATTTGACATGTCAAATCGGCGAAATTTGCCGCAATGGCACCGTCCTAATCGGTGTGACGCCGCATCTGCGGCGCTGCACTGATTTCAAAAAGTAGTTTCTGTACTACTTTTTGCGATTTCAGCCGCGACTTACATTGACATCTGTGACAGATGTCTCTGTAATCGAGCTGAAATCGGGACTGACAGGCAGGAGTGAAATCGTGCGAGTTCAGCTGAACTCACACAGCTTCACTCCCGCAGCCCCAGTGTGAACCTGGGCTAAGAATAGGGATTTATAGTAAATAATGAAAGAAATTGCACAAATAGAACTGCATATAACCACATACACATGGCCTTGGCACCCCAACGTCAGGCAACTGCACAGTTCATAACACAGTCACTGCTCACCTCTCATATCAGTTCAACACAACCCTGCTTGAAATAAAAGACAACAGACACCTTGGTTAACTATTTTGTCATTTAATCTGAACATTTTTTTTTTCCTCCCATTCTCTTGTGGAAAAAAATCAGCATTGTACTTCTTTAAAAACATTTCCATCATTTTTTTTTTCTTTTTTTTTTTCCTTTTTAATACAAGACAACTCAGCAAATAATAAACTTAATGGAGAGAGGATTAATGAAGATGGAGAGCAGGGGACTGGGCACATCGCCAAGCTCCCCCTAGGATGGGCCATCTAAAACCTGAATGTGGATGTAGGAATTACGTGTCTAGAGGAACCATGGAAAACGTCCTCATATCTGGATGATGTGACTCTTATGTGGTTCTCAAAGGACCCCGCAGGAGATGTTCTAAGGATGAGATTGTCTAAGGTAACCCAGCTCCTGAGTGCCTTATTGCCATGGCAGTACTGGCCCCTGGTTATTAAAGAAGAACTCCAGTTGGCGCCATTACAGTCTAACAAAGTCATGTGGCAAACTCCGTGTTGAATTACAAAAAAAAAGAAAGTTGGTTCCCCAAAGGAGATTTCAGCACACCTCACAGGTGATATCAGGAAGGGTAGGCATACACGGCTTGATTTTCTATTGAGTCCGTGGCTCCCCCATCCATGCTAAGCTTGCATTTACACTCATGTAGCATGTGATCTTGCATACATTCACAATGTGCAAAAAAGAATAGTTAATGTTGCACTTGCGGTGTCATTCATTATTAATGGCACCCCGAAATACACCAAGCAATATGTGCGGTTATGTGCTTGAAAGTTCAAAAAGAACTCCCAGAACAGGACCTGCACCTGATAGGATGCAGCAATTGTTCAGCGAATAATTTTCTACCTGGCGCAGCCGGATTTTAAATCAAATTTCTTCGAGCGAGGTAGTGCTTGCAGGGCCACCAACGGATCACATTTCAGTTTATTCAGCAGGAACCAGACAAAATTCAAGCCATCTATGCCCAGCTTACGTATCACAGGGTTCTTTTTATTAGATTCCACTTTAAAGGACCCAACAAATGCATGTGAGAATGCAAACATTCATTGGCACTAGCACTTTATGCCAAATAAAGATTATAACGTTTGATGTCACATTTCAGGGAAGGGCAGGATTTCTCCTCCATCATCAGGACAACCAACAACTTTTACATTCATGGAGTACCTGTCAGAAAGTTTGAACTTTTGGAAATTAGTCTGGCCTAAAGCAAATACCACTAAATCTTCTTTCTTAGGGATCAGCCAGTAAAGCCTCTTCTGTGCACCTCTCTGACTCTATCCTGCCAAATATCACCCTCACTGAGAATAAGAAGTCAGATTCCCATGATAAAGAGATAGTAGAGGAGCACACTTTCCAGCAGATATGAAAAGAGCAAATCTAGGCAGATATTTACCATTATAGCCTCATACACACGATCGGATTTTCAGCAGACAAAGCGTAGGACTTTTGTCCGAAGGGCGTTGGCCGGGAACTTGTCTTGCATACAAACGGCAAAGAATTGTTGGCCAACAAACACAAAACTACGGCAGCTCTTCAGCGCCGCCCTTTGGGCAACTTCTGCTAATGTGTTATGGTGAGAATTGCTTCTGAGCATGCGTGTTTGTATTTTAGAGTTTTGTCCAACGGACATGTGTACACACGATCAGAAAATCTGGTAACACAATTTTTAAAGCATGCTATGCCACATTTTTTTGCGGAAAATCCGACAATTGTCCGATGGAGCATACAAACGGTCGGATTTTTCGACAACAGCCGGTCATCACACAATTCCCGTCAGATAATCCGATCATGTGTATGAGGCTTAAAAGTTCAAAATGGTTGATGGGATTACTTTAAAGTGCTGTCACATTTCTATCTGATCAGTTGATTGTGCTAAATCTTTTTAAAATTCTGATCTATGTGACCTTTTTTTTTTTTTTTTTTTTTTTTTTTTACTTTTGACAACTATTGGTATTAGAAAGTTAACTTGTGGCAAGCCATGGCTCACAATCTCAGCAAATTTTTAGAAGAAGAAGGGAGTTTATGGCAACACACAGCAGCCATATTAATTTGTATATTAAATAAAATAAAAAAGTAAGTGAAAGCTCGTGTACCCGTAATTTTGGCTTTAGGCTGCACTTGGCATCCTAGCCTGGAGTTCTCCTTTACAATATGGGTATCCTAGTATTTGAGTGCCATATTAAATTTACAACTTTGTGTCACCAAAAGCCCTTGTAGTATAAAGGTTTCCTCTGTAGATAGCCCTAAAATGACCCCCCCCAACACAATGGATGTGCCCTGACAGGGGGAGGTACAGGGGTGAACAGGAGTGTGCAAGGTTCTTTATGACCCCTTCAAGAATGAAAATAAATTAAATTCTCTTAGTTACAACCATTAGTGCTTGCGAGACCAGCTGTGCACAGCCGCCTCTCCACCAGCAGTACATTCTGTGCATGCAGAGCCGCCCAGTTACAGCAGAGCCACCCACGGCAGTGCAATTGGAGTGAGGTGTCACCCATGACAGAGTTCAGTCTGCAGAGCTCCTATGATGTTGCCTTCTGCAGAGGGGGAATCATACCCCAGGCAACATGGTAGATAATATGTGCAGTACATGGTCAAAGGAGGGCAGCTTGTCTGTTTGCGGTCATCATACATTCCATGTCAGGCTAAGTTCTGAGTGGTGGGCTACTTACATCGGCAGAAGTGGGGAAAACCAGGCTCAGGAGGTATGGTGGCACAAGGGTGCCATTTAGACCAGCACTTTCTCAGGAAATTTTCCAAAAACTGAAGAAAATTTGTGCTGGGACCAGCCTGCCATTGCGGAGTCCTTCTTCTGATAAAGCCAACTGCTTGACTGTCATATTGATCCTATGGCTTCAGTTCCTTGAACGTGCATGCAGATTAGGACTTCACTGGAGAAGTGAAAAAGAGCAGCATGACACAGCCAGGCTACTAGCCTTTTCAGATGAAGTCGGCAATGGCAGCCTACATATTCTCATGAGACAGTATTCCTTTAATGTTGTACACCAGTAAAATAGAAACATGTTGCACTAAAACCCAATAAGGGGAACACTGTCTTTAGTTCTGGCTTTTGTACCTGGCTCTGCCACTATCCTTATCTGATGAGTAAGGCCGGGTTCACATATGTGAAGCCGCGGTTCAAAGCATGGGGTCCAGTGCGTCCCTGTTCACCAGTTCAGGTGCGAATCAGGTCAGAATTTTGCCTGAGTTCACACCTAAACTGGACCCAAAGACGCACAGGACCCTTTTGGAATGTGGACCGTGGCCGCTCCGGACCTGTTTAAACCGGCTCCATTGCGAGCCGGGCACATTTGCCTGTCATGCGAATTGGATGCAGTGAAATCCACATCCAATTCGCACATATGTGAACCCAGCCTTAGAGAATGGTAGGCCAAAATGCACACCATACTTTCTTTGAGACTGCAGCAGTCAGCCACACACATGCTGCAGAGACATGTAACAAGAGGTTACAGTTCCATACAGAACTAGTGTGAGAAGCCGGATGAGTGTAGCTAGCAGGGAATACATATCATTACATGGGTACTTCTGTCAGTCAGTTATGAAAGAAGCACATCACTAGCAATCATTTAAAAACCCCACCACCCAACCCTGTGTGACCACAGCCAATCATATATGTTTGTTTTCAAATGCTGTGATTTACTGCATACAGCGTCTTTAAACATAAACAAAAAAATTTCATCATGTACAGTTCTCTCACTTGTACATTAAAAATCTTCAATCAAAAAAAGAAATACGATTAAAAAATGCAGGGGACTAAAGCCTTCTGACCTTATTTATGAGCACTGCCCGATACAGAGAATCATGCAGCAGTATGAAACTAAAACTCATAGAAAGGTCACATTTTATAAAACACACAGCAGATCATTGGAATGTGACTCACATTTAAAATGACAAGTAGGCAAAATATAATCAAGACTCTATAGGCAGAGATGTGTTTTTTTACCCTGTAGTATTGGTTTTAACACATTTACACAGCTGTACATGCCCAATAATTAACCCAGGGTAGATTCTGCTGAAGTCCTACCCTAAGCTAGCCATACACGGCTGGATTTCCAGCCAATTCCTGCTAAATGAGCTATAATTCAAGCTGGGGGCAGATTTTAATGGATTCCTAAACAGCGTTTGGACAGCGTATGGCCAGCTTTAGCCGTTAACACAATTAAAGCGGAAGTAAACCCATTGCTTAAAGGTTTCAGAAAACAGTTAAATTCCCGGCATGCCGGAATTGCTTACGGTCACATTTTCTTGTGCGGTCAACCAAACTGTCAAAATCACCCAATGGCTGGTGTCACATGTACAGCATCATGGGAGTTGAAGATTAAACAGAGGCGAAGATGGCAGCTTTCTTGGCTGAAAAAACGAGAGGAGGGTTTACTTCCACTTTAAAGGGAGAAAGGATGAGTAGGATGGAAGAAAGACACTGCAGTCTATGAAAGGAAGTACACACATTGGCTTCTGTAAGCTGCTCTAGAATCAGATTACATGCAGTCCGTCTCTCCTTTTGTGAGCTTTATGCTGGGTATACACGGGCCACAAATTGGCCAAAAACAGTGCCTGCCATCTTTCAGCCTGTGTGTACACCTCATCATCCGACAGAAACGGTCTCACGACCAGCTTCTGTTGAAAGAGCATGCTGAAAAACCAGTAGCCGTTTGGCGTCCGTTCAGCGCTCACAGCCAATGGTTGCGAGTCCCGACTGGTGTGTTCTGGCAGGGCAGTCCCTCTGTCAGAACACAAATCGCACAGTGGGGAGATCTTTGTACTAACATCGCATAGTTAAGCCTAGTACACACTATTTTTTTTTGTTTGACCCAGCAGACTGAAGGATAAAAAACAAACAGATAGGTCGGAGCAGCTGTACTAACAATCCAATGTTAGTACAGCAATCTCCCCTGCTGTTCTATTGTGTTCTGACAGGGGGACAGCCGCCCCACCAGAACTCTCCGGTTAGTGTTTTCAACCATTGGCTGAGAGTGCTGTTCAGAAGCCGGTCGGAAAACCGCTTTGGTTCATGCCCCTCCGACAGAAGCTGGACAAATGGCCCGCTTCTGACGTACCGGCTGCAGTACACACGGGCCAAGCGTCGGCTGGTTTCTATTGAACTGGCCGATGCCACCCGACATTCAGCCCGTGTGTATGGGGCTTTAGTACAGCAAGCTCCTCAGTTTTTCTTTGTTCAGTCCGCTGGGTTAAAAGGAAAAAAAAACTGCCTGTGTGTACCAGACTTTAGAAGACGCAATATATTTCTCTAACATAAAAGTGTAATCTAATGTTTTTGAAACATAAAAAATACAGTTCTGCCAGGGCTCCAATTTATACCATTGTAATGGAATTCTGCCTTCTGAGTCTGAAGTGCTGGTGACGACAGCAGCTATGTGTCACCACCGCTCACAGAAGCCTGATTAGCACCAAATCGGATTGTTGTTTTTTGTTCCATGCAGCAGTAGCCTGTGTGGAAGGGTCTGTTCCTGGGTGCAGTGCAGGTGGCTCTGTGCTGGGTTGGAGCGGGCAGACACACAGCTGGCCCTTTTAGTATGGTAAATACTGAAGCTGTAGCCGCCAAACAACCCCTACATTAAAAAAACAGGGTTTTTTATATTACACATGTATAAATATATATATAGAACGCAAATGACATTTACAAAGAGAATACAAACCGCAAGACAGACCATTTCAGTGTGTGTGTGTGTGTGTGTGTGTGTGTGCTCACAACTCGTGTTCAACAAACTTGTGTGTGTAGATGTCAGTCTGTCTGTGTACATCTGTAATCCCTGCATTCATATGTCCCTGTTTCTACAGCAGATATCTGTGGCATGATGTTTTGGACCCTTTTTATACAAAATACTTGTAGATTAGTTGGCCTAGTTTTCCCACCTGTGTACTTTACTCTGGTAACTAAAGGTTTGTGTGCAGAGCAGCATCTAAGTGTGTAGATCACTATGGAACCTGTGGATGTGAAGGCAATATATAGATCATGAATAGGTCTGTAAATGGTGCAGAACGCATTCTGTATAGGTATGTGCAGGGAGCAGAACAGATCCTGTATAGGTATGTGCAGGGAGCAGAACAGATCCTGTATAGGTATGTGCGGGGGAGCAGAACAGATCCTGTATAGGTATGTGCAGGGGAGCAGAACAGATCCTGTATAGGTATGTGCAGGGAGCAGAACAGATCCTGTATAGGTATGTGCGGGTGGAGCAGAACAGATCCTGTATAGGTATGTGCGGGTGGAGCAGAACAGATCCTGTATAGGTATGTGCGGGTGGAGCAGAACAGATCCTGTATAGGTATGTGCGGGTGGAGCAGAACAGATCCTGTATAGGTATGTGCGGGGGAGCAGAACAGATCCTGTATAGGTATGTGCGGGGGAGCAGAACAGATCCTGTATAGGTATGTGCAGGGGAGCAGAACAGATCCTGTATAGGTATGTGCGGGTGGAGCAGAACAGATCCTGTATAGGTATGTGCGGGGGAGGAGAACAGATCCTGTATAGGTATGTGCGGGGGAGCAGAACAGATCCTGTATAGGTACGTGCAGGGAGCAGAACAGATCCTGTATAGGTATGTGCGGGGAGCAGAAAAGATCCTGTATAGGTATGTGCGGGTGGAGCAGAACAGATCCTGTATAGGTATGTGCGGGGGAGCAGAACAGATCCTGTATAGGTATGTGCGGGGGAGCAGAACAGATCCTGTATAGGTATGTGCGGGGGAGCAGAACAGATCCTGTATAGGTATGTGCGGGGGAGCAGAACAGATCCTGTATAGGTATGTGCGGGGGAGCAGAACAGATCCTGTAAAGGTATGTGCGGGGGAGCAGAACAGATCCTGTATAGGTATGTGCGGGGGAGCAGAACAGATCCTGTATAGGTATGTGCGGGGAGCAGAACAGATCCTGTATAGGTATGTGCGCGGGAGCAGAACAGATCCTGTATAGGTATGTGCGCGGGAGCAGAACAGATCCTGTATAGGTATGTGCGGGGGAGCAGAACAGATCCTGTATAGGTATATGCGGGGGAGCAGAACAGATCCTGTAAAGGTATGTGCGGGGGAGCAGAACAGATCCTGTATAGGTATGTGCGGGGGAGCAGAACAGATCCTGTATAGGTATGTGTGGGAAACAGAATGGATCCTGTATATCAGTGGTCATCAACCCTGTACTCAGGACCCACCAACAGGCCAGGTTTGCAAAATAACTGAAATAAGTCACAGGTGATATCATTTGCTGCTCAGTGATTGCAGTATTCTAGTCTGCATCTCCCCAAAGTAATACATAAAACCTGGCCTGTTAGTGGGCCCTGAGTACAGGGTTGATGACCACTGCTGTATAGGTATGTATGGGGAGCAGAACAGATCCTGTATAGGTATGTGTGGGGAGCAGAATGGACCCTGTGTGTAATAGGCTGATTACGTGTGCAGAGCAGTGAGCGGTATACACTAAGGTAATACACATCAGCAGCATGTGCATGGTTTCAGGATTGTAGTGGTCCTGGTTATGTGAACAGCAGTAAAAGTCCTGGTGTAGACAATTGTAGAGATGCATTTTGTGTACCGCAGTATAGTATATAGCAGTATGGGTTCAGTGTACACATATAGATGTACAGGTGCCATAGATAAAGCTATATAGATGCTCTGTAGTGCTAGGGATTTCATGTGTATATGGCAGTGAACAAATCCCAGGTGTACAGTAGCATGGCTTCTGGAGGGTGGGGGTGTGTGTACAGCAATAATGGACCCCACCATTTATGAGTCCTCCATATAGGACTGTGGGTCCAGGTTTATAAAGTCAATGTACATGTATACATGCACAGTACAGGTCCTAGAAATACAGCAGTATGGATCTCCCGTGTATACAGCAATACAGAGTTTGTATATTTTTGCACAGCAGTAGGGATCAGCAGTGACAGTTTATAGTCAGAGTATGTGTACAACTAGGGATCAGCAATGAGTGCGTACGGCTATACAGAACCCATAGGGCTTTGTGTGTACAACCATATGGAAAATCCACAGGGGTAGGTGTGTACATCTTTAGGGATCAACAAACTGTGTACAGCCATACAAAATAACTCATTGGAATTTGTGTGTACAGCTATATAGATCAGCAATGAGTGTGTATAGCTTTATGTATAACCCATAGGGGGGGGGGGGGGGGGTGTTTATGTTTATAGCTACACGGATCAACAATGTTCGTTTACAGCTGTATGCACACATGACTATCCCAGGGTGGGCCTTTGTATACAGTATGTTAGTTTGTATGGATCAGTAATGAGTAAGAAATTGTAGAGCAATGTGTGTATATATATATATATATATATATATATATATATATATATATATATATATGTCCTTTGCTTGGATTGAGAGTCCGGCCCTCGAGCACACGATATCAGTGGAGGTGATGGGAGAATTGCGCACAGATTCAGAAGGTCACTGCTGGCCTTTGTTACTGTTCTTATCGGTAGAGTTCAGATTGATGTCCTGGGAGGAGGGGCGGCGTGGGGGCATGCGCTCATTGACCCGATCCAGACCCCTGGCTTCTTCAAAGCTGCGGATCTTGTGCTGTGGAGAGAAGCTTTGGACAGCTGTGGGGAGAAAAGATTGCTGATGAACACATCTCATGCTGTATACATAACAAACCTAGAAGATTTTTAGGGAGCACCCCTAGCAAAAAAAAAAAAAAAAGCAAAAAGCTATGCACGCTATGGTTGCCAACCTCCTTCTGAGATTGGTTGTTGCCTGGGATGCCTTATATTTTTTGTGTCACTAACCTGGAAATGAGCATGCAGCAGCCAGTGAAGTCTGATCTGTATTAGAGACTAAAGCTGGCCATAGACTGTTTAAATTTCAGCTGGTTCAACATGGATCGGCCAAGATACGAACCATCACCATGCGATTTTTGGCAGCGGCTATAGCTGTTGGCAGTAATTACTGTGTGTTCTCCTGGCCGAGATTGGCTCCTCCCGATGGGAGAACACAAAAGCTCCATAGGAGGGATCCCCCCCCCCCCCCCTAATCAACACTGACTGTATTGATGGGGGAATCAAGCAATTTTATTCCCTGAAACCCATGTTTGCAGGAAAGAAAATCTAATCATCTATGTGGTCTACTTTAAAATGGTAGTAAATTCCTATGCATAATGTTTACCAATAGGTAAGCCTATAATAAGGCCTACTTATAGAGTGAGGGAAAAAAGTATTTGATCCTCTGCTGATTTTGTACGTTTACCCACTGACAAAATAAACCTACCATTAAAATTATAGACTGATCATTTCTTTAACAGCAAGACAGAACAAAAATATCCAAAAGAACGCATTTCAAAAAAGTTATAAATGGATTTGCATTTTAATAAGTGAAAAAATAGGATTTTTGTACTCACCGTAAAATCCGTTTCTCTGGCATCCATGGACTGACACAGCGTGTCTTATACACCTTTACACGTGGGTTATGTCCCTGCTTGCAGGAGAAGACCTAGGCAGAATGTGAGATGTTATACATACATTCTAAACAGCCAGAGCTGAACAGCCCCGCCCAGGGGGGCGGTCCCTCCGGGCATAACCCTCCCACTGCAGTCAGCAGACCTCAGTTCGTAACAAAGCAGTACAAACTTAAAAAGAAGGGTGGGTGCTGTGTCAGTCCATGGATGCCAGAGAAACGGATTTTACGGTGAGTACAAAAATCCTATTTTCTCTTGTCATCCATGGACTGACACAGCATGTCTTATACACCTTTACACGTGGGATGTCCCAAAGCAGTGTCAAGAGGGATGGGAGCAGTATAAATGGAAAACCAAAAACTTCACTCCAAACAAGGCAGAGCTCCTCAACGGAGGAGTTGCAACATCAAACAGCGGCCTGCAACACCTTGCGGCCGAAGGAAGCATCCGAAGATGCAGCCACATCAACCTTATAAAACTTAGAAAAGGTATGAACAGACGACCAGGTCGCCGCCTTGCACACTTGTGCAACCGACGCTTGATGTCGGAAAGCCCAGGAAGCACCAGTTGCCCTGTTGGAATGTGCCGTAACCGGAAAGGGAGGCGCCCGCCCCTTGAGAGCATAAGCTTGAATGACGGTTTGTCTGATCCACCTAGAAATGGTGGCAGACGAAACCGCTTGGCCCTGTTTTGGCCCAGAGACAGCCACAAATAGTGAGTCAGACTTCCGAATAGAAGCAGTAGCAGACAGGTACACCCGCAAGGCTCGTACCACATCCAAAGTGTGTAGCGCAAACTCTCTGGGATGCGATGGGTGAGGACACAAGGACGGGAGGACAATGTCCTCGTTTAAGTGGAAGGCCGAGACCACCTTTGGCAGAAAGGAAGGTCGCGGACGTAACACCGCCTTATCCTTATGGATGATCAAAAAGGGCGACTTGCAGGACAAGGCCGCCAATTCAGACACTCGTCTAATGGAAGTAATGGCCACCAAGAAGGCCACCTTCTGAGACAAAGTCAAGAGGGGAATATCTCTAATATTTTCAAAGGGAGGTTCCTGGAGGACCGAGAGCACCAAATTCAGATCCCACGGGGGGAGAGGAGGCTTGACAGGGGGGAGCACATGGCGAACCCCCTGCACAAAGGTGCTAACCAAGGGATGACCCGCCAGCGGTCACTGAAAGAAGATGGCCAAGGCCGAAATCTGACCCTTAATGGTACTCAAAGCGAGCTTTTGGGTCACGCCACGCTGCAGAAAATGCAGGATTCTAGGAACGGAATACGTTCGTGGGCGCCAGTCCAGCTCTTCGCACATGGCGATGTAAGCTCTCCAAGTACGGTGATAGATCCTTCTGGAGGAAGACTTCCGTGCCCTTAACATGGTCGAAATGACCGAATCCGAGAGACCTCGGTCTCTCAGCACCTGGCTTTCAATAACCATGCCGTTAAAACCAGAGACTGAAAAGCAGGATGAAATATAGGACCTTGAGACAGAAGGTCCCCCCGTATCGGTAACCGCCAGGGAACGTCTGCGACGAGACGTACCAGATCGGCGTACCAGTGACGCCGAGGCCAATCCGGAGCAATGAGGATCACCGGAATTCCCTCGGTCGCTACCCTGCGGAGCAGGCGAGGGAGCAACTGCAGCGGAGGATAAACGTATATCAGGCGATACTGACCCCATGGGGCCACCAACGCATCCGAGGCATCCGCCCAGGGATCCCTGGATCTGGCCACAAACCTCGACACCTTGCGATTGAGTCGAGAAGCCATCAGGTCCACATCCGGCGTGCCCCACCGTCTGCAAAGAAGTTGAAAGACCTCCGGGTGCAAGGACCACTCCCCCTGGTCCAGCGTCTGGCGACTTAGATAGTCCGCCTGCCAATTGTCTACGCCCGGAATGTAGACGGCCGACAGAGCCGGCACGCTTCTTTCGGCCCACCTCAGGATGCGGGCGACCTCGGAAGCCGCAGCTGAGCTCCGAGTCCCCCCTTGATGGTTGACATACGCCACTGCTGTGGCGTTGTCCGATTGTATCCTGATGGAGTGACCCTGTAGTTTCTCCGACCATGAGGAGAGGCACAGTCTGATTGCCCGTATCTCCAGCACATTGATCGGTAAGAGGGCTTCGTCCGGAGTCCAAAGCCCTTGGGCCGACAGGACTCCCCAGACTCCCCCCCAGCCCGTCAGGCTGGCGTCCGTCGTGATCACCGTCCATTGGATGGGGAGGAACGACTTCCCGGACCGAAGAGCCGGGGACCTCAACCACCACGTCAGGGACGCCCTGACCAGGTGACTCACCTGGATCTGAAGATCCAAGGACAACTGGGATTTGTCCCAAGTGGACAAGATCTCTTTCTGTAAGGCCCTGGTGTGCGCTTGGGCATAAGGAACGGCCTCGAAGGAGGCCACCATGAGTCCCAGGACTCATGCAAAAGCGGATTGACGACCATTTTCGGGACGTCAGCACCCGTACTGCAGACTGAAGTGTCAGTAGTTTGTCTGGAGGTAGGAAGACTCTTGCTTCCAAGGAGTCCAGAATCAGACCTAGATACTCCAGACGCTGAGTCGGGACTAGAACCGACTTCTGAACGTTCAGGAGCCACCCAAACTCCCTGAGGGTCTGACTGACGATAGTCACACTTTCTTCCAATTCTGAGCCACTGTCTGCTCTTAGAAGGAAATCGTCCAGATAGCCCACGATAGCAATGCCTCGCTGTCTCAGCAAAGCTAGGACCGGAGCAAGCACCTTGGTGAACACCCTCGGTGCCGAGGCCAGGCCGAAGGGAAGAGCCACAAATTGATAGTGGACTTCGCCGACCGCAAAGCGCAGAAACTTCTGGTGGCTTGCGCAGATCGGAACATGCAAGTAGGCGTCCTTGATGTCCAAGGATGCCAGAAAATCCCCTTGACGGAGTGTAGCGACCACCGTGCGAATGGATTCCATGCGGAATTTTTGCACCTTCACGAAGGCATTCAGGGCCTTGAGGTCCAGGATCGGCCGAACCCCGTCCTTTTTTGGAACAACAAACAGATTCGAGTAGAACCCCTGAAACCTCTCCTGGGACGGAACCGGCACAATTACTCCGGACCCGATCAAATCCTGTACAGCCCCCAAGAGGGCTGCCCGACGGGCAGGAAGGAGAGGGAGATTTGAGGGAAAGAATCTGTCTGGGGGCCAGGAGCGGAACTCTATTCTGTATCCTGAGGTGACCACCTCGCACACCCACCGGTCGGAGATCCGGGCGGTCCACTGATCCGTGAACCTGCGAAGTCGTCCCCCCACCCCAGAGACGGGCGGGGGCAAGACTTCACGCGGAGGCAGGCTTGGGAGCCGGCTTGTTCGGCTTACGCACCCAGGGGCGCTTGTGCCCGCCAGCCGCACTGTTGTCAGTCTGGGATGGCTTACCCGTGGACTCTGACGGACGAAAAAAACCCTTTTTTGCTGGAAAGGAAGGACCTGGTTTACGTCGGGCCTCCTTACCCTTGATAGTTTGAGGAAGGAGAGTGCTTTTACCTCCCGTGACATCCTTGATGATGTCATCCAGAGCAGCACCAAAAAGTCTACCACCCTTAAAAGGTAGATCCGTCAGGAGCTTCTTAGAGGCTAGGTCAGCAGACCAGCATTTCAACCAGATGAGACGACGCAATACCACCGCCGAGACAGAGGCCCTGGATATTAAAGGGGCCGCGTCCAACGTGGCGTCGCACACATATATCAGACCCTGCACCATCTGGTGGGCCAGAGCAATAGTGTCTGGAGGAAGGTTATACTCCTGCACAGTTTGGTGCAAAATTTTTGCCCATTCCGTGAGTGTCTGAGACACAAGGGTCGCCGCTACTACGGGCCGTAGGGCGGATTCCAACAAGGCGAACATGGCTCTACTCACCACTTCTGACCTCCTGTCAGTGGGGTCCTTAAACGCAGGAGTCCCCTCCATCGGGAGAGTGGTGGCCTTGTTTAAACGGGCGACTGGAGGGTCGACCACCGGGGGATAAGCCCACTTTTTAAGCAGGGCGTCTTCAAAGGGGTATCTAATAGACAAACGCCGCGGGACCATAAAAGTCTTCTGCGGCTTTTCCCAGACCTGGTCAATGAGCTGGCCAAAGAAAGGTACATATGGAAAAACCTCTTTAGAAGGCTTGGTCTTAAAAGAACCAAAGGAGACTGTATCCGCCTGAGGTTCTGCGGTCGCAGCATCTAGCTTGAGAGTGTCCCTCACAGCATCAATGAGTTCACTAACAAGCGCCCTGTCATTTACTGACTCAGAACTGGAGCCTTCCTCACAAGGAATGTCCTGTTCAAAACCATCCAAATATTCAGAGCTAGGGTCCTGAGCAGCAATAACTAGGCCCATATCTGAAGCAGAGCACTCCCCTTGTGGAGATAAAGTGGGGAGAGGGCGCTTTTTTGCTCCCTTGTGCTCACACACAGCTTCCATCCTGGTCAGAAATGATTCCAGGACTGCCGACAACTGGTCCATAGGGACCGCAGGTGCTGGAGCACTGGCTGCTGCCTCTGGCATGTTAGGGGAAGCTGGTGACTCTGACTCCATAATGTCCCTCTCAGACCACCCACAGGCCGTGCTGACT
The DNA here is from genome assembly GCA_029206835.1 of Rana muscosa. Taxonomy (NCBI): domain Eukaryota; kingdom Metazoa; phylum Chordata; class Amphibia; order Anura; family Ranidae; genus Rana; species Rana muscosa. The sequence goes on along the minus strand of CM055118.1, from coordinate 258,221,389 downwards.
GAAGTAGGGGAATGCCCAGGGAACCCACCAACCTGACCAGGACCGCTCGGTTCCGCCGCTCTGTCTCACTGCGCCGCGCTGCTCAGCGTGAGTGAGCTGAGAGGAGAGAGTGTGAGGAGATTCGCGCCGTTTCCAGCGGCGCTAGAGGCCAAACTAGTGCCAGAAAAGACGTGCGGCTACAAGAAAATGGCCGCCGCAATGTGCTCCGGCGGGCCCCGGCAAGATGGCCGCCAATGTAAAAATCAGCACACACACAAAACATGGCGCCGAACGGCGCCCAGGCCCCTCACCTCCAAAAACAAAACAGCCCCAGCGAGTGCAGAGCAGCATGAGCCCCCCCCCAGGACAGTATGGCCCCCAGGCACCCCCCATAGTACAGCGCCAGCACTAGTGAACAGAGAGTGACATTAAAAACACAGGGGGAGACAGGGAAATCCCCCCACACAAGAAACACACAGCATGTACTCACCTGCAGCCAGGAGAGACTACTTACCCGTCCCCTGAGGGACCCGCTGGTGTGTTTCTGACAGAACTATCACAGTGCGGTACTGAGTAGCTGTCGGCCCGGTCCACCGCGAAAGATACAGCCGGACTGTTCTATCTTGAGAGGACCGCGGAGCTGGAAGCCCACCGGCCACCCCTGGAGTCGTGGGGCATGTCGTGAACTGAGTCTCACGCACACAAGGCGAGGATCAGCACGCTCGATGGTCGGACAGGGAAGACTACGAGGATATCTTGTACCCAACCTGTTGCCCAGCCGACAGTTGATAGAAGATCTCAAAAAATAAAAAAAAATAAAATAGGAAAAATTTTTCCAAAAGAATAATAGGTCAGGAGACTGGCTCCTGAGGGAGCCACGTCTTCTCCTTCTGCTAGGCAGAAAAAAACTGAGGTGTGCTGACTGCAGTGGGAGGGTTATGCCCGGAGGGACCGCCCCCCTGGGCGGGGCTGTTCAGCTCTGGCTGTTTAGAATGTATGTATAACATCTCACATTCTGCCTAGGTCTTCTCCTGCAAGCAGGGACATAACCCACGTGTAAAGGTGTATAAGACACGCTGTGTCAGTCCATGGATGACAAGAGAAAAGTATTTGATCCCCCTATCAAATCAGCAAGATTTCTGGCTCCCAGGTGTCTTCTATACAGGTAACAAGCTGAGATTAGGAGCACTCTCCCTGGCTCAAAAGTAAATAGAAATATTTAGACAGAATATAGGTGATAAAGCACATGGAATCCACCCACGGATCCTAAAATAATTAAGCTCGGTCATTTCAAAGCCATTGTATCAAATTTTTTAGGGACTCGTTAAAGCGGCTAATGTGCAAGGTAAAGTCTACAGCAGGTGTACCCAACCAGTGGCCCTCAAAGCCCTCTGATGTGGCCCATGACCTCCTTGCTCTGGGATGGCAAGCCCAGATAGCGGGTTGCCAACCCGCCATCCCAGAGCATCAGTGTTGTAAATGGAGCCAGCATTAGAGGAAGCAAGTGGCTGTGGAGCAGAGCCGCATAAGCCGATGCTTCCTGAATAGCGCCGCTCCTGTCACAAGCAGAGTGATAACAAATGCGCTCTGCCTGGGACAGCAACAGCCGGTGATACCTAAATGGAGGACTGTTATTAAAAGGTAAGTTTACTACTAAAACCAGTGTATATTTGGGCATATCTGTTCTGCAGAGGTTACTGGGCTGCTTTCAAACTGATCTGCAGGGTAAGCTGCACTGTAACGTAGGCTTTTGTTACTACCTGCGGGTTTGGTGCGCTTTCAGAAAGTGCAACACACCTGCAGGATATAATAGAGGTCTATGGCAAAGTGCAGCTAACCTGCAGGAAAGCCGCAGGTGCACTGCTCTGTACCCACAGTGTGGGTAAACCGCAGTGCATTATTGTGAAAGCAGCCTTAGGCCCCTTCCACACAATTGGTCTGACCCAATCGGACCCTCCATTCACCTCTATGGAGCAGCAGATGTAAATGGACTTGTGTTCATTTACACCTGCCTACCTCCAATCCAATCCGCTAAAAAAAAAAAAAAAAACAGAAGCGGATCCATCCCTTTCCGTCTGATCGTATGGGAGGGCCCATAGAGTAGAGTGGGCCGTGTCTGTTCTGCATATGCAGAGTGGATACGGATCTGTCATCTGCCCGCTCCGCTCATTGTGGCCCGCGACCAGTTACCAAGTCGCTTTAGTGGCCCTCGCTCTTCAAAAGGTTGGGCACCCCTGGTCTACAGGCTTGGGAAAAATCTATTTGTAAATGGATAGAAAACTGGCTAAAAGACAGACTTCAGAGAGTAGTGGTTAATGATTCTAAAGGCCCGTACACACGGTCGGAATTTTTGCCAACAAACTTCAAAATGAACAAGTTTGACAAAAAATCCGACCGTGTGTACGCTCCATCGGACAAACTTTTTTGGTTTTCATCGGACAAATGTTCGGTCTGCAAACTTTTCGCCAACAAAAGTCCGATGGAGCAAAGTCCGACCGTGTGTACAGAAATCCATCGGACTTTTGTCCGATGGACAAAACAAATAATGTTAAAATCAACCAACAATAGCAGAAGTTGACCAAAGGGTGGTGGTAAAGAGCAGAAAAAGCACGTGATGTTGGAAAAGTTTTGGGAAAGTTTGCAGAAAAGTCCTGCCGTGTGTATGCTATGGGTGTTCCCGACCAACTCCCTTCGGACAAAAATCCACGGGAAAGTTTGTTTGAAATCCGACCGTGTGTACGAGGCTTTACTCTGAAAGGTCTAAGGTTATCAGTGTGCACCCCAAGGTTCAGTGTTGGGGCCCCTACTTTTTAATATCTTTATAAATGATATAGGGCATGGGATTAAAAGTATAATTTCAGTGTTTGCAGATGACACCAAGCTATGCAGTGGAATAACGTCCGTACAGGATGTCTCCAACTTACAAGCCAACCTCAATGCACGGTCTAATTGGGCAACTATGTGGCAAATGAGGTTTAATGTTGACTAATGTAAAGTTATGCACGCATCTTACAAACTAGGGGGAATACAACTGGGAAAATCCATAGTGGAGAAGGATCTGGGGGTTTTGACTAGTTGCCGCCCGCCCACCATCAAATGACAGAGGGACGGTGCGGCTCTCATTCTGGGTGAAAGCGATATGATGGCGTACCCGAACGGCCGCTCCCGCGGCTCTTTAACCATGTGATCGGCTGTGTCCAATCACAGCCAGTCACATGTAAATACAGGAAGTGCCGGTAATCGGCTCTCATCGCCTCACACTGACAAAGTGTGTGGCGAGGAGAGCCGATCAGCGGCATCTCCTCGCAGGGGACAACAAGACATGTAATCAGGGCATTGAGCATCAGTGCCCTGATTACACTAAAGCGCCAGCAATCAGTGCCCACAAGTGCCAGCAATCAGTGCCCACAAGTGCCAGCAATCAGTGCTGGCTTTCAGTACTGCCCATCAGTGCGGCATATTAGTGCCTCATCAGTGCACATCAGTCAAGGAGAATTTTTTTTTTTTTTTTTAAATAAAGAAACCCAGCAGTGATTAAATACCACCAAGAGAAAGCTCTAATTGTGTGAAGAAAATGATAAAAAATGTCACATGGTTACAGTGTAGCATGACCGCGCAATTGTCATTCAAAATGTTACAGCGCTGAAAGCTGAAAAATGGCCTGGGCAGGAAGGGGGTGAAAGTGCCCAGAATTGAGGTGGTTAATAATGGCATGCAATGCCAAGCTGCAGTTTCCAAAGCAAGCAAAGTCCTTTCTTGTATTAGAAGAGGTATGAACTCCAGAGAGATATAATTTTGCCCCTGTACAAATCATTAGTAAGACCTCATCTGGAATATGCAGTTCAGTTTTGGGCCCCAGTTCTCAAAAAAGATATCAGAGAACTGGAGAAAGTGCAGAGAAGGGCAACCAAACAAATAAGAGGCATGGAGGAGCTCAGCTATGAGGAAAGATTAGAGGAACTGAATTAAGGGGGGATATGATCAACATGTACAAATACACAAGTGGTCCATGTAGTGAACTTTGTGATGACCTTAAAGTGAAAAACTCAACACCGAGGACAACAGGGCACTCTACATCTTGAGGAAAAAGGATTTCATCTCCAAATACGGAAAGGTTTCTTCACAATAATAACTGTGAAAATAACTCCCTGCAGAGGTGGTTCTGGCCAGCTCAGTAGATTGCTTTAAAAGAGGCCTGAATTCTTTCCTAAATGTACATAATATAACTGGGTACTAACATTTATAGGTAAAGTTGATCCAGGGAAAATCCGATTGCCTTTCGGGGATCAGGAAGGAATTTTTTCCCCTGCTGTAACAAATTGGATTCTGCTGGGGTTTTTGCCTTCCTCTGGATCAACTGTGAGTGAAGGATTGTGTATATAGGATGTTTTTTTTTTTTTTTTATTGGTTGAACTGGAGGGACTTGTGTCTTTTTTCAACCTGACTGACTAACGGGAGTGCTCCTAATCTGAGGTTGTTACCTGTATGAAAAGACACCTGTCCACAGAAGCAATTAGATTCCAATCTCCACCATGCCCAAGACCAAAGAACAGTCCAAGGATGTCAGGGACAAGATTGTAGACCTACAGAAGGTTGAAATGGGCTACAAGACCATCGCCAAGCAGCTTGGTGAAAGGGTGACAACAGTGCTATTATTTGCAGATGGAAGAAACACAAAATAACTGTCAATCTCCCTCGGTCTGGGGCTCCATGCAAGATCTCACTTCGTGGAGTTTCAATGATCATAATAACGGTGAGGAATCAGCCCAGAACTACATGGAAGAATCTGGTCAATGATCTCAAGGCAGCTGGGACCAAGAAAACAATTGGTGACACACTACTCTGTGAAGGACTGAAATCCTGCAGCGCCCGCAAGGTCCCCCTGCTCAAGAAAGCACATGTACAGGGCCGTCTGAAGTTTGCTAATGAACATCTGAAAGATTCAGAGAAGAACTGGGTGAAAGTGTTGTGGTCAGATGAGACCAAAACCGAGCTCTTTGACATCAACTCAACTCGCTGTGTTTGGAGGAGGAATGCTGCCCCAAGAATACCATCCCCCACTGTCATACATGGAGGTAAAAAACATTATGCTTTGGGGGTGTTTTTCTGCCAAGGGGACAGGACAACTTCACTGCATCAAAAAGGGACAATGGACAGGGCCATATACCGTCAAATCTTGGGTGAGAACCTCCTTCCCTCAGGCAGGGCATTGAAAATGGGTAGTGGATGGGTATTCCAGCATGACATTGACCCAAAACGCATGGCCAAGGCAACAAAGGAGTGGCTCAAGAAAAAGCACATTAAGGTCCTAGAGTGTCCTAGTGGTTTCCAGACCTTAATCCCATAAAAAATATCCGGAGGGAGCTGAAGGTTTGAGTTACCAAACGTCAGCCTAGAATCCTTAATGACTTGGAGAAGATCTGCAAAGAGTAGTGGGACAAAATCCTTACCGAGATGTGTGCAAACCTGGTGGCCAACTACAAGAAAAAGCCTGACCTCTGATTGCCAACAAGGGTTTTGCCACCAAGTACCAAGTTATGTTTTGCGAAGGGGTCAAATACTTGCTTCACTCATTAAAATGCAAATCAATTTAGAACTTATTTGAAATGCGTTTTTCTGGATATTTTTTTTGTTATTCTGTCTCTCACTGTTAAAATAAACCTACCATTAAAATTATAGACTGTACATTTCTTTGTCAGTGGGAAAACGTAGAAAGTCAGCAGGAGCAGGGGATCAAATGCTTTTTTCTCACTGAATGTGCACAGTTTATGAGATATTTACTGTACATGCAGCCGGTGCATGCTGTGCATGCTATTCAACATTTGTTGGCGGAGAATCCAACAATAATTGTCCAATGGAGCATACAAACAGTCGGATTTCCGACAACAGCCTGCCATCACACAATTCCCGACGGAAAATCCGATCGTGTGTATAAGGCTTAAGACCAAGAACTGAGAGATCACATGAGCGCTGATCACTCAAGTTCTCAGTCAGCTCTGAGCAGAAAGCTATGACTGTCATCCACCACTCTCCGATCTGCCCCTCCAGTGCCGGTTTGACCAGGGAGGGTGGGTGCAGCTGGCTTCAGCTCTCAGCCATAGGCTGAAAGCCAGAGCCAGCTGTAAATCAGGCATCTGGGGTGAATTCCGACAAAATAGTTAGCCGATTCTGGGTCACAGGAGAGCACATGCAAGTCCACTCCTGTGACCCACAAGAGAAGTAAGGTTTAAAAAAAAAAAAAAAAAAAAAGCTTTGGCCCTACTACTTTTTTTTTTTAACCCTTGGTAAACACTAATTCGTTTTTAACAACTCCTTATTTTAATTTGGTTTGTGACGCCAAAGTTTAAAAAAAGCCTTGTAACAGAAACATGATTCCAGCGCCTTTATGAAAAGACAAACCACACAATAAAATTACTTATGACTTTAGTTGACCCTTATTATTTGTGTTAATTCTACTTTCCCGAAGCCCTTTTTTATTTCTCATGGTTTTAAGTTAATGTTAGAGATGGGTTGAGGTGCACTTTAACATCCTCACTTTGTGCACCAGAGGACTTTGTTCCGCCTCCCATACCTCAAGGCTGCTGAGACCACTGGAATCATTATGTGGATCAGGAGTTATTACTTTACTCCAACATTCTAATCTACATGCTTGTTCTGTGTATCAAAAAGTACTTAAGTCAGAGATAGCCTGGTAATATGCATTTTTAAAAGATTTTCAAAAGGAAATCAGCAGCTGCATCCTCGAGATTTCTTTTGATGTGTTCCATTTGAACAAAAAGCACTGAAACCATTTAGATCAGCATGACAGCCAAGGAACAAGCATTTTCAGAAGGAAAGATCAATAGCAGCTTCCTCAGTACAGGTTTCCTTTAAAGCAAAGCCTTCCTAGGTGAAACACAGAGCAGGTCATTGATACTTCTCATTCTGCACATGCTAGTCTCTTAGCCGTCATGTTTACCCTCTTGCTTTGATGCTCTGTATCCCTTTCCTGCCTGAAACAAGCATGCAAATAAAAATATCTGACATTACAGATTTTCATATTTGTCCCAGGTTAGTGATTCAAACCTTTCTGAACCCAATTGGTCAGTGTACTGGTCATATAGCTAGCATCTTCAGAAGGGGAATGGAAGCTCTTTGAATTATCTTTAATGCCTTTTAAAAAAGACCCAACAGCACCCCCTTGTGTCAGTTCTACTGACTGCAGGAAGAATAATAGTAAACAGAACACATTTGTGCAGCAGCTTTATATAAGAAATAGATGTCTCTTACCTTCCTGCGCTTCAACTGTGGCTGTAAAATTAAACACACAAAGAAAAGCGTTACATTTAAACCAAATTACAGATAATGCTGAACCTCATCCAAAGTATCTGAAAAGGCCTGCAAACAGCCAAAATCAGCCACATTTGAATAAAGGGTTCAAGAAAGAATCTGGGCCTAATAAGGAACAGACATTTCATAATAGTAGACACTTTGTAAACTTAAGGAACATACAATTCCATGTAGCTATTCATATATACCCACTTGCCGACCACTGTGTGCAAAAAGGAAAATACAGCCATTGGTTCGACTGAATTCTGCCCCTCCTTTCCAGGTCCCCCTTTCTTCTGTTGCCTACTTGTCCGGCCAATTTACCAGCCCCTTTCTTTTCTTAATGAACAGTCAGTGAACGGTACTGATCATTTACAGCTGAAGCATAGTAAATTGTGTTTATCATGCTTGTTAATGAATGGGAAGCAGCTCAGCACAGAGCACTTCCATTTATTCACTTTCCTGCAGAGAAAGGAATGGGAAATCTGTCCTCAGTCCCTTTCTTGGTCTCAAAAGTGAGACATCAGGAGTCTGTTTAGACCTCTGATATTTCACTAACGCCCCCCCACCATTTCATGATGTATATGGCCTGCTTAGAGGGGCCCAGGTGATGCTGCCATGTAAAGAATGTTATCAGATTCACACTCTGGATCATTACGAGAACATTTCAAGAATGTTGCAGGCAGAGGCACTAAAGAGAAGCAGCTATTCTCAAAATGTATGAGGTTTGCATCATCTCTTTGGGAATAGCCCCCTCTAGTGGTCACAGAGAACAAACGCTCATTTTTTTAAATCCTGGCTCTGACTAGGTCCAAGGGCTAACCCAAACTGGTGATTTTAAAGTACACCTGACATGAGAAATATTTTAGGTAGCCATTGTTGATTGCTCTCTTTCTTAAAATGCTGGGTCCCTGGCTGTTATGGTGCTTTGGCTACAAACATAATCATTGACCTGAGGCAAGTACAGAGATTTGTTCGTCTGTCACTTGTTTTAGGCTCGTTCTGTTACCTAAAACCACCGTAATAGCCACACAACTAGCATTTTGAGAGAGAGGCCAGCAATGAAAGCCCACCTCTTTCTCATGACAAGCACATTTGAATCCTTCTGCAGCCAGAGCAACTTTTCAGGGTTTTCTTTGTACTCATGTCTGAAAATTTGCATTTTTTTTTAAACTAGATACTTAAAACCTCCAAAATATAACTATTCTACACACATCATAAAAAAAAAATGAAAATTATATATATATATATATATATATATATATATATATATATATATATATAAATATAACATACATACACACACCTATCTATATTCTGCAAGCAAAGGGCCTTTAGAATTAAACCCGAGGGACGTGTTTGCCAGCACAGCTGCTGCTCCCAATTTGACATCCGTGCAGGTGCATGTACCTGAACAAAATAACTGCATTTCGGGACACGTATGCACAGAGATGTCAATTTGGAAGCAGAGGCTACTACCCAATTGATATGGATGGGACTGCCTGCAGGGGTCACCTGTGCATTACCATGTGGGCAAACATGACCCTCGCTTAGGGATTTAAAGGCTTATAATTCCAATAGAAAAATACACACACACACTTATTTAAGTGCAAACAAACACTATAAAATGCCATCTTTTTTTGTAAAATATGAAAAATTAGATCATGTTGAGTAAATACCAAATAACACATCAAGCCTAAAAATGTGTGTGCACCCAAGAAATGGCAACAAAGTACAATACCCAATATTGTCTATTGGTGACGCACAGGACCCTCAATGTTTCTCCTGTACTTTCCCTGAGTTAATTGAAGACAGAAATTCCTCAAGTTGAACTCATTCCAAACCATAAGGAAAATAAAATGATGGAATTATCCGCTCTTTTCTGCTGAAGGCTAGAAAGCAGCAGATGGCTTAAAGATATAGCTACAGCTGAAAAAAGAAGCAAATAACTCCAAAACATAGCTCCGAATCTGCAATAAGGGTGGAATTTGAAGTGGACTTTCACCCTAAACCTTTTCTCATCCTGCCTCCTCCCCACTCCTCTTTCAATGGGATATAGGAGGGAGGCAAAAAATAATGTTTGTGCCACCCTGTCCAGATTCTGCGCATGCATGGCTTTCCCCATACATAATCAAAGACAATGATTACGGAAGTTAGAAAACTGCGCCCTCTTTGTGCATGCACGGGAAACATCCTGCACATGTGAAGATGTACTGATGGGCTCTGCCAGAACCCAATGGCAGGGTAGAGCTATTCGGCATATCTGTGCAAGTGCCATAATGGCGGCTTCACCAAAAACAGGGCTAAAGTTTTTCTTTAATTTGGGAATGATGGTGCGCCTTTCAAATATATGATAACATTTGTAATAATATTTCCTAATACTAATTACAGTGGTTCTAGAGCCTTAAGATTTTTTAAATATTAATGCATTCTCTGCATGAAGGTAAAGACCCTTCTGTGCTGCAGGATCCCCCAGCCCCCCCCCCCCCCCTATACTTACCTGAGCTCGATCTCGATCCAGCGATGTGCACGAGAGCAGTGGCTCTCGCCGCTGTCTCCCTCCTCACTGGACAAATTGATGATAGCAGCTCCTGCTGCTGTCAATCAAATGCTGTGCAGATCACATGCGATGTCTGTGCGGTGCGACTTTCAGGCATACAAATTTTATGGCTGAAATCGCATCACATTTGAACCAAAATGGCGCAGAAACCTTTTTTGGTCCGCATTGGATACGGATCACAAGGATGTTCACACCAATTTGATCCAATTTTGCACCCTTTGACAGTTTGCACTGCCTTATGCAAACCGATCTGGGGGTGTCATTAACTTTCTATTAACACCCACAGCGGTTTGCATAGGGCAGTGTGAACTGCCGGCGGGTGGCATGCGATGCGGGAACCCACACTGGAATCATGCGGGTTCTCGCATCTCATATGTCTGAACCAAGCCTAAAGCTTTGATGCTGCTGTTACAGTTGAAAAGTTTATCAAATACCAGTAACCCATTTAACAATATACTGTATGTTTTCCTGAACCCTCTGCTTCTCTTAGGAATATAATAAGACTTCAATTGTTCAAGTTCCTTCCTTACCGCTTTCCAGGGTCTGTCTTCCACCAGACAAGACCCCTTGGGGAAGTGTTCCTGTGGGTGTCAGTCCTTTCAGTGTCAGCACACTCTCACTTTCCTCCCTGTGGAAAAGAAGGGTAAAAGTCAGACTGGAAACGCCATTTGTTACAAACACACATTGTTCTGAGTGTGTAAATGGCCCCAGAGATTTACATGTGAATGCTTCCACCCTTACAACAGGATCTAGCACTTCTGAGAGCATTGCTTCTTCAAAAAGTTTAACTGTGGGTGGAAGAGATAGATTGGCACACCACAGCCCTGAAGCCTAGTACACACGACCGAGAATCTCGTCAGGAAAAAAAGTTGTTTTTCCTGACGAGATTCTTGACAAGAATCTTGTCCCGGCCGAGCGTACGATTCAAAAGAAGCGCCGTTATTTTGAATGGCACGAACGCGGTGACGTAATCGACGACGAGCATGCGCTCGTCACATTCGATGCCGTCGCCGCCATCTTGCTACACCCTACCTATGCCTAGGAAGCTACCGCGCATGCGTCAAAGTCATTTTGAGCATGCACGGGTTTCCACGGCGACAGGCAAGTATACACACTCTCGGGTTTCTCATCGGCAAACAGGCCGACAAGAATCCAGACGAAAAAATAGAGAGCAGGTTCTCTATTTTTCTCCTCGAGATTCTGGCCAGTTTTCTTGACGAGAAACCTGAAAGCCTCGTACACACGCATGGTTTTCTCAGCAAGAAAGCTCTACCAGCAGTTTTCTTGTCGTTTGACGAGAAAACCGGCCGTGTGTACGAGGCCTTACACTCTGCTGATAACCTTGACCATGATTTCTAAGGATATAGGCTGTTAATAAAGTGGGTGATAATTAGGTACAAGACCCTTTTTAAAAGCCATTATCACCAAAAACTGTCATTAACTAAAAGCTGGACTTTTAAGACTTTCCTTTATTCTGCATTTTGGAAAGACATGACACAGTTTGACTCGGTAATGACTAGTTTACATAATTTTTAGACCATTAGAAAAGAGAATGTCAACCTTCGATTAGGTTAGGTGATGATGAATAAACTTTGTCTGGAATATAAGAACCCTGTGACACAATCTGAAGACAGCATTCCAAGGATCCAGTTTACGGTCAGCTTGTTTGAGAATTGCCTACATATGAGAAACCTCTACACTCTTTTTGGGTGGTGACTTACAACCATCTCATCTTTCCAATAAGCATTACCAAGTTTGTCAGTGGAATTATCTTGGGTACTCTGACTCTGCAGATCAACTCCATGTCAGTGCGGTTTTAAAGGTCGTGGCCTGGAGAAGCATTATGAGAGACAATAAACTAACAATTAAACTGACTTATCTTCCAACTGAACAGGAACTGAAGAAATGTAACAAAACCCCAAAAATGTAAAAAAAAAAAAAAAAAAATTTAAAACAATATAATATACCTTCCTATACATTTACTAATGCTAGCAGCATGAGGATTACAAATAGTTTGTTGTCTGTTTCCATAAGTGGTTTTTGACTCTTGTGCTGTGTCCCTAGTCGTGTAATGCTTGTTGTAATCTGAGTTGTAATGCTATACCATACTGTCCTTTGATGTACAGTAAACCCCCGCTCTATCGCGGTTCAGTTTTTGCGGTCCCAGTATATCGCGCTATTTTAATTAGTACCTATTAATTCTGATATCGCAGTAATATTTCGCCGTTTCGCGGTTATGTAGCGGTGAATCAGTACTGTACAGTATACTGTTAGCACAATATTTTTGTGTTTTACAATGCTCTTGCTCTCTCTCTCTCGCTCTCTTTTATGTGTTTCTATCGCTTAAAAGTGTGTTTAACCACTTGTCCACCGCCCACCGTCAAACGACGGCAGGCGGAAGACGCTATCGTTCTGACCGGACGTCATATGACATCGGCCCCTTTAAACAGGGAATGCACGCGATCACGTGCGCGCATCCCTGTACTGTCGGTGGCGGCGTGTCACCGAGACACCGTTCGTCACCGACAGGGGTGAACAGCCGCCGGCAAGTGCAGTTTACCATGTGATTGGCCGTGATGAAGTCACGGCTGATCACGGATGGTAATGCCCCACTTGACACGGCGCGGTCACCCGTCAGTGACCGTGCCCTGTCACCCGTCAGTGACCGTGCCCTGTCACCCGTCAGTGACCGTGCCCTGTCACCCGTCAGTGACCGTGCCCTGTCACCCGTCAGTGACCGTGCCCTGTCACCCGTCAGTGACCGTGCCCTGTCACCCGTCAGTGACCGTGGCATGTCACCCGTCAGTGACCGTGGCATGTCACCCGTCAGTGACCGTGGCATGTCACCCGTCAGTGACCGTGGCATGTCACCCATCACCCATCACTGACCGTGACCCGTCACCCATCTGTGACCATCACCAGTCACCGTCCGTGGCCTGTCACCCATCAGTGACCATCTCCCGTCACACCATCATCACCTATCAGTGAACGTCACCTGCCACCCATCGCACAGCCCATCAGTGACCGCCAGGTGCCACCCATCTGTCACCTGTCGCACAGCTACCCGCCACACAGCCATGTCCAAAAGAGTCTATACCAGTGAGGAGGCGTTCCATATCCTCTCCATGACTGATGAGAGCACCGGGGAGTTCTCATCAGATTCCAATTCTGATTCCGAATCAAATTCGGAATTTGAACCGATCGAATACAGTAACGATTTGGATGAAGAATGGGTCTCTCCTAAAAGGGCATGGCACTCTGGAAACCAGGCAGCCGCCAGCAACCAGGATTAAATTCCCAGGCCCAGTACCAGCGCTGCCGCCAGCAATAGGCTCCGGGAACAAAGGACCAGTACCAGTGCTGCCGCCAGCGAAAGGCCCCGCGAACAAATGCCCAGGGCCAGTACCGGTGCTGCCACATCACACCTGAGTACCAGCACAGGAAATTCAACACCCCCAAAAGCCAGGGCCGCTAAATACATGCCAGATGGTCTTGCCAATCCAACATGGCTGCCTTCCAACTCGGGATCACCAATAATTCCCCCTTTCACAGCACAGCCAGGTGTGCAGGCCAACACCCAAAATTTCACAGAGATCGATTACTTTCATCTGTTTTTGCCTGACACTATTCTGCAGTTCATTGTGGACCAGACAAATTTATATGCCCAGCAGTATATTGCCAACAACCCCCAATCATCTTATGCCCGTCCATTTGAGTGGAGTGATCTGAATTTGGAGGAGTTTAAATTGTTTATGGGCCTCACCATAAACATGGGGCTTACAAAAAAAATAAAAAATCAAGGACAGGCCTATTGGTCCATGAAACCCATCTACCACATGCCCATGTATTCTGCCGTAAATGCCCAGGTCCCGATATGAGATAATGAGATTTTCATTTTAATGACAACGCCCAGTGCCCTCCCCGCAATCATCCAGATTCAGATAAGCTGTATAAAATTCTCCCACTGATAAATTTTCTTTCCAAATCGATTTGCAGAACTCTATGTCCCCGAGAAACATATATGTGTGGATGAGTCCCTGGAACCCTTTTCAGGCCGGCTAGGAATAAAACAATATATTCCTAGCAAAAAGGCCAAATATGGAGTAAAATTTTACAAGCTCTGTGACAGAGTCACGGGATATCTTTATGCGTTCCGCATATATGAAGGAAGAGATTCCCAGCTCCAGCCCCCTGAGTGCCCGGCCTACATGGGCACAGCTGGAAAAATTGTATAGGACCTGGCTTACCCACTTCTGAAAAAAGGATATCATATATACCTTGACAACTTTTATACCAGCCTGCCCCTTTTCAGACACTTGTACATCGAAAAAACCCTGGCCTGCGGAACCTCCAGAATAATAGGAAGGGCTTCCCACAATCCATTGTGAACAAAAAGCTGTGAAAGGGGGTAAGAGCAACACTGATGTGCAACAAAGTGCTGGCCTTGAGGTGGAAGAACAACAACAGGGACGTGCACATGATGTCCACCATTCACGATGACACTGCAGTTGTAGTTCAGCAAAGACGAGGTCCCATTGAAAAGCCGACATGTGTCCAAGACTATAATCTCTACATATGGGGGGGGGGGGGGGGTGGATTTCAATGACCAAATGATTCACCCCTATTTGTCCATTAGGAGGTCCAGGTTCTGGTACAAGAAGGTAGCAATTTATCTCATCCAATTGGCCATTTATAATTCCTACATAGTCTACACCAAATCCACAGACAACCCAGCCCCCTTCCTACAATTCTCAGAAGTAGTCAAGTCCCTCATCTATAAACAAAGACCCCCCCCCCAGAAAACCTTCGCTCTGATGCTGTTAGCAGACTTCATGAACGGCACTTCCCGTACAACATCCCACCATCCGAAGCAGGCCGAAGACGGCAAAAAAGATGTCGCGTGTGCAGCAAAGGAGGACTTTGAAAAGATACCAGCTACCATTGTCCCCATTGTCAAGAAATTAGATAGGCCGCCAGTACTTCAGGTGTGATCAGATTGATCAATTTTCAGGGATTGGCACCATAGTTTGTAGACTCTATAACTTTCACAAAGACCAAATAATATACACAAATTTGGGTTATTTTTACCAAAGATATGTAGCAGTATAAATCTTGGCCAAAATTTATGAAGAAAAATTACTAATTTGCTAAATTTTATGACAGAAACAAAGAAAAAGGCAAATTGTCACAAAATTTACGGTCTTTTTTTATTTATAGCACAAAAAATAAAAAACCCACAAGTGATTAAAAGCCACCAAAAGAAAGCTCTATTTGTGTGAAAAAAAGGACGGAAATTTTGTTTGGGTACAGTGTTGCATGACTGAGTAATTGTCATTCAAAGTGTGAGCACTGAAAGCTGAAAATTGGTCTGGTTAGGAAGGGGGTTTAAGTGCCCTGTATTGAAGTGGTTAAAGACCTTTAAATGCTATTAAAAAGTTAACAAAACATGCCTAGGGTGTATTTAAATAGGGTCTATTTCGCGGATTTTCACTTTTCGCGGGTGGGTCCGGAACGTAACCCCCCGCGATGGAGGGGGGTTTACTGTATATCTTTCTGTATTGTACGGGGAACAGACTTCTAAGGATTTCTTTTTTTTTTCTTTTTTTTTATGAAAAATTGTTTAAACCTCAATAAATACCACCTGCTTAAAAAAAATAGTTAAAGTGATTGTAAAGTCTTGTTTTAAAAAACAAAACAAAAAACATGTCATTCTTGCCTGCCCTGTTGCAGTGGATTTGCACAGGGCAGCCTGGATCCTCCTCTCCTCGGGTCCCTATTTAGTGCTCCTGGCCCCTCCCTCCGGTCGAGTGCCCCACAGCTAGCAGCTTGCTATGGGGCACCCAAGCCACAGCTCCCTGTGTCCATTCAGACACGGAGCAGCTGTTGGGCCCCGCCCCTCTCTCTCCTGATTGGCTGGCTAACTGACTGACAGCCGCGGGAGCCAATGACGCTGCTGCATTGTCTCAGCCAATCAGAAGGGAGAGTCCGGGATGGCCGAGGGACTCCTGGACATCGCTGGATAGAAAGGGGGCTCAGGTAAGTTTTAGGGGGTGCTGGGGAGGCTGCTACACACAGAAGGCTTTAACTTATTGCATAGAATGCATTAAGATAAAAAAAAAAAATTCTGCCTTTACAACTTCTATAATGTTGGTTGAGAGAGTTTAGTTCTGCTTTAATAAACTGATAGGCAGAATTATAAACATGGGTTCAGCCCTGAAAATCTGTCAACAGCTATATTGTATAAGGAAGTGCACTAACTCATAGCTACCAATCAGACCTAACCTTTTAGGGCTATTTTCTATAGGCTTCCATGGACAAATTGCATCAGTTTGAGATGCGTTTGTCATCATTCATAAATCATTGCAGGTGCATTTGACCTGCAACTGACCACCTTCAAACCTGCAACTAACCACCTTCAAACCTGCAACGTGACCTGCAACTGACCACCTTCAAACCTGCAATGTGACCTGCAACTGACCACCTTCAAACCTGCAATGTGACCTGCAACTGACCACCTTCAAACCTGCAATGTGACCTGAAACTGACCACCTTCAAACCTGCAATGTGACCTGCAACTGACCACCTTCAAACCTGCAATGTGACCTGCAACTGACCACCTTCAAACCTGCAATGTGACCTGCAACTGACCACCTTCAAACCTGCAATGTGACCTGCAACTAACCACCTTCAAACCTGTATGTGACCTGCAACTGACCACCTTCAAACCGGCATGTGACCTGCAACTGACCACCTTCAAACCGGCATGTGACCTGCAACTGACCACCTTCAAACCGGCATGTGACCTGTAACTGACCACCTTCAAACCGGCATGTGACCTGCAACTGACCACCTTCAAACCGGCATGTGACCTGCAACTGACCACCTTCAAACCGGCATGTGACCTGCAACTGACCACCTTCAAACCGGCATGTGACCTGCAACTGACCACCTTCAAACCGGCATGTGACCTGCAACTGACCACCTTCAAACCGGCATGTGACCTGCAACTGACCACCTTCAAACCGGCATGTGACCTGCAACTGACCACCTTCAAACCGGCATGTGACCTGCAACTGACCACCTTCAAACCGGCATGTGACCTGCAACTGACCACCTTCAAACCGGCATGTGACCTGCAACTGACCACCTTCAAACCGGCATGTGACCTGCAACTGACCACCTTCAAACCGGCATGTGACCTGCAACTGACCACCTTCAAACCGGCATGTGACCTGCAACTGACCACCTTCAAACCGGCATGTGACCTGCAACTGACCACCTTCAAACCGGCATGTGACCTGCAACTGACCACCTTCAAACTGGCATGTGACCTGCAACTGACCACCTTCAAACCGGCATGTGACCTGCAACTGACCACCTTCAAACCGGCATGTGACCTGCAACTGACCACCTTCAAACCGGCATGTGACCTGCAACTGACCACCTTCAAACCGGCATGTGACCTGCAACTGACCACCTTCAAAACGGCATGTGACCTGCAACTGACCACCTTCTAACTTGCATTTGATCTGCTGCCAGGACGCTTTTAATTCATAGACAAATGGGGACTGAAGTAGTTGTGAAGCCCTGGCTCATGCAATCTTTTAATCAGTCCTTTACTTGTGTAAATTCAGCAGACTAAAATTAGGTTAGTCGATGCAGGTCACTGCACTTTGCAATGCTTCTGAGTTCATGCCCTGTCTTATTATATAAGCTTGCATGAGTGCGAAACCAGCCTTTCAGTAGCAATGGTTTGCTAAAAATAATTACCATCACTTTTATCTGAATCACAGAACTTGGTACTACAAGTACTACACTTGTCCAAAGGCTGTTTGTATTTATTAGTCTTGCGTATTCTGCCCAAAGCCACAGCTACTGACATACATTGTTTTATTTTATATGACATGTGAAGAGTGAGTAGTGTGTAGGCCTATCAGAGATCAGAGGACATATAACAGCTACATCACCTGAGCACTGAGAATACTCTGGCCATCTTCCCGATCGCTCGGATCTTATTCCGTATAATCTCTTTACGTACAGTGGCGCCACCTAGAGAAGACCAGAGAATATTATTCTGATGACGGAACACTAATGGGTCAATGTGAGACAAGCGGAATAAAACTTTTGCGGTTACAATTTTAAGAACACCATGTGAATATATAAAAGCATCCTTAGGGATTTCTTCAAAATTGCATGAAATTACTTTTCAATCCACCTGTGCAATCACCGGAAATCCCTGTTTATACTGAACTGCCACACATTAGGGTAAAAGTCAGGCTTCCCGGGGATCTATAAAGCCAAATGTATGGGAGAATGATGTACTCCAGAGGGCTTAGTACAAGCAACAGCACTCACAAGTGGCATTACTATGGTGCAGGGTGGATAAAAAAAAAAGGTTTATTTTTTTTAAATAAGGTTTTTTGTTATTATTTAAATAAGATTTTTTTTTTTTTTTATCAAATTTATTTTAATAAAATGCTTTTGGAGTAAAAACCATTTTGTTTGCAAATATTAAAAGATTCTAACTACCAGCAAGAATAAGTCCTTACATTTAAAGAGCACCTGCCATTTCAGATCCATCATGGCGCCGCCTATTAGCGGGCATCTACTCACCTGCTGCCGCCGCGTCACTCACCTTGTGTCACTGCTGCCCCTTTAAAGTGAATGGAACTGTCGGTGAGTCAACAGCGGGTCAGTGGAGGAGCCGCTGCAGGACAGAGATGACAGCTGCTCTTTAAAAATTATGATTTAAAATCGAGTTGATTTTTTAATCAAGCCTTTTTATTAGCGATTTAAATCAAATCCACCCTGCTATGGTAGTTCTTAAAGCGGAGGTCCACCCTAAAAAAAAAAAAAAAAAAAAACTAGCCAAAAAGGCTGCAAAAATTGTTTTAAACTTACCAGAAATGGCTGTTGCTAGGCACATCGTCCTAATCTGCCACTTCCTCGTACGCAGTGATCTTCTCCTCGTGTTGCCTCCTGGGAACTGGGGCACGCTGTCTTCTGGGAACTGCGCGTCTCCCATAGGACAGCCGCCCATTCACAAAGCGCCGCGCGACTCGCGCATGCGCAGCAGGAAACGGCCAGTGAAGCCGCAAGGCTTCACTGCCTGTTTCCCTTAGTGAGGATGGCGACGCCGGCACACGATCCGGAGGATGGATCAGCCTCAGGTGGCCGACATCGCGGGCAGGCTGGACAGGTAAGTGTGCTTATTAAAAGTCAGCAGCTACAGTGTTTGTAGCTGCTGACTTTACATTTTTTTTTCCCCAGCTGGACCTCCGCTTTAATATTGATATGAGCATCACTGAATGCCACAGGATACCCAAGTATTGATACTGACCCTGTGCATCCCTTTATGGGTTCTAAGGAGGTTGATCTAAAAGAGTTTACACAGATTATTTAATCATCTATCTCATTTCTTTGGCTGCTAGTCTGGAGCTGTGAAAATGCTGACGATTATGCCTGCAGATTTCGAACAGCACAATCTGCCACCTCTAAGATGATACTTCATTATATTAGTGTCTATGTAAACAATATGCAGAGCAGCAGAAGCGGCACAGCAAGAGGGGAATGCAATATGGAAATGATAACACGATAATAGAGGGAAGAGGTTTGGTATTTGACTTACTTTCCAGCGGGTCCTCTCCTTCTGTGATCAGTTCATCATCCGAGCAGATACTGAGAATATTTACCAGCATCTCGGTGACTAGGAGAGAGAGAGAGACAACAATGTACAATCACCATCTCATGTCACTTATTATACCATGAATATATCATGTACTGACTTTCCCAGATATCTCACCTTTAAAACGTAAAATTCAGGGACAGTCATGTATGTATGTTGCCCTTAGAAAATGTATTTGATTAATCTAAGCTGCACTATAAACAGGCCCATTGGAATCTGTTTGCCAAGGTCAACGGACACTTAAAAGCGATTGTATACCCGCACAAAATTATATATATATATATATATATATATATATATATATATATATATATATATATATATATATATATATATATATATATATATATATATTTTTTATTTTTTTATTTTTTTTTAAAACTTGTAAGGCAAAAAACGCATAATGAGCTAGTATGCACCACATACTAGCTCATTATAAAATACTTACCTTAGAATGAGGCATCGGCAGCTGATCCTGGTCACCGCAGAGGGAGCCGACGTTTCCCCCTCGGCGTGTCCTCCGGGTTCGTGGCTCCGGCGCGGTGCGTGGCCAGAGCATGCGGGAGACTTCCAGGCAAGGTCCAGCAGCGTCTGCAGGACCTTCACAGCGCCGCTAACATCAGCGGCTGCATGCAAAGTTAATATCTCCTAAACCGTACAGGTTTAGGAGATATTAATTTTACCTTTTACCTACAGGTAAGCCTTATTATAGACTTACCTGTAGGTAAAAATACGAAAAAATAAAAAAGAAGGGGTATACAACCACTAAGCAGCCCGTAGACGATTCAAGTTTTTTCGTTCAACCAAAAACAGACCAATTAACCCATCCACACAGAGGTGGATGGGGGCATTACTCCCACTAAGCTATTGTATTCTATTAGTGGGGAGACTTCCCCCGCTGTCCAAATACACCGATCAACACCGGCAGCTATAGTTGGCGGCGCTGATCAAACAGCATTTACAGGCTGGTTGTGCAGAAGTTAAGGCCCATACACACAATACGAAAATCGGAAGAAAAAAACTTTACCCAACAAACTACCTGCTGATTTTTGGATCGTTAGTATGGTGCTTTCGACAGCCAATTCCGATTTTTCGTACGACAGAAGCTGGATGTGCAGACTGTTAAATTTTTGTCGGATGTGAACACACCACGTCCGATTTTCGTTTAATTAGTACAGTTTTCGTCCGAAAAAAATCGTAAGAGCAAGACTACACATGCTCAGAAACAAAAGAATACATACAAAACTATTCAAACACATTACATCACTTCTGAAGTTGAATTCTGTTGTACGAGAATTTTCATATGGCGAGTAACCTCTTCTCTTTCGACATGAGACTAGCATGCAACAAAAAATAGACGAACGTTCGTCTGAAAATCTGATCGTGTACGAGGCTTTAAACAGATGGACATTTGTACAACCACTGACCCTATTACATGGAGTGTAAATTGGCCAATCCAGTTCCTATAAACAAAAGGGAGTGGTTATGAAGTTTGTAAAGCTGAAAAACAGGCAAGGATTGTGCTGGACTGACAATCCTGCAACCTTTTTACTGGATTCTACAGGGAACATGAGCAAATACTTAGGACATTGTTAACATTTGTATTTAGTCTATGAGCAATATTAAAGGGAGGCTCATGTAAAGGGTGATGTAATAATTATCCTAAAGATGAATGTTTAATGGTCACTTTTAAAAGTAATTGTAAAAAAAAAAAAAAAAAAAAAAAAAAAAAAAAAGAAGAAGAAGGGTATACTTTGTGTAAGGGCCCTTTCACACTGGGGTGGTGGGGCATCAGCGGTAAAGCACCCCTATTTTTAGCGGTGCTTTACCGTCGTTTTTGCGGTGCTATTTCGCCGCCAACGGGCGCTTTTAACCCCCGCTAGCGGCCGAAAAAGGGTTAAAACCGCCCACAAAGCGCTGCTGCAGCGGCACTTTGCTGGCAGTTTAGCGGTGCTGCCCATTAAATTTCAATGGGCAGGGGCGCTTTAGGAGCGGTGTACTCACTGCTCCTACAGCGCCCCAAAGATGCGGCTAGCAGGACTTTTTTTTTGCGTCCTGCCAGCGCACCGCTCCAGTGTGAAAGCCCTCGGGCTTCACACTGGAGTCAAAGGAGCGGCTCTTTCAGGTTCAGGGCGCTTTGCAGGCGCTATATAAAGCGCCATAGCGCCTCAGTGTGAAAGGGGTCTTAGAGTTTTGCACAGAAAAGTCCCGATCCTACTCTGGGGTCCCCCGCCGGCACTTCTGGCTCCGCCTTTTTGGCAAGTGCCCCCATAGGAAGCCGCTATAGATACAGTGCAGCCTGGCCCTGCCCCAAACCCCCCCCCCCCCCCGCCACAGGATTAGATTGACAGCAGCGGCAGCTGATAGCTCCTGCTATCAATCTTCCCTGTGAAGAGGAAGAGAGTGGAGAAAGCCACTGCACAAAAGCACAGCGCTGGATCTAGATCAGGCTCAGGTAAGTATAAGGGGGGGGGGGGGATCTTGTGTGTCAGCAGTTTTTTACCTAAATGCAGGTAATGTGGGAAGGTAAAAAAAATTAAAATAAAACTTTAAAAATAATGCTCTCTGAACGGTGCTGTAGCGGGGCAAGGAAAGGTAAACTGTCTACCATCCTAAAAAAAAAGGAGAGACCATTTAGGCGGCTCTATGGAAGATACAGCAGGCTTCAAGGAATTGAAAAACTTAGGTCAGTGACCATCAGAAAGCTCTTACTGCTTCCAGCGGGCATATAGTGTCCTGAAAGCACACTCACAGGGGGACAGCATTAGGACACAGAGCAGAGGATATAAAATAGAGTGGTTTAACAACCACTTTAATATCTGCTGTGCATCACGAGAAGACAGTAAGGTAAAGAAGGAAATTGGAGCAGTCATGTGACCAGGGGGGAATTATTAGAGGTGAACTCTTGAACTACAGGTGATACTTCCATGCCAGGTGTGTGCATTGTGACAAGTGGCTCTTCTGGGAGTGCGCAGCAGCACAGGTGACACATCCAGGAGTGTGCATTGTGACATGTGACACTTCCAGGGCTGCTCAATGGGACAGGTCAAAATTCCAGGAGTGTGCATCATGACATGTGACACTTCCAGGGCTGCTCAATAGGACAGGTGACACATCCAGGAGTGTGCAATGTGACACTTCCAGGGCTGCGCAGTGGGACAGGTGCCACTTCCAGGGGCATTTAGTGCCTGCAACACCAGTCATGCAAACTACAAGCTGGCAGGAGGAACCATAGAGCACAGTGGGGGACAAGACAAACATCACACCCACAAATAACAGATATGAAGAGGCTGTAACACTTCAAGAGAGCAAAGACTGGAGGAACAGATGGTAAAACAGGCGAATATAAACCCTCTTATTTTACAGGTCCTGTTTTTTTGTTTTTTTTTTTAGTAACAAAGCGAGTCATTTTAAAGATTAAATGTCCTTTGTCCCATAAAGCCGAGTTCACTGCCCCCGCACAAGATTCCATGTTTGAGGTAAACAAAGGGTCACTGGATCTTCATACCCCTTTAATAAAATCAGTTCATTGTCTTCAAACATACAAGTAGGTTATTAACTCAAGTAAGCTAGAACACAATATAATAACTGCAGATAAAATACATTTTTATAGTCCTTTGCAGATGTAGCTTTTCACAATCTATTAACATGCTAACAATAGAGCTTTGTTCCCAGTATAAGTCTACATATACTATATGTGGTATCTGTATCTATACCCAGTTCAGTGTGTTTATTACCTTTCTCCCCAACAAAGGGCAAAGACCAAGTGAACACATCCATGAAGTTTGGCAGCCAGTAAGGATGTGGAGAACAATTAAATTGACGGATGTTCATCACATTATTCTCATATTTGAGCACTGCGGCTGTGAGGAGAGAGGAGAGGAAGGAGATGATTTTACATACATTGCAGACGCCTACACAAACAAGCAGTGCTAGTAACTGCTTCCAACATGCACACGGTTGGCTGCACAGACTTCCACCACACACACACACACACACACGTCAATTTGGAATAATCACATCCAGCCACCTATGTGAAACATACACCAAGCCATCATTCATCTTCCAATACAAAGAAATAACAAATATTTGGCACAAAGCACCTTAAACTGGAGCAGATAAGGCCGTCTTCAAAAGCAACAAATCACGCTTTAGAATTCATTTTCTAACCCACATCTAACCATAAAAAAAAAAAACTGCCCATTATTCATAAACCAACCAAACAGTGCTCCTAATGTAGACCTGTGCTTTAAGCCCAGCAGGGTATTTCTCTTCGTTTTTGGGGGCATTGAAGGGAGGGAGAATATGTGCTGCAGGCCAAGGGGGAAGTTAAAGTGGAAGAAAAGCCTTAAGGCTTCATGTACACGGGACATTTTTACAACCTTTCCTGAACTATTTAACTTGACAGATAGTAACCCACATTTAAAACGTCTGTTTTGCCACGTTTACATGCTGCGTTTAGCGTTTTTTTTTTTTAAATAGCCAAAAATGAAAAATGCCTGTAAACAAAAACGCCACTAAAAACGCGAGTTACCGCTTGAAATGCCTCTAAACTAAGTTTCTGAACCCATTTTTTTGGGTTCCAAAAAAAGCCTCTAAACTCAACTGCCTGGAAACTACTGTAAACGACCCTGAGTACATGTACAGATAAGATAAGAGGAGAGTTAAGGAGCAGTTGAAAAAAAAAGGCCCAACTGCTCCTAAACATCCGTTTACCACCAGCCGTGTACAAGAGGCCTAGAGCTGCCAATACAAGGGTCCCTTTTTTCGTTCAGCCAATCGGCTGACCCCATTCCCCCAGCCACACATTCGATGTGGATCAGAGAATCCTGCCCACTGCGTTTGGAGTCTGATAGACTCCCCTGCCTCCCCACTGTCAGAATACACTGGTCAGCGCTGCAGGGCTAATCAAACTAAACATTTCCAGCAGTCCCGTTCGTGAGAGGTCAATCGGTGGATCGACATTTAATGCAGAGGAATGGACATACATGCATTGAAATGCATCTGGTTCCTGGTGAACCGGTCTAATTTCGAACCATGTATGGCCTTGCCTTGGTCTAGCTAAAGTATTCCTATAAAATGTTCCCTCCCCCCTCTTTTTACCTAACCTGTATAAAAAAAAAAATAATGATGTCTGTACTTATGTATTTCTAATCCACTCAGGTCCAGCAGTTCTGGCTCAGGAAATGCTCAACAACGGCTGGAAATTCAGGGAGCCATGAAATCACCCATCGGCTCCCATAGCTCAGCCATGGTCAGTGCTCCATCCTCTCCCCTGCAGCAGCCGCTCACTGACACAGGGAAGCAGGAGGATCACATGATGGGATCGGGGAAACTTTCCCAATGCACACGTTCCTGCAAATGGCTTCAAGGTAAAGGACTGCTGCAATGACCACTAGTTGAAGTCCGGAGAACAGCGCGCATTGGGGGATTTGTTACCAGTACACCAAGGCAACCCACACACCCGCAACAAGGCAACGCACACATGCCTAATGCTGGCCATACACTATACAAAAAATTGGCCAAAATTCGGTCATTTGGCCAGTTTGTTCAATTTTCGACCAGTTAATAGGCACATCGGTATGCGTTGGGACGTTTTTGAGCCGAAAAAACGAAGGACAAGTTTGGAAATTTTCTGCTGAAAAAACGATAAATTGAAATGTTAATATGTTTCCCGTCCAAACTGTTTTCACTAGGTATATGTAAAAAATACGAACAAAAAATTGATTAATTTATGTCCACTGAACGGTTTATCGGTCATTACAAGATGGCACTATCAGATCACCTACAGTGGTCACACATGGATCAAACGTCGGCTGGTCCCTGCTGAACTGTCTGAATTTTGTTTCATGAATGGCCAGCTTTAGAGTCGGTTCACACAGGGGCAACACGACTTTGAGCACGACTTTGCGATGCAACTTGGACACGACTTGAGAGTGAACCACAGCGCGACTTGAAGTCGCCTCCAGGACAGGCTGTCCCCTGTGTTTGGTATGAATCATGAGGGGGAACTCCACGCCATATTTTAAATAAAAAACCGGCATGGGTTCCCCTCCAAGAGCATAACAGGCCCTTAGGTCTGGTATGGATTTCAAGGGGAACCCCCTACGCCGAAAAAACGGCGTAGGGGGTCCCCCCAAAGTCCATACCAGACCCTTATCCGAGCACGCAGCCCAGCCGGTCAGAAAGGGGGGTGGGAACGAGCGAGCGCCCCCCCTCCTGAACTGTACCAGGCCGCATGCCCTCAACATGGGGGGTGGGTGCTTTGGGGCAGGGGGGCGCCCTGCGGCCCCCCCACCCCAAAGCACCTTGTCCCCATGTTGATGGGGACAAGGGCCTCTTCCCGACAACCCTGGCCGTTGGTTGTCGGGGTCTGCGGGCAGGGGGCTTATCGGAATCTGCAAGCCCCTTTTAATAAGGGGGCCCCCAGATCCAGGCCCCCCACCCTATGTGAATGAGTATGGGGTACATCGTACCCCTACCCATTCACCTGGTGGGAAGGGTCAAGAAAAAAAAAAAACACACTAGACAGCTTTTTAAAGTAATTTATTAGGCAGCTCCGGGAGTCTTCTACCGACTTCGGGGTCTTCTCCCGTTCTTCGAAGCTCTCTCTGCGCTCTCCGGTGCTTTCTGCTAGCGGGGGCCCGTTCTTCCCCGTCGTCTTCTTCCCTCTGCTCTTCTTGAGATGTTGACACAACGAGGTCTCCCGCTGTAATGCCGTGTGCGCTGCGCGCAAGGACTTATATAGGCATGGGGCGTGGTCACCGGGTCATGTGACCCCGCCCCCTTATGACGTCACAGTCCCATAATGCCCCGGGGCTATGACGCCATAGGGGGCGGGGTCACTGGGTGACATCACCCGGTGACCACGCCCCATGCCTATATAAGTCGTTGCACGCCGCGCATGCAGCATTACAGCGGGAGACCTCGTCGTGTCAACATCTCGAGAAGAGGGAAGAAGATGAGGAAGACCGGGCCCCTGCTAGCAAAAGAGCTGGCAGAAGATAGCGGAGGTGCCCGGCAGAAAGCAGAAAGCACCAGGGAGCGCGGAGAAGAGGCCCGAAGTCGGTAGAGGACCCCCGAAGTCGGTAGAGGACCCCCGGAGCTGCCTAATAAATTACTTTAAAAAGCTGTCTAGTGTGTTTTTTTATTGACACTTTTCCCCCAGGTGAATGGGTAGGGGTATGATATGATACTCTCATAGGGTGGGGAGCCGGGATCTGGGTGCCCCTTATTAAAAAGGGGCTTGCAGATTCCGATAAGCCCCCCGCCCGCAGACCCCGACAACCAACGGCCGGGGTTGTCGGGAAGAGGCCCTTGTCCCCATCAACATGGGGACAAAGTGCTTTGGGGTGGAGGGGCCGCAGGGCGCCCCCCTGCCCCAAAGCACCCACCCCCCATGTTGAGGGCATGCGGCCTGGTACGGTTTCAGGAGGGGGGGCGCTCGCTCGTCCCCACCCCCTTTCCTGACTGGCCGGGCTGTATGCTCGGATAAGGGTCTGGTATGGATTTTGGGCCCCTTGAAATCCAGACCCAAGGGCCTGGTATGCTCTTGGAGGGGAACCCATGCCGGTTTTTTATTTCAAATTTGGCATGGAGTTCCCCTTCGTGATTCATACCAAATACCAGCTCTGTGGGAGGGAGGGGTTTGCTTTAGAGCCGGTTTACAGAGGGGCGACTTCCTGTAAAGTTGCCTCACTACGAACGGGGATCTGACTTGGAGGCGACTTCCATTGAAATCAATGGGTAGAAGTCGGATTGAAGTCGTACAGGAACCTTTTCTGAAGTCGGAGCGACTGCAGTAGTGTACATTAAGACGGCTCCATTCACTTCCATTACTTTTCTAAACCGCGCGACTTGAAGTCGGATCCCAGGACGCCCCTGTGTGAACCGGGTCTTAGGCTTTTCTTCCACTTAAAGTGGTTGTAAACCCAGGTAAAAAACTTTTATTTTTTTAAAAACCACCTGCAAGAGAAAGCCATAATGAGCTAGTATGACTAGCATAATAGCTCATTATGCATCACTTACCTTAGATCGGGGCCCCCGAAGCCATCCTTGTCTCCCTCTCCAGCCGCATCCATTGCTGCGGAGATAGCCGGAAGATTACTTCCGGCTATCGCCGCTCCAGCGCTGTGATTGGCCGGAGCGGCGAAGACGTCACCCCGCGCATGCGCACGGGAGCGGGCAAATCCTGCTAAGCTGTTTTGTGAATGGGATTAACCCTGTAAATGCACCGTTGTCTACGGCGCACATGCGCCGTAGACATCGGTGCATGTCTTTTATTGCAAATATCTCCTAAACCGTGTAGGTTTAGGAGATATTTCTTGCACCTACAGGTAAGCCTTAATCTAGGCTTACCTGTAGGGTGCAAGTTGCATAAGTGGGTTTACAACCACTTTAAAGTAAAACATTTTTTGGGGTTTTGAATAGCACAGGTAATTGCTAGATTCCTGGTCAGGTTTTTATTGCAGTTTGTGTTTCCCATGACAAATTCAGCCCATAAGTCTTGGTTACCATTGTCACTGGAACAGTAAATCTAAATTTTACAGTAGTCACCGGAACAGGAGGCTAGGGGAAATCTTCCAATGGGAGCACCTGTTCGGTAACAGATGTCTAAGAGGGGATTGACCCCAAGTTTGGGACCCCAATGGGACACGGACAAGAAATAAAAAAATAAAAAATAAAAAAAAACAAAAAAAAAAACAAACACACACACACCACACACAATATGGTTTTTCACAAATTCCCAACTCAGAGCAAAACTCTTTTTCTGTTTGTTTTGAAGAAAGAAAGAGGTAAAAGCACAGGTTCACTTTATGAGCCACTAATAGTGATCTAGATTCATGTGGAAGTTGACATTACCAGTGTGTATACCTGCTAGACCTATTTTGGGCTCTTTACTGTAAAATGTGCACATGACCATGCATGTGTATCAGCACATACCACAGCAGCATATGCGATGCATACTAGCATATAAAAACAAAAAACACAAAAACCCCTCCCCCTCCTCATTACCTCTTATTAGTGGCCACCAGTACATAGGAGGAATCCCTTCAGTTTTCCCACATAAAGGAGTTTGGCTTCCATGGTTGAGACGCAGGTTCTTTCATTCTAATACTAGGGTAGGACCCACGAAATTCAGGGTACTTTGTTGCAGTTTGTGGGCTTAGCACTATATGACCATATAGTGTGACCAAACCCCCGTATATATTTTTATGTATATGTTCAGGTGTTTTTAACTAGCCTTGCAGGATAAATGTCATTCTTGAATGTGTGCGCTATAATCTGTTTTGTATTGCATACTAGCATATGACATTACCTTGCAGGGTCCAAAAAAATAAATAAAAAATCCAGCTGTTTACAACAGCTTTAACCACTGTTTAAAGCCCACCTCCGGGGAAATGTTTTTTCCCCATGCAGTGTGCCCGCACTGCATGGGTTATCTGCTCATTTTGACTAGGGGCAACACAGCATCTATACTCACCCAGTCCTTGGGAAAAATGCACTCCTCCACTTCCAGCGGTGGACTGTTCTTGCCATCTTCACAATCAGAGTCAGTCAATGGGCGTAATGACATCAAGAACAGCCCACCGCACAAGACCGCTAAACCGCGTGGGGTGGGGGGGATGCAGGCGCTGATGGGACTGTGATCAGAGGAGTAGATCTCGGCTCGCCTAACCCCTAGACCAAAATGAGCAGTTAACCAATGCAATGAGGTAACTGTATGGTAAAAACAAAATTTTCCCTGAGTTCTGCTTTAAAGAACCCTTTGCAACCTGTGGAGGAAGCCTTGAGTTACACAGAACCCTGGCTGAGAGTGGCTGCCCTAGAAGAATAATGGGACCCCCTAAAGAAATTTAAAACAATAAAAAACCAACAACAAAAAAAGTAATTAAACCATGTGCCCTTGAGAGTCGAATAACTGAATTATAATGTTTCCTAAACACCATATATAGCAGCATAAATACCCAGAAATAGGCACATTATCAAATGGAATCAATCTTGTATTCAAATAGAAGTGAGATCCACTATATAAGCCTGTGAGCACGTTTGTTAGGTTCATATAGTGTCTGAAAAACATTCATTAAAAAAGGAAGAGCAGTGTCTATCCTCAGAGTTAAATACAGGGAAAAAAAACGTAGAGCAGTGTGTGTCAAAGTATTGGTCAAATCAAATATGTACATCATAAGACTCCAAAATGTATCCACACAGAACTCCACAAAATAGCTGCCCATCTGAGGCCAAATCCTGTCCGATGGCTCCTTAGGCTGCAGATGGCAGGTTTGCTCAGAGCACAATGATATATGCATAAGATAGTAACAGTATAGAGATGTCCAATTAGGATAGCAATCACCCCACATCTCTTATGTTAAGTTGGCCCAGCTCTAGGGCAAAAAGTTCTCATTGAAATGGGAGTCACGCCACACTAATTTGTAGCCATCCACGGAAGAAACTAAACGGAGTCCTTTAGGGTAATAATGGATAACAAATGATAACTGTTGACAGCACAATCACATCATCCAGCAAACCCCCCAGAGCTATACAATGCATCTAGTAAAATTCCAAGGTCCTAAAAGACCAAAGTCAGTCCCTTCAACCCTTGGGATAGTGGAATATTGTGCAGTACCAAACAATTCACACTTCACTGACTCCAGCTGCCCAATCCAAAGAGGTAGAAGGTAGAATATTGGAAGAAAGTCCATCCATTAATCAAAAGACGGTCAACTGTGGTAATGGCTAAGCAGACCATGCTTAAATACCCTAATCATAAAAAACGTAACCCCCAAAGTAAAGTTTTCCGGATAGGCAAATCAGAGTTTCGCAATGGTTTTGCCATGAAACACCAACCAAAGGGAAAGATCATTAGAAATGAGTCGTGGTGATTTACTTGCAAAATTCTGCTAGAAAGCGATCCTCAAACTCAGCGCTCTATGTAAAGGAACTGTGACAGAATTGTGGTGTGGCATCTGAGGACAGCAGGTAGTGACTGCATGATTTGTAAACCAACAGGCACGCCAATGGAGTACAGAACCTCCTATACACACACACACACACACACACACACACACACACACACACACACACACACACACACACACACACACACACACACACACACACACACACAGTTCAGGTGCTCAGCAGTCTCTTCTATAAAGAGTACTGGTATTAACATACCAGTATTTTGTACACAGAGCTTGGGTAATGACCATAAAAATTTACAATATGCAAAAGTTTATAGAGTGCTCACACTGTTCCTTCCACATACAATCTGTCTCAGACAATGTCTCTTCTGTCCTGGCAGATATCACAATCTCCTATGTACAAAGTACAAACAGGGACAACTGCTAGGGATGAGTGAATCCGCCTGGGTACGACTGGTGAACTGCTTCCCGAATCTTGATCAATGTTTCAGAACTTTTCGGTGAACCCCATTGAAGTTATGCTTAGCTACTCTGCACAATAGTTTTGCACAGAGCAGCCCCAATCCTCCACTTCTGGGGTTCCCCACTGGCACTCCTAGTTCCTCCCCCTTCCGAGTGCCCACCATAGCAATCCACTTATGTGGGCTGGCTCCTGAGCTGTGCTGTGTTTCCATTGACACAGAGCGTGGCTCGGCCCTGCCCCCTCTCCCTTGTCACCTGCTCCCGCTATCTCTGAGCCTATGAAAAGGGAGGAAGCAGCTGCTCTCATGCACAGCGCTGGATCGAGATGGGGCTCAGCTAGGTACAGGAAAGAGGTGGGGTGGCTGGGTGGGAGCTGCATTTAGAAGGTTTTTATACCTTAATGCAGAGAATGCATTAAAAGTTAAAGTAAAAAAAAAAAAAAAAAAAAAAAAAAAAAACACACACACCTTCAGCCTTTAAAACCACTTGAAGTTTCGTTGCAAATATATGGTAAAGGCAAACCCAAATCTCATCCCTAGTGACAGCACAGATAAACAGCAAGGTACATACACAATACGTATGTACAACTAAATGCAAAACATTTTTTTTTTTTTTGTTTTGGATAGAGTAGAAAGGTATTAGAACATTTGTCGGGTTCTATTGCGGTCTGTGCATACATTAGGAAGATTCACCCTCTTTATCTGTTTTTGTATACTGTTACGACCAACAGTGAAAAGAAATCTCAAAATTATGTGTTGTGCCAAGAACAAGGATAGTTGTGAAATCTTCCAATGGGGACACTAGTTCTGCTGACTCTGGTGAGAACCAGGGATTCTCTCACCTTGGAAGGGTTTCCTCTCACTTCCTGTTTTGGCTATGGGACAGGAAGTAAATGGAAATCTCCCCAATAGGACACCACAGATGGAAGGAAAAAAAAAAAATGTCAGGGGTCAATACCCTCCCTTACACTACCCATAGTAGAAAAAAAAATAGTTCTCTTTAGTTCATCTTTAACATCCTAAACACTGTGCCACTTTACTGCAGTCAACATCTTTACAAATTTTGCACTGATGGCAAGAAGTGTAGAAAACCTACCACCCAGCTATTGGCCATCAGGGAGAGTCTTAATCTTCAGTTACTGTCCTCATTCCTTTGTGTCATATGGAAAAATTAAAGTACCTAAAGTAAAATGTTTTGGCTGACTACTGGAGCGGTTTTATTAGTCAGGACAGAAAAGAGTGGTCCCCTGTAATGGCCATTATTTTAAGGTGTTCTGTTTTTATTTCCTAAAAAGTAGGAAGGCCCCTTTAACTATAAGATGCACACAAGCCAGATATCCCTCTAACCTTTGTTGTTGTATACGTCAAGGTAATTTGGTGCAGAGAAAATGGTGATGAGAGATGGGAAACCAGTCGTCTGGCTCTTTCGGTACATCCGGTAGCTGCAGATTGAAAGAGAAGCATGATATGTGGTGTATAACAGGCATCACAATTTAACGCTACATCACTGGCCACGGCAAAAACTGCACTGACACTTTCTGATTAAACTAAAGAGTGCACACATTTCTTTATAGCCATTGCCAGTCTCTGCAACTGCACCTCTTATCTGTCCTCCTCTCCCTATTTATTTAACATCATCCAGAGAGGAAACCACAGTATGACGTGATGGCATATTTTCTCTGCCAGATAACAATGGAAAGGGGAAAACATTACCCAGCATCCTGTGCTTCATGGGCCCGGATCACTGACAGGAGGTTGTTGTTCTGTAGGAATTCACAGACAGCAGGGTAGCTAAAACACAGGCATCATATTAATTAAAGATTATAGGAATTGGTTCTAAAATACAACAGCAAGCTACATGTAGCACATGCCGAGTACCAAGGCAGTCACCTGTAGAAATAGGAGCAACCACGCACTGTGTTGTGGGTGAAGTGCTCCAGTGTCTTTTCATTGCCGTAATCTTCAGCAGGGTCAGACCATAGCAAATCACACATAGGACCGAAGGCGGGCGGCTCCTTGAATCTGTCTAACTGATGAGGTGGAGAGAAAGAGGAGATAGCAGAATTAGGGTAGTATAAGCAAAATACCAGTACCATAGTTCCTGTACCAAGGCGGGTCCCGCCCTCTCCCAGAATTATTTTCAGTACCCCCCCCTTCCCTCTGTTTCAGCAGCAAACAATCAACTGTCCAGAGGCAGCACAGTGTTTACTGGCTTCAGCACCTAGACCTAGCAAGAGATAAAAGAAGCAGGGTCTTGGGCAGCGGATTCTGTCAATCATTATATCTCCTGTGCCTATTATAGTCACAATGTCACATTTCTGCTAGCAGGGAATAATGGCCAGGCTTACCCAGACCCAGTGTTCACCTTAAAGCAGAACTTTACTCTCAATCAGCACTGGCTACTCTTAAAGTGGAGGTCCACCCTGAAAAAATCTTCACACTAAAAATTCTAAAAAAAAAAAAAAAAAAAATTATACTCACCCTAAATGCCTGTTGCTATGTGGAAGTCCCCTAATCTGCCACTAATGTTCCTCTTCTCCGTCCGCGGTGGCTCTCCTTCCGCTTCCTCTTCTTGTGAATGGGCCGCGCTGCCTTCTGGGAACTGTGTGTATCCCAGGAGGCAAGCCGCCCATTCACAAAGCGCCGTGCGAGTGGCGCATGCGCAGTAGGAAACGGGCAGTGAAGCCTTACGGCTTCACAGCCTGTTTCCCCTACTCAGAATGGAGGAGCCGGGAGCCTGCCAGCAGCGATCGATCGCCGTGGCAGGACCGACATCGCGGGAGAGTAGGACAGGTAAGTGTCCTTATTAAAAGTCAGCAGCTACACTGTTAGTAGCTGCTGACTTTTTTTTTTCCTGCACCACCGCTTTAATATAGTAAATAGATAGGAAGGTATATTATATTACATTTACTTGTTTTTTTAAACACTTTTTTTTTTACATTTCTTCGGTTACTTTCTGGTTTCCAGGACTACTCCAAAATTATGTCAGCGAAGGAGAGTTTTTCGCAGCTAAACACACCCTCCTGCCTGCATGACTGAGTTAAGGGCAGATGGATTCCAGAAAGTAAATGCTACATGAATTATCTACCCTTACTCAAGATGGCCACGGGCAGAAATGCTGCCGAGAGTTGTGATTTCCCAGCAAAATAAAGCATGGAGACATGGATGGATGAGTGAATTTGGTTTGAATATTAAACATGAATTAAATCTTGTTTTTGGTTTGTGGTGCTCAGATGCAGTGTAGTTCCACTGTAGCGAGTGCTAAAAACACTGGACAAGCCAGACACAACATGGTTCCTGCTGAACACAGGAATTTTTTATTTAGCAATTTCTCGCAAAGCAAGGTGCAGACCACAACTGGCTTTTCTTTTAAATTAAACAAATTTATTCGTTATACTGTCAGTCTACCCAAAACTTTTCATGTTTGCGTTGATGGTAGTGGGCTGAATCAATGACCAGCTTCATAAATATCTAGAGGGTTCCAATTGCAAGAACTGCCCACCTGGCAAGGTCATAGCAAGGGAGTCTAAAGCCAGCCATAGAATGTCCCCGCTGAACCGGCCGAGATTTGAACCATTTCTGGGTACATAGGTAGGCAGATTGTACCCAGGTTGATCCATCAATGCCGCTAGCAATCACTGTGTTCTCCCGGCAAGGATGGCTTCCCCCCCGCGAGAACACAATGGCTCCATGTGAGGGATTAAGGGATTTTCACGGGTTGTGGGAGAGAAAAAAAAAATCGCACCATTTATGGCCAGCTTAAAGCGTTTGTTAACCCCAAAACAAAAAACAAGATCCTATTCCCTTACAGCATGTTATACAGCACAGCGCTTGTGCTGTGTCATTTGGACCCCTGTATCACTTAAAAAAACCTGGCTGATCCTGCCTGGCTATACCCTCCCCTCTACAAAACTGACCACAATAGTCAAAGCTGCTGAGCCCTGACACTGTGGTCCGTTTACGTGATTCCCTCATCCGCAGCCCTGCTATGTCACCTCTGCCCTCCTCCCCCCTCCCCTTCCCATCTCTGCTCGTACCAGCACCCACCCCCCCGCCCATCCCGCTTGTGCTGCTCTTATAACTGCAGCCAAATCATTATCTCCTCTGTACCATAACAAGTGTCCCTGTGCCTGTGTAATGTAAAAAATCTTCCGCTCTGTACCTATATGAGCGCGGCTCCCGACGTTTAGCTTTCTGCTCTCTCTCCTCTCTTCCCCGGCTGTCATCAGCGGGAGTGCTCGGCCCCACCCACTGCAGCTGTGAGCCGGAGAGTGAAGAAATGAGAGGAATCAGCTGTGCGCCGGGAGCGGAGCTCATATTAGGTATAGATCGTAAGATTTTTTACATTACACAGACACACAGGGACACATGTTATGGTACAGAGGAGATAAGATGGATTTTATTGCAGTGGGTTAACAACCACGTTAACTCCTATTAATGGATTCTTTATTTATTTCACATAAACAATGCAGCAAAGGGGCGTGTCACTTACCTGGCTGTTAAAGAACTCTGGGAAGTGCTTTACAACAGATTCCCATGAACTCACAAGCAGGACACTGGTTCTCACCTGGCCACCAATGATGCTGCAACTTCTCAGTGGTATGTTTGTATATAATTATTGAAAGTTACGTAAAAAAAATTCTATCAGCAGCAAATTTTACAGGTGTGGAATTTTGTAAAATGAGCGATCCTGTATAATAGGTGTAAGCTTTTGTCCAAAACCAAAGAAAATTCCCAGCTTAACTCACCAGCCAGTCTGCAACCAAATTATCCTTCTTAAAAGTTTGCGTTAAAAACAGGGGTGTAGTTAGCACTAAGGATGAGCTCAGGCGTGTTCGCAAACCACACGTGCAGAGTCCACCATAAAGTCGGCGCTGAAGAGCGCTAATCACAGGCAGCGAGACATTTCCCAATCTCTGCAGCCGCGCATCGGGACAAAGTCTTACTGCTTAGGATTAGCCGACTTCCTGGCGGGCTCTGCACGTGCGGTTTGCGAACACGCGTGAGCTCATCCTTAGCACACAGTGGCGAGTTGAGCTGAGAATTTTCTTTGGATTTGTTTTGCATGTGTTGCTGTGAAGGCCAATTATAGGTGGGGGCAGTGGCCAGTTGTTTGTAAACTTTTGTCCATATATGAACAGTCTATTGTGGTCATATGTCCACTGCATTAGTAGCGACTCACCTTTCTAATGTCGTCCAGGCAGGTGATTTCTGGAGAGAGACCCCCGTGCACACACAGGAACTGCTGGTTGAGCAAAGCTGCCAGAGGGAGGCAGTCAAAGGCATCCATGCAGGTGTCGTACACTCGCTCCGAGTACTTAATCTTACCTGAAGGAATAGGATGGGGTGGGATAGTTAGAAAAATAGACACAACAGTTTGAACGATATCACAAGAGTAGCCATCTTCCAATGCACAAGAAACTAGAGTCTCATCCTGAACTCCTTGCATGCAAAAATCAGTGAAAGTCATTTACTTTCCTGTTGCCTGAATTGATTTTACAAACACACTGGTTCCCTGCTCTAGTTGGGAAAAGATAAACACATTGCAGGCGTTATTTGCTAAAAACACAAGGCAGACACACAACAGGCTTTTGAGTTGCAAACTGAAATGAATGGTCATGTGGTACACCACAGGCGTTAACCTTGCACAACTCCACTGCATTAGCAAATGACAGTTAATGAATAATACCGTTATTCAGCACATCTAACATTTCTGGCAACACTGTAAAAATGTGGCTAGCTAATAAAGACAATAGAGAAATAGGTCACTGACACACACAGTCAAAAAACGGCAAATTAAAAAATATGCTTTTTTGCCCCTCCAACAGGAAGTGGATTGCATGATGCTGGTCTTTATGCAGCCAGGAACACAGGTGAACACGGGCACCATCTGGTAGAGGAGTGGACTTGGTACCATAAGGAGAATTTAATTGGCCAAACCAGGCAGCACCATTTTTATTGCAGACATTTCTGAGTTACACAGAGACCAACGTGGGTTGAGTGAGCCATCTTTATGAAAGTGTCCAGGAATAGTCTTTAATTTTCTCCTAAAATAGTTTTTATTAAAAGCGGTAACAAAATCCCATAAAAAAAAAAAAAAAAAAAGAATTACCTGTCAAAGGAAGACCTACAGTGCTGCAATGTCAGCACTCGGGCACTTCCCCGTCGTCCTTCTGGGTTTCATCTGTTTAGTCTCTTGAATGGCCAGCCCGCACAATGACGTCACTGTCGTGCAGATCGGGTGCCATGCTGGTCAAAGACAAGTATTCACTCCCCCCGAAAGGTTGGGGTAGTGGGACAAGGGTAAGTAAGGGTAGATAGGCACACTAGGTTTGTTAGAAGGGACAGAGGCCCTGTCGTTGTGAAGAACCCACTGGGTACAAAAGTCAATGAGCTTTCATTCATCATCTTAAAGCCACATGGGCCAAATGTCAGGAGACCAAGGCCGGTTCAAAAGAAAAAAAAAAAAACTGCCCGACATTCGGCCCGTGTGTATGTCGGTATGTCGGTCTGTCGGTCTGTCTGACAGAAAGCGGGCCAGCTTCTGTCGAACTTGCATGCTGGAAAACCAGCAGCTGACGACTCCCGATCAGCGCTCTCAGCCAATGGCAGAGAGCGCTGATCAGAGTGTTCTGTCGGGGGGCTGTCCCCTGTCAGAACACAACAGCTCAGCTGGGGAGATTGTTGAACTAACCTCGTAAGGTTAGTACAGCGACTCTGACCAGAGCTGTCAGTTTTTATTTGTGCAACCCGCTGAATTGTACGAAAAAAAAAAAAAAAAAGCTTTCGTTTTCATTTTTTTCCTGAAATTCATGCTTGTAACTAAGATAGCGAGAAAGTAATAAAGCCAGAGACAGCCAAAAGACTAGCATTTTCAGAAAAAGGTCTCCAATGGCAGTCTCTATTTCTTTTAAGTACAGGTTTCTCCACTAGAAATAAAACCTTTAAATTGGCTGTGTGCATAAACCTTTAATCCACACATTTCAATATTTTATAAAGCCATCTTTAGAAGCAATAAGAGCTTTGTAAGTATGCAGCAGATTTGCAGTGTTCAAATGAAATTCTGTCCCATTTACTCCAGATTATTTGGGTTAGATGATGCCTGTGCACCACAATTCTCTACTGGGATCAGGACTTTTACTGGGCCACTGTAGAATATGCACCCAAGCTAAAAAAAAAATGTAGAAAAAGAAAAAAGAAGAAAAAAAAAAAAAAAAAAGGAAAAAGAAAAAAGGTTGTCACTGGCTTGCGCGTAAAAACATTTACCTGAGTCCTGTATCGATCCAGCACTGTGCCCGTCTGCAGTTCTTCCCGGACTTTCTCTTCTCACAGGAGGATCAGACAGCAGAGGGAGCCATTGGCTCTTACCGCTGTCAGTCAAATTCTGTGAGCAGAGCGCAAGGGGTGGGACCAAGCTGCTGTGTTTTCTATATACACACACACACACACACACACACACACACACACACACACACACACACACACACACACACACACACAGCCTGCTTGGGAGCGAGCCCACATCTATGTGGATTGCTATGGGGCAGACACAAAAGAGAGGAGGAGCAAAGATGGCTGGCAGGGGACACCAGAAGAGGTGGTTTGGGGGTCACTCAGAGCAGGCAAGTATGAGATGTTGATTATTCTAATAAAAAATAAAAAAAGAAGATGCTTTTAGAAACAGATTAATAACATGATTATTTTTAAGTAATGTTAACCACTTAAGCCCCAGACCATTTTGTAGCTAAAAGGACCAGAGGTGTTATCAGAATTTTGCACTGCGCTGCTTTAACTGGAAATTGTGCGGACATGCAATGTTGTACCGAAACGAAATTTGCGTCCTTTTCCTCCCACAAATAGAGCTTTCTTTTAATGGTATTTGATTGCCTCTGCGATTTTTATTTTTTGCGATAAACGGAAAAAGACTGAAAATTTTGAAAAAAAATAATATATTTTCTACTTTTTGTTATAAGAAAAATCGAATAAACTCAATTTTAGTCATACATTTAGGCCAAAATGTATTCAGCCACATGTCTTTAGTAAAAAAAATGTCAATAAACGTATATTTATTGGTTTGCGCAAAAGTTATAGCGTCTACAAACTAGGGTACATTTTCTGGAATTTACACAGCTTTTAATTTATGACTGCCTATCTCATTTCTTGAGGTGCTAAAATGGCAGGGCAGTACAAAACCCCCCAAATTACCCAAATTTGGAAAGTAGACACCCCAAGGAAATTGCTGAGAGGCATGTTGAGCCCATTGAATATTTTTTTTTTTTTGTCGCAAGTGATTGAATAATGACAAAAAAAAATACAAAAAGTTGTCACTAAATGATATATTGCTCACACATGCCATGGTTATATGTGGAATTGCACCCCAAAATACATTTTGCTGCTTCTCCTGAGTACGGGGATACCACATGTGTGGGACTTTTTAGGAACCTAGCTGCGTACGGGCCCCCGAAAACCAAGCACCGCCTTCAGGATTTCTAAGGGCGCAAATTTTTGATTTCACTCCTCACTACCTATCACAGTTTCGAAGGCCATAAAATGCCAAAATAGCACAAAACCCCCCCAAATGATCCCATTTTGGAAAGTAGACAACCCAAATTATTTGCCGAGAGGCATGGCGAGTATTTTACAGCTCTCATTTGTTTTTGAAAATGAAGAAAGAAAATATATATTTTTTTTTTTCAATTTTCAAAACTTTGTGACAAAAAGCGAGATCTGCAAAATACTCGCCATACCTCTCAGCAAATAGCTTGGGGTGTCTACTTTCCAAAATGGGGTCATTTGAGGGGGGTTTGTGCCATCTGGGCATTCCATGGCCTCCGAAACTGTGATAGGCAGTGAGGAGTGAAATGAAAAATTTACACCCTTAGAAAGCCTGAAGGCGGTGATTGGTTTTTGGGGTCCCGTACGTGGCTAGGCTCCCAAAAAGTCTCACACATGTGGTATCCCCGTACTCAGGAGAAGCAGCAGAATGTATTTTGGGGTGTAATTCCACATATGCCCATGGCATGTTTGAGCAATATATCATTTAGTGACAACTTTGTGCAAAAAAAAAAAAAAAAAAAAAAAAAATTTTTTTTCCGCAACTTGTGTCAACATATAAAATATTCCATGGACTCGACATGCCTCTCAGTATATAGCTTGGGGTGTCTACTTTCCAAAATGGGGTCATTT
Source organism: Rana muscosa (assembly GCA_029206835.1). Classification (NCBI taxonomy): domain Eukaryota; kingdom Metazoa; phylum Chordata; class Amphibia; order Anura; family Ranidae; genus Rana; species Rana muscosa. The sequence continues at coordinate 258,181,285 of CM055118.1, read as the reverse complement.
GGTGGGGGGGGGGGGGTTGAACTGTTCTGGCATTTTATACACAACATTAGGAAGCTTACATCCACTCTTCTAACCACTTGAAGACAAAGCCCTTTCTGACACTTTTTGTTTACATGAAAACATTTTTTTTTTTTTTGCAAGAAAATTATGTTGAACCCCCAAACATTATATATTTTTTTAAAGCAAAGGCCCTACAGATTAAAATGGTGGGTGTTGCATTTTTTTTTTCTTCCACACAGTATTTGCGCAGCGATTTTTCAAACGAATTTTTTTGGGAAAAAATACACTTTCATTTTAATGCACTAAAACACACTATATTGCCCAAATGTTTTATGAAATAAAAAAGATGATCTTAGGCCGAGTACATGGATACCAAACACGACATGCTTTAAAATTTCTCACAAACGCGCATTGGCGACAAACTACATACATTTTTAAAAGCCTTTAAAAGCCTTTACAGGTTACCACGTTAGATTTACAGAGGAGGTCTACTGCTAAAATTACTGCCCTCGATCTGACCTTCGCGGTGATACCTCACATGCATGGTGCAATTGCTGTTTACATATGACGCTAGACCGACGCTTGCGTTCGCCATTGCGCAAGAACAGGGCAGGACAGGGGTGCTTTTTTTTTTTATTATTAATTTTGCTTTTTTATTTTATTTTTAAACTGTTCCTTCCATATATTTTTTTTTTTATCATTTTTATTGTTATCTCAGGGAATGTAAATATCCCCTATGATAGCAATAGGTAGTGACAGGTACTCTTTTTTTTGAAAAAACTGGGGTCTATTAGACCCTAGATCTTTCCTCTGCCCTCAAAGCATCTGACCACACCAAGATTGGTGTGATAATTTCCCAATGGCGCTTTTTATATCCGGGAGGGGGGGGGGACATTCCCTCCCACTGCGTGTAAAAGCAGTCCAGAGGCTAATTAGCCACTAGGATTGCTTTTACATGAAAGCCGGCCGCTGGCTGAAAAGAATGATACTAAGATGATACCTAAACCCGCAGGCATCAATCTGGTATAACCATTCAAAGTCCAGCAACATACCAGTACGTTGCTGGTCCTTGTTGGACATGGATTGTAATCTTTTTTTTCATGCAGCCTGTTGGCTGAACGAAAAAAGAGATTGATCGGTGGGTATGCCCACCATTGGAATACCGCCCTTCATCCACCCACTTCTAATGATGGGCATACATGCACCATTTATATATGCCGAAGCATGGGGGCATCCTCCCGCAAAAGTTATGCCGCACACACATGGTCAGACTTTTCCACGGGCATGCCTCCATCAGAATTTTGACCGTATGTACGCGGCATTAGGAGCAAAATCGCTCCTCCGCCCCTGCTGCCCCAATACTTCGGCATATATGCTTTTTTTTTTTTAACTGTGGTGGTGAAATCACCTCCTACAGCACTGGAGTCGCAGGGATCAGGCCTGTCTCTGCGAACGCTGCAGTTATGTGTGTTGTGTTTTGTAAGTGACAGTGATCGATCGATACTGCACTTGGGTGGCCTGGGCTGGACGGAGGGGCAAAACGCAGGTGCTAGCAGGTATCTGGGCTGATCCCGTTAACACTGCGTTTTTGGGTACCCTAAATTGCTGGGGACGCTAGTATAGATCTGATCAGATCAGATATTGATCTGTTCAGATACTATACCACTAAGGGAGGTGTATGCTTCACGCGTGGGTGTTGGCGTTACTGGCACTAACCTGACGCTGCCTGGGGTGTGACGCAGACCCTCTCTGACGCTAAAACCTAATTGATATCACCCGCCGGGCGATCAGGGGGTAAAACCTTTATTGGGTTATATACGGCGGGTGCCCTGACACTATAAAAAGCAAACTAACTAACCAGCGTCACCCGTAACACTTATATGATGATCACTGGTGAAAGGTTAACTAGGGGCAATCAGGGGGTTAAACCTTTATTAGGTAATATATGGGGGTACCCGACGCTATAAAAACCTGCGGCGAAGCTCAAAAAAATAACGGGCTACCTATCGGCATCACCGACACTAAAACAGCGATCAGAAAAACGATTGCTTAGTGACGGCGGTGGTAGGGGGTGAAAGGGTTACCTGGGGGGGCGATCAAGGGGTTAAACCTTTATTAGGTAATATATGGGGGTACCCGACGCTATAAAAACCTGCAGCGAACCTAAAGAAAAAAATAACTGGCTACCTATCGGCATCACCGACACTAAAACAGCGATCAGAAAAACGTTTGCTTAGTGACAGTGGTGCTAGGGGGTGAAAGGGTTACCTGGTGGGCAATCAAGGGGTTAAACCTTTATTAGGGGGGGTTAGGGGGCTACACTGGACCTAAAACTAACTGTAGTGACACTTTTACAGTCACAAATGTCACTGATTGCAGTGATCAGTAAATAAATGGTCACTGCAATCAGTGACACTGACTGGGGGCTGGGGGGTGATCTGGGGGTGCGATTTATGTGCCTATGTGTCCTGGTGTCAGTGTAGTGTTAGTGCACTAACCTGACATCTTCTCTCATGCGGCGCTTGGTATATGTGAGCGCCGCATGAGGGATGACATCACTTCCTCCTGCCTGTGTAAACATTACACAGGCAGAGGAAGCATTTGATTCGCCGGGAGCGATCGCGAGGGGTGGCCAGAATCGAATGGCGGCCCCCTCATCACGGATCACTCCCGAAACGATCCCGGCCGCCCACTGTACCAGAGGGGGGTCCGATCGGACCCCCCACCCATACAAAGGCAGTCACGTACCGGCACGTGATTGTGCCTGTCCGTGCCATTCTGCCGACGTATAATCACAGTGGGCGGTCGTTAAGTGGTTAAAGGAGTTGTAAAAGGCAAAAGGTTTTTCATCTTAACGCATTCCCTGCAATAAGATAAAAAGCCTTCTGTATGTAGCAGCTCCCCTTGGCCCTCCTAATACTTACTGGAGCCCCATCTCTGTCCACGAATTACTCTGCCGTCTGAGACTCTTCCTCCCGATTGGCTGAGACACAGCAGTGCCACCATTGGCTCCCGCTGCTGTCAAAGTCAGCCAGTGAGGAGAGAGGGGGGGGGCGGGCCGCAGCTGTGTCTGACTCGGCTTGGGTGCCCCATAGCAAGCTGCTTACTGTGGGGGCACTCAACAGGAGGGAGGAGCCAGGAGCATAGAAGAGGGACCCGAGAATAGGAAGATCTTGGCTGCTCTGTGCAAATCCACTGCACAGAGCAGGTAAGTATAACTTAAAAAAAAAAAAAAAAAAAACACAAAACACACAAGACTTTAGATTTATATTGGTTGTGGTTACACAGACCTCTCAGAGCCCATTCACACAGGGGCAACACGACTTCCAGCGCGATTTTATGAGGCAACTCAGACACAATTTGAGAATGAATCACAGCGCGACCTGGAGCTATTTACAAGGCAACTTCAAGGAGACATTCCAGTGGCCAATCAAACAAGAATCAGCTCTGTGGGAGGGAGGGGGGGGAGGGAGAGTTTTGCAGGAGAAATGTATGTTTTCTTCCTGGAGAGTCGCTCCTATTAAAGACAGTGAGAGGCGACTCCCATTGAAATGAATGGTTACAGGTCGCCTAGGAGTCGGATTGTAGTACAGGAACCTTTTTTGAAGTCGGAGCGACTGCAGTAGTGTGCATAAGGACGGCTCTATTCACTTACATTGATTTCTTCAGCCAGCGCGACCTGAGGCGACTAGGGGCGACCTGGGGCGATTTGGAGTCGGATCCAAAGACTCCCCTGTGTGAATGGGCTCTTAAGGTAAACCTGTGCTGTGTTTTTGCAGGTGCGGTCCCATCCCCCAGATTCCTTTAGGATAAGTTTAGATGTGCAGTTAGGGGCAGTAAAAAATGCACAATTGAGCCATGTTTTTACCATCTCCCAACCACTCCCCCCTAAGTGGCAATAGGCAGTGGAAAGGGGTGTTTACATGCCACGTGTTCGCAGTATAATCTTCCCAACATGTAGAGAACAGCTGCAAGCATTTTTGTGTTTGTCAGCAAAAATAAATTTAAAACAGGCGGTGAGGAGGCGTCACATCACTTCCTCACTGCCTGTCGATCACCTCTGAGGTGCGATCCGAATACAACTTAGATTCATGTCTACCCTTACTCACCTTCTCTTGGCAGTAAAGACAGAATGGCCCATGTAAACTTCTGCTCAGAGCTTACACATGGCTAGGGACTTTCTTCCCCACAATGCTGGCGCTTGGCTGCTAAGGCACCCAGAACTGCATTGTAGTAGCAATAGAGAAGAGTCACATGTTCCTCTACACCAGTGGTTCTCAACCTGGGTCGGGACCCCCTCGGGGGTCGAATGATGATTTGCCAGGGGTCACCGAACCTGGGCTGTTCCTGAAGCCTGCACCACTCTCCCAGCCTTTTTGCGGGGGTGTCCCTGGAGCCTGTGGTCGCCCACTCAGCCTCTACGGAGCCACCCATTCAGTTCACGGCATGGCTGGGGGGCAGAGACTAGAGGTCAGCTGATTGGTGAGGAATGTGAAGTGGGAGGGGCTGGAGGAGACCCTATCTCCTGATTTCGGTATTGGTGTCATTGCTACAATACACCACAAAGTCAGAGACACAGTGAAGCCGAAGACACAGTAATTAACACTACCTGTGATTACAGTTGCCAATAAAAGTCCCCACTACAGTTCTGAGATCAGCAGATGACCTTGATCAAGAGCACCCAAGTTGGCTGATCAGAACTCCCCCCAGCACTGCCATTCATCCCAACTCCCCCCACCAAGGAGTAAGAGAAGGAAATAGAGAATACATGAAAGGGAGAGGAAAAGAGGGGGAGGAACAAAGAAAAAGGGAGAGAAAACAAGAAAGACGGCTAGAGAGAGGGATGGGGTAAAAAAAAAAAATCAGGATAGAGATACAAGGGAATGAAGGGAGAAAAAAGAGAGTGGTACATCCTAAAATGTACCATAAGGAGTTTTAATACGATACAAGTGGAAGGGACTCAAGGAGCGCTAATTGTCCGTAGGTTAGGGGCGCAAATTACTTGTCTTGCCTTGGGTGCTGACAACCCACGTTACGAAAATAATTTTACTGTTAGGGTTAACCACAACTTGGAAAATTTTATCAAGGGGTCACGGCACTAGAAAGGTTGAGAACCACTGCTCTACACCCAGAAGTACTTGCCATTTTTCTCTCAAGTGGGTGAACAGAGGCGAGGGAGCAAAGAGATGGGAAATGTATGCATTAGTGGAGAGGTGATAAAGGAAACCTGTGGCTGTGTCATACTTGGGCAAAACACATGTTCACCTCATTAATGCACCTTTACTGATGAACCGACAGGGAAAGTAGTGCAGCAGTCAACTCAAATCTACTCAAATCTAGCAATAGGAATAATGAAGTTGCAGAAGGAGGCACAGAAGCAGACAGCGGCTGCAGCAGACTAAACAGATGGGACAGGCTGACATGTGCTTTGTACTGAAAGCAGCTGGATCTCGGCTTTACAGATGGACATCGTAGAACAGATTGGACAAAGAGCAACATGAGGGACAGGGATTAGGTGCACAGCATGTGTACACAGGTGGCAGCATTAGCTTCAGCACTGGACAAGAATCAAGTACATTTTTATACAGCATAAAAATACATACATTTCAAAGACACGTGTTGAACTCCGCTAGACATATGGAGGGATAAACACATGCACATAAGAATAGACGACAACAAGATCAGGTAAGAGGATGGTATGATTCACATGGAGAGGAAGACTGTATAGAGATTCAGCTTTAAACTGGTCCACCTAAAAATATCAGAATACAACATGGAAACTGTTTGAAAACTGGGGAGTCAAAAACAACCAGACTAACCTTGATTTGACTTGTGGATGGATTTACCCCCCTTCATGACCAGGCCATTTTTTGCTAAACAGTACTGCGTTACTTTAACTGACAATTGCGCAGCCATGAAACGCTGTACACAAATATTTATGTAATAATATTTTCCCCCCACAAATAAAGCTTTTTGGTGCTATTTGATCACCTCTGCGTTTTTATTTTTTGTGCTATAAACAAAAAAAAAAAAAAAGCGACAATTTTGGAAACATTTTATAAAATTTTACTTTCTGCTATAAAACATATCCAATATATATATATATATATATATATATATATTAAATTATATCAAATTTCTTCATAAATTTAGGACAATATGTACTTTGTTTTTTGTATTTTTTTTTTCACCAAAAACATGTAGCAAACACACAACAATAAGCGTACATTGATTGTAATAGTGTGTAAAAACTATGGGATAGATTATAATTATATATATATATATATATATATATATATATATATATATATATATATATATATATACACACATACATACACACACACACACACATACACACATATATATATATATATATACACACATACATATACACACATACATACACACATATATACACACACGCATATATACACACACACACACTTTTTTTATACTAGTAATGGCAGCGATCAGCGACTTCTAGCAGGACTGCAATATTACGGCAAACATTCTGAAACAAAAATAACTCTTGACACTTCGCGGGAACCAGTGACACCAATACAGTGCTAAAAATATACACTGTCACTGTACTAACGACACTGGCTGGGAAGGAGTTAAACATCTAGGGAGATCAAAGGGTTAACTGTGTGCCTAGCCAGCGTTTTTGTGTACACAGTGTGCTGCTTTCACTAGGGGGAAGAGATCTATTCTAGCCCCCGTTTTGCAGAAACACAGGATCGATTCCCTCCCCCCCCCCCCCCCCATCACAACTGAGATATGTCTTGCTTACATAGGCATATCTCAGTTCTCTGTGGATTGTTGACAGGCACTGGAGGATATCGAGTGCCCGGCACCCGCAGATCGGCCTCCGCTTTAAATTATATCACAGCAAAAGCGGCCTGCTGGCGGCACGCGCCCCCTGTGGCCGAAAATGCAGGATCACGGATATATACACGTGATCCTTTGCACAGCTGCCGCCCTGTAGCAGTAAAAGTGCCATAATAGGGCAGTCAGCAAGCGGTTAAACTGGCCAATAATTGATGGAATTCAGATGGTTAAGCAGACCCGGCCAAGTTGATGGGGAATGTTGAAAGGCCCACTGTCAGAACAAAATGTCTCATTTGGGAAGATTCCTCCATCTACCACCTTGCTTGTGTGGATGGAGGAATCTATTCATATTTTATTGGCTGGCTGGTCAAACAAAAATAGATCAGTCAGCTTTAGGATAAAAAATGCAGCTGGATGTATATGGTCTTATTATTAGTGTTAAAATTACACTCCCCAAAAACCAAAAAAGCCCAGCTGCAAGCAAGATCTGTTTGCTGAACTAAAAACATTCTCAAGTCATGTGCTAAATAAAAGGTTTTGTGTACTCATGTTTTGTTTTATTCCACTTCCTGGTATTCAGAGGCACTGGTGATATAGCCAGAGCTTCACAGCTGCCCCTGGTAAGGCTATATCACCAGTGCCTTCCAGGGAGATCTTGTTTGAAAACTGCGAAATCCTGCAGTATTTGGGGGAAAATATATTTTTTAACAAACTGTGCCAGATCCAATACAGTGCATGCACCAGATCTGGCACAGAAGTCATTAGTGGGCCAGCATCGAGAAGGAAGGAGGAAGCCGCCAACAATTATGTTTTTTTTTTTTTATGTCGAAGCAGGTTTTTAATCATACAAAAGCACAAGACGCACAAAAGCGCATAGGACCATATGCAGTATCAGTTAAAGAGAAGCAGCATTAGGGAGCACAACAGTAAATTATAAAATTCAGCACAAAACTGGGAGTACATGATGGAGAAGAGGAGATGTATACCAAGGCAGGATGTAGATAACTGGAGCACAGACATTTTCGATCGCATGGCTGGTAGCAGTATATATGCTGAGATCTCAGCCCTTTGGTCCCCTGTGATCTCACTACACCAGCATTTCTCAAACTGTGTGCTGGGGCACATTTGCGGGTGTGCCGCATGGGGAGCCGTCACTAACAGTCAGGCCGGAGGCAAGGCCGCGGCAGCTGGCCGCTGTTGCATTCTGTGAGTTGTAGTCAAGCGCAGAGGAACCCCCCAGGAGGCCAAGGCTTGCAAGGATCTGCAGAGCTGAGCTGCCAGGTGAGAGACCCCGACACAGCTGACCCCCACATCCCACCTCCCCCCGCATACATTCCATTTATCCTTCCCCAGAGATCAAGCTGCATTGATGGGCACTGGTGAGGCTGCATTGCAAATCATTTCAGGTGTGGCACGAAAATGTACATATTTTTGGTGTGCCGCAAGACAAAAAAAGTTTGAGAAACACTGCACTACACAGTTCTTGACTATATACAGTAAAGATGTCTACTTCAAATTTGATGTGAGTTTGCTATAATTTTGGGCAGAATTATCAAGTCTGGACATGATAGAATGAATTGATTGTTATACAACCACATACCGGTACCTGATGTAATACTCGGTTTTATTATAGATTTGCCTCCCATATTTTCCTGCGGAAGCAAACGGTTCTTCAAAAAGCGTTAAATGAATCCTACTATCGTTACACTGTGATCCTCAGCTATTAATGAGCTAATTAAATGTAAAACCTATACAGCTTTAAGTCTACCATGCCGACCAGAGGATAATAAATAGGTGGTGATATGAGTAATTTATACTTGGTATAGTCTGCATCATTTTACAGGTATATGAATTACTGTATTGCATTGTTTATGTGCTTTTATTGTTATAAACAATCGTTTTAATTTTTCTCAAGTTGTATTCTGTTGCTGTGACACCTGAAATGTCTTTCCCCGTTTGGTTTTTATTATGCTTCGCTGGTAAAAAAATGGACAGACAGACACAAGAGACAGAACAGAGAGCTGCAGTACATAAACAGGGGACAAGCTCATGGAATACAAAAAGCCATAACACAGAATAGGATGTAAAGGACAACAGGTAAAGCAGAAAATATAGCACAGCTGCAACAAAATAGCATGAGGTAGACAGGCTTAAAGTAGAACTAGAGGCAAAACACTTTTTTTCATTTTGGATAGAGCAAGGGAGGGTTGTAACCCGTCAGATTTATTTTTAGCCATCTGTATCCCTTTGCAGAGAGTTCCCTTCACTTCCTGTCCCATAGCCAAACAGGAAGTAATAGAAAATCCCTGAAAATTAAGGGAAAAAAGGATTTTACGGTGAGTACAAAAAATCCTATTTTTTTTTTTTAATTGTGACAGCTAGTGCGGGAGAAGATCCCCTGGCCTGCTGTCACAATTAGGAGGATTGGGGAGAGGCTGCAGGAACATGTTACATGTTCCACCCTAAAAACTGGTACGTGTAACATGTTTCCAAAAATGAACTTACTTTTAATTTGAAAGGTTCCAATTAGCTAGTAAATGCATACTTTTTTTTTTTTTTTTACCTAATTTGCACAGCCGTAGATGTTTACTTTAAAATAAAAGTTTGTCTTTTAATGTAAGCGCTTTTTCGCTCTTACAACATTGGATCAGAATGCACACTGTTTGCATAGACTGTTACTGTAACATAAAGATAAGACCAAAATAGGTTTGTGTGAACAGAAATTAACACGATGGTAACATTTTCACAGGTTTCTGAAATTTCCAAATGGCATTGTACCTGTTTATGTGAGAGCATCCAACATATTTGTTTGACCATATGTTTTGTGTGTGGTTGTGTTTTTTTTTTTTTTTTCTTCATTTTGGGGGGTGCTTACAGGAAATGCTGATGACCTCATAGATATAGTGACTTCCCTTTTTAAAGCAGAACTGCAGGCAAACCACTAAATACACAGATGAAGTACATACAGTATATGGGGGCTGTTTTACCTGCCAAAGGATTTGTATTTATGTCCTTCCAGTCTAGCTGGAGAGGAGACCGGATTTTTCTGCACTGCATTTAAAGTGGTAAACCAAAAATGTAACTTATGGTAGCTTACCAATCATTTAGATGTGGTGGCTGCATTAGTTTTTATATTTTTTTGGCTTTTTTTTTGGCTTTTTTTTTCCCCCTCTGTTTTCACCTGGTGATCTGGCCAGTAACACACCACCTATATTAGAGTGCCTACACTGGATGTACTAGCAGATCTTAAACTGAAGCTAAACGCCAGCGAACGATATATAAACAGTTATAGCTAACAGTTTTTACATAAATAAACAAAACTGATCATTGTAAGCACCTCTGCCAGTGTTGATTTGTTTGTCTCATCCCTGTAACTGATGCATCTGCAAGAAAGCTGGTTCTTTTGAAAAACAGACTTACTGGCTGGATCACCAGGTGAAAATAGAAGAAAGTCAAAAAAAAAAAAAAGAAAACAAATGCAGCCATCACATCCAAGAATTGGTAAACTGCAATATAACTGTTTTGCTTTTAGATTTTATACCACTTTAACCACTTGCTGACCAGGCTTTTTCTGGCACCTTTTGTTTGTTTGCGTCCCCTTTTGCCTCTTCAGAAACCGGCCCAGCGACTCATGAGCCATTCGGATCGGTTTTGTGAGAAAGCCGGCCGTCTGCAGAAAAAAATAAAATGGTACTGAGGTTATGGCTGATCTCTTCAGCCATAACCCCGGTAAACCACTTGCAAACAGCAACGTGTGTATATATAAGGATTGTGGTCAGCAAGTGGTTAAGTAACACTTCTAGGTCTGGTCTGTCCCCCCAGGCTGTGATTGGACAGTGAAAGGAGAAGCGGCAGAAGGATGAGCCCATCCCTCTGTCACTATGTGGTTTCCGTCTATCAGCATGCTCCATGTCTGAACATGAATAGACTTGCTTTTTGTGCTGCTTCTCCTGCAGCCAGTCTTGGCTCTGATGTACAGGGCACTGCAAGATTTAAATTCACGTACACAAACACTTTTTTCTCTTGTTTTCCATGGACGGACACAGCTTCTTAATTCTTGACAGTTAGGTTATGTTCCTGTTCTATAGGAGAGGACTAGGCAGAACATGTTAGATATTTAAATACATGTTACTTTAACTGAGTTGAACAGCCCCACCCAGGGGGCGGTCCCTCCGGACATAACCCTCCGCCCTGCAGTCAGCAGATTAGTTCGTAAAAAGCAGTACAAACCAAAAAAGGAGGGGTGGGTGCTGTGTCCGTCCATGGACGACAGAGAAAAGGATTTTATGGGGAGTACAAAAAATCCTAATTTTCTCTTTTCGTCCATGGACGGACACAGCCTTCTTAATTCTTGACAGTTGGGACATCCCAAAGCACTGTCCAAAAAACGAGGTGTGGGAACAGCAATCAAAAACAAATTTCACCCCAAACAAGCAGAGCTCCTCAACGGAGGAGTTGCAACCTCAAACAGCCGCCTGCAAAACTTTGCTGCCGAAGCCAACATCCGAAGATGCACTCACATCAACCTTGTAAAACTTTGAAAAGGTGTGAACGGACGACCATGTCGCCGCCTTACACACTTGACAGATGCTTGATGTCGGAAAGCCCAAGAGGCACCAATAGCCCTGGTCGAATGCGCAGTGACAGGAAAGGGAAGCGCCTGCCCCTTAAGGGCATAGGCCTGGATGATGGTCTGCCTGATCCACCGAGAAATGGTGGCCGACGACCCCTTGTACAAACGTACTCACCAGTGAATGAGCCACCAGGGGTCGCTGAAAGAAAACATCTAAGGCTGAAATCTGCCCCTTAATGGTGCTTAAGGCAAGTTTCTAATCTACTCCGCGCTGTAAAAACAGCAGGATGCTGCAAACCGAATAAGCCCGTGGGCGCCACTACATCTCCTCACACACAGATGTAGGCTCTCCACGTGCCATGGTAAATCTTCCTAGAAGACTTCCGTGCCCTCAACATGGTTGAACTGACCGAATCCGACAGACCTCGGTCCCTTAGTACCTGGCTTTCAATAGCCATGCCGTTGAAGCCAGTGACTGTAAAGCAGGATGAAGAATGGGACCTTGGTAGAGAAGGTCCTCCCGCATTGGCAGTCGCCAGGGTACATCCGCCACCAGACGCACGAGGTCAGCGTACCAGGGATGCCTGGGCCAATCTGGGGCGATTAGAATCACCGGAATTCCCTCGGTCTCTACTCTGCGGAGTAGACGAGGAAGTAACTTCAGTGGGGGAATACCATAAAATTAGCAGATACTGACCCCACGGGGCCACCAACGCTTCTGCCCAGGGATCTCTGGACCTGGCCACGAACCTCGACACCTTGCGATTGAGTCGAGAAGCCAGGAGATACACGTCTGGCATGCCCCATCTCCGGCAAAGGAGTTGAAAAACCTCCGGATGTAACGACCATTCCCCTTGGTCCAGCATCTGGCGACTCAGATAGTCCGCCTGCTAGTTTTCCACGCCCGGAATGTAAATGGCCGATAGAGCCGGCACGCTCCTTTCCGCCCACCGCAGGATGTGAGCGACCTCCGACGCTGCAGCCGAGCTTCTTGTTCCTCCTTGATGGTTGACATATGCCACTGCTGTGGCGTTGTCTGACTGGATCCTGACTGGACACCCTCTTAGCCTCTGACCACTTGGAGAGGCACAGCCGGATCGCCCGGAGTTCCAGGACATTGATGGGTAGTTGGGATTCGTCCGGAGTCCAGCGGCCCTGGGCCGCCTGAACCCCCCAGACTCCCCCCCAACCGGTCAGGCCGGCGTCCGTCGTGATCACAGTCCAATGGAAGGAGAGGAACGACTTCCCAGACCGAAGAGCCAGGGATCTCAGCCACCAACTCAGAGAGGCCCTGACAAGATGACTTATCCGAATCTGACGATCCAGAGACAATGGAGATTTGTTCCATTTGGAGAGAATCTCCTTCTGCAAGACCCGAGTGTGGAATTGGGAAAACTGCACCGCCTCGAAAGAGGCTACCATGAGGCCCAGGACTCGCATGCAAAAAACGGAGAGGCGACCATTTGCGGGATGTCAACAACTTCACCGCAGTCTGGAGTGTCTGCAACTTTTCCAAAGAAAGAAAGAAAGACTCTGACCTCCGAGGAGTCCAGAATCAACCCCAGGTACTCTAGGCGCTGGGTGGGTACTAACACCGACTTCTGGAGGTTCAGTACCCAACCAAACTACCAGAGGGTCTGACTGGCTATAGACACGTCCTCTAATTCTGAGCTTGAAGCCGCTCTCATAAGAAGATTGTCCAAGTAGCCCACGATAGCAATGCCACGCTGTCTCAGCAAAGCCAAAATCGGGGCGAGCACCTTGGTGAAAACTCTTGGTGCCGACGCTAGGCCAAAAGGAAGAGCCATGAATTGATAGTGGTCTTCGCCGATCGCAAAGCGCAGGAACCTCTGATGCCTGACGCAGATGGGGACATGCAAGTATGCGTCCCTGATATCCAGGGATGCCAGGAAGTCCCCCGGATGGAGCGCAGCAACCACCGAATGAATCGATTCCATCCGGAACTTTTGAACCTTTACAAAGGCATTGAGGGCCTTGAGGTCCAAGATTGGACGGACTCCGTCCTTCTTTGGCACCACAAACAGATTCAAGTAGAAACCCTGAAACCTGTCCTGCGGCGGTACGGGTATGATTACCCCGCATCTCAACAAGTCTTGCACTGCCCCAGCAGGGCAGTCGACGAGCCAGAAGGAGAGGCAGATTTGAGGGAAAGACTGTTTGGTGGACAAGAAAGAAACTATCTTGTACCCCGAAGTGACCACCTCGCAGACCCACTGGTCGGAGAGCAGGGAGGTCCACCGAGCTGCAAACCCGCGAAGCCGTCCCCCCACCCAGGAGTCGGGTGGGGGCTAAAATTCATGTGGAAGCAGGCTTGCTGGCTTGCGCACCCAGGGACGCTTCTGTCCCCCAGCTGGACCTTTTTCCGCTTGGGAGGGTCTGCCAGCAGGTCCTGACTGACGAAAATACCGCTTCTGTGAGGGAAAGGAGGGCCCCGGCTTACGGTGCGGCTCCTTCCCTTTAGTGGACTGAGGGAGAAGTGTGCTTTTACCTCCAGTGACATCTTTAATGATGTCGTCCAGTGAGGTACGAAAAAGCCTCCCACCCTTGAAAGGCAAATCTGCCAGAGTTTTCTTGGAAGCTTGGTCAGCGGACCAGCATTTTAGCCATATCAGACGGCGCAATACCACCGCAGACGCGGAAGCCTGGGAGATTAAAGGGGCCGCATCCAGGGTTGCATCACAGACGTACACAAGTCCCTGAACCAACTGTTCGGCCAGTGACACACATTCAGGAGGGAGCTGATGCTCCTCAACTGTCTGGTGCAATATTTTAGCCCATTCAGTGAGTGTCTGAGATACCAAGGTTGCAGCCAAAATAGGCCGCAATGCTGACCCCAACATGGTGAACATGGAGCAGGTCACCGCTTCGAACCTCCCATCAGTAGGGTCCTTAAAGGCAGGGGTCCCCTCTACCGGGATAGTGGTTACTTTATTTAACCGAGAGACCGGGGGGGGGGGGGGTGTGGGGGGGGATCAACGACCCCAAACGGATAACGGACCGCCATGCGCTGAGGGACCGCAAAAGGACCTCTGCGGCCGTTCCCATTCCTCATCTATGAACTTGTCAAAGAAATCAACATAAAAGGAAAAACCGCAACAGAGCGGGTCGGTTTGTGCGACCCAAAAAGGGAGAGTCCCAGCTGTATTTTCCAGCTTGAGAGTGTCCCTCACAGCATGGATAAGCGCACTTACAAGTGCCCTATCTTGAGCTGACCCGGATGAGGGGTCCTCCTCACTGGGAAGGTCCTGGTCCACATCTTCTGACACACCAGAACCGGGGTCCTGAGCCGCAGCCAGGCCCAAGTCTGAGTCAGGAGATGGCGGGGGAGGGGGCGCTTAGTACCCCCCTTGTGCCTGCATGCCACTTCCACCCTGGCAACAAATGACTCCAGGACTGCTGACAAAGCGTCCATGGTAACCGCAGGAACACCGGTTGCTGCCTCTGGAATGTTTGGGGAAAAAACGCCAGCTTTTGACTCCATATTGCACACTGACAGCCCTTAGGGACTCCGTCAAGATACCCGACACAAAAATTGTCCACCCTCCTTGCTGCACTGACCGGGAGGGTTATCCAGGGAACTCACCACCCAGCAAGAGACTGTTCAGCGCCGCTGCCCGCTCTCCATCCACACACACACACAGCATGTGTCTGAGGAACTCGGACGTGAATGTCGCAGTTCGCGCCGTTCAGGAAGCCATCCAGGACTAAAGGCCAAAACCCATTCCAAAATGGCCGCCAAGCGCCTCAGAGAAAGAGCGCGGACCACAAGAAAATGGCCGCCCGCAATGCAGACCTGCGCCAATGGCATTTTTCAATAGTAATCACAGGCACCTGAAAAATGGCGCCGGCAGTTCCAAAATGGCGGCCAAACAACGAGGTGGACGAGAAGGCCGCAGCGGAGGCTTGAGAGAAAACTACCTCCCCCCCCACAGAGAGTGGACACCCCCACAGCCCCCAACCGGGACCTGGAGCCCCCCTACAGGTATGCCCTTGGTCGCAGCGAGCCACGCAAGGGGAGGAGGAAAAAAGGGGTGACAGAAGGAGAGAGGGGAGGGCAAGAAAACGCCCAAACGACCCCCTTAGGAATTCCCAGCTGTTCCATCCCACCGAGGCAGGAGGAACTGTACTTACCCGTCCCTGCGAGGACCTGCTGGTGCGTTCCTGACAGACCTACAACCAAGCAGTATAGAGTAGCTGTCGGCCCGGTTTACTGGGACTGAGACAGCAAGCAGCCCTGTCATATGTGAACTCTGGAGCAAAGCTCACGCTCGGTGGCCGGACTGGGGGGACTACAAGGATCTATAATATCCAGCCTGTCACCCAGCCGGCATGTTGATAGAAGATTTCTTAAAATAAAATAAAAGAATAATAAAAAAATAAAATGTCTTCCGGACCCTGGGCCCAAAAGGGAGCCAGGTCCTTCTCTACTATGCAGAAAAAAAACAAAGCTGCTGACTGCAGGGCGGAGGGTTATGTCCAGAGGGACCGTCCCCTGGTTGGGGCTGTTCAACGCTGTTAAAGTAACATGTATTTAAATATCTAACATGTTCTTGCCTAGTCCTCTCCTATAGAACAGGAGCATAACCCAACTGTCAAGAATTAGGGAGCTGTGTCCGTCCATGGAAAACAAGAAAAAACAGGGCTGTGCGGGGCTCCATTCACAAAGACCTGTGAATGAAAGTGCTACAATTAGCGACATCCTTTGTGGCTGATGGCTTGTAGTTTTTAATGAACTGGTGAGCGCTCTAGTAGTTTATGGATTCTTCCTGTCATTCAGTAACTGCCTGCCTGTACAACTTACGGACAGACAGTCCGCAGGAGCCTGAGATTGTATCCATGATCTGCTAATTGCGAGTGAAATGCTTTACAGACTCCTACATGAAAAAATAAATAAAAAAATTATTCTAAATGCACCTTTTTAAAAAGGTAAATTTAGCATTTAAAAGTCATATTGGTAATGGGAAAAAAAAAAAAAAAAAAGAAGGAATATACTAATCCAGAGGTTACAAAACCTAAAAAAGGTGCACAACTGAGACACCTATGGCAAAACAAAAAAACAAAAAGTTGGAGCTTTTAGGGCCAGTTCTCACCATAGAAACGCAATCCGGATGCGTTCCAGGTGCTTTTTTGCATGCGCGTTTTTTTACGCGTTTTTGATGCGTTCCGGTGCGTTTTTGGTAGGTTTTTAATGCAGTCCAGTGCTTTTTTTCACTCCTCTTTTTTATTAACCTTAGACAATTACAAGTGTGTCCCAGTGCGTTTTTGGTGCAGTTAGGTGCACCAATGGAATGTTTTTTAGCATTCCAGTACAGTCCAGTGCAGGTAAAATGCAGCATGTTCTACTTTTTTTTATGGACCTGGAACTGCAAGCACTGGTGTGAACTATGCCATTGAAAACCATAGAACCTAATTTCAATGCAGAAAAAAAAAACGCACTGGACTGCATGTGGTGTGAACTAGCCCTAAAAGAAAACTGTCATTCAGGGAAAAGTGACAGGGTCTCATAAAAGCTTACCACCTGATCCAATTACTTACCATACCCACGCTCTCCCGCTACTCTGTTCCTTCAGAGGTGCGAGTAAAACTCTGTATAAGTTTACACAGTATTGATGATGTCATCCTTCTCTCGTGACAGCTTTTAGGCTGGGTTCACATAAATGCAAATTGGATGCAGGTCTCTCTGAATACAATTCGCATGACAGGCGAGTGTGCCTAAAGCCTCGTACACACGGTCGGACTTCCATCGGACTTTTCCGTGGATTTTTGTCTGAACGGAGTTTGCCGGGCATACCCATAGCATACACACCACAGGACTTTTCTGCAAACTTTCCCAAAACTTTTTGCAACATCACATGGTTTTTCTGCTCTTTACCGCCACCCTTTGGTCAACTTCTGCTATTGTTGGTTGATTTTAACATTAGTTGTTTTGTCCATCGGACAAAAGTCCTATGGTTTTCTGTACACACGGTAGGACTTTGCTCCATCGGACTTTTCTGGGCAAAAGTTTGTCCGTTTGCAGACCCAACTTTTGTCCGATGAAAACAAAACCAAACGAAAAAAAGTTTGTCCGATGGAGCGTACACACGGTCGGATTGTTGGTCCAACTTGCTTAAAACAAAGTTTGTTGGGCAAAAGTCCGACCGTGTGTATGGGGCTTAAGTCGCAATGGAGCCGGTTCACACAGGACCGGGCGGCCACGGTCTGCATTCTAAAAGGGTCCTGTGCGTCTTTCTGTCTGGTTTAAGTGTGAATTCAAGCAAAAATTCGGACCCGATTCGCACCTGAAACGGGACGCACCGGACCCCATGCTGTGAACCACGGCCGCACATGTGAACCTGCCTTTAGTCCTGGCGATTGCCCATTTATGCCCAAACACTGAGCGCCACATGCTTCCAATTGCCAGAATTCCTAGGTAATTCACAAAGACTCCAATGCAGTGGCAGATGAGTTTGGCAAAAGGCGAGTATGAATAGGTCGGGCTGAAAGACCGATTTTGAGAGCAAAAAGAGACAGGGTCTCTGTTGGTGGAAAAGGAAAGGGGGGGGGGGCGCACTGAATGTTAAAAAGGAGAGCTGCAGGTAAGGCGTGTAAAAGTTATGGTAATAATTTTCGGAAAGGGATTATTTTCAAAAGAATCAGTAACCAGAATAGAAATCCATGAGACCACCATTGCAGTAGCCAATGCCATCAAAAAATAAACAGGAACTAGAGGCAGGATCCACAATGGCCAGAATCGGTGAGCTAACAATATCACTAAGCTCCCGTTATTGTTTTCAGACAGCTGTATTCCAAAAAGCATGGCAGAGGTAAGCGTACTTACAACTTTATACCTACCTCGAGCAGTCCTTCCCAAATAAAATCCCTGGAGTTATCCTTTAAGCAGGAAGATTAAATGAGGCTAGGCCAAGTGAAATGTACAGCCTGCTCTAGGTATTAATCTACAAACTTACATGTTCAGTAACATAACAAATGCATACAAGAGCAAGTCTTTAATAAGGTGAACTTCATATTAAAAAGGATTTTAAAAAGGTAAAAACACTCATTACACTATGCTTTCCCGGTGAAAAAAAATAAATGAAAAAAAATCCGGAATTTCTGAACAGAAGTTACATCGGTGTTACTTTTAGCTCATTCATATAATGCAACGCTAATATTAGGTTCAAAGGTGCTTTCAAATATTTCCTCCAAACAATATCTTTAGTAACATAGAGCGTAGAGTGGGGCACAACAAGACACAAAGAAACATAGTTTAGTCTATACTTACATTCTTGCTTGAAGGTGAAATACTCTGTTAAGTGTCGGCACTCATGGTTCCCTCGCAGCAGAAACAGGGTTTTGGAGTGGATAATTTTCAGGCTCCAGAGGTAAAGGACACACTGTAAGGAGGAGACAGAATTAATAAAAAATTGTTCAGACGTAAGCTATGCAGTAGATGTCCTGTACATAAGATATACCAATAGGTCTAATGGTGGGTACACATGGGAAGTTTTTTGTTCGTTCAACTTAGTGGGCTGAATGTAAAAAAAAAACAAACACCTTAGAGATCATCTAACACATCCAATGTTAGTGCCGTGATCTGCCCCGCTGAGCTACTGTGTGTCCACCAGTTGTGAGACCAGCTTCAGTCGGATGAGGAGCTGTACACACGGGCTAAAAAAGTCAGCCAGTTCCTGCCAAACCCATCATTTTCCAACGATTTTCAGCCCTTGTGTGACAAGGTTAAAGGGGTTGTAAAGAGAATTAAAAAAAAAATAACAAACATGTTATACTTGCCTCCACTGTGCAGCTCGTTTTGCACAGAGTGGCCCTGAACCTGGTCTTCTGGGGTCCCTCGGCGGCTGTCTCGGCTCCTGCCTGCAAGAACTGAACACCTTCATGCGAACGAGCAAGCATGGTGGTAAGTTCTTGTGGGCGCGCTCCCGTGATACAGCCGGCGGCTATAGCCGCTCACTGTATCACTCGGCCCTGCCCCAGGCGTACTACGTCATTGGATGTGATTGACAGCAGCGCGAGCCAATGGCTACGCTGCTTTCAATCCATCCACTCTAGCCAATCAACGACCAGGCTGAGCAGCGAAGAGGACATCGGGGGCGAGCGCAACAGGTGAACAGGCTCAGGTAAGTAAAAACGGGGGGGCTGGGGGGGCCGGTATTGTCGGTTGTTTTTTCACCTTAGTGCATAGGATGCATCAAGGTTAAAAAAACATGTACTTTTAGTGTCCCTTTAAGGAAAGCAGACAGATTTTTCCATTACATTATTTGAAACATAAAAAAAAAGGTAAAGACATGAATTCAAAAAATACCAATAACTTACAAAGCCATCCACAACTCAGCCCCCAGCTACATTACTAACCTAGTCTCAAAATACCAACCTAATCGTCCACTTCGTTCCTCCCATGACCTCCTGTAATCTAGCTTCCTCATCACCTCCTCCCATACTCGCCTCCAGGACTTCTCCTAAGCCTCTCCCATCCTCTGGAAATCTGTCAGACTATCTCCAAATCTACATTTAGGCGATCCCTGAAAACGTTTCTCTTCAGAGAAGCCTATCCTTACCCAACCTGTTCTTTTATTTCCTTCATCAGCTCATCCCACACAATTATTACCCTTTTGTATCACTTGACCCTCCCATCTAGATTGTAAGCTCCAATTCCTCCTGTATTGAAATGTATTGTAATTGTACGGTTTGCCCTAACGTTGTAAAGCGCTGCGCAAACTGTTGGCGCTATATAAATCCTGTATAATAATGAGTTGCTGCTGGGACTATTATAAAGAGCTCATCCTTAGACAATATGATAAAATAAGGTCTGGGGCACACTTGACAATCTACGATGCACTGACCTCTATACTAAAGTATCCTCGGTCCACGTAATCCCCCAAGAAGAGGTAGCGTGTGGTGTGAGGAGAACCACCAACCTCAAACAACTTCATAAGGTCAAAAAACTGTCCATGGATATCTCCACACACTGCAAGAAAAAACAAACAAAAATAAAAACACAAGAACACGCAAGGTATGAAACAGGTTTTAGGTACACAACATGGAGAACTTTGCTGTACATTAGAATAGTATATATATATATATATATATATATATATATATATATATATATATATATATATATATACACACACACACACACATACATATACATACATATACACACACACACACACATACATATACAGGATTAGCTTTTCATGTTTAATTCAGTGTCGAAAGCTTCTTGTTAATTATTTAGGCCTTGGTTTATTTTTATTGTTCTTTTTTCAGTCGCAGCATCCACTACGTGTACAAAACCTCGATGCAACCTAGTCTACAATGTAAATGTTATTTATCAATGGGAAACTCAAGTCTGGGACAGTGCACAATAAAAGCCCCCCCCCCCTTCATATTAGAGGTTCTCCCATATCAGAGCCCCCATTCATATCAAAGGTCTCCCTCACGTCAGAGTCTCTCCATACATGACAGCCCATCACGTGTCCCCATCACAGATTCCTCCAGTCACACCTCCCCCCAATCAACCAGGCCCATCTTTACATCAGAGCCTTTCCTTTTGGATCCAGCAGTGCGGCAGAGGGGAATTGTCTCTGGAGGCAGGAAACTTCTGTCTTCTCCTGAATGTTGGATCAGAGTAATGCGTTGCCATGGTGCGGGCAAAATTTCCACAATCGCCATACCAGTAAATGATGCAGTGCATTCTGGCCTTAAAGTGTCACTGGTTGCTAAGGTGCTGGCGGCCCACCCTCACCATGATAACTCATGACATACATTATTGGGGAAAATTATTTGATCCCCTGCAAATTTTGTAAGCTTTCCCACTTTCAAAGAAATAAAGGATCTATAATTTTTATCATAGGTGCATTTTAAATGATAGAGACTGAATATCAACCAAAAATATAGAAAAAAAAAGACACATGATACAAATGTTATAAATTGAGTTGCAGTTCAGTGAGTAAAATACGTTTTTGATCCCCAAGCAAAACATGACTTTGTGCTTGCCAACAAGGGTGTCTCCACCAAGTACTCAGGCAAGATGTTTCTTGTAGTTGGTTACCAGGTTTGCACACATATATCAGGAGGGATTTTGGTCCACTCTTCTTTACATGGAATTGTAGGTCGCATATTATATATATCTATATATATCAGGCAAGACCACCAATTTGGTGTTTTAAACGGCCGCGGCACCTTTATTGGTATTTAAATAAATAAATATCTTTATTCAAATATTAATCGTTGAAATCATAAATAAATATATTCAAACTTTAAAACAAAATCTAAACACGCTCAGTCATAGGACTCGAGCTATACTGAATAAATTGATAAACAAAGTCCCTCCTTGATCCAAGGGTGACATAACCACATAATGGTGCCAGCGACAGGGTGGGAAGGAAGGGGAGCTCCAAGCCTGACTGCTTCAGTGAAGCAACTGAGGAGAATCCTGTCACACAGGTGGCTTATATAACCTCCAGCCACCTGTGCCAGTACAAAAAACCTGCTCAAATCTGACTCACCCGCACTTTTTTTTTAAATAATAGTCAACTTTATTAAAATTTGTGGCGGCCACAAGCCCATGTTGTGGGCTCCTTACTGTGCCCACTGTTCAGATCTTCTCTAAATCCTTAAGGTTTCTTGGCTGTTGCGTGGCAACTTGAAGTTTCAGCTCCCTCCATAAATTTTATAGGATTAAGGTCTGGAGACTGGCTAGGCCACTCTGTGACCTTAATGTGCTTCTTCTTGAGCCACTCCTTTGTTGCCTTGGTGGTATGTTTTGGGTCATTGTCATGCTGGAAGACCCATCCATGACCCATCTTCAGTGTTCTGGGAAGAAGGTTCTTGTGCAAGGTTTTACAATTCATGGCCCCGTCCATTGGCCCCTCAATGCGGCAAAGTCGGCCTATACCTTTAGCAGAGAAACAGCCCCAAAGTATATGGTTTCCACCTCCGTGCTTGACTGTAGGGATGGTGTTCTTATGCCACGTACACACGACCGTTTTTAATGACGAGAAAAATTACATTTTTTTAAATGGTCATTAAAAATGATCGTGTGTGGGCTTTCCAGCAGTTTTCCCAACGAGAAAAACGTCGAGAAAAATTGGAACATGCTCTAATTTTTCACGCCGTTTTTCTCGTCATGAAAAACTGCCGTGTGTGGGCTTTAACGACGTGAAAAAAAATGCGCATGCTCAGAATCAAGTATGAGACGAGAGCGCTCGTTCTGGTAAAACTAGCGTTCGTAATGGAGATAGCACATTCATCACGCTGTAACGGACTGAAAAGCACGAGGCTGAAAAGCGCGAATCGTCGCTCAACAAACTTTACTAACATGAAGGGTGGCGCCATCCGAATGGAACTTCCCCTTTATAGTGCCGTCGTACGTGTTGGACGTCACCGCGCTTTACTCGAACATTTTTTTCCCACGATAGTGTGTAGGCAAGGCAGGCTTGAGAGGAAACACGAAAAATCACGTTAAGATGCAGTTTTTTTTAATGACATTAAAAACGGTCGTGTGTACGCGGCATTAGGGTCATAGTCAGCATTTTTTTTCCCTCCAAATACGGTTAATCGAGTTAATGCCAAAGAGCCCAATTTTGGGGTCATCTGACTACAGCAATTTTTTCCCAATCGGGCCAATCCTTCTCTGAATCATTTAAATGTTCATTGGCAAACTTCAGACGGGCCTGCAGGCGCTGCAGGATTTCAATCCATGGTGGCGCATTGTGTTACCAATGGTTTATTTGGCGACTGGGGTCCCAACTGCCTTGAGATCATTCACAAGCTCCTCTCATGTAGTTCTCAGCTGATCCCTCACTTTTCTCATCATCCTTACCCCATGAGGCGAAATCTTGTATGGAGCTCCAGACGATTGTGATTGATGGTTATTTTGGATTTCTTCCATTTGCGAATGATCGCTCCAACAGTTGTCTGCTTCTCACCAAGCTTCTGGCTTATGGTCTTGTAGCCCATTCCAGCCTTGTGCAGAACTACACGCTTGTCCCTTACATCCTTTGACAGCTCTTTGGTCTTGCCCATGATGGTGAGTTTTAAATGGAAGAAAGATTCTGCGGACAGGGGTCTTTTATACACAACTAGTTGTCATTAGGAGAACCTTCTTTAAATTGACAGGACTGATCTGTATACCACATGAGCACCTACTGTAGCCAGTCTGCAGGAGCCAGCTTTATTGTTGGTTGGGGGGGGGGGGGGGATCAAATACTTATTTTACTCACTGAACTGCAACTCAATTTATAACATTTGTATTGTGTATTTTCCCTGGATTTTTGGTTGATATTTAGCCTCTATCATTTAAAATACACCTATGATAAAAAATTATAGACCCTTCATAAGTGGGCAAACTTACAAAATCTGTAGGGCAGTGGTTCTCAACTCCAGTCCTCAGGACCCACTAACAGGCCAGATTTTAAGTATTACCTTGGGGAGATGCAGACTAGAATACTGCAATCCTTGAGCAACAAATGATATCACCTGTGATGTATTTCAGTTATCTTGCAAACCTGGCCTATTAGTGGGCCCTGAGGACAGGAGTTGAGAACCACTGCTGTAGGGGAACAAACAATTATTTTCCCCACTGTATTGCTTACAAGTTCTCTTATTGTTGTATACATGCCAATAGACATTATACAACGACGAGAAAACCATTTCTATTATTGCAAAGGTATTAGTCAAATAAGACAATGAAGGAATGGTCAAAGGATGTATCAATGGTTATGAGGTGTGTAACATCTACGTATTCAAGTGGCATAAAAAATTGTATCAAGTCATAACATTGATGAGTGTCGATTGATCCTGTGCTGTGATGATACCAAGTCTACCAGTCTAAGCAAAAGCTGAATATAAATGCCAACTTGCCTGTGATGGGGGCCTCCACTTCAAGCATGGTTTTCTCTTGTCGCAAAACGGCTGCTCCCTCTCGGATTATACGCAAAGCCACCTCTTCCTCCAGTCTCCCCTCCTTGACCAGGTGATTCTTCAGCGTTTCCAACTGAGGACGACCTTCCACAAATACTTCATTCATAGCCAGCCGCCGCGTGGGCGGAAAAGGGACGGCTGCAATGAAAAGAAAGTAATCACTGTCTAAAAGAAGGATGAGTACAGAATATATGAAGGGACAATCTGAAGGGAAGGAGCGCAAACACTAAGTCAAAGAGCAAACTCCATCATGAGTGTCTGAGGAAAAGAAAAAACAAAACAATCAGGACACCTGTGTCCTCTCTTTCAGTCTAGCTATAAGAATGAGCTAACAAAAATGAAGTGGTAACACTTCAATACATTCATTGCCCCCGCCACTTGCTCTTGTACTTTGGCAGCCATGGTCCATGTATGGATCAATATAACAAAGGAAGTCTAACTAGCATAGCCAAACAGAAAAAGCCACCTACACAAGTCTTCCAGTCACGTGGCAGCACTACCTGATAATATTCTACTGTATAATTCCAAGTTAGACCAAATCAAGAAGCAGTCATAGCATTTAGCAGAATCAAGGGAAATTGGGAACATGTCTATTTATTGATAACAAAGAAAGCTCAAAACAGTTAGGTCTCCAATACAGGGCTAGACAAATCACAGGCAACAGGTCGTCATGGCGACAATAAATTGCATCCTGGCGCCTGGGCTGCCACCTGAACGCTTCCTCAACCCCCCCACTATGTATCCTGGACTCCGCTTGCCCATGTGCGGGCCCTGGGCCGGCATAGCAGGTGCCTGCCGGGAAGAGAGGGGAGGGGTGAGAGCGGACCCGGAAGTGACATGTATGATGTCACATCCGGAGTCCCATTGACAGTTTCCAACCAGCCATCAAGGCTGGGAAAGAATGTAATGCAGTGTGATGTGCATTACATTCAGTGATGTACAGGAAAATAAAATTTATAACATTTTATATATATATATATATATATATATATATATAGTAATTGTTAAATCCCCCCCCCCCTTCCAAAAAAAATTACATATTGCTGTGCACACCGGAGTGAGAGCAATAATTCTACCACCAGACCAGGCCATTTTTAGCGATACGGTACTGCGTTGCTTTAACTCACAATTGCGTGGTTGTGCGACGCTGTACCCAAACAAAAATGTATGTCTTTTTTCCCCAACAAATAGAGCTTTCTTTTGGTGGCATTTGATCACCTATGCGTTTTTTATTTTTTGAGCTATAAACAAAAACAGAAGAGCGACAATTTTAAAAACATAATTTTTTCACTTTTTGCTATAATAGATATAATAATTTTTTTTTTTAACCCCTTCCTTACTGGGCACATATACCCCTTCCTGCCCAGGCGAAATTTCAGCTTTCAGTACTGTCACGCTTTGAATGACAATTGCGCGGTCGTGCGACGTGGCTCCCAAACAAAATTGACGTCCTTTTTTTCGCACAAATAGAGCTTTCTTTTGGTGGTATTTGATCACCTCTGCGGTTTTTATTTTTTGCGCTATAAACAAAAATAGAGCGACAATTTTGAAAAAAACACAATATTTTTTGATTTTTGCTATAATAAATATAATATCCCAATTTAAAAAAAAAAAAAAATACAATTTTTCCTCAGTTTAGGCCGATACGTATTCTTCTACATATTTTTGGTAAAAAAAAAAATTTTTTATTAGTAATGGCGGCGATCGGTGATTTTTTTTGTGACTGCGACATTATGGCAGACACATCGGACACTTTTGACACTATTTTGGGACCATTCACATTTATACAGCGAACAGTGCTATAAATATGCACAGATTACTGTATAAATGTGACTGGCAGGGAAGGGGTTAACACTAGGGTCGAGGAAGGGGTTAAATGTGTTCCCTGGAGTGATTGTTACTGTGTGGGGGAGGGGAGTGACTGGGGGAGGTGACCGATCTGTGTCCCTATGTACAAGGGACACAGCATCGGTCCCCTCTCCCTGACAGGACATGGATCTCTGTGTTTACACACAGAGATCCACGTCCTGCCTCTGTAACAGCCGATCGCGGGTGCATGGCGGACATCGCGGCCGCCAGGCACGCGCATCGGCATTGCAGTGACGCGCCGGGCACGTGCGCGCGCCCCCAGTGGCCAAATTAGAGGAGGCCGTATAATAACGGCCTCCCGGCAATTGACAACCACCTTGCGGCCGTATATACTCGTATGGCGGGCGCGAGGTGGTTAAAAAAAACAACCAACCACAACATCAGTTTAGGCCAATATGTATTCTTCTACATTTTTTTTCCCCCCAAAAAAATTATTTCAATAAGCGTATATTGATTGGTTTGTGCAAAAGTTATAGTGTCTACAAATTAGGGGATGGATTTATGGCATATTTACTAGTAATGGTAGCGATTTAAAAATTTTAGCGGGACTGCGACATTGCAGCGAACACGTTTGACACTTAAAAAGGAGCCAACGTACAACTACGGCGATTTGCGGGAACGAGCCGACCTGCCGCAGTATGACAGCGGCTGGTCGGCAAGTGGTTAAAGCATAGCCCATCGAAAATATAGGGTACTGAAGTTTGTCGCCATTTTTCGGGCACACGCAAAATTAAGGTTTGACATGTTGGGCATTTACTTGGTGCAACCTAATTTTTATATTTTACCAGAAAATTCGGTAATTTATTGTGTTTTTGTGCCCTCCTAAAATTAACTTGTGTTAAACTAGTTAATAAACTAATGTGTTTTTTTTACTGAAATTTCGTGTTTCCTAGATCCTTGGGATAATATCGTGTGACAAAGAAAAAAAAAAAACGAACTACCACTATTTTATTCTCTAGGGCACAGGTGTCAAACATAAGGCTCGTGGGCGGAATCCGTCCCGCCAGGCCTCGTTATGTGGCCCGCAGCAGACTATGGCTCTCAATTGCTCTTCCTGCCGTCACTTGTAAACACAACTTCTGTGTTTACAGTGACAGCTAGCTATGGTCTCGGTGACTCCCGGATCCCTGCATGAACTGATGGTGTCATGCACAGAGGAGCAGGGGGGGCCAAATCAGACAGAAGGATCTCCCTGCAAGGCAAAGAAGTTAACTCTTACTGGAGCTGAATGCCAAATACACAGGTATTAGAGCTCAATACACAGGGAGGTGGCTACCTAGTGGAGATGCAAGGAAGCTTTGGGAAGGGGGGGTTGGGGGAGATGTGGGCTGTTGATTTGTGGGGATGGGGGAGTGATGGGTGCAGACTCAGAGGTCGAACTCAGGAGGAGGGGTGGAAAAGAGATGTTGCACACTGTGCCTAGCGTGCCCTTGAACGCGGCACTCTGCGTGTAGCACGCCCCCCAAACGCGGCACTCCTGACCACTGCACTCAATACAATTTTTAGAATGTTAAACTAGTCCTGACCTCTGCAGTGTTCCTATAATCCTGATCAGTGCACTGTATAAACCTATTAAAAATGGCTCAGTTAATCACTGTAATAATAAATCAATATAATTGCACTAAATACATTAGATATTCCCTCCAAGTTATTTCATTTTCTGAACAGGTGTGACTACCCCTACATCATTTATTAAAAGTCTTTGTGTATCCTATTCATACAGTATAATGTAACCTTAAACTAAGGTTTAGGGGTGCTTCAAGTTCTCTCCAGATAATATATTGATGCAGAAGCAGGTGGGGGAACAAGACACAGAAAGACATAGTATAATCTATACTCAGTCATTTTAATCGCTCAACGACCAGCAAAATAATGGGTACGATTCTGCATACTCCTGACCACTGCACTCCATGTGATATACTATATGTGATATGTTAAAATTTAAAGAGATTTAAAGAGATATTAACCCAAAATTAAAATTTGTTAAATTACAGCTTACCAATTCTTAGATGTGATGGCTGCGTTCGTTTTTTTCCCCCTTTATTTTTACCTGGTGATTAGGCTAGTTCATTTTCAACTTACATTAACAGGCCAAGAGGTTCCAAACAAAGAAGAAGTTAAGGTTGAGACAAACCATTTACTGCCGACAGGGGTGCTTACAATGATTATCATCTTTTATTCATAAAATTAATATAAAACCTTAATTCCAAAATAGGGGAAAAAATATAAATAAATAAAATGTTGCTGTAACTCCTTATAAAGTGTTATCTGAAGTCCAGCTTCAATTTGTTAGTCAAGTCCATCTCAATCTGCTAGTCTAACACTACCTCCCCTCAGACTGACAATGCTGCCGTCATAAAAAGGTGTCTTCTTTACTACTTCATCCAGATTGCAGATCAGACACCCTAAGTCCCGGTTCACATATACGTGGTGCAGGAAAACGCAGCAAATCCTGAGAGTTTCCCACACCGCATTAAAATTGCACTCCGTTCATGCAATTTGCCACCAGTGCCAATGTTAAATAAAGGACACTCCAAAAAAGGTTGCAAAACGTAGTGCAATTGCAAGAATTGGATCGCATGGATCACCTATGCGATCCGATTACGGTGCAGCAAAAATAAAAAAGTCTCCACCTTTTTCGAGCAGTGTGATGTGAAATGAGCATCTATCTACATCACATGCGGTGTCCTGCAACCAGGCTTAGACAGGAAGTGTGTTATTTGCTGGATCACCAGGTGAAATAAAAAAAGGGGGGGGGGGCCTTAAAAATAAATAAAATTTTAAAAAAAAGAGAGAAACTAATGCAGCCACCCCATCTAAGGATTGGTAATCTACCATTTAAAAATTTTGTTTGGGCTGAATAATGCTTTATATAGTCCTAAACTCTGCAATATATATGCCATACTTCACATATTTCTGATCAGTGCACTGTATAAACACTATGTTGTATGTTACATATTTCTGACTGATGCACTCTATATGCTATATTATATACTACTGACTGCAGTACTCCATCAGCTGGGCGGTACATTATATACTCCTTTCCAATGTGTACATCTCAACAGTTGGTGGTTTCCAAGTAGGCCACATCTATTTTAAATGAAGGTCTTTTTTTTTAAAAGGTAGGCTCAGACAAAGTGTTCACCCCATACACAGACATACAGAAATATCCTATTGTATAAATTACATCTATACACTGGATACTGCATTCTATGGACTAATAAACAAAAAGGAGGAGAAAAGTCCTACTGTATTAACAGCAATATATACAAGGGAGAATACAGTCCTATACAGCAATATACAAGGGAGAATACAGTCCTATACAGCAATATACAAGGGAGAATACAGTCCTATACAGCAATATACAAGGGAGAATAGTCTCTGTATAAAACTAGATGTCCTACCCAGGTAGCAAGCAATTGAGCTGCAAGTTTGAAAATTGCTTGCCAAGCTCTTGCTGGACTTGCCAGGCTTCACAAGTTTGTTGGACAATTAAAGCAAGTCCGCATTGCATGACTCCAGATCTACTTTTTTTGCAAACATTCTGCAAGTTCTGGTTCAGTTATGTTGTGCAATAGTCATCCCACCACAGGGGTCACTGACTGAATTTTCATGCTGTAGAGACTTGCAGAGCTCTTGCTGTAGACTCATCACTGCAAAAACGTTGCTCTTGCTAGACTTACCACGCAAAATTTGCTACAGATTGGAAAAGTGTCAACTAGAACTTGTGCTTCAAGTGCTCTGCAAGTGTACAAACTTGCCAGGGAAGATGTACAGCAAGTAACAGACTTACAAGTTAATACTGCCACAAAATGTGGGGCAAGTTATCCTTGCAATCTGGGTATATACTTATATACAGAGGAGAAAAGTCATATTGTATTACTGAGATCCATATAATGGACACACCTATGATATAAAGAAGATATATACACTGGACACTGTGTCCTATACCCAAATATACAGAAAAGAGAAAAAAGTCATTGTATAAACGACATCTAAATACCAGACACTGCGTTTTATACACGGATGTACATAGAAGAGAGTAATTTTGATTTAGGCCCCTTTCAGACGGGGTGGACTTAGGCCGGTTTCACACTGGGGCGGGTGGGGCGGTGGCGGTATAGCGCCGCTATTTTTAGTGGCGCTATACCGTCGGGATTGCAGAGGTATTCGGCCGCTAGCGGTGCGGTTTTAACCCCCGCTAGCGGCCGAAAAAGGGTCAATACCACCCGCAAACCGTGGCTACAGTCGGCTTTCTCTATGTCAGCGGCGCAGTCAGTGGAGATGGGCGGGGCTGCGAGAGGAGCTGAGTGTAGCCGAAGTACACTCGGCCCCGCTCGCTCCTCTCCACAGAAATCGGCGCCAAATTTAAAAAACCCAGAGACTGACAAGGCTGCAAAGGCACTGGGCAAGGCTGCAGATGGACAGATGGACACTGGGCAAGGCTGCAGATGGACAGATGGACACTGGGCAAGGCTGCAGATGGACAGATGGACACTGGGCAAGGCTGCATGCTGCATTTAAATGTAAGTTTTTTTCCCTTGAATTTCCCTCCTAAAAGTTTTTTTCCTTAAAATTCCCTCCTAAACTTGGGGTGCGTGTTATACACCGATAAATACGGTACATTCCCGGAATGCCGGAAATGCTAACTGTCACATTGGTTGTGCTCTCAAACAAACTGTCAAACCATCCAATGTCTGGTGTCATAACTGATCACATGTGCAGCATCATGGCAGTTGAAGATTAAACAGAGGCCAAGATGGCAGCTTCCTTGGCTGAAAATGATAGGAGGGTTAACTTCAACTTTAATATTAAAATCGGGTAAATGGTACAGTTTTGAAAGGAGGCTACCATGAGGCCTAGAACTCATGAATCCTCTCACTGTAGCAGGTCTCTGATGTCAAATCTGAGTAAATATATATGGGCTTAAACAACTAATCGATTAATCGTCAACAAATCGATCATGAAATTAATCGATTACTATTTTCATATTCGATTAATCGGCCAGTAACATAATGGGTTTAAAAAAAAAAAAGGAAGTTTATAGTACAAAAACCAGCAAATAATCACTACTGTTATTATATTAAAACGAAAAATCTTGGTACATTCGCTGAATAAAAGAATGTGAAATTTTCACTTCCTTTTAACATGAATGTAATTTCTGAACGAAAACCACATACACTGTCTGAAAAATCCTTTGACAAAGAAGCTTTTCTTATTTTTCTAAACTTTCTCATCACTGTGGTTGAAAACGAACGTCGATTTGACCCCACTGACGATTAGAAAATCGAACGAACGTTCTTAAAAAAAATTTTTTTTTATTTTTTGAAGAAACAAGTCTAACTTTTTTTTCCTTTAAATAAAAAAAAAATGATCTGAGTCTAATGATGTTTTACCAGATTCACCCTCTAATAGTATATACGGTATATCTCTTCTGTCAGTTATTCTCAGAGTGGATTAGAGGAGATTTTGCTCCCTAACCATATAGTTGGTTATTTATATTTACCACTTCATAGAGATATTTAACATTAAATTGCCTTTTTTTTTTAAACTTTACATATTAACTAAATTATACGCCACATTTTTTTAAAGGTTATTAACCGATTAATCGAAACAATAATCAGCCAACTAATCGATTATGAAAATAATCGTTAGTTGCAGCCCTAATATATACATACATACACCTCTATCATAGGTAGGTGCTAGGTGAGGATTTTTGTGGTAGCTGCCAGGCAGGCCTATGCTGCATGCGAGGCCTGCTTGTTTTTGGTCTGGGGGCAGGGAATGGTTAGTGCAGCAGTGGGTGTGACCATCTGTGCTTCAGTTCTTGGGCGCCTCACCTGCTTCCAGGGAGAATGTTCTGGAAGGGGGGCAGGTCTGGGAGCTGGAGTGACAGGGAGCTCATGTGAGGAGCCCTGACCAATCCCCAACTGGAATTGTCAGGGGGCAGGCCTCCTTCATAAGCTCAGGTCCAGACCACAGGAGGGGAGTTGTCGGCTGGGTGAAGTGAAGAATGGAGTGTTAGATCGCAGCAGGAGGCCCATCCATCTGGGGGGGGGGCACCTCGGTGGAGGAGCCCAGGAGCTGGGAAGGAGCCTCATGCTTACAGTCATGGAAGAGGTGTCCTGGAACAGAGGGGCTGGAGAAGCGGTCGGTACACATGTCCGGATAAGTTCTTCACCATGGACTCAGGGCAGGAGACGGCCATGAGTGAGGCACAGTGGATATCTGGAGGAGGCATGCCAGGGGAGCTGGGTGCAAGGCCAGAGGGGAGACTGTGGGGTTTTGTGTCAAATCGATGTGGCCTGCGGGTGCAGGATTTGCAAGTCGGGCTAGCTGGGATCTGTAGTCCACCAACTTGCTAAATTCTAGGCCACCAAGAAGGGGTACTGCAGGCCCCTGGCCTATTAACAATTCAGCAAGTTCAACAAATACTTGGGATCATTCAGAGTGATCCATGGTGTAATGTGAAGATGGGGCAGATAAACTAGCATTGCATAGTGAAGTTTTGTGCAGGAGGAGAAGTCCTGGGAGTAATAGTCTGCAGGAGTGGTGCAGAGGAAGAGTAACGGACTGCAGGAGTAGATGCAGGGGAAGTGACTGTGAATGTTAGGAGTCCCATCAGTTCTTCAAAGCTCAATTCATTCAAAAATTAACTATGATGGCAAAGTGATCTGTTCTATGGGCATCCCATATCCCCTTTCCCCAACCAAGTTATATCCCCCAAATAAACTAAAACAAAACAAAAGCAAAAACCGACGGGTACTTACCGATAACTGTGTTTCTACGAAACCTTCCAGGACGGCAACACATGAGAGATGATAGGCTCCACCCACCAGGAAACACAATTAAATCACAGCTGTTTATAAGGCCCCACCTTATCCCTTGTCCCTCAGTAGTTGTAAAGTAATACTCCCACTAATTCACAAGGGCTATTCAACATTTTAAGTACTTACCACTTAGTGTGTACATACACCTCCACCCATAATCAGGGCGGGAAGTAGGCCTGCCGTCCTGGAAGGTTTCCTAGAAACACCGTTAATCGGTAAGTAACCGTCGGTTTTCTCACCTCACCTTCCAGGATGGCAACACATGAGGATAATAAAAGGAATCCATAGGCCTACCTTAGGGTGGGACCACTGCCTGTAACACTTTTCGACCTGCTGCGATAGGACTTCCACTCGGTAGTGCTTCAGGAAGGTGTCTTGACTGGACCAGGTGGCTGCGTTGTGGATCTGCTCCCAGGAGGCCCCTGCTTACTCGGCCCATGAGGTAGCTAGGG
The DNA here is from genome assembly GCA_029206835.1 of Rana muscosa. Classification (NCBI taxonomy): domain Eukaryota; kingdom Metazoa; phylum Chordata; class Amphibia; order Anura; family Ranidae; genus Rana; species Rana muscosa. The sequence continues at coordinate 258,147,782 of CM055118.1, read as the reverse complement.
CTCTAGTTGAGTGTGCCTTCAACTTTTCTGGTGCAGGTATGCCTGAGCTTTCGTACGCTAAAATAATGGCTTATCTTATCCACCTGGAGACTGAGGACTGTGATGCTTGGAGTCCCTTTCTAAGTCCAGAAAAAAGGAATAAAAGATGATTAGATCTTCTAAAATCCTTAACCCTCTGTAAATATGTAAGGAGGCATCTCCTGACGTCTAGACAATGAAATTTTTCCCTCCATTTCTAGGGTTCTCACAAAAGGATGGCAAGGTCATCACCTGAGTTCCATGGAACGCTTAGGCAGATATAATGGATCTGGCTTGAGGATGATTCTATCAGGTAGGATCATTAAAAAAGGTTCTTTAATGGAAAGACTCTGCAGGTCTCCTACCCTCCTGACAGTAGTAATTGCCAGGAGAAAGGCTAATTTTATGGTCAAAAATTTAAATGAAACTTCTAAGGGTTCAAAAGGGTGACTAGATAACGCCTCTAGAACCCTCGTTAGGTCCCAAGGTGGGAACCTATCTTTGACAGAGGAGAAGCCCTCTCTCTGGCTACCAGAAATCTTTTAACTAAAGGTTCTTTCGCTATCCTAGCGTCAAGAAAAACTGAAAGGGCTGCCACTTGTACTCAAAGAGTGTTGACAGCCACACCCTTCTCTACCCTGTCTTGGAGAAATTCCAGGATCACCAGAATGGAGGTGGAAACTATTTGTTTACACCAAGTACAATTTTTTTTTCAAACTTTAAAGTAAATTTTTCTTGTCACCGGCTTCCTGCTCAAGAGTAAAGGTGTCCATAACTCTGAGCAACCTTTCACCTTAAGGATCTGGCGCTCACCAACCAAACTGGACCCTGTGACAGAAGGTCCGGGATGTTTGGAAGCTTCCAGGGGGGCGCTACCGATAGAGACTTCAGGGTTGCAAACCAAGTCCTTCTTAGCCACCAAGGGGCCACTAGGAGGACTCTGCCTGAAGCCTGGCTGAGCTTTTGGATGACTCTCGGAATCAGAGCCAGAGGGGGGGGGGGGGGAGAGGCGTATGCCATCTGGAATGTCCAGCTTTGAGCCAGGGAATCAAGGCCCTCGCGCTCTCTCTCTCCTGAGAGAGGGAAAAGAACCTCTTGACCTTTCTGTTCTTTAGATTGGCAAAGAGGTCTATCTCGGGGCAGCCAAACCTTTGAACTATCATTTGGAACACTTCTACCTTCAGTTCCCAATCCCCCTGTCCCACAGGCTGGCGACTGAGGAAATCTGCTTCCTTGTTGTCTGTGCCTCTTATGTGGACGGCTGCCAAGGAGACAACCCTGTGCTCTGTCCAGGTCAGGATCTTTATTGCTAATGCAAGAAGCCTCTTGGACTTGGTTCCCCCCTGGTGGTTCAGGTAGGCTACAGTCGTAGCATTGTCTGAACACACCAAGAGCTCTTTTCCTGTGACTATTTTCTCTAAGGCCTTTAGAGCTTCGCCCACCGCTCTCAGTTCCTTGAGATTGGAAGAGGATCTTGCTACTTCCTTCAGCCAGGAACCCTGAGCCTTGGCTTCCCCTAGTTGAGCTCCCCATCCCTGGGCACTTGCATCCATGGTGAGCTTTAGTGGATCCAACTGATTCCAGGGTCTGCCTTTTTCCAGATTGCCTGGGACTGACCACCACCCCAGGGATGATCTTACCTGACGGGAAATGATTGTATTTTCGTCTAGGGAATCGTTCCTTTTGTCCCAAGAGGAAAGGTGGAAGAATTGTAGGTCTCTCGAATGCAGTTGTGCCCAAACAACTGCTGGAATGCTTGCTGACATGAGACCTAGAACTCTGAGGATTTCTCTCCTGGAGCATACAGTAGATTTTTTCAGCCTTTTGACAGCTAAGACAATTTTTTGTCACCTTTTCTTTTGGAAGGAACAGTCTCTGAGCCTGAGAGTCTATTCGAACGCCTAGGTAGGTCTGGATCTGGGCTGGTTTTAGGGAGGATTTTCCCAAGTTTATTAGCCACCCTAGCCTTTTCAGGGTAGAGATCACCTTCAGGGTATCTGCACTGACCTGAGTGGCTGAAGGACCTGATATGAGCAAGTCATCCAGGTAGGGTATTATCGCTATGCCCTGGAGGTGGAGATGGGCCACCACTTCCGCCAGAATCTTTGTGAAGATTCTTGGACTTGCTGCTAGTCCACAGGGAAGTGCCCTGAACTGTAAGTGGGAAATTCCTTCCTGTGTCACCACCGCAAATCTCAGGAAGACCTGATGTCCAGGAAAAATCGAGACATGCAGATAAGCGTCCTTGAGATCTAGGGTGGTCATAAAGACATCCTTTAATAGATTTTAATAGATTTTTCCTTACTGAGTAAATGCTCTCCATGGAAAACCTTTTGTAATCTAAGAACCTGTTTTGGCTCTTGAGATTTATAATCAGGTGGAACTTTCCAGAGGGTTTTTGGTACCAAAAATATGTGGGAATAAAAGCCTTGGAAAAGCTGGTCTTTTGGGACCGGAACTACTACCTGTTCTACTAGTTCCTGAATGCCCTCTAGAAGGGCTTTCCTTTTTAAAACATCCTTGGGAAGATGAGTTAAAGTGACCGTAGGAGGGGGCTCTGATGAGAATTCTAGGCGATAACCTTCCCTGATCAGATTGAGGATATAAGGACTGTCTAAAATCTTTTCCCACTGAGGAAAGAAATGACAGTCTGCCCCCGACCATGATTTTGGCATCACTTGGAATCTTATGTATTTTGGCCTGGAGAGGGAAAGAGCAAACTGCCTTTTTGCCTGCCTCTACCATAAGCCCACTTTCTGCTGGGTTATTTTTTGGACCTCGAAAACATTTCCTATACCTTTATTGTTTGGATTTGACAGGAAATTTCTTCCCCTTTTCAGATGACCTGGACAAGGCATCATCAAGGCCTGAGCCAAACAACAGGGATCCTTCAAAGGGCAAGCCACACAGCTTTGTCTTAGAAGTAAGGTCACCCTCCCAGGCTTTAATCCAAATGGCCCTCCTGGCTGAGTTAATTAATGCGGCCGTCTTTACAGAAGCTCTGACTGAGTCTACGGCTGCGTCAGCCAAAAATGCAACAGCCTTCCCCATCACAGAAAGGGAATCTATGATGTCCTGGGATTTATTCCCCTGAGATAGATATCTGCTAAGTTTCTCTATCCAGCAATCTGTATTTCTAGCAACGCAGGTTACTGCCAATGCCGGGGTCATTGCTGAGGAATTGGCCTCCCAGGCTTTTTTAAGGAGAGACAGACTTTCGGTCCATAGTATCCCGAATGTTCCCTGCGTCCTCAAAGGAGAGGTCAGACTTTTGTCACCTGGGAGAGGGCGGCGTCCAACTGAGGGATTTTAAAAAAAGGACCTGGGCTTCTTCCTCCTTAAAGGGGAACTTCCTCTTCCAGGTTTTAGGAGTGGTAAACCCTTTTTCAGGCATCTTCCAGTCCTGTAGAACCATCTCTTTAAGAGATTGGTGTAAAGGGAATACTCTAGCTCGGCTTTTAACCAGACCCCTGTACATTTTATCCTGTGCGGAGGTTTCCTTAGCTGGTTCAGGAATCTGTTCAGTGGCATATATTGCCTGGAGAAGTCCTTCTAAGTCTCCTAGACCAAAAAGGTGTCTATTAAACCTGACATCCTCTACATCGATGCCTGGACACAAGCCGATCTCTTCATTAGAGGAGAGTACGGACCCTGCCTGGCTTTCTGCCTCTTCTAACTCATCCTCTTCCCTAGGTTGAACTAGGGAGAAACCTTGAGAAAGGGAAAAGGAGGAACTTAATCCTGATTTGGATATTACTCTCCTGGGATGAGGGACCCTCTGGGGGGGTGGTCTGCCGAGTGTCTGAGACTAAGGATGTCTGTACTGAGGAACGGAAGGATTGTAAAGAGGCCAACATTTCCTCTTGTACTGATTTGAAAAAATCCTTCACAAGACCTGAGGCCTCTTTCCCAGCCAGTTTGTTAATGCATATATAACAAAAGGGCTTGGAGTGGGATTTTGACAATCTTTCTCCACAGTTACCGCACTTTTTACTGGCACTGGTGCTAGCGGATGAGGAAGGTGGTTTATCAGAGACCTCCTGTGTTCCACTGGGGGAGTCTGCAAGAAAAGAGGAAACAACCTATAATCACTCTTTCTATCCCCTATAATATGGCTGCAGGCCCTTCTTTCCCAGAGAAGGAAGGCATAGGGGGTGTGACAGAGCATCCCAGAGAGAGCCTGGGAAAGTCCTATTCGGGGTTTATACATCTCCCAGGCTCCTCTCATATACATTCAGGGATCTCTGAGCCAGGATCCACTTCAGGTGTTGGTTCTCTCCCACAGGTTAATTAAAAGCTCACCTGAGCAGACAGCCTTGGCTCTGCCTGGGAAACACAGACAGCATTGGTCTGTGAGAGCAAGAAGGTTTGTAAAACTTGTGACTCTGTGAATGTGGAAGCTGACAAGCGCTAGGCTTGTCCAGCCTGGTAGTGAGGGCTTGTAAATACTGTATAGTTAGAGCCGAGACACGGCTAGGCTTTTGTTTAGTTAGTTTTTCTTCTGTTTGTTTTCAGCACTGTACAGCACCTGTCATTGACTTTGTATATAGCACCAATAAATAACACTGTGTTTTCACTGATCCAATGGACTTGGCATCTGTGCCTGCTCATCCCAGGGAGCTTTTGTACCTACTACCTGTCCCCCAGGTTACATATGGTGGAGGCTGCGACCAGCTGTAGTAAGTTACTACTTAAAAGGCCAGTACCTAAAGTGACAACATGGAGGACCTCCTCAAACAAATGGTGATGGCAAACGCTGCACAACAGCAAACTAACGCTGAATTGCGGCAAGCAAACGCTGCATGGCAGCAAGCAAATGCTACACAACAGCAAACTAACGCTGCACAACAGCAAGCCAACGCTATCGCACAGGAGCAAACCAAGGTGCTGTTCCAACAGATTGGTGCTGTACAGGAGCAATCGCAGAGGCTGTTTGAACAGCTTGCCACTACTGCAAAAGCGGATAGGAAAACCCTTACTGAGGTTGTGGAGACGCTAGCACAGGGGTCACCTGCGATAATGAAGGATATTGGAGACAAGCCCTCAGCCATCCATGTGGGTCGCTTTCTTTCAAAGATGACGGCAGATGATCCAGAGGCCTTCCTATTAACATTTGAACGGACCGCTGAGAGGGAAGGTTGGCCCCAAACCCAGTGGGCAGGACTGATCGCCCCCTTACTTTCTGGAGAAGCGCAGAAGGCCTACTATGATCTGGAGTCAGCAGAAGCGGGAGATTATGAGAAGGTCAAGCGGGAAATCCTGGCACGACTTGGCGTTACCTTGGCTGTTCGAGCTCAGCGGGTCCACAGCTGGTTCTTCCAAGAAAAGAGGCCCCCAAGATCGCAGATGTTTGATCTGATCCACCTGGTGCGGAAATGGCTACAGCCGGAGTCCCTGTCTGCGCCACAAATAGTGGAGCGTGTGGTCATGGACCAATTCCTGGGGTCACTACCAATTCCCCTGCAGAAGTGGGTGAGTCAAGGAGACCCCAAGTCAGCAGACAACCTGGTGGAGCTCGTTGAGAGGTACTTTGCTGCAGAGAACCTGGTCACCACCCCTACAGCCGCACGGACTTTCCACCCAAAACCACGGTCTCCCCAGGCAACCGGTAAGACTGTTCCAGGGGAAGTGGGTGGTAAGCATGGCAAGGAAATAGGGGGGAGGATTTTTGGTGCCAGGACTGAAGTTTGGCGGCCCAAGCAAGGGAAGCCACTGCCTGTCAGCAAACCAAATTGGGGAAACATCAGGTGTTTTCGTTGCCAAGAACTGGGACATGTTGCAGCAAACTGTCCATTGACAGATGAACCAATGTAGTGTGATCTATCTTTTAGAAGGCAGTCTATGTTTGCTGCTGTTTCATGCGCTGCAGTGCCAAATGTGGGAACACACATGTGTCAAGTGACTGTTAATAATAAGCCTATTACGGCCTTGCTGGACTCTGGAAGTCTAGTTACTTTGGTTACAGCTGAGATGGTTGAAACTGTGAATTTTCATGCAAAAAAAGTTGCTGTGATCTGTGTACATGGGGATACCCGCGAGTATCCAATAGCCACTGTTCAGTTTAAAACTGGCTTAGGTACGGTGACCTATTCGGTCGGACTGGTGCCCCACTTGGTGCACGAGGATATAATTGGTAGGGACTTCCCTAAGTTTTGGGAACTGTGGGATTGTCCCGACCCAGTCGCAGTACCTAACTCAGTCGCAGAGCCAGAACTCATGGCCATTACTGACCTTGTGAGTTCAGGGGACTCCTCTCAGTGCTCTCCGGGTGATCCTTTCTCAGTTATGGCAGGAGAGCTGGGGGAGCCTGAAGAAGTCCCCACAACCAGTAGAGCTGGACAGCCGTCTGCTGAATCTGAGCCTACGTTAGAGTTTACCGATCTAAATGTGCACAAGGAAAATTTTGGTACGGAACAGAGAAAAGACCCTACCCTTGCCAGGGCCTGGGAAAATGTAATGGTGATTAATGAGGTACCTGTCGAACCGGGGGACGGGCCCTGTTTTCCATATTTCTGCAGCAATGAGGATTTACTGTATCGTGTATGTAAAACTAATGATGAAGTGGTTGAACAGTTGGTAGTCCCTAAGCTATACAGACGGGTGGTGTTGGAACTTGCCCATGGGCACTTGCTAGGAGGCCATTTAGGGGTTGAGAAAACCACTGAAAGGGTGTTGCGCCGGTTTTACTGGCCTGGGATATGGAAAAATATCGAGAATTATTGTCAATCCTGTCCTATATGTCAGATGTCAGCCCCCCAACCCCACTTTCGAAGTCCGCTAGTGCCCTTGCCCATTATTGAAGTGCCCTTTGAAAGGATTGCCATGGACCTGGTGGGTCCACTCCCCAAATCTGCCCGCGGTCATCAACATATCCTCGTGATCATGGATTACGCTACCCGTTACCCCGAGGCCGTTCCCTTACGCACTGCATCTGCTAAAAACATTGCCAAAGAGCTGTTTATGGTGTTCAGTCGGGTTGGCGTCACGAAAGAAGTCCTTACAGACCAAGGTACCCCATTCATGTCACGAATAACTAGGGAGCTCTGCAAGTTATTTAAGGTGACACAGTTGCGTACCTCAGTGTACCATCCTCAAACGGATGGCTTGGTGGAACGCTTCAATAAGACATTAAAGAGTATGTTAAAAAAGGTTGTTGATAAGGATGGGAAAAACTGGGACTTCCTGATACCTTACTTTATGTTCGCCATCAGGGAAGTTCCCCAGTCCTCTACGGGGTACTCTCCATTTGAGCTGCTTTATGGAAGACACCCTCGGGGACTCTTAGACATAGCCAAGGAAACTTGGGAGGGGGAGCAGACACCTCACAAAAGTGTTATTGAGCATATCGCTCAAATGCAGGATAGGATTGCAGCAATCATGCCGGTAGTAAAAGAACATTTACTGCAGGCCCAAGCAGCCCAACAGAGGATATACAACAGGGGGGCCCAACTTCGTGTTTTCTCACCTGGTGACCGGGTCCTCGTGTTAGTTCCCACTGTTGAGAGAAAATTCCTGGCTAAGTGGCAGGGACCCTTTGAAGTAATTGAAAGAGTTGGGGAGGTCAATTACAAGGTGTATCAACCAGGTAAAAGGAAGCCCGAACAGATTTACCACATAAACCTGTTAAAGCCCTGGAAGGATAGACTGGCATTAACTGCCAGGTCTCTCCCGGTAACCCTTAAGGGTACTGAATCCCCTCTGATCCCTGAGGTCACGATTCCAGACACCCTGTCATGTTCCCAGAAACAGGAAGCTAGAGAGTTCCTGATAAGGAATAAAGAGAAATTTTCAGAGTTGCCGGGCACGACTTCAGCAGTTCAGCATGATATTGTTACTGAACCTGGGGTCCGTGTCAAGCTCAAACCATACCGAATTCCCGAAGCTAGAAGAAAGGACATCAGTGAGGAAGTTAAAAGGATGTTGGAGCTAGATGTTATTGAGGAATCCAATAGTGACTGGTCTAGCCCCATTGTATTAGTCCCAAAACCGGATGGCACTTGGAGGTTTTGTAACGACTTCAGGAAGCTTAATGCGGTAACAAAGTTTGACACATACCCAATGCCCAGGGTAGACGAGCTTATAGACTGACTTGGCAAGGCCCGTTATCTGACCACTTTGGACTTGACCAAAGGATATTGGCAAATACCCCTGACTGGTAGTGCCAAAGAAAAGACTGCGTTTGTGACCCCGGAGGGGTCGTTTCAGTATAAGAAAATGCCTTTTGGGTTGCAAAATGCCCCTGCAACATTTCAGAGGGCTATGGACAGGACCCTAAGACCTCACCGACAGTATGCTGCAGCCTATCTGGACGACATAGTGGTGCATAGCACTGACTGGGAGTCTCACTTGCCCCGTGTCCAGGCTGTCCTGGATTCCCTCTTCAAAGAAGGGTTTACGGCAAATCCCAAAAAATGTGCCATTGGGCTAGAGGAAGCCAGGTATTTGGGCTACACTATTGGCCGGGGTGTCATAAAGCCCCAGGTGAAAAAAATAGAAGCCATCCAGGAGTGGCCACGTCCTGCCAACAAGAAGCAGGTCAGGGCCTTTCTTGGCATTGCGGGGTACTATAGAAGATTCATCCCAAATTTCGCAACTATAGCTGCCCCACTGACAGACCTTACAAAAGGGAAAGCCTCCGTAATGGTGAAATGGTCTCCAGTAGCAGAAGAGTCTTTTCAAGTACTGAAGAAGGCTCTTTGTGCACAGCCAATCCTATACTCCCCCAATTTCTCCAAAAACTTTTTGGTCCAGACGGATGCATCTGATGTGGGTATCGGGGCAGTACTTTCACAGGTACACAATGGGGAAGAACACCCTGTGGTGTACTTAAGCAGAAAGCTCAATGACCATGAAAAGAAGTACGCAGTCATTGAAAAGGAGTGTCTGGCCATAAAGTGGGCCGTGGACGCGCTCAGGTACTACTTGTTGGGGCGCCAGTTTGAGTTGATAACTGACCATGCTCCCCTGAAATGGATGGCCCAAAAGAAGGAGACTAATAGGCGGGTGAACCGGTGGTTTTTGGCCCTACAAGATTACGCCTTTACAGTAAAACACAGGCCAGGTGTTGAGATGGGGAATGTAGATGCCCTGTCCCGTTTTCACTCCTGTTGGGCTACAGGTATTCCAACCCTGGGGTTGAAACAAGGGGGGAGGATGTGTGACAGAGCATCCCAGAGAGAGCCTGGGAAAGTCCTATTCGGGGTTTATACATCTCCCAGGCTCCTCTCATATACATTCAGGGATCTCTGAGCCAGGATCCACTTCAGGTGTTGGTTCTCTCCCACAGGTTAATTAAAAGCTCACCTGAGCAGACAGCCTTGGCTCTGCCTGGGAAACACAGACAGCATTGGTCTGTGAGAGCAAGAAGGTTTGTAAAACTTGTGACTCTGAATGTGGAAGCTGGCAAGCGCTAGGCTTGTCCAGCCTGGTAGTGAGGGCTTGTAAATACTGTATAGTTAGAGCCGAGACACGGCTAGGCTTTTGTTTAGTTAGTTTTTCTTCTGTTTGTTTTCAGCACTGTACAGCACCTGTCATTGACTTTGTATATAGCACCAATAAATAACACTGTGTTTTCACTGATCCAATGAACTTGGTATCTGTGCCTGCTCATCCCAGGGAGCTTTTGTACCTACTGCCTGTCCCCCAGGTTACAGGGGATTAACAGAAACCTTTCTTTCTATGTAGGTACAAACAATCCCCAAACCGGCCAGAAAAAAACGTCACTTACCCGGTCCCGGTTTTGCATTTGCCTGCAGCCACCTGTGCTGTCTTTCCATCCTCCTTGTCCATGGGGTGGGTTCAGACAGTCTGTCAGCTCCTTGCAGCTCACGAGTTCTGTTTGCACAAGAAGTCTGTCTCCGCAGCCACGCGGGTCCAGCGTCTCCTCCATGCTTTCAACTTGCTTCCTGCATGTACTGGGCGGCTCCACCTCTTCTAACCCTCCTACCTGCAGCCAGCAGCCTCAGTTCATAACAAAGCAGTACAAACCTTAAAAAGGAAGGGTGGGTGCTGTGTCAGTCCATGGACGTCAGAGAAACGGATTTTACGGGGAGTACAAAAATCCTATTTTCTCTTACCATCCATGGACTGACACAGCCTCTTCATACTTGACAAGTGGGACGTCCCAAAGCAGTGTCCAAAAAAAAGGGAGGGGTGGGAGCGGTTTTAAAAAACAGGGGAAAAAAAACAAAAACACTTCACTCCAAACAAGCAGAGCTCCTAAACAGAGGAGTTGCAACATTAAACAGCCGCCTGCAAAACCTTGCAGCCGAAGGAAGCATCAGAAGATGCAGCCACATCAACCTTGTAAAACGTTGAAAAGGTATGTGCGGACGACCAGGTTGCCGCCTTGCACATTTGTGCAACCAACGCTTGATGTCGGAAAGCCCAGGAAGCACCAATTGCCCTGGTTGAATGCACCGTAACCGGAAAGGGAGGCGCCTGCCCCTTAAGGGCATAGTCCTGTATGACGGTCTGCCTGATCCACCTAGAAATGGTGGCAGACGACACCGATTGGCCCTGTTGTGGACCAGACACAGCCACAAACAGTGAGTCAGACTTCCGAATTGAAGCAGTAACAGACAGGTACACCCGCAAGGCACGTATCACGTCTAACGTGTGAAGCGCAAACTCTCTGGGATGCGATGGATGAGGACACAAGGACGGAAGAACAATGTCCTCGTTAAGGTGAAAGGCCGAGACCACCTTCGGAAGAAAAGAAGGCCGCGGACGCAACACCACCTTATCCTTATGGAGGACCAGGTAAGGCGGCTTGCAAGACAATGCCGCCAACTCAGACACCCGCCTGACAAAAGTAATGGCTACCAGGAAAGCCACCTTCTGAGACAAGGTTAAGGGCGGTTCTTGAAGAACCGAAAGCACCAAATTCAGATCCCAAGGAGGGAGAGGAGGTTTAAACAGGGAGGAGCACATGGCGAACCCCCTGCACAAAGGTGCCAATCAGGGAATGGCCTGCCAGCGGTCATTGAAAGAAGAGAGCCAAGGCCGAAATCTGACCCTTGATGGTACTTAAAGCAAGCTTTTGGGCCATACCACGCTGTAAGAACAGCAGGATCCTAGGAACGGAATACGTCCGTGGACGCCAATCCAGCTCCTCGCACAGAGCTAAGTAAGCCTTCCAGGTACAGTGATATTATCTCTTTCTTGGAGGAAGATTTCCTTGCCCTCAGCATGGTTGAGATGACCGAATTCGAGAGACCTCGGTCTCTCTGCACCTGGCTTTCAATAGCCATGCCGTTAAAGCCAGCGACTGTAAAGCAGGATGAAGTATGGGACCTTGAGACAGAAGGTCCTCCCGCAATGGCAGACGCCAGGGAACATCCGCGACGAGGCGCACAAGATCGGCGTACCATGACGCCGTGGCCAATCCGGAGCAATGAGAATCACCGGAATGCCCTCAGCCTCCACCCTGCGAAGCAGGCGAGGAAGCAACTGCAGCGGAGGGTAGGCATACATCAGGCGATACTGACCACACGGGTTAACCAACGCGTCTGAGGCGTCTGCCCAGGGATCTCGACACCTTGCGATTGAGTCGAGGGGCCAACAGGTCCACATCCGGCGTGCCCCACCGCCGGCAAAGGAGTTGAAACATCTCCGGATGCAAGGACCACTCCCCCTGGTCCAACGTCTGGCGGCTCAGATAGTCCGCCTGCCAGTGGTCTATTCCTGGAATATAAAAACTGCCGACAGAGCCGGCACGCTTCTTTCCGCCCACCTTAGGATGTGAGCGACCTCGGACGCCGCCCCTGATGGTTGACATAAGCCACCGCTGTGGCGTTGTCCAACTGGATTCTGACCGAGCGTCCCTGTAGCCTCTCCGACCACGAGGAGAGGCACAGTCTGATTGCCCGGAGTTCCAGGACATTGATCGGTAGACGGGATTCGTCCGGAGTCCAAAGCCCTTGGGCTGATAGGACTCTCCAAACTCCACCCAGCCTGTAAGGCTGGCGTCCGTCGTGATCACCGTCCACTGTATAGGAAGGAACGACTTCCCGGACCGAAGGGCCGGGGATCTCAACCACGTCAGGGATGCCCTCACCAGGTGACTCACCTGGCTCTGATGATCCAACGAGAACGGGGACTTGTCCCAAGTGGACAGGATCTCCCTCTGTAAGGCCCGAGTGTGTGATTAGGCATATGGAATGGCCTCGAAGGAGGCAACCATGAGTCCCAGGACCCTCATGCAGAAACGGATCGACCATTTTCGGGACGTCAGAACCCGAACCGCAAATTGAAGAGTCTAACTTCCCCCAAGGGAAGGAATACCTTCGCTTCTGAGGAGTCCAGGATCAAACCTAGATACTCCAGACGCTGAGTCAGAACCAGGACCGACTTCTGAGTGTTCAGTAGCTAACCGAAGTCCCGGAGGGTCTGACTGACTATCGTCACATTTTCTTCTAATGCTGAGCCATAGTCTGCTCTCAGAAGATCGTCCAGATAGCCCATGATAGCAATGCCTCGCTGTCTCAGCAAAGCCAGAATCGGGGCAAGCACCTTGGTGAAGACCCGCGGTGCCAACGCCAAGCCGAAGGGGAGGGCCACAAATTGATAGTGGACTTCGCTGATCGCAAAGCGCAGAAACTTCTGGTGACTTGCACAGATTGGGACATGCAAATAGGCGTCCTTGATGTCCAAGGACGCCAGAAAGTCCCCAGGATGGAGTGCAGCAATCACCGTGGGAATGGATTCTATGCAGAACTTTTGAACCTTCACAAGGGCATTTAAGGCCTTGAGGTCCAGGATTGGACGAACTTCGTCCTTCTTTGGGACCACAAACAGATTCGAATAAAATCCCTGAAACCTCTCCTGTGACGGTACCGGCACAATTACTCCATACCTGAGCAAGTCCTGCACTGTCCCCAAGAGGGCCGCCAGAGAGAGGGAGATTTGAGGGAAAGAATCTGTTGGGGTACAGGATAGAGTTCCATTCCTGGCCTCCTAAGGTGACCACCTCGCACACCCACCGGTCGGAGATCCTTAATTATGTCATCCAGGGCAGCACCAAACAGCCTACCGCCCTTAAAAGGGCAAATCAGTCAGGAGCTTCTTAGGAGGCCAGGTCAGCAGACCAGCATTTCAACCAGATAAAACGCAACACCGCCGCAGACACAGAGACCCTAGAAATTAAGGGTGCAGCGTCCAACGTGGCATCGCACACATACACTAAGCCCTGCACCAGTTGGTGGGCCAGTGCAATGGTTTCTGGAGGAAGATTATGCTCCTGCACAGTCTGGTGCAAAATCTTTGCCCATTCCGTGAGTGTCTGAGGGTCACCGCTACTATAGGACGTAAGGCGGATCCCAGCAAGGCGAACATGGCTCTGCTCACCACTTCCGACCTCCTGTCAGTGGGGTCCTTAAAGGCAGGAGTTCCCTCCATCGGGAGAGTTGTGGCTTTATTCAAATGGGCGACCGGGGGGGGGGGGAATGATTCCAGGACTGCCGACAACTGGTCTATGAGGACCGCAGGTGCAGGAGCACTGCCTGTTGCCTCTAACATGTATGGGGAAGCAGGTGAACCAGACTCCATAACTCGCCACTCTCAGACTTTTGTTAATAGTAAAAGAAAAGCCCACCCTCTGGCTGCGCTGACTGTGGGGGGTTACCCAGGGGACTCACCAACCCGGATCGGACCGCTCGGCTCCGCAGCCTGTGCTTAGAGCGCGAGTGAGGAGAGTGTGAGGTGAATCGCGCCGTGTCAGCAGCGATAGAGGCCAAACAGCACAAAAAGCGTGCGCGGCTTCAAGAAAATGGCCGCCGCAATGTAACTGTGCCATAGCGATCCACGGCAAGATGGCCGCCATGCGCACTATGTAAAAACATACAGTATGAGAAAAAAACATGGCGCCGGAGGGCGCACCAGGCCCCAAAACACTGAAAACTTTCCCCAGCTGACAGAGTGACCCCCAGACAGCACAGCGCCAGAGTAAGGTAACAGAGAGCAACAACCAACAAGGGGGAGACAGGGAAAAACCCCCATAACAGAGGAACACACAGCATGTACTCACCTGCGGAGGCAGGAGAGACTACTTACCCGTCCTAGAAGGACCCACTGGTGTGTTCCTGACAGACCTATCACAGTGCGGTACTGAGTAGCTGTCGGCCCGGTCCATTGCGAAAGATACAGCAGAACTGCTCAATCTTGTGCGGAGCAAAAAAGCACCGGCCACCTCTGGAGTCGTGGGGCATGTCGTGAACTGAGTCTCACGCAAAGCGAGGATCAGCACGCTCGATGGTCGGACAGGGAAGACTACGAGGATATCTTGTACCCAACCTGTTGCCCAGCCGACAGTTGATAGATCTCAAAAATAAAATAAAATTCCAAAAGGAATAAAAAATATCTTCAGGAGACTGGCTCCGAAGAGAGCCACGTCCTCTCTTCTGCTAGGCAGAAAAAAACTGAGGCTGCTGGCTGCAGGTAGGAGGGTTATGTCCGGAGGGACCGCCCCCCTGGGTATTGGAATGTATGTTGTAACATTTAACATTCTGCCTAGTCTTCTCCTATAAGCAGGGGCATAAACCCACTTGTCAAGTATGAAGAGGCTGTGTCAGTCCATGGACGGTAAGAGAAATGCAGTTTTTGGGGCGACCTGTGAGAAGCGCCGAGGCGGCAGGTAAGTTCACCGGCATTCCTACACCTGGCTCACAGGGGTACCAACCGACCAAACTTGGTCTCTGGTTCGGAGGAAAAAAACAAAATGTTTCGCTGTGGGAAACACAATCAATACTGAGGGACAAGGGATAAGGTGGGGCCTTATAAACAGCTGTGATTTGATTGTGTTTTCTGTTGGGTGGAGCCTATCATCTCATGTGTTGCCGTCCTGGAAGGTAAGGTGAGAAATGACTGTTCATTGTCTCAGAGTGATATATGGAGGTCTGGCAGCAGGGTGATATAGTGGATGATAGTAACTAGTAGCAACCCTCCGCTACATATATATATATATATATATATATATATATATATATATATATATATATATATATATATATATATATACACACACATTTTCTGGAAGAAAGGCCTTTGCTTGAGATGTGTCCAGGACTGGACCAAAGTGCTTCAGACGAGGAAGGCCAGAAAGCAGATTTTTGGAAGTTGAAGGTCTGTAGCATCCGAATTGCAGACAGCTGTTCAGAAGGGGAGTCTTTCAGGAGAAGGTAGTCTACATAACCTGGGACCTGAATGTCCTGAGAAGGGCAAGAAGAAGCGCCAAGACCTTTTTGAATACTCTTGGAGCGGAGGATAGGTTTAAGGGCAATGCGGAAAACTGGAAATGGCTGTTTGCCACTGCAAAGCACAGAAAGTGCTGATGAGGTAGATAAATGGGAATATGCAGATGGGATCCTTAGACATCCAAGATGCCTAAGTATTCTCCCTGTGTCAGGGAGGCAATTACTGACCTTGTAGACTCCATGAGAAATTTAGGAACTTGAAGTATTGTAGAAGAATTTTAAGTCCAGAATAAGATGAATACCCCTGTCAGTTTCAGCTGACCAGGCTTTGAGCCACAAGATTGTGCACATTTGAATGGAGATTAGAGCCATTCTGGAAATTTGTCTAATGACATGTTGTAGGGCATCTACACAACAGCAAAGTAAAAAGTAATTGCTTAATTAAAGCACAGTCTTGGAATACAGGATCCTCCTGGGTGTTCATTGCCCTAGCTGTGGTCTGGCATACTGAAATTGCAAGAGATGGTTGCAGGGCTGGGCCTACCAGAGTAAAGCGAGCCCCCAGAAGTGTCTCACACTTTATAGCTGCAGAACCTTTGAATGAAGGAGCATCTTTACTGCAGACACCCTGTTACTTGCTGGATCACCAGACACTGCATCCTATACACAAGGAAAAAAGCCCTATTATATAAATGAGATGTACAGTTGTACCCATAGGTTTACATATCCTGGCAGAATTTATGATTTCTTGGCTATTTTTCAGAGAATATGAATGAGAACACAAAAACATTTCTTTCACTCATTGTTAGTGTTTGGCTGAAGCCATCAACTGTGTTTACTGTTTTTAAAATCATAATGGCAACAGAAACTACCCAAATGACCCTGATCAAAAGTTTACATACCCCCCAGTTCTTAATACCGTGTATTGCCCCCTTTAACATCAATGATAGCTTAAAGTCTTTTGTGGATGAGGCTCTTTATCTTCTCAGATGGTAAAGCTCCCCATTCCTCTTGGCAAAAAGCCTCCAATTCCTGGAAATTCTTGGGCTGTCTTGCATGAACTGCACGTTTGAGATCTCCCCAGAGAGGCTCAATGATATTGAGGTCAGGAGACTGAGATGGCCACTCCAGAACCTTCACTTTATTATGCTGTAGCCAATGACAGGTCGACTTGGCCTTGTGTTTTGGATCAGTCATGTTGGAATGTCCAAGTACGTCCCATGCGCAGCTTCCTGGCTGATGAAAGCAAATGTTCCTCCAGTATTTTTTGATAACATACTGCATTCATCTTGCCATCAATTTTGACCAAATGTCCTTTGCCTTTGTAGCTCACACATCCTCAAGACATCAGCGATCCACCTCCGTACCTTTCATCAAAAGCCTTGTTGACTCCTCCAAATGTAGCGTTTATGGTTGTGACCAAAAAGCTCAATTTTGGTCTCATCACTCCAAATTACCTTGTGCCAGAAGGTTTGAGGCTTGTCTCTGTGCTGTTTGGCGTATTGTAAGCGGAATACTTTGTGGCATTTGCATAGTAATGGCTTTCTTCTGGCGACTCGACCATGCAGCCCATCTTTCTTCAAGTGCCTCCTTATTGTGCATCTTGAAGCAGCCACATGTTTTCAGAGTCCTGTATTTCCCCTGAAATTTTTGTGGGTTTTTCTTTGCATCGCGAACAATTTTGGCTGAAATTTTTAGTTGGTCTACCGGACCGTGATTTGGTTTCAACAGAACCCCTCATTTCCCACTTTAGAATAGAGTTTGAACACTGCCGATTGGCATTCTCAATTCCTTGGATAGCTTTTTATATCCCTTTCCTATTTTATACAGTTCAACTACCTTTTCCCACAGATCCTTTGACAATTCTTTTGCTTTCCCCATGACTCAGAATTAAGAAACGTCAGTGCAGCACTGGATGAAAGATGCAAGGGTCTG
Source organism: Rana muscosa (assembly GCA_029206835.1). Classification (NCBI taxonomy): domain Eukaryota; kingdom Metazoa; phylum Chordata; class Amphibia; order Anura; family Ranidae; genus Rana; species Rana muscosa. The sequence continues at coordinate 258,130,638 of CM055118.1, read as the reverse complement.
TCAGGAGTATAGAAACGCAAATTATAAGCAGAGCACAGGTGAGGATAGTTACCCTTTAACCGCTTGCCAACCACCTCCTGTACATTTACGTTGGCAGAATGGCACAGACAGGCACATCAACGTACCTGTACGTCCCCTTTAAATGCCTGTCCATGTGGTCCTGACCCTGCCGCCATCCCCGTGAGTCGGACCGCAGGTCCCGATCGCCGCAGGAATTCCCGCGATCGTCTCACGGAGGTATAGAGCGGGGAGTTGTGTAAACAAGCATCTCTGACTAGTGACAATGACACTGATCTCGGCTCCGTATACTCAGAGCGGAGATCAGTGTCATGTGACACAGAGCCCATCCCCCCTACAGTAAGTAACACTATGTAGGGAACACTTAACCCCTACAGCGCCACCTAGTGGTTAACCCCTTTACTGCCAGTGTAATTTTCACAGTAATCAGTGCATTTTTATAGCACTGATCGCTGTGAAAATGACAATGGTCCCAAAAATGTGTCAAAAGTGTCCGATGTGTCCGCCATAATGTCGCAGTCATGAAAATCACTGCTCGCCGCCATTACTAGTAAAAAAATTAAATAAAAATGCCATAAAATGATGCCCTATTTTGTAAACGCTATAACTTTTGCGCAAACCAAATCAATAAACGCTTATTGCGATTTTTTTTTACCAAAAATATGTAGAAGAGTACGTATCGGCCTAAACTGAGGAACAAAAATGTTTTTTTATTAAATATCCCCAAAAAATATATATATAGCAAAAAACGTAAAAAAAATATTGAAATTTTCAAAATTGTCGCTCTATTTTTGTTTATAGCGCAAAAAATAAAAACCGTAGAGGTGATCAAATACCACCAAAAGAAAGCTCTATTTGTGGGAAAAAAAAGGACGTCAATTTTGTTTGGGAGCCATGTCGCACGACTGCGCAATTGTCAGTTAAAGTGACGCAGTGCCGAATCGCAAAAAGGGGCCTGGTCTTTAACCAGCCAAAATGGTCCGGGACTGAAGTGGTTAATAGCCATTCTAACCTCTGTGTGTCAACTTGGGTGCATGTTATCAGGCCAAAATCATCAGGGTATGTAAACTTCTGATCAGGGTCAATTGGGTAGTTTCTGTTGCCATTATGATTTAAAGAGTAAACACAGTTGATTGATAATAAATGGCTTCAGCCAAACACTAACCATGAGTGAAAGAAATGTTTTTGTGTTATTCATATTCTCTGAAAAATGGCCAAGAAATCGAATTCTGCCAGGTTATGTAAACTTATAAAACACAACTGTATATACTGCTCACTGCACCCTATACCACCTTATAAAGAGAGAAAAATGTCCTTTTGTAGAAATGAAATATTGTATATACACCAGACGCTGATATACAGAGGAGACACACAGCATGTTATAAAACAGAATGCCGCGTTTTACCTTGCAGCAAATAAACATTTTAATTTAATAAGGGAGGGAAAGAATCCAACACAAAGGAACAATAAATCAAAGCTGCACACACAGAAAGTTGCATCCATAACGGAGACAAAGACACACACATACTATGTGCCCGCTGGTGCTGAGGAACACACTATTCCCAAATATAGGGTCTGTCTGTGCAGTTTCTGTGGCAATGCCAAGGGGCTGTCAGTGTGTGAGGAGCAGGGTGCTAATTACATGGCAGGAAGAGAATCAGCCCCCACAAGACATGGCTGCCCGCACTGCACAAGTGTATGTGTGTGGGATAGAGAAGTGTACATCCCAGATAAACACAAGAACATGCAGAGTAACCCTTTCATTGCTGAATCCTGCTAACAATAGCGTCTGATCTGTGCACATGCTGCAATGTAAAATGGCTCATCAGCAGAAAGATATACTGTAAAGATAGACATAGGCATATCGATTTGTGACTGATCTGGGTATGAGCGGTAACAAACAAGCAATTCATCATCAATTAAAATATTGGACGACGCAACACATGCGGTATCGACTGAATATATAATTTTACAAATCAATTAATCTCTCTGAAATACAGTCATCTGCCTACACTAGAGATGCACCAAAATTTCTGTGGAAATCTGTGTTTTTGGCATTTTGATAATGGAGAAAAAGGTGGCGATAATGGTGCCAAAAACGCACACGATTTTACGGTGTTATGGTGCGTTTTTCATAAACCATAAATGCAGCAAGCAAGATTGGAAGCACAACAAACCAGTGTGAAGACATACATAGAATTTAAAAGGGATGCATCTTTCTTGTGCTAAAAGTAATGGCCGACAATAAATTCATAGTCATTTAAATGAATGATATGAATTTAAAAAAAAGTTGAATACAATACATACACACATATATATATATATATATATATATATATATATATATATATATATATATAGTTTCGATACCAAAACTTCTATGCACCTCTAGCCTACACAGATATTTGATTGATCAGAATCGATCAATAAAATTCCACCACAGCTGATGAAATTATCAGTGTTAAAGTTATCATAAATTACACCCGAGAGTCCTTAAAGAATTCAGTCAGGTTATAGCCAGACCGCTATTCCTAATCTTCATGGACAGCATACTGACAGGATTGGTACCAGCCAATTGGCGAAAGGCCCACGTGGTACCAATATTCAAAAAAGGGCAGAGATCTATTCCAGGGAACTATAGGCCTGTCAGTCTAAGGTGGGTAGTTTGTAAACTATTTGAGGGGGATGAGAAGGGACCATATCCAAGAATTTGCTGATGAAAAGAGTATCATTAGCAGTAATCAACACAGGTTTACTAAAGTTCGCTTTTGCCAAACCAAACCTACTAACCTTCTATGGAGGAAGTGAGCTGCCATCTGGACAAAGGTAGGCCCGGTGGATGTGGTGCATCTGGATTTTGCAAAGGCATTTGATTAGGGCTGGGAAAAAAAAAAAAATCGATTTAAAATCTGAATCAAGATGCAAGGGCAAATCGATTCAGATTTTGACCGAATCGATTTTTTTTCCCATTTTTTTTCATTGGACCGGGGCTCCGCGGACTAGGCCGAAGCCTCGCCTAAAAAATCCTGTCCGCAGCTCGCCACGATCCTGGGAAAAGGCCGCGAGGCCAGACGCCGCGGACTAGGCCGAAGCCACGGCCTTTTCCCAGAATAGCGGCGAGCTGCAGGCAGGATTTTTTAGGCGAGGCCGCGGCTTCGGCCTAGTCCGCGGCCTTTTCCCAGGATTGCGGCGGACTAGCCCGAAGCCGCGACCTCGCCTATAAACTCCTGCCGGCGCGGTGTCCATCAGTAAAAAAAAAAAAAAAAATCGGAAATCGAAAAAAAAAAAAGGATGGGATAAATGGCTCGATCTCAGTGTTTGCTGATGACACAAAAATATGCAGGGCAATAACACAGCAGGATATAGTAACTTTACAAGACGACCTGAATAAATTATTGGAATGGGCTACTGCATGGCAAATCAAGTTTAACATTGGTAAATGTAAAGTAATGCACTTGGGGGGGTATCAATTATAAACACAAGTTACTCTTTAGGGGGAGAGCCCCTAGGGGCTTGGAGGATGGAGAAGGATCTTGGGGTCCTAGTGGAAGACAGACTACAATAGCATGCAGTGTCAAGCTGCGGCTACCAAAGCCAGCAGAATATTAGCATGCATTAAAAAGGGAATTTACTCCAGAGATAATACGATTATTCTGCCACTTTATAAAACTCTGGTTCAGCCACATCTAGAGTATTCCGTCTAGTTCAGGTCACCAATCCTCAAAAGGGATGTGCTGGAACTGGAGAGAGTCCAGAGAAGGGCAACTAAATTAATATGGGGACTGGAGGACTTCAATTATGAGGAATGACTACAAGCGCTAAATTTGTTCTCCCTGGAGAACAAACGCTTGAGAGGATATATGATAGCGATATACAAATCTCAGCGGTGATCCCAGCGTAAGTATGAAACTTTTCAGTCCCAGGGAGTGTAAGAGGACACGGAGCCACACGATGACACTGGAAGAGAAGCGGTTTAACCACCTAAGGACCAAGCCTCTTTCTGAGATTTGGTGTTTACAAGTTAAAAACTTTTTTTGCTAGAAAATTACTTAGAACCCCCAAACATTATATATATTTTTTCTAACACCCTAGAGAATAAAATGGCAGTCGTTATACTTTTTGTCACACAGTATTTGCGCAGCAGTCTTACAAGCGCACTTTTTTGGGAAAAAAAAACACTTTTTTGAATTAAAAATAAAAAAAAACAGTAAAGTTAGCCTAATTTTTTTATATTGTGAAAGATAATGTTACGCCGAGTAAATTGATACCCAACATGTCACGCTTCAAATGTTGTGCCCGCTCGTGGAATGAAGACAAACTTTTACCCTTAAAAATCTCCATAGGCAAGGTTTAAAAAAATAAATAAAAAAATTCTACAGGTTCCATGTTTTGAGTTACAGAGGTCTAGGGCTAGACTTATTGCTCTCGCGATCGTGGCGATACCTCACGTGTGGTTTGAACACCGTTTTCATATGCGGGCGCTGCTCATGTATGCGTTCGCTTCTGCGCATGAGCACATTATGTATTTTCTTATTTATTTGACTTTTTTTTTTTTTTTTTTTTAAAGTGTCAAAATAAAAAATATATGTTCCACTTTTATTCCTATTACAAGGAATGTAAACATTTCTTGTAAAAGAAAAAAGCATGACAGGTCCTCTTAAATATGAGATCTGGGATCAAAAAGACCTCAGATCTCATATTTACACTAAAATGCAATACAAAAGTGTTTGTGATAAAATTGATTTTTTTTTTAATTAATTTTTTTAAGACCTAGGGGAGGAAGTGATGTTTTGATGTCGCTTCCGCCCTGCAATGATATGGAGACGGGTGGGGGCCATCTTCCCCTCACTCGTCTCCATACCCAGCCAGGGACAGCATCCGATCCCCTCCGCCACTGCCGACGGCTCCGGTAAGTGGCGGAGGGCTCCGGAGAGCGGCGGGAGGGGCCCTCGCTTGCTGCCGATAAAAGTGATCTCACGCCGAATCCGCCGCAGATACCACTTTTATCTGAACGCGGACCGCCCGCTCTTGAAGAGGGTAACAGGGTTATGGTAGCTAGCTGCTACCATAACAATGGTATTCCTCTTCAAAGTTGCGACGTATTCCTGCGGCGGGCGGTCTGTAAGTGGTTAACCTTAAGCTGCGTAAAGGGATTTTTCACTGTCAGGGCGGTAAGGATGTGGAACTCTCTTCCACAATCGGTGGTGTCGGCAGCAAGTATGGATAGATTTAAAAGACTCTTGCACGGGCATCTTAGCAAAAACAATATAAGGGGGATACGGGAAATGATTTTTCACACACACCTACACAGGTTGACCTGGATGGACTGTTGTCTTTATTCAACCTTACTAACTATGTTACTATATGTAAAATTGATAAAAAAAATAAAAAAAAAACACAAAAACACACACACACGATCAAATGGAGGGTCTATGGCTTTTTTTTTATGCTTCCAAATACCTGATTCTTTGCGGTGCGATCTGTGTCAACACAAAATGAATGGGCGCAAATTGCACTGCAAAGAACTGCATGCGATTTGAACAGGAATGCACTGCGATTCCTGTCCGAATTGCATGCGGTTTCCCGCACCGCTCCTGTGTGATCCCAGGATCGTCATAGTGTAGTTCACACAGAGTGATGTGGTTAACCTCCCTGCATTAGATTCAACCAGCTCTAACTCCCATCCAATCGTGTACATCTGTGGCTCCTCCTGCCTTTCATATGGCTTTTTTCATCGTCCCACCACACACACACACACACACACACACACGAGTTAGAGTCATCTCCTGCTAGTGCTGACAGTACGGACTACAGGGATTCTAATTGGTCAGCACCGTCACATGAACAGCGCTGAACAATCAGAAGCCGTCTAGCCCATACTTTTTAGGAGAGTCGCAGGGATTTCAAATCCTGGACCAGTGAAGAGGCTTTTCTGACAATGGGGGAATCGGCAATCTGGTACAGCGGGACAAAGCCATGGGAGAGGCAGGAGGAGCCTTTACAGCCGCAGATGTCCACAGTCGAATGGGAGCCTGAGCTGGTGGAACCCGTCATGCAACAAGGTTTCCCACTCCTGTAAACTCAGGCTCAAAATCACTATAACAAGCCTGGGTTCCCACAAGAGCCGTGGGCAGGAATCACGCGCAATTCTTAGTACGATTTGCACCTATTCATTTTGTATGGGATGCAAATTTCACCGCAAGGTATTGGTACTTACCAGTAAAGAGAAAAACACACACACACACACACACACACACACACACACACACACACCCTTAGGAGATAGATAGAAAAAAAAAAAAAAAAGTGTTATGTCAGGGGGGAGGGGGAGGTATAATAGAGGGAGAGGGGAAGAATGGAGGAGATGGGGATAAGGGGGAATGGCGGAGAAGAAGGAAGAGTAAGGGAGAAGCATGAAAGTTGGTGGGTCTTTGGTTTACGCTTCTTATTCCATTTAATCATGTTAGCTGCATCAAATGACCAAATAGAATAATCATATCGATACGTGTGAGGCCACCCATCTCCTGCATAGTGGTGGACAGGCAGCTCAAAACAGACCTTCACCCACTAGACGTTAGCAGCAAGGCCTCCCCGATCAGATCATCATCTCTGGAACCCACGTCACTATGCTGGTTATGGGTGACTTAGGGCTGAAGAACATTACATGCTGAGAGATACAGGAGGTTGAACTCAAGATAATGGCACACAATGACAAATGGGTCCCTGTGTGCAGTTTAAACTTTATCACCCTACAGCTTGATTTGCTTAACAAAACCAACATTACAAAGTGGTGTTTCTGACGCAGTAAAAGATGAATTTCCTCTTTCACCATTTCCTCTTGCTCTGGGTGGAAGAAGTTTGTGAGTAAAATCATATCCATCTTTGTAACCCAGCTGTAGAGATCCAACATTTTAAAAGAGAATCTGTCACTTTACCCATACAGGGAGAAGTCAAAGATTTCTCTTGATAGAGCACCAGACCTGAACACTTCTTTGCTTCCCAGGCTGCAGATGATCACATGCTCCCCCCCGATACTGGGACGTACCGGGCACTTCCAAGTGCCCAGGCACACAAATGAAGAAGCGGAAGAGTAAAGATGCTCATAAACCTACACAGCCTGAGAAAAAGAAATCTAGCAGATTGCTCCATTTACACCAACAGTGGCTGGACGAATTCCCTCTGCCAAGTTATTGTATTCGGATAGCTGGCACCAAGGGCTGACAGAATACCTGTACAGTGCTTGCATCTAAATAGATGCAGGTGTGGATCAGGCAACAATTTTTATGACAGGCACCTACGACAAAAAACGACTGAACAATTGTCGGCAAAGGAAAAAATTGCTCAAAATTCAGCCGCGTTAGTAACATGTACCTATTCCGATCTGCAGCACTTCTCCATTTCTAAACAGTACTAAAAATTCAAATGTTGCTTCCTTGATACCATGGCAACACTGGGAGCATTCCAGATCAGTAACAGTGGGGACAAACCATCCAGCACAACAATATGAGCACACCACACTGCGGGCTTTACAATATTTGCATTGATTTGGTTTTATTTTTTTTGGCCGGTTTAAGTAGTTGTCGTCATCATATTCCAATTCAAATGTGACAAAAAGGTTATAGTTAGAAGTGCATCAAATGGAAATGTTGGTGCCGAATCCGAAAATGCACTTTGCCAAAAATGTCAGTTTAAAAAAAAAAAAAAAGTGTATATAGAATTGTATTATATTCAACTTTATTAATATCATGAATTTAAATGAATATGAATTTATTGTCGGCCATTACTTGCATCTTTAGCGCAAGAAAAATGCATCCCTTTAAATTATAATCAAGTCTTCACACTAGTTAGTTGCGCTTCTGTTGTGGTGTTAAAAATCCTGCTTGCTGCAGTTCAAAAGCTACATCAAAATCGCACCTCCCCATTGAAAATGCAGCAAAAACGCATCAATAAAGCACCCGTGTTATGTTTTTGATGCAGTTTGAGTCACATGACATATGAAAAATACACCATAAGCATAGTGAAGTCGTAGTAAAGTCGCTGAAAAATCACGTTAAATCGCGGCAAAAATCACATCCTTTTTTCCGCGCCATGGTTGACTCGGCACCTTTTTCTCCTATCAGCAAAATGCCGATAACACCGTTTGCTCACGCCCCTGCACCATCTTCTCATTCTACCAGAGAGCAAGCAAGAACAGCCTACATGAGAGACCATGCTGCTTTATATTCAGTAGCAGTGCTGTCAAAGAAAAGTAGCACAAAGTTGACTTTACTAGCAATTGTCAAAAAAAAAAAACAGTTTTAATTTCTTAAAGCATAATTATGCTCACTTCCCCTCCAGTGAGTTGACATCCATGAACTCCTTCGCTGGTGCCACCATTTTTGCCCGGTCTTCTGGGTATGAGATCTTTGGCCATGTTGGGATGATGCAACTCATTTTATGCAACTTATTTCCTAAGCAGAACAATGTTTGCTTCCCCTTCAGCAAGGAGACATCCGTGAACTCCTTCGCTGGTGCTGCCATTTTTGCCTGGTCTTCTGGGTATGGGATCTTTGGCCATCATGGGATGACACAACTCATGTACATGGGATTTAGTTCATCTCGGCATATGCCAAAATTGTACACTGAGCTGCGCATGTGCAGCATATTGTCTATAAAACTAAGTTCACACTAATACAGTGCTGGAAACACCACAATCCGTGCGTCTTTCCTGCACTGCATTCAAATTCCACTGTTTTTGCGATCCACAGTGGGTGTCAGTGCAATCCTAACCACACCCCAAATGCAGAGCATTTGCAGGCACCGGATCGCTTGGTACAAAACGACCATGACTCTGGTTGTAGTGCAGTTCTAAATTTGCTGCATGCACGTTCTTGGTGCGAGTTGAGTCCATTTAAAATGAACAGGCGATTTGCTACCAAATGCTCAGATGTGAACAGGGGCCATTAAAATTAGAGATGCACCAATATTTTGGCCAAAAATCGTTTTATCGGCATTCGGCCGATAAGAGAAAAAGGTGCCGATAATGGCACCGAAAAAGGTGCCGATAATGGCACCGAAAAATTTGCAACGATTTTGCCCCAATTTTACTATGCTTATGGGGTCTTTTTCATTAGGTCACGCGACTCAAAAACTGCATCAAAAACGTAACACGAGTGCGTTAAAGTGGATGTAAACCCTCACATATACCCGGTGAAGTAAACAGCCTCAGATGATATACAGAGATGAAACAAATCTCCCTACATAAAAGTTGGATATCTTCTGTCTTCAGCTTTATATACAGTTTAGAAAGTGCACATCCTGTTCAAATTTTCTCTTTCCGATTCATCTGTAGGAGTGGATTATTGCTATACACTGAGACACCGAGACAACGGATTGGAGGAAATGCACATACCCCCTTCCCAGACATGCAGAGGTTGCCTGTGAATGGTTTAGCTTTGTGATAATCTATTTATAGCATATTGGTGTGTGAATGGGCAGTGGGAAAATGAACACAAGGATTCTATAGCTTGCAGGGTTGCTTGAAGAATCCCAGAAGTGTGTGTGTTTTAATTGCTAGACTGCTCCCCAACCCTTAGAGCCCTTTCACACTGCCAGCGCAGGGGCTTAGCGGCGCTTTTCAGGCGCTAGTGGGGTGCTTTTAACCCCGGCTAGCAGCCAAAAAAGGGGTTAAAAGCGCCGGCAAAGTGGCGCTGCCCATTGATTTCAATGGGCAGGGGCGCTTTAGGAGCAGTGTCTAAACCGCTCCTAAAGCGCCTCAAAGAAGCTGCTTGCAGGACTTTTTTTGACAGCGCAGTGCCCCAGTGTGAAAGCACTCAAGCTGTCACACTGGGATTGCTGATGAGGATTTTTTCAGACGCTATTTTTAAAGCATCTGAAAAACGCCTCCATTGTGAAAAGGGGTTTAGAATATGCCAGATTGTATGTAAGATTTGTATCAGCCAGCTAGATTCAGGGAAGCCTCCCTCTAATGGCGACTGTTAGTATTGTGGGCTGTGGTGACATCACAGTTGGGTTTTACTGGCTCAAAAACACACACACCCTTCATTCCTCCTCCACCAAACAAGGTCCAAGCCTTGGTTAGCTAGTTACTGGGGGTTTGCATCCTTGACAAATAGTATGATTCTTCTGCAATAAAAAGCCTGAACAACAACAACCACCACCACCACCTCTTAGCACAAGATATAGAACAATTAGATACATTTTCCTGTGCATACAGCACATAAAAACGCAAAGATCTGATGACTAGAAGCTAGCACCTGTTGCTCAAGGTTATAGCTTGGTATGTGCAGATGGATGGTGATAAATATAGTGTTCACAGGCTGCGCCGTTCTGTGGTCAGCCACACAGTGGACGACACTGCCTCCCTCCTCCTCTTTGGAACCCAAGTGATCCAACTAATTAGGGCACATCTCTCCTCAGCAGACAGCAGATTCAAGGCCTGACTACAAATGCCATAATCTTCCCTGCTACAGATCCACTCACACACAACCTGACCGCCTGCCAGGGGTTAGCTTCCTGCTTCTACTAGACACACTGTACATAGCTTTGAGGCTGTAGCAGGCAGATCAGTACAGAGCTATGGAATCCAATGGCTCTTGTATGCAGTACAAAGAGGAATGCCAAGCTTGTAAAAAAAAATAAAAAATAAAAACTTTAGGCCTTATGGCACAAGGGATCTGAAACAAGAACTGCATGTGTTGTACAAAGCAACTATTTAAATGAAACAGCAGCAGTGCCAAAAAGCCAACAGTACCATTTAAGAAGAAGCAATATAAGTTTGCCCTCCCAGCAATACAAGCCTAAGAGATTGCTCAGAATCACCCAGGTCAAGAAAAACTCTGGATTCAGCCAAACATATGACATACATGTGAAGCACCATTATGTGTGTACATGTATACATTCCAAACCACCCCCCACCCTCTAAGGGTTAAATGATTGTTAGGTCCATAGGTATAACATTTAGCTGTAACTTATTTCTTGCTGCAGCAGGATTCAGGCACTTATATTTTCTGTGACACCCCAGCTTGTGGGCAGGCTCATGCTGTCCTCACATACAATGCAGGACTATTGGTCTTGCATTGTACCCAACAACTTCAATACCGGACACTTTCTCCCCCTTTCTGCCCAGGCACATTTTCAATGACAATTGCGCAGTCATGCAACACGGTACCCAAATGAAACTTTTATCATTTTATTGAGACAGATAGAGCTATTTTTTTTACTGCAGGAAACAACGGCACGGCAGCCCGTTCAAATGAATGGGCTGCCGTGCACGCGCAAACCCACAATAGTGTGAACCAGGCCCTAGAGAACAATTGGGAGACAGGCCAGAGTGTTGTCACCGTACAACATGAGGCGCCTGAACAAGAGCCATCACAGCAGGATTATCAGGTATTATCTTAAATGAAAGCTGCAGATTTAGAGATCAAAATTACTTCTGAACATGTTAAAGTTATTTGAGAATGTAAGATGGATTCACACTATTGTGTTCCATTAAACATGAGTTACATGCATTGGTGGACTGCATTAATATAGGTTGCATTTTGGAGGAAGGGACAGAGGCAGGAGTCTTCAATCAGCTTCAGATGCAGGCATCTCTAGTAGGGGAGTCGGCTTCCTGCTGCACCCTATTAATAATCCTGTAGTCTTCTGTGACCTGTGATGTGTCCCAGAAGACTGCGGGGGGAAAGGGCCAGGGCGAACGGAGCTGGAAGTGGGAGCAGGTACCTGTCAAAACCGGGTACTCCGCTCCCCCCAAAATGTGCCATATGTGGCAGTGGAAGGGGCGGGGTCCAAACAAGCAGAACTTCCCCTTTTGGGTGAAGTTCCGCTTTAAAGAAGAATGTTAAGCATGGTATATTTTTAAAGCTTGGACCAGTGCAACCATGAACTATATGCATCATACCCAGCGAATGGCCCTGGGATATGGGAATAACTTAAGTAGACACCACTACTCCAATCTTCATTTGCTTCTGGGTCTTGTGCCGGCCTGACGTGTTGTGAATACAAGAGGTCGCTGCTAGGTTGTAAACTGTAGCCTGAGCTACTGACCTCGGCAAATAAGGGGATTCTTTTTTTCAACAATGGACAAAGTGAAAAAGAAAATAATCCAACGCTGTCCCCGTTAGCTTAAAGCAGAGTTCCACCCAAAAGTGGAACTTCCGCTTTAACCACTCCTCGCCCCCTTACATGCCACATTTGGCATGTAATTTTATTGGAGGGGAGTGGGGGGCTTCGTTAGGAGTGGGACTTCCTGTCCCACTTCCGCCCAGGGACCGCTTAGGCGACTCGTCATATCGCCATAGGCGGCCCCTCCCTATAGGCGATCGCCTGTCCACTCCTAGAGCGCAGTGCCCACAGTGTGAATGGAGGCGCCGGCGGAGAGGGGGGGGGAGAGGAGCGACGCTCCGGGCGGCCGCGTCGCTGGACAGTGGAGCAGGTAAGTGACTTTTTGTAGCTGCTGACTTTTTAAACATAAAAAAAGGCTGGAACTCCGCTTTAAGATTAGAGCAATAATAAAAATAAAAAATATATATTATAATAAAAAAATATAAAGGGTGGTGGAAACCCATATGGCATCTCTGGAATAGGTAAATATCAAATATTATTTGTCTGGTTATTTCAGAAAAATTAGGCTACTTGTATGGTCAAGTGACCCAGACCAATCCCATGGAGGTATCACAACATCAGCCAGCAAGCTTGAGGGCTGATAAAGTTTGAAGAGGATTGACATAGGCAAGCGTAGCTTGTTGGAGCTCAACATGTTTCACAATGAATAGTTTCCTCAGGAGCTTAGGTAGTATTCTAAATAGATAAAAATACACAAGGATCTCCAAAAATACATTGAATCAGATTGATAACTAACATTAATAGGTATGATAATATATTCAAAAGGAGTATTGGAATGTATTAACATACCCATTAATGTTAGTTATCAATATGATAAATGTGATTCAATGTATTTTTGGAGATACTTGCCATGCATTTTTATTAGTTTAGAATTCTTACCTAAGCTCCTAAGGAAGCGATTTGTTGCGAAACCTGTGGAGTGCCAACAAGCTACGTTGACCTATGCCAATCCCCTTCAGACTTTATCAGTCCTCAAGCTTACTGGCTGGTTTTGCGATACCTCCAGCGTTGTGTGTATTTTGGTTGCTGCTTTTACAAATACACAGCCTGACCGATGGATCGCACAACGCTGCATCACTATGTGAGCTTTCAGTTTTATGAATGATTGATCACAGCACAAGTCATTTATAAAAGGGAAAGCTCACACAGCACTGCAGTAAATGATCACTGAGCTGCAGCTCTGTGTAATGCATCTGTGGCGGCCTTTACTCCATACAGGGCTGCAGCTCTGAGTGATCATTTACTGTTATAAACAAACAAGTGGCGCGGATAAAATTAAATCAGATAGCTATTCAAAATGAGACATCCTTGAAGTAACAGACTTACACTATGTACGGTTACTTGCATTTTTCCTCTTGGATAAACACAGGTAACTGCAATGACACACAAAATAGTTGGGTTTCTGTGTGTTCCACAGTATGCCAAATCTTGCAACACGTTTTCATAATATTGCGCCTCACTGGATGGCACTGCGCAGTAAGTGCAACATGTTGCTGTGTGGTGACATGACAAAAGTGTAACTTTGTGCACTTCACATAAAGTGTACAAAAAAAAAAGGGGGAGCTGTGTGATGTAATAAATTGCACATCACACTTTCCCCTGCTGCACATCACTGCAACCCAAAACAGGCTGCTCCAGTTTAGTGTGCGAGCAAGTGTGAATGGCCCTAAATTAAGTTAATGTGTTAAAGTACAACTAAAAGGCAAAACATTTTTTTAGAATTGGATAGGGTAGCATGGGGTTAGAACCACTGTCATATTTATTACTGTCCTGATTGCCAGTGTCACCAGGAAAGAAAGTTATGGCAAATCCAGAATTTTGAGCTGACACCAGAACAGTAAGAAACAGGACAACTCTATTGGGGACACTTGGGGAAACGATGCAAGTATAGATCTATCTTTCTTACACAGATTAGTTAGTATAGTTGTAAATAATGGGGGGGGAGTAGGTTTAAAGGTTGGGGGTATATCTGGAAGTCCACTTTAATGGTACCCTAGACATAAATAAGCATTAAACCCTTGCGCTGTGGGGGAGCACCACTGCAACGAGTTTCAGATTCTCCCAGTAGTTCAGCTTTAATGCTATACTAACCTTGTTTCTTAGGATATTTGGTAATTATAATAGATGTACATGGGGGGTGACCACCTTTGATTATTACATATGCAGGCTCTTCTATTTGGTTGTTTCTTGCTGATCCCCTTAGGTCAGGGCTTGACAAATTTGCTTGGAATCTAGGAGCCAGCTAAAAAAGTTAGGAGCCAGTTTTTATTTTTTTTAACGACCGATGCGTGCAGAAGCGAACGCATATGTGAGTAGCGCCCGCATATGAAAGCAGTGTTTAAACCACACATGTGAGGTATCGCTGCGATCAGTAGAGTGAGAGCAATAATTCTAGCCCTAGACATCCTCTGTAACTCAAAACATGCAACCTGTAGAATTTTTTAAATGTCGCCTATGGAGATTTTAAAAGGGTAAAAGTTTGTCGCCATTCCACGAGCAGACGCAACTTTGAAGCGTGACATGTTGGGTATCGAATTTACTCAGCGTAACATTATCTTTCACAATATAAAAATAAAAAAATCGGCTAACTTTACTATTGTCTTATTTTTTCATTTAAAAAAGTGTATTTTTTTCCTCAAAAAAAGTGCGCTTGTAAGACCGCTGCGCAAATACGGTGTGACAGAAAGTATTGCAACGACCGCCATTTTATTCTCTAGGGTGTTAGAATAAAAAATATATACAATGTTTGGGGGTTAACTTCTAAGTAAAGGGAAGGAGATGGGCGGGCAGTGAAACAAGCAAGCATTGCTGGTTGTCTTGTCATACCAACGGCCACCACAAGATGGCGCCAGATTACAGAATGAAGCCTAAGCCGCGGTCTAAATTACCGGCCGGCGCGGCCCGACGAGATCACGCACGGAGATGCAGGTAACCTCAGGTCGCTAATTCTAGTCGCATTTGCGACCTGGCGCCCGGGGATTGTCGAGCCCTGCCTTAGGTCTACCACAGGAAACTCTCATTAGTGCCCCTTGTCAAAGTCCAAAGATATTTTGCCTTGGCTGTAGGTCACATGGAGGAACTCAGGAAGAGTGGGTTTATTTTTTTTAATCCATGGCAAAGAAGAGGAACTTTTATAGCCAATGGGGTGTGTGTGTGTGTGTGTGTGTGTGTGTGTGTGTGTGTGTGTGTGTGTATATACACATACATACATACACACATATATACACACATGTATGTTTTTCTTTGATATTTTGTATTTATTGTGCTTCTTGTATCTTTTATCTTTGTACAGTCTTACGCACTCTGACTGATTCGTATATCCCCGGATGAAGCTACTAGGCGAAACATGTCGGGATAATATACGAATATGAAACCTCCATTTAAGCCGGACACTTGCCTTATGGCCACCGTCATGATGAAATGTTGAACATCTTTGAATAAACCGGCTCTGCTCTGTTTTTAACCTTATTCTCATTAAACTCATAAAATTTTAAATATATGCTTATTATTATTTGTAAGCACAGTAAAAATCCCCTCTTCTTCCCACTTTACATATTTTATAGATAGGTGCATTTTAAATAATCCAGGAATGTATTTAAGTTTTTTAGGACTGTACAGTATTGTTCCATTTTGTGCATCTTATAAAAAGAGTCTTGCAAAGCAGGAAGACAGCAGCTGACCTGGATCCATGAAATATAAGCAGGCGATGTACTGTAAAATAGGGTACAGTGTGTAAAACGAGCAAGGCGCTCTGTAGAGAAAGTTTTGCAGATTTTTTATCATTTGCCTTTGTAGATGGAAGAATTAGAGCGAAATTGATTGCCATGCAAAATTATAATTGGACAAGGAACATTTATTAAGGGGACATTTAGGACACAGTCTTAGTTAAGCAAGCTAAATGCACGTTGCTGCCCATTGGCATTCAATAGCTCTTAAAATGCATACAAGAAATAAAGAAAATACAATAAAAAAAAATTAAAAATAAAAAAAAAAACTTTCTTGTACATGCTGAGAGGATGGCAAGAATACAGGCTTTGCTTTACGGTGTGTAGAAAAATTTTTTTTAGGCTGGTACAGTTCTTGGCCAATCACCACCGCTTATATTTTGCTTTCCCTGGGGCTTTTTTTTCCTGCTCAGAGGCATACTAATGATATTTTTATATAAAACCTTTCCATTTTCATTACATGTCTCATTTTAGACCCAGTGATGTCATCACTAAGTATCTGTGGCTGGTTGGGTGTAGCTGCCTGAATACATCAAATCACCCTGCCTCAGTACTCTCCTCAGTCTCGGTGCACACCGATGCGGGACTTGCAGCGATTCCTGTGCGTTTCCTGCTCTGCATCACAATCCGTTCAAGGGCACCGCTGTGGGTGTCAATGTTAAGTTAACACCTCTAAAACAAAAACAGGTCGCAAAATTCAATGCGACTGGCTGAATCGGATAACATGGATTCGAACACCCATGTGATCCAATTCCAGTGCTGCAGAAAAAAGTGCATGCACCTTTTTCATGCGGGTGCGGTGCGAGTTATACAAAATGATTGGGCCCAAATCGCACTGCAAAGAATAGCATGTGATTTGAACAGGAATGTGGTGCAATTCCTATCCGAATCACATGCGGAGGTGTCCCGCACCGCATCAGTGTGAACCAGTACTCGAGAGCCCTCAGCCCAGACACAACGAAAAGGCTGGCTCTTTGGAGAAGTTATGCAAATATCAAAATGCCTTGATGGAAGGATGTCAGTCTGGAGGAGTGGGTGTTCCTAGGCAGAGTTCATTTGCATGCAGAACACCCTAAGAAATGTCTATATGTGATATTAAGCCTCCATGGATTGAAATCCAATGAATGAAAGGGGCGGGCCAGGATGTCCTCCAGCCAGTCAATGAGGTGAGCTCCGACTTGTTGCAGATCCTAATGCACACTGAGAAGCTTACAGTGAAATCACAGGAAGCCATTTCAGTAAACAAGAGCAGCATGTACAGCTGTGCAAGACTGGAGTTCAGCCATTAAAGTGGTTGTAGAGACTTTTTCCAAAAATAAAAGGTGGTCTATACTTACTGTATATACTCGAGTATAAGCCGAGTTTTTCAGCACATTTTTTTGTGCTGAAAATGCCCCCCTCGGCTTATACTCGAGTCACCTTTTTGCATCTGATCTCCCAGAATTTGGGGACCCGGTGCCGGCCATAGGTCCCCTGAACCTCAAACTTGGCACACATGTAGCCCCACTCTTCCTCTATAAGTGTGCAAAGGTTGTTGTCCGGGAGGACCTACGTCCGGAGAGCACCGATTTTTCAAATTCGGGCACCCCTTCCATATACTCCCATGTTAGACGTCAGTCTAGTCATGGACACAGTGAGGCATGGGCACAGTGAGGTAAAGTGAGGCATGCAGATTGACACCCTAGGCTTATACTCGAGTCAATACATTTTCCCATTTTTTGTGGTAAAATTAGGTGCCTCGGCTTATATTCGGGTCGGCTTATACTCAATTATATACGGTACCTGCTCTGTGCTCCTTTGCACAGAACAGTCCTTACCTGCTCTTTTGGGGTTCCCTGCCAGCGCTGAGAGCTCCTCCCCTGTGTGCGCCCCCATAGCAAGCTGCACTATGTGCATTCATAGACACACATAGTCCAGATCAGTCCCACCCTTTCACTCACAGGATTTGGCTGACAGAAGCAGGAACCAATCTTTCCAGCTACTCACATTTCCTGTGAGAAGAGGAAGAGAGACCAGCACTGCTGAAGATGGGCATAAAGCTGGATCAAGAGGGTTCAGGTAAGAGTGGAATGGGAGGGGAGAGGGGCTTTTGACAGGTACCCGCTGTAGCGATCTGAGCCAGAGATTCAGACTCCCTCCTTCCCCCGTAGTCTTCTGAGACATACGACAGTTCCCAGAGGACTACAGGACCATTCACAAGGCACAGCGCGGCTCACGCATGTGCAGTAGAAAACCACCTGTGAAGCCGCACCCTTACGAGAGATGCCGGAGCCTGCACCTGAAGCTGATTAAAGAATCGGCTCGGCTGAGGACATTGCTGGATCTCTGGAGAGGCAAGTGTCCTTACTTTTAAAGTCAGCAACTACCGTATCTGTAGCTGCTGGCTTAACTTTTTGGGGGAAGCCTGGAGCTCCTCTTTAAAGTTTAAAAATAATTTGACTTTATAACCACTTTTAAATAATTTGAAAACACTCATCAGAATGCCAAAAAAGCAGCAAAAATGTTTGTACTGTACAGAAGTGTGAACGGACCCTTAAAAAAAAAAAAAAAGGAAGCTTTGCGTAGACCATTCATTTTTTTTTTTTTTTTTTAAAAGGTGCATTACCTGCAATGCACAACTCTGTATAAAGGAGAGAAAATCATTACCAAATCAACAGCCAAAGGCACCCAATCTTGAGCTTGAACATTTTTCCTAGTGTATGGTCAAGCCGAGTGTGATGTCAGATGAGCGACTCTGCCACTGACATCACCAGCAGCAGAATCACAAAGAGGCCTCCCCTATGGAAGGGCTTCCCCCCTCAGTAGATGAGGCAGCAAGATGCCAGGAGTCAAGATTCACCAGCATTTGGGGGAGAGATGCCATAGTGTCAGACAGGCAGCCTCTTAGCCATCCTGACGCTGGCGATTTGGTCACCCATGTGACATCAGCTGTCCATAAATGGAACAATTTATCTGATCCAAAGATTCAAGGAAATGAAGGGGACACACACACACACACACACCAGGCAAAAATGATTCTCTCTCAACAGGCAAATTGTTTCTTTTGATGCTTGTCAGTCATTCACAATTGTCATCAATAAATGTAAAACTTTATCAGATCAGCTGAAAAATCTCCCCATCTATAGGCAGGCTAGGAACACACTAATCGCAGTGCTATCTTCTACAAGTCTAAGAGGCACTGCTGACACAAAAGGACAGACAGGGCAGCGACGGTAGACCTTCTATGGTGCGTCTAACTACATCCCAAATTTACCCCATACCGGTCACTCCCCTTGTTGCTTCTGGGGCCACCGGAGGTGAACTGATAAGGATCCTGTCCTCTTTCTCAGCCTTGTCCTCTTTCTCAGCCTTGTCCCCTGTGATGTCCCTGTCAGGGGCTGGCTGGCTGTTACCTGTCCCCATGCCGCATCCGTCCCACCAGGTAGAGGATTAGAAGGGGACTGAGGAACTCTAAAGCTGCAGCGTGAGCGCGCTGACACCTACAGCAAAGCTGCAGTGTGGGGGAGGAGGCCAGGAAATCCTATTAGTGAGTCAGGAGGGGGGGGGGGGGGGGTGGGAGGGAGATCCCTGATCAGGGACACAGAACTGCTAGATTACTGTGCATACAACTGTCTATAGGACACTCAAAATCAGAACACATTATAAACATATAAAGAAAAGCCACAAGGCTTTTTACAACATCGATACCAAGGCCCCCATATCTGTCTTTGTCTAAAGTATGCTACAGGAAACATCTATTGCCAAAAACAGCCAATCAGATTCCAGCTGTCATTTCCCAAAATAAATACCACATTGCTGATTTCTGTATTCTCATTGACAGTGCCAGAAAAGGCCAAAAAAAACAAACAAAAAAAAACCGACCCCCACACACCATTAAAGTGGATTGTAAAGTCTTGTTTAACAAAACAAAAAAACAACATGTTCCATGCTCTGAGCAGTTGGTTTTCACAGGAGCAGCCCAAGTCCTCCTCTTTTCGGGTCCTACTTCTGTGCTCCTGGCCCCTCCCTCTTGTCGAACGCCCCCACAGCCAGCAGCTTGCTATGGGGGCACCCGAGCCGAGTCACAGCTCCATGTGTCCATTCAGACAGAGCCAATGGCGCTGCTGCTGTGTTTCAGCCAATCAGGAGGAGAGTCCCGGATGGCTAAAACACTTGTGGACATCGCTGGAAAGAGATGGGGCTCAGGTAAGTAATGGGTGTAACGGCACCCCAAATATAAAGGGGATTAACGCCGTTTAAGATGCTCCCTCTCCTGGACACACATTCGCTGTCGATCCTCCACAGCCAGCCGACCACTTCCCCTAGGAATTAATCCTTCTGGAAGAACGAGACGTACTCTGTATCTTCCAGGATCGAGTCTCTTTATTGAAGAAGATATTGTAACTTTTATACACATCTACTACTGCATTAGTTTAACATGAACAATGGCCCAGCTCCACCCACACATAACAAGGCCCAATACACATTATTTTGACGTCCGTTAGGCTTCAAAAGACTTTACACAATAGAACACAACGACCTTCAATACACATCTTATAATGAAAGGGTTGGTAGACGGTCCGTCTGCCGAGTACAATGCACACAGGCATAGAGTTAACTATCCCTTTCACACCAAAAGGGTCTCCAGACCCTCCTAGACTCATTTACAACACAAGCAGGCAGGTGATTAACCTGTCTGCTGCTAGTTCCACAACCTATAATTATAGGCTTAATTCCCACAAGCCACAATAGACAATAGAATGCAAATCACCTTAACTCCTCACAGCAATGATTACACAACCCCCCCCCTCACAGTACACATCCAATCTAGATACAATGTATGTGCAGCTTTGAATATGGCTATCATAGACCATATTGGGGTTTTCATTCACCCTGTGCCCCTAATAGAGACACAGGGTGGTTGACACATAAGACACACACGCACACACGCACGCACACACGGTTTATCTTAATGCATTAGGATTAAAAACCTTCTGCCTTTACAACTCCTTTAACTGCTTCCGGACCGCCCCACATACATTTACTGCAGCAGGGCGGCCTGGGTGTGCAAAATCATGTACCTGTACGTGATTTTCTGCACGCCATTGAGGGGGCATGCGCTGCTCATGCTGTGATTGGACACAGCGGGAACCAATCAGCGGGTCTGGCCACCACAACCCGCCGATCGTTCACCCGAGAGATGTATCAGCGATGTGCCAATGTAAAGAGAATCGCAAACTCTTTCTTCCTCCAGTGAATCCATTTCCCCCCCCCCACACACACACACACACACACAGTTAGAAACACCTCCCAGGAAACACATTTAACACATTTAACCCCTTGATCGCCCCCTAGTGTTAACACCTTGTATACAGTGATCAGTGCATTTTTATAGCACTGATCACTGTATTTGGTGTCACTGGTCACCAAAAAATGTGTCACTTAGGGTCAGATTTGTCCGCCCCAATCCCGGAAAAAAAATCCATAAATCTATCCTGTAGTTTGTAGACACTATAAAAAACTTTTGCACAAACCAACCAATTAATATTACGCTCATTGGGATTTTTCTAACCAAAAATATGTAGCAGAACATGGATATCCATATGTACTTGGATATGTATTATAGCAGAAAGTCAAATATATAGTTTTTTCTTCAAAATTTACGCTTTTATTTTTTTGCGCTATAAACAAAAAACTGCAGAGGTGATCAAATACCACCAAAAGAAACCTCCATTTGTTGGGGGGAAAAAAAAGGACAATTTTATTTGGGTACAGCATCCCACAACCTCGCAATTGTCAGTTAAAGTGACTCAGTGCCATATCGCAAAAAATGGCCTGGTCAGGAAGTGGGTAAAACCTTCCAGGGCTGAAGTGGTTAAAGACTTATTCGGGTCAAATTGATAGAAAATCTTTAACCACTTAACGACCGCCCACTGTAAATATACGTCGGCAGAATGGCACCGACAGGCAGAATCACGTATATGTACGTGATTGCCTTTGTATAGTTGGGGGGTCCGATCGGACCCCCCTTCTTTACAGTGAGCGGTCGTTTTACCTTCGGGAGCGATCCGGCATGAGGGGACGGCCGTTCGATTCCGGCCACCCCCTCTCGATCGCTCCCGGCGAATGAGAGCTTCCCCTGCCTGTGTACTTGTTTACACAGGCTGGAGGAAGTGATGTCGTCTCTCCTGCGGCGCTCACATATACCGAGCGCCGTACAGGAGAAGATGCAGGTTAGTGCACACAACACTACACTGACACCAGGACACATAGGTACATAAATCGCCCCCCCAGACCACCCCCCAGCCCCCAGTCACAGTGTCACTGATTGCAGTGACCATTTATTTATTGATCACTGCAATCAGTGACATTTGTGACTGTAAAAGTGTCAGTACATTTAGTTTTAGGTCCAGTGTAGCCCCCTAACCCCCCCCCTAATAAAGGTTTAACCCCCTGATCACCCCCCAGGTAACCCTTTCACCCCCTAGCACCGCCGTCGCTAAGCGATCATTTTTCTGATCGATGTCTTAGCGTCGGTGATGCTGATCGGTAGCCAGTAATTTTATTTAGGTTCGCCGCAGGTTTTTATAGCGTCAGGTACCCCCATATATTATCTACTAAAGGTTTAACCCCCTGATCGCCCCCCAGGTAACCCTTTCACCCCCTATCACCACTGTCGCTAAGCGATCGTTTTTATGATCGTTGTCTTAGTGTCGGTGATGCAGATCGGTAGCCAGTAATTTTTTTTTAGGTTCGCCGTCAGGTTTTTATAGCGTCAGGTACCCCCATATATTACCTAATAAAGGTTTTAACCCCCTAATTGCCCCTAGTTAACCCTTTCACCAGTGATCATCATATAAGTGTTACGGGTGACGCTGGTTAGTTAGTTTGCTTTTTATAGTGTCAGGGCACCCGCCGTATATATAACCCAATAAAGGTTTAACCCCCTGATCGCCCGGCGGGTGATATCAATTAGGTTTTAGCGTCAGAGAGGGTCTGCGTCACACCCCAGGCAGCGTCAGGTTAGTGCCAGTAACGCTAACACCCACGCGTGAAGCATACACCCCCCTTAGTGGTATAGTATCTGAACAGATCAATATCTGATCTGATCAGATCTATACTAGCGTCCCCAGCAGTATCGGGTTCCCAAGAACGCAGTGTTAGCGGAATCAGCCCAGATACCTGCTAGCACCTGCGTTTTGCCCCTCCGTCCAGCCCAGGCCACCCAAGTGCAGTATCGATCGATCACTGTCACTTGCAAAACACAACACACATAACTGCAGCGTTCGCAGAGACAGGCCTGATCCCTGCGACTCCAGTGCTGTAGGAGATGATTTCGCCACCACAGTTAAAAAAAAAAAAAAAAAAGCATATATGCCGAAGCATTGGGGCAGCAGGGGCGGAGGAGCGATTTTGCTCCTAATGCCGCATACATACAGTCGAAATTCCGACGGAGGCTTGCCCGTGGAAAAGTCTGACCATGTGTACGCGGCATAACTTTTGCGGGAAGATGCCCCCATGCTTCGGCATATATAAATGGTGCATGTATGCCCATCATTAGAAGTGGGTGGATGAAGGGCAGTATTCTAATGGTGGGCATACCCACCGATCAATCTCTTTTTTTCGTTCAGCCAACAGGCTGCATGAAAAAAAAGATTACAATACATGTCCAGTAAGGACCAGCAACGTACCGGTATGTTGCTGGACTTTGAATGTTTATACCAGAATGATGCCTGCGGGTTTAGGCATCATCTTGGTATCATTCTTTTCAGCCAGCGGCCGGCTTTCATGTAAAAGCAATTCTAGTGGCTAATTAGCCTCTGGACTGCTTTTACAAGCAGTGGGAGGGAATGACCCCCCCCGGATATAAAAAGCGCCATTGGGAAATTGGGAAAGCATTTTATCACACCGATCTTGGTGTGGTCAGATGCTTTGAGGGCAGAGGAAAGATCTAGGGTCCAATAGACCCCAGTTTTTTCAAAAAAGAGTACCTGTCATTACCTATTGCTATCATAGGGGATATTTACATTCCCTGAGATAACAATAAAAATGATAAAAAAATAAATAGATATGGAAGCAACAGTTTAAAAATAAAATAGCAAAATTAATATAAAAAAAAAAAAAAAAAAAAAAAAAAGCACCCCTGTCCTGCCCTGCTCTTGCCCAATGGCGAACGCAAGCGTCGGTCTGGCGTCATATGTAAACAGCAATTGCACCATGCATGTGAGGTATCACCGCGAAGGTCAGATCGAGGGCAGTAATTTTAGCAGTAGACCTCCTCTGTAAATCTAACGGGGTAACCTGTAAAGGCTTTTAAAGGCTTTTAAAAATGTATGTAGTTTGTCGCCAATGCGCGTTTGTGCGAAATTTTAAAGCATGTCGTGTTTGGTATCTATGTACTCGGCCTAAGATCATCTTTTTTATTTCATCAAACATTTGGGTAATATAGTGTGTTTTAGTGCATTAAAATTAAAAAAAGTGTATTTTTTCCCCAAAAAATGCGTTTGAAAAATCGCTGCGCAAATACTGTGTAGAAAAAAAAATGCAACACCCACCATTTTATTCTGTAGGGCCTTTGCTTTAAAAATATATATAATGTTTGGGGGTTCAACATAATTTTCTTGCAAAAAAAAATATATTTTCATGTAAACAAAAAGTGTCAAAAAGGGCTTTGTCTTCAAGTGGTTAGAAGAGTGGATGTAAGCTTCCTAATGTTGTGTATAAAATGCCAGAACAGTTCAAAACCCCCCCCAAATGACCCCATTTTGGAAAGTAGACACCCCAAGCTATATACTGAGAGGCATGTCGAGTCCATGGAATATTTTATATGTTGACACAAGTTGCGGAAAAAAGACAATTTTTTATTTTTTTTTGCACAAAGTTGTCACTAAATGATATATTGCTCAAACATGCCATGGGCATATATGGAATTACACCCCAAAATACATTCTGTTGCTTCTCCTGAGTACGGGGATACCACATGTGTGAGACTTTTTGGGAGCCTAGCCGGGTATGGGACCCCAAAAACCAATCACCGCCTTCAGGCTTTCTAAGGGTGTAAATTTTTGATTTCACTTCTCACTGCCTATCACAGTTTCGGAGGCCATGGAATGCCCAGATGGCACAAAACCCCCCCAAATGACCCCATTTTGGAAAGTAGACACCCCAAGCTATTTGCTGAGAGGTATTGTGAGTATTTTGCAGATTTCGCTTTTTGTCACAAAGTTTTGAAAATTGAAAAAAAAAAAAAAAAATGTTCTTTCTTCATTTTCAAAAACAAATGAGAGCTGTAAAATACTCACCATGCCTCTCAGCAAACAGCTTGGGGTGTCTACTTTCCAAAATGGGGTCATTTGGGGGGGTTTTGTGCTATTTTGGCATTTTATGGCCTTCAAAACTGTGATAGGTAGTGAGGAGTGAAATCAAAAATTTACACCCTTAGAAATCCTGAAGGCGGTGCTTGGTTTCCGGGGTCCCGTACGTGGCTAGGCTCCTAAAAAGTCCCACACATGTGGTATCCCCGTACTCAGGAGAAGCAGCAGAATGTATTTTGGGGTGCAATTCCACATATAACCATGGCATGTGTGAGCAATATATCATTTAGTGACAACTTTTTGTAATTTTTTTTTTTTTTTTTTTTGTCATTATTCAATCACTTGGGACAAAAAAAAAATATTCAATGGGCTCAACATGCCTCTCAGCAATTTCCTTGGGGTGTCTACTTTCTAAAATGGGGTCATGTGGGGGGGTTTTGTACTGCCCTGTCATTTTAGCACCTCAAGAAATGAGATAGGCAGTCATAAATTTAAAGCTGTGTAAATTCCAGAAAATGTACCCTAGTTTGTAAACGCTATAACTTTTGCGCAAACCAATAAATATACGCTTATTGACATTTTTTTTTACTAAAGACATGTGGCTGAATACATTTTGGCCTAAATGTATGACTAAAATTGAGTTTATTCGATTTTTCTTATAACAAAAAGTAGAAAATATATATTTTTTTTCAAAATTTTCGGTCTATTTCCGTTTATATCGCAAAAAATAAAAATCGCAGAGGCAATCAAATACCACTAAAAGAAAGCTCTATTTGTGGGAAGAAAAGGACGCAAATTTCGTTTGGGTACAACATTGCATGTCCGCACAATTTACAGTTAAAGCAGCGCAGTGCAAAATTCTGAATTCACCTCTGGTCCTTTAGCTACCAAATGGTCCGGGGCTTAAGTGGTTAAAGGCTACCAATGACCCACTTATGCTCACCACCCAGGACTCCCCCACTGCTCTGCTCTACTGACCCAAAGGAAGCTCTACGTCACATCTTACACAGGGTTGAGGTCACCCCTTTGTCATGTGACAGCGCGCAGGCATTTTATGGGTTTCACATGCATTGCATGTAGGTCTGCTGATTCATGTCAACAGGCTGCCTATTTTCCAGTCCAGTCACACGATTTGGCCCCTGTGTCAGCCAGCAGCAGCTGCAGGGGAGAGCAGAGACTGACAAAGGCTGCAGTATGAGAGCCTTTGGGTGACATCATGGCTCCCTAGACATTGTAAGGCACTCTCTCCATTCCCCTGAAGCCGACGCAGGGGATCTCATGACCTGACCGCGGGCTAAGAAATAGGCAAGTATATACAGCAGGTAAAATAAATATTGAACACGTCACCATTTTCTAGGTAAATATATTTTTAAAGGTGCTGTTGACATGAATTTTTCACCACGTCAGTAACAACGCATGCAAACAATACATATGAAGAAACCCAAACAAATAAGTTCAGAAATAAGGTTATTTGTAATAAAATGGAATGACACAGGGAAAAAGTATTGAACACAAAAAGAAAGAGGTGCAAAAAGGAATGGAAAGCCAAGACACGAACTGAAATTTATCAGCAATTAGAAAGCAATCCTGCCCCTTGTCAGTGCAAATTAAAATCAGCTGTTTCAGTCTCCACTGATGGCCTATAAAAAAAAAAAAAAAAGGTGTCTAATTACCAAGGTGTCACACAAGAAACATCTCACAATGGGTAAAAGCAAAGAGCTCTCTCAAGACCTTCTCAAACCTATTGTAGCAAAACATACGGATGGCATCGGTTACAAAAGAATTTCTAAACTTCTGAATGTTCCAGTGAGCACTGTTGGGGCCATAATCCAGAAGTGGAAAGAACATAATTTCACCATAAACTGGCCACGACCAGGTGCTCGTCAGAAGATTTCTGACAGAATAGTGAAAATTATCAGAACAGTTGTCCAAGAGCCAAGGACCACTTGTGGAGAGCTTCAGAAAGACCCGAAATTAGCAGGTACAAATGTTTCAAAGAAAACAAGTAGCAACGCACTCAACCACCATGGCCCGTATGCACGCTTACCACGCAAGACTCCATTGCTAAAGCAAAAGCATGTTGAAGCTCGTTAAAGTTTGCAGCACAAGATTTAGACAAGCCTGTGAAATACTGGGAGAATAAAATGTCTGGTCAGACGAGACCAAAATTTAACTCTTTGGATACCATAATACACACCATGTTTGGAGATCTAATGGCACTGCGCATCACCCCAAAAACCCCCCCCAGTGAAGTTTGGAGGTGGGAACATCACGTGTGGGGCAGTTTTTCCGCATACGGTACTGGCAAACTTCATGTCATTAAAGGAAGGATGAATGGAAAAATGTACCAAAGACATTCTTGATAAAAATCTGCTGCCATCTACCAGGATAATGAAGATGAAACGAGGGACATTTCAGCAAGACAATCCCAAAACACAAAGCCAAGGAAACGCTCAATTGGTTTCAAAGAAAGAAAATAAAGCTGCTAGAATGGCCCAGCCGAACACCTGACTTGAATCCAACCGAAAATCTATGAAAAGAACTAAAGATCAGAGATCATTGAAGAGGCCCACGGAACCTTCAAGATTTGAAGACCGTCTGTGTGGAAGAATGGACCAAAATCACACCTGAGCAACGCATGCGACTAGTTTCTCCAAACAGGAGGCGTCTTAAAGCTGTCATTACCAACAAAAGGATTTTGTATGAAGTTTTAAATACATTTCAGTTAGCATATTCAATACTTTTTCCCCCCCTTTACTACACATAACTTAATTTCTGAACTTATTTGTTTTAGTTTGTTTCTTTGCATGTATAGATTGCATGGGTTGTTATTGACGTTTTGAGAATATTTCGTGTCAATATCGCCTTTAGACCCCTTTCCCACTGAGGTGTTTTTAAGGCAATAAAGGGCTAAAAATAGCGCCTGTAAAGCTCCTTAAAAATGCCTTCCCTGCAGCCCCAGTGTGAAAGCCCAAGTGCTTTCACACTGGAGCAGTGCACTTGCAGGACATTAGAAAAAGTCCTGCAAGCAGCATCTTTGGAGCTGTATAGGAGTGCTGTATACACCGCTACTCTAACCGCCCCTGCCCATTGAAAGAAAATTTACAAAACAAAAAACGTAGAAAATAAATAAAATAAAAAAAAGCAATACTGTATGTGCACCAGGTCACTCTGACCCCGCTAATATCAAATTAACAACGTCAGCACATATGGGTATGAGGCACATCCCTCCCATTGACCTCTTATGATACAGTTCTTATTTTTGGATTGGGAAATCACCAGGCCTTAAAGTACAACCAAAGGGTCCTGTATAACAGTCTAAATCAGGGATATGCAATTAGCGGACCTCCAGCTGTTGCAGAACTACAAGTCCAATGAGGCATAGCAAGACTCTGACAGCCACAAGCATGACACCCAGAGACATGATGGGACTTGTAGTTTTGCAACAGCTGGGAGGTTCACTAATTGCATACCCCAGGTCTAAATAAATACCAAATCCAGTTACTATGTGATGCACAAGCTTCATGTAGTAAAAAAATTAAATAAAAAATAAATACAATTTAAATCTTTCTTAACCACTTCAATACTGGGCACTTTCCCCCCTTCCAAAGCAGGCCAATTTTCAGCTTTCAGCGCTGTCACACTTTGAATGACAATTGCGCGGTCATGCTACACTGTGCCCAAATCAAATTTTTATACATTTTTTCCCATAAATAGAGCTTTATTTTGGTGGTATTTGATCACTGCTGGGGTTTATTTTTTGCGGAAAAAAAACACAAAAAAAACACCCCAAAATTTTGGGAAAAATAAGTTTTTATTTTTTATAAAATTGTGCAAATAAGTAGGTTTTCTCCTTCGCTGATGGGCACAGATAAGGCAGCACTGATGAGGTGGCACTAATATGCAGCACTGATGGGCATTATTATTGGGCACTGACTGGCACCATTTGTGGGCACAGATTGAATTGAGCTCTGTAATTTCAGCCATTGTATCTAATTTTTAGGGACTCATTAATGACAGGAATAGTACCACTGGATTGGCGCAGGGCGAACGTGGTGCCTATATTTAAAAAGGGAACAAAAGTCTTTACCAAGTAACTATAGACCTGTTAGTTTAACTTCTATAGTTGGGAAGATACTGGAGAGATTAATAAAAGACCACATAGATGAGTTCTTGCTGGAAAAAAATATTTTAAGCAACAGACAGCATGGATTCATGAAAGACAGAAGTTGTCAGACAAACCTGATTTCTTTTTATGAAGAGGTAAGTAAGACCTTGGACAGAGGGGTGGCGGTGGACGTGGTATACTTGGATTTTGCAAAAGCGTTCGATACAGTTCCCCACACACGGCTCATGTGTAAGGTAAAGTCTACAGGATTGGAAATATCAGTTTGTAAATGGATAGAAGACTGGCTAAAAATACAGAATTCAGAGAGTAGTGGTTAATGATTCTTACTCTGAATGGTCCAAGGTTATCAGTGGTGTACCCCAAGGTTCAGTGTTGGGACCCTTACTTTTTAATATCTTTATAAATGATATTGGGTCTGAGATCAAAAGTAACATTTCTGTCTTTGCAGATGACACCAAGCTATGCAGTGGAATAACGTCCTTACAGGATGTCGCCAATTTACAAGCCAACCTCAATGCTCTGCCACATAGTCGCCCAATTAGACAGATGAGGTTTAATGTTGATAAATGTAAAGTTATGCACTTGGGGGCTAAGAATATGAATGCATCATACATACTAGGGGGAGTACAACTGGGCGGATCCATAGTGGAGAAGGATCTGGGGGTTTTGGTAGATCATAACCTCAATAATGGCATGCAATGCCAAGCTGCGGTTTCCAGAGCGAGCAAAGTCCTTTCTTGTATTAAGAGAGGTATGGACTCCAGACAGAGAGATATTTTGCCCCTGTTCAAATCATTAGTAAGACCTCATCTGGAATATGCAGTTGTTTTGGGCCCCAGTTCTCAAAAAGGATATCGGGGAACTGGAGAAAGTGCAGAGAAGGGCAACCAAACTGATAAGAGGCATGGAGGAGCTCAGCTATGAGGAGAGATTAGAGGAACTGAATTTATTCACTCTTGAGAAGGAGATTAAGGGGGGATATGATTAACATGTACAAATATATAAAGGGGTCCATATAGTGAACTTAATTTTGAGTTATTCACTTTACGGTTAACACAAAGGACAAGGGGGCACTCTTTACATCTAGAGGAAAAGAGATTTCACCTCCAAATACGGAAAGGTTTCTTCACAGTAAGAGCTGTGAAAATGTGGAATAGACTCCCTGCAGAGGTAGTTTTGGCCAGCTCAGTAGATTGCTTTAAGAAAGGCCTGGATTTTTTCTTAAATGTACATAATATAACTGGGTACTAACATTTATAGGTAAAGATTATCCGGGGAATATCCGATTGCCTATAGGGGGATCAGGAAGGAATTTTTTCCCCTGCTGTAGCAAATTGGATTGCGCTCTGCTGGGGTTTTTTGCCTTCCTCTGGATCAACTGTGGGTATAGAATTAGGTATATGGGATTGTATGATATTATTTTTTTATGGTTGAACTGGATGGACTAGTGTCTTTTTTTCAACGTGACTAACTAGGACTATGACTATCCCTGGTGGCCATGGGTGGCAATCCCTGGTGGTCTGAAGAGGGCATCCTCGGAGGGCTGCGCTGATTATCAGCGCAGACCCCCCGTCAGGAGAGCAACCGATCGGTTCTCCGCTACTCGTGTGTCAGGAGCGAACGAGAAAAAGTCGATACACGGCTTTTCCTGTTTACATCGTGATCAGCTGTGATTGGACACCGCTGATCCCGTGGCAAAGAGCCTCTGTCAGAGGCTCTTTACCGAGATCGGTGTTGCAGCGTGTCAGACTGTGGGCCCCCACAGGGGCGTGCCGGCTGTTATTCTGAAAGAGGTCATATGACGTCCAGTCAGGATAACTGAAATACCGCCCAGCCGTCAATCTGCTATAGGCCGGGCGGGAAGTGGTTAAAGTGGAACTAAACCCTCCTCTCCTGTACAGCCAAAGAAGCTGCGAACTTTGGTTTGATCTGCTGTTGTCATGGTGCTGCAATATGATCAGTTTATAAAAACCAACTAGTTGATGGTTTGACAGTCTGAGAGCACAAACACTTGACAGTCATCATTCATGGACTGCCTTGAATGTAACAGCTTTGGTAAACCGTGAAATTAGTGTGTTTAGTTCCGCTTTAAATAAAAAGCACACTTATGTTTTATGGCCCCTTTCCCTAAACTAACCCCCCTCCACAGATGCATCTTCACCTTGATCAGACAGATGTGGTCTCTGGCAATTGTTTACATCTAGCACCACGTGTCTCGCTGTTGGTGTTCTGAGGTCTGAGACAAAAGGTAGACTGCAGGAAATAAGTCTATGGGGCTGTAATGCACAAACACAGCCAGGGTGTAAACAATCGCTGTCAGATTAAAAGCTAGTATGCATTTGTGGCGGGGTGGGAAGGTTTAGGTTAGGGAAAAGGGGACAAAAAGGAATAGATGCACTCTCTCTGAAAATGCCCTTATCCTTTAAAGTGGATGTAAACTCAATTCATGAAATTTGATCTGGGCACATACATCTGCAGTATTTTGTTATCTCTCTTCAAAGAGCTATGTCCCGTAACTGTCTGACCAGTTCCTCTGTTATCAGCCTGATAACTCCTGACAAATTCTCTGACACATCAGATGAAAGCAGCCTAACATTTCTGTCAGGGGAGGTTGGTTGCTATAAATAGATTAGCAGGGAGCTGGCCCTATTACAAAACACCTCTGAGAGTCTCTGCCTATGATGAGAGGGGGTGTGTGCCTTTCCTCCTATCAGCAATTTGAGCCATCTTGGCTGTATGCCCAGACATCACACTCTGTGTAAACCAGGAAGAGAAGATTTCCTAACACAATCTGAACTTTCTAAACAGTATATAAAATGTGAAAACAGCAGATATGGATGTAAAACGTATGTACGGTTTGATTCATCCCTGTGTATCATCTGAGGCTGTTCACTGCACTGGGTGTATGGAGGGTTTACATCCACTTTAACCTTCCCCGATTAAGATGCATTCCTCTATTCATGTCTCTCACATGCTCCCCCTCCCAGACACTGCAGTGGGAGGGTTTCAGCAAAAAAAAAAAGGCAGTCCTGCCAATCCAGAAAGTAGTGGGCTGGACTGGGCATGGCCAGGAGATGAGTGGCAACTCTGCTCTAGATTAAAGAGCAGTGCAGCATCGTTGTCACACCATAACACCATAACAGGAAGCTGCATTAGGTGGACTTCATTGGCAGGTTCAGAAATGTATTTGTAGGAGGACTGTAAAGAGAAAACTAACTTCATTACGTACTTATAATTACCGTATATACTCGAGTATAAGCCGAGTTTTTCAGCACTTTTTTTGTGCTGAAATTGCCCCCCTCGGCTTATACTTGAGTCTGTTTCCATCTTCACCTTTGTGCGCCTGATCCCAGCCAGCCGTAGGCCCCCTGGACCCCAAACTTGGCACACATGTAGCCCCACTCTTCCTCTACAAGATTGTTGTCTGGGGGATTTACGGCCGGGGAGCACCGATTTTTCAAAGCCGGGCACCCCTTCCATAGACTCCCATGTTAAACTGTAATTTCTCCAGTGATTTTGGGGATCTGGTACTGGTCGGCTCTAGCTCCCCTGGACCCCAAACTTGGCACACATGTAGCCCCACTCATCATCTACAAAATGTGCAAAGTTTGTTGTCCAGGGAACCTACGGCCAGGGAGCATCGATTTTTTAAACCCGGGCACCCCTTCCATAGACTCCCATGTTAAACGTCAGTCTAGACCAGGGGTGTTCAAACTTTTTTCAAAGAGGGCCAGATTTGATGAAGTGAACATGCTTGAGGGCCGACCATTTTGCCTGACATTCTTTGAACCATTAAAATTTGGTCCAAGTGTGTTTGTCCGAGCACTAATACACTGCCCAACAAGAATTCTCTTGCCTTTGTCGCGCTCGTTCCCAACACACAGACGAATGCTCTGCTCTTTAGGGGTACCGTCAATTCTTAATAGTACCCCACACATTGGAAAACGTGGGGTGCTTTTGATGCAGTGAAATAAAAAAAAAAAAAAAAAAAAGGTCAGGGACTTCTTTCCGTGCATTTTTGTGGGTAGGGAAGCCCATTGAAATGAATGGGCTGCCCTACACGCAGCCACACAGATGTAAACCAAGGGCTTGTTCACATGTCAGGTTGGAGGGGCAGTAAAACCACATAGTTGAGCTGTTTTTACCACCCCCAACTTCTCCCCCTTTAGCTGCAGAGGCAGCAGCTGGGGGTGTAAACATGCTGTGGCTGCAGCTGGAGGTATACCCAGGCTGAATGGGGCTGCATTGCAACTACCCCGCAACTGTGTGCATTGCACAGTTGCGGTATAGTGATGCTGCATTTACGGGCTTAAAACAGGTGATGAGGAGGCAACATAATGCCTCTTTACCGCCTGTCAAATGCCCCTAAAAAAGCGATCTGTGCATGGATTGCTTTTCAGAGGAGTAGCAGTCCTGGCTGCTATCACAAACAAGCCCTACAAAAGCAGTTCTGACGGTCCAGGTATGGGGGGTCCTTATTAAAAGTAACATATACACATACATACATACACATGCAGACACATGCGCACACCCACACATACAGACAAATGCACACACACACACACGCACAGACATACAGACACACATACAGGCATACGCACACACATACAGGCACATGCACGCACACACACATACAGACACATATACACAGACATATGTATTAAGCCCTTTTAAAACGAATCTAGCTTCTAGCACAGTACCTTGTTTCCTCATTCAGCCGGGTACTGCACTGTAGGGGGAAGCAGAGAGCACATCACATTCCCCTGCACTGTTTACTTTCACTTTTGAGGCTGACGGAGCTTCTCACAGTGCCGATGTATAGTTTGGCAGGGGGTTGAGCTCATCTGACAGCCCTTCTCTCCCCCTGATCTCGCGGCACACTGGTTAAGAAAGGGTGGTTTAGATAACCAGGCCGGCGGGCCGTTCAAAACCGGGCCGCGATTGGCCCGTGGGCCGGACTTTGGACATGCCTGGTCTAGACACACAGCGCCGGAGATCAGGTAGGGAGATTGGGCACAGTGAGGCATGCAGATGGACACCCTAGGCCAGGGGTCTTCAAACTACGGCCCTCCAGGTGTTCAGGAACGACAATTCCCATCATGCCTAGTCATGTCTGAATGTCAGAGTTTTGCAATGCCTCATGGGATTTGTAGTTCCGCAACAGCTGGAGGGCCGTAGTTTGAGGATCCCTGCCCTAGGCTTATACTCGAGTCAATACGTTTTCCAATTTTTTTGTGGTAAAATTAGGTGCCTCAGCTTATATTCGGGTCGGCTTATACTCGAGTATATACGGTAAGTGCTGCAGCACATATTGTTTTAAAAGAAGTCCACAGTCCTTTAAAATTGTCACCAGGGGAGGGCAGATGGCATGCCTAGAAGGTATCAGCTATCTGGTATCACATTTCACACTGGGAATTCGGGCTTATTTAGGGTAACAACATGAACCCTATAGCAACTTGTACTTGTAATAAAAAATTGGTTTAAGGAGGGACGAGATGATTCTATAGGTAATTTTAACAAACATTGGTCACCAGCTTCTGGTATTTTTCCACTGCTGCATTAAGGTTCCTAATTTATATCCAGCGATCACATTCTGGAGAAACGAACCACTGAAATTAGTTACCAACTAGTCCAGATATAGCTTTATACCATATCTATACAGTAGTTTATCTAGAAGTCATGCATAACATTCTGACACTTGCAGATAAAAGATTATAACCTGTCAAAGTCATTCTCAGGTACAACTTAATGTACCCGTCTGTCCCTTTTACAGAAAAGCCTCAGGGAGAGCAAGAAGATGATTCTATTGCCGACCACCTTCCAAGAATGTATGAAGTCCCTGCCTAGGAACAAGCATGGAGATGGGAAAGTCAGAATTGACCTGCACACTTATTTCAGATCAGTAATACATAAAGCATTGAAACTACAGGTTCAGCATGACAACCAGGGAACTACTATACACAAAAGATGAGGTCAGCAACGACAGCCTGCATACTGGCTCAGTATTCATAGTATGCAAAACTTAGGGACCAACTGTAAGGTATAAGTAGCACCACATGGTACTCTCCGGGGGCAGCAATGCATCTCTGTAGTATAATAAAGAGGGGTGCAACTGACAACACAGGTTAACATGGAGTAATGCAGAGACATCACTTAATACATGTTAGTGAGACGGCCAATCTGTGCTGACCCTTTAATAATTAAAACTTTTTTTTTGTTTGCTTAAGTTTGTTAATATTTTTTCTCGTTTAACCACTTAAAAAGGACCAGGCCTATTTTTTACACTTGGTGTTTACAGGTTAAAATCTGTTATTTTTTGCTATAAAAAGTTACTTAGAACCCCCAAACATTATATATATTTTTTTCAGACACCCTAGAGAATAAAATGGTGGTCGTTGCAATACTTTATGTCTCCCCGCATTTTCGCAGCCGCCTTACAAACCACATTTTTGGGGAAAAAAAATGTAAGCCCAATTTTATTTTTTTTATATTGTGAAAAATAATGTTACGCCAAGTAAATTGATACCCAACATGTCATGCTTCAAAATTGCGACCGCTCTTGGAATGGTGACAATTTTTGACCCCTAAAATTCTCCATAGGCGACGGTTAAAAATTTCTACAGGATTACCAGTTTTGAGTTACAGAGGAGGTCTTTTGCTAGAATTGTTGCTCTCGTTCTAAAAATTGTGCAATACCTCGCGTGTTTCGTTTGAACACCGTTTATGTATGCTTCTGCGCACGAGCACGGAGCGCTTTAAAAAAAAAAATTCCTTATTCACTTTACATTTTTACACTGTCCCTTTAAAAAAAAAAAAGTTGGATCACTTTTATTCCTATTACAAAGAATGTAAACATCCCTTGTAATAGAAAAAAATGCATGACAGGACCTCTTTAACCACTTGCCCGCTGGGCACTTAAACCCCCCCTTCCTACCAGACCAATTTTCAGTGCTCTTACATTTTGAATGACAATTACTCAGTCATATAGAAGGAGAGATGGAGATATATGAGAGACTACTCCTAAGACCCTAATCACCAAAAGAAATGTGGGACTATTGCGGCACCCAAACAGAACAGTTTAAAATTTAAAGCGGAGCTCCACCCTAAAGTGGAACTTCCGCTGATCGGAACCCTCCCCCCCTCCGGTGTCACAATTGACACCTTTCAGGGGGGAGGGGGGTGCAGATACCTGTCTAAGACAGGTATTTGCACCCACTTCCGGGAGTC
The DNA here is from genome assembly GCA_029206835.1 of Rana muscosa. NCBI lineage: Eukaryota > Metazoa > Chordata > Amphibia > Anura > Ranidae > Rana > Rana muscosa. The sequence goes on along the minus strand of CM055118.1, from coordinate 258,094,117 downwards.
CTCTCTGCGGGAAATCTGCGGGAAGCGTGTCACTTCCCGCAGATTCCCCGTTGTGTTCTGGGAGACACTCGGCTCCCAGAACACAGGGGGCCATTCAGAACGGCGCAGCGTGACTCGTGCATGCGCCATAGGGAACCGGGCATGAAGCCGCAAGGCTTCACTTCCTGGTTCCCTCACCGAGGATGGAGGTGGGGGCAGCAGAAAGACGAGCGATTGCTCCTCCTCTGCTGCGGACGTTGCTGGACTCCAGGACAGGTAAGTGTCCATATATTAAAAGTCAGCAGCTGCTGTATTTGCAGCGGCTGGCTTTTAATATTTTTTTTCCCGCGGCACCTCCGCTTTAAGCACTTTATTACAACATATACAAAACAAAAATAGCAACAATAGTCACAATATGTGACAGTACATTGTAAATTAACTAAGGAGTAGTCCCTCATATATCTCCATCTCTCCTTCTATAGTCTAATTTCGGGATGATGGCATCCCCCCTTATTTCAATCACACCATAGAGGCAACCTCCATGATTCAATTACTCAGTCATGCAACACTGTACCCATATAAAAATGTTTGTCTTTTCCCCACACAAATAGAGCTTTCTTTTGGTGGTATGTATTCACCTCTGGGTGTTTTTTTTTTTAAAATAAAGACAGAAAATGTAAAAGAAAAATTTCTTTGTTATACAATTTTGCAAATTAGTAATTTTTCGTCATAAATTTTGGACAAAATTTATACTGCTACATATCTTTGGTAAAAATAACCCAAATTAGGCTACTTTCACACTGAGGCGCTTTACAGGCACTATATCGCTAAAAAGCGTCTCCCCTGTCACTCCAGTGTGAAAGCCTGAGTGCTTTCACACTGTAGCTGTGCGCTGGCAGGACGCTAAAAAAAGTCCTGCAAGCAGCTTCTTTGGAGGCGCTTTAGAAGCGGTGTATACACCGCTCCTAAAGCGCCCCTGCCCATTGAAATCAATGGGCCGGGGGCGCTTTGAACCCTTTTTCAGAAAAGCGCCGCTACCACCGACGCCCCAGTATGAAAGTGCCCTTATTGTATATTATTTGGTCTTTGTGAAAGTAATGGCCCGTACACACGAACCGAAAATCGGACGAAAAATACCGCTTACGTGATCGTACGATAATCAGATCGTTAGTACAGAGCTTGCGAGAGCTGATCACGACAGTTCATCTGATATTTTTCGATTGGACAAGCACGAAAATTTTCCTCGTACGATACCAGATCATACGATTTTCGTTTAGTCAGTACAGTTGTCGTCCGAAAATACACAACATTTCCGTTTTGTTTTTTTCTGTCGTACGAGAATTTGTGACTTTAGTAACCTATTCAATTTCTACTTGCGACTAGTAAGCGGAAAAAGTCGGACGATTTGTCGTCCGATTTTCGGATCTTGTGAAAAATGATCACACCTGATGTACGGACGACCTATCTCATTTCTTGAGACACCAACAAGCCAGGAGTGAGTTTTTTTAAGTTGAAATTTTTTCCCACAATTCTTTGCAAAATAAAGTTGTTTTTTTCTTCACAAAAAATTGTCATATTAGCAAGTTGTTTCTCACACACACAGCATATGCATACCACAAATGACACACCCAAATACATTCTGCTACTCCTGAGTATGGCGATACCACATGTTAGAAATTTACATAGCCGTGCTACATACAGAGGCCCAACATGCAGGGAGCACAGCACCATCAGATGTTCTAGGGGCAAAAATTTCAAATCTAAAAATTTGACCACCATAATTTTGTGAGGCACTGTAGTGGCGTGAATGAGGCGTGGCTGAGCTGTGGCTGGATGGATGAGTGCAGGAATAGGCAGAGATCAGCGCTGTGGGCACTACAGATCTAGCCCACAGCGCTGCTGCACCCAATCTCTCACCTCTCACACTGTACCGATCGGTACGGAGAGGGAAAAGAGCTGAAGCGGGCATGCGCCAGCTTGTTTACAACTGATTGCGCTGTTATTAGATGGAACGATCACGTGGTAAAGGGGCGCTGTTATTGGCTCTTTACCATGATGCACCAGGTCCAGAGGACCTGACGGTCACAATTTAGTACGCCCTCCCAGAGTTATCCGACCGAGCTGCAGCCGTCATTTGGCTATGGCCCAGTCGGCAAGTGGCTAATGTGAGATCTGGGGTCAAAAAGACCTCAGATCTCATATTTACACTTTTTTCCCTCAATCTCTTTATTAAATTTTATTTTTTCTTCTTACGCTACATCATACATTTTACATCTTATACATCCTATTAAAATTATACATTTTACATCATACATTTCACATCTTACAATCTAATTACTCCCATAAAACAAAAAAATTGCCCCATCAGTCCTCACATTCACAAAAAGCAGTTTGTGTGTTCCTTAACCCTTTCCTCCATTGGTGTAGTTCTATCCCAATTCCATATTTACACTTAAATGCAATAAAAAATAAATAAAATGTTTTTTTTTTTTTTTTTTTAAAAGATTCTATTTAAGGCCCTTGGGCGGAAGCGACGTTTAACGTCGCTTCCGTCATTCAATGGCATCGAGTCGAGCGGGGGCCATCAATTCCCTCACTCGACTTGCTGCCTCTCAGGGGACAGCATCAGATCGTCTCCGCCGCTACCGACAGCTCCGGTAAGCGGCCAGGACATGGCGGGGGTGGGCTCCTCTCCCGCCGCCAATAAAAGCGATCTCACGGCAAATCGGCAGCGGAGACCACTTTTATCTTAAAGCGTACCACCTGCCGTTGAAGAAAATACCAGCTATCTGCTGCCATAACAATTTTTTTTTTAACGCCAAAGGACCGTTCACACCGAGGCGTCGGCAGTAAAGTGTCTCTATTTTTAGGGAGGCTTTGCTATCCTTTTTGGAGGTTTTCAGCCGCTAGGGGGTGCTTTTAACCTCCTCTAGTGGCCGGAAAAGGGTTAAAACCACCCACAAAGTGCCGCTCCAGCGGCGCTTTGCCGGCGGTGCTGCCCATTAATTTCAATGGGGAGGAGCGGTGTCTACACCGCTCCAAAGATGCTGCTTGCAGGAGTTTTTTTTTATAGTCCTGCCAGCGCATCGCCCTCGGGCTTTTTACACAGACTGCAGGTGAGCCGTTTTCCAAGCGCTTTACAGGCGCTATTTTTAGCCCAAAAGCCCCTGAAAAAAACCTCAGTGGGAAAGAGGTCTAATTGCAATTCATTCTTAAAAGCAGAACTATGTTGCATCTGAGCACCACAAACCAAATATACTATTTAATTCATTTTTAATATTCTAAGCAAACGCCCCCATCCATCCAGGTCTCCATGCTTTATTTTTGTGTTGCATTGTTGTGTAGCATTTCTGGCAATAGCCATCTTGATTAAGGGCAGATGATACATGTAGCATTTACTTCCTGGAATCCACCTACTCTTAGCTCAAGCATGAGGGGGTGCGCTTTGCGGAGAAGGTCCCTCCTCTCCTACTAAAGACTCCTGGGTAGGGTGACCACGTGTCCCGGATTGCCCGGGACAGTCCCGCATTTTGCAGATCTGTCCCGGGCACCTTCATTCCAGGACAATACAGTGTCCCGGAATGAAACTGACACAGCCACCCCCCAGGCCAAACTGATGCCCCAAAAAAAGGCCGCCACATCACCGCTTTACTCACTGACAGTACTTGTCCTGGCCGGGAATGCCTGGAGGAGAACAATCCCCGCCCCCTGCTTGTGATTGGAGAAATCATAAATCCCACCTCTTGTGTCCAATCACTGTGCTGTGATTCGTTACAGCACAAGCTGATTTTTGGGAAGGGGGGGTGTCCCTGAATGGTAGTTTAAAAATGTGGTCACCCTACTCCTGGGATGTATTACATTTGCCTAGGCCTGGAAACCAGGAAGTAACTGAATATAAAAAAAAAAAAAAGTTTAAAACACAAGTACAGTAGATATACGGTACTTGCCTATCCATTTACTAATGCTAGAAGCATAAGGATTACAAATAGTCAATGTTAATTGAGAGTGAGGTTCCACTTTAAAAGCATAAATACAGTAAAAAAAGTGCACCTGTGCTAGGGCACACTACAACTGATGCTCAATGCTCTGTGCATAGCAGCATGCCAGAAAAGAGAATGTAGGCGCTGTTTTTCATGCAGTAGGGCGCGTTGACAGCCCTGTCTAAATCAAAGGGCGCACTAAGGTGTGTGTACTTTAACCCACACATAGTGAGAACAAGCTCTTGCTCAGTCACTCAATAATTAAAATGAAGCAAGTGCTACAAAACATGACTCCTGAGAATGGTGAACACAGTAACCCTGTCTAATGTACAGCTACTTCCTGCACCGCTCAGAACAATTGTAAGAAAAGGCAAAAAAACTCATGATATCCAGCCAAGTAGAATTAGCCAGAAGACTGGCCTCCATTCCTTCTTTTAGGAAAGGTTTTCTATAAATCAACCGTTATTTTTTTTAGGTTGTTAAAAAAAAAAAAAGTAGTGTTCCCAATTTAAGCCGATATTCGTTCTTTTTACTACAATGAAGCAAACCATAGCCAATGTCTGCATCTCAAACCTCAAGAAACTGTGGCAAGAGTCTTCTGGGCTTTACTGAAAAAAAAAAAAAAAAAAAAAACAATTGTGACCCTGACAGATCAGATGCCTAGATTTGAGAACAATTTTACCCCCCCCCCCCCCTTCCTAATTCTAAAACTTCCTCCCTTCAGATTTTGACCACTTTTCCATCTTTGAAGTTTGCGGCCTATAACCCAACACGTTACACCCAGTTCCCAGCTGTTTTCCCTGTCCCAATCGACCTTCCTAGAGGGGGACCTGCAGAGCAGAGAGGGGAGGGACGACACCTGAAGCCAGAGGAGGACCTGGGGAGCCGGAGGACACATGGGGACAGTCATGGCTAATCGTGCAGCTAGTTGCAATCACCGATTCCCCCCCCCCCCCCCCATAGCCTTTCAATAAAGCAGACAGCTGCGGGAGGGAGAGGGGCAGAAGCGGCTGTCAGCTGCCTTATTGAAAAATCGGTGCTTGCAACTGCCTTAGCACCGTTCACCTTTGAGGCTGCCCAGCCCCCCTGCTGCACTGAGGATGCCTGGTCCGATACAACAGGTATCGGATCAAGCATCGGAGCATTTGCACGAGTACCGATGCAACCCTACTAAATAGCGGATCCCGGTCTGGACACGGACCGAGTGACAGTCCTGTTGGACCACAGCTGCCCCACTTAGTTTAAATGGGCTCCTTTCCTTCTGCAGCTTCTAAAAAACAAATATATTATATACAAACATACATAACTCTCAATATCACACATCACAGCAGTGTAGAGGGCGGGACTCCTTCTGTATGCATTTGCCTGCCGCCACCGCTGGCAAGAGGGCAGAAGGAATGGCAGGGTGGACTCCTTTTCTGAATGTATTTGCCTGCCACCACTAAACCCACAGCAGGGAGGAGGGCGGAAGGCACGGAAGCGGCAGCTGCCCAACCTTTCACATTAACAAGAAGGTGTGGGCAGCTCGCACCCTCAGTGCAGACCTTTCATGCCTCCCACCCTCCTCCCTGCGGTGAGTAAAGCAGCAGGCGAGTATATTCAGAAGAGGAGTGGAGGAGCTGTGATATTTATTCTCAACCTCAGTCCTCAAGTACCCCTAACAGGCCATGTTTATAGGTTTTCCTTTATCTTGCACATGTGCTTTAAATCCGAGTCAATGACTTGGTATTTTGGACAGCTATTTTATCTAAGGGGAATTCCCAAAACATGGCCTGTTGAGGGTACATGACTGAGATTGAGAACCCCTGCTCTATACCAGGGATCCTCAAACTACGGCCCACTAGCGGTTTTGGAACTACACATCCCATAAGGCATTGTAAAAAACTCTGACATTCACAGACATGATGGGAACTGTAGTTTCTGAACAGCTGGAGGGCCATATTTTGAAGACCTCTGCTCTATACCTTCCAAAGATTACCTAGGCATTGCCATGGAGATCCACCTTTAGCAGGGCAACTTTATGTATATCTTTATTTTATGCAATCATTTCAGAAATTAGCCTCTTATACTTTTGGAACAGTTTACTGGTCTTCCAGGCTTAGGTGTATATAACCCTTCAGCTATAACTAACTGTACCCTACTCACTGCTGTTTATGGGGTGCATTTATCTGCTGTATTGTTTGTTTATTTTAATAAGATTTTATAGAAATCTATTTAGCATAAAAAATAAACGGTAACTGCAAAGAAGCAAGTAAAGATGTATATCTCTCCTGCTGCCCATGCACGCCAATGTAGAGAAATCCCTCCTTGTAGTTTCTTCCAAAACTGACACTTCCAGGCAAGGGCGTTGCTAGGTCTACAAAAGATCTGGGGCTAGAGCCCATAGCAGCGAAGTAAAGAAAGATGGATGGATGGATGGATGCATAAAAATATATTACATATCTGAGTGCGGATCCCACCAAGTCAAGACCCCACTCCCTCAATACAGACCTCTCTCCTTCAGTGCAGACCCCCTCTCCAGTGTAGCTCATCCCCTTTCAGTGCAGACCCCACATCACGGCATATCCTCAGCAGTGTCCCTTGTCCTGTGATAATGTAAACAGAGAGGAGGGGGAGGCGGCTTCACTCCACTCCGCTGTGTGAGACAGCGTCAGCGGCAAGAGGGGATAGCTCAGAAAGCCCGCAGCTCGAGAGATGTGGATCATCGGCGCAGTGGCGTTGCCCTGAGCCCTGATGACGGGTGTCATGCCCCCCTCCCTAGCGACACCACTGGGTGGGAGTATGGATCTGATGCAGACGGTAAAAGACTCGGGGCTATGGGCCCCAGATTCGGGACTATAGCCCCAGAAGCCACCCCCTAGCGACACCACTGCTTCCAGGTGTGTTGGCCTTCTGTGTCCACCACCAAGTTTAGTGGTTCCTACCGCCAACCTCTACACTTCATGCAATAATAGCCACACAAATCAACTTCTCATTTAACCACTTAACGACCGCCCACTGTAAATATACGTCGGCAGAATGGCACCGACAGGCAGAATCACGTATATCTACGTGACTGCCTTTGTATAGTTGGGGGGTCCGATCGGACCCCCCTTCTTTACAGTGAGCGGTGGTTAAAGGAGAACTAAAGCTTCCTTTTTTTTTCCCCAAAAATAACAAACATGTTATACTTACCTCCACTGTGCAGCTCGTTTTGCACACAGTGGCCCCGATCCTGGTCTTCTGGGGTCCCTCGGCGGCTGTCTTGGCTCCTCCCCGCAAGGACTCCACACCATAATGCGAGTGAGCTCGCATGGTGTGGAGTGATTGCGGGCGCGCTCCCGTGATACAGCGGCGGCCATAGCCGCCGACTGTATCACTCGGCCCCGCCCCCCGCGTCATTGGATGTGATTGACAGCAGCGCCAGCCAATGGCTGCGCTGCTTTCAATCCATCCAGTGTAGCCAATCGGCGGCCAGGCTGAAAAACGAAGAGGATGACGGGGACGAGCGCGGGACTTTCGAGGGGCCAGGTAAGTAAAACGGGGGCTCGGGGGGGGGGGGGCGGTATTGTCAAATGTTTTTTCACCTTAATGCATAGGATGCATTAAAGTGAAAAAACATGTAACTTTACTACTCCTTTAACTGATCGGGAGCGATCAGGCATGAGGGGACGGCCGTTCGATTCCGGCCACCCCCTCTTGATCGCTCCCGGCGAATGAGAGAGCTTCCCCTGCCTGTGTAATGTTTACACAGGCAGAGGAAGTGATGTCATCTCTCCTGCGGCGCTCACATATACCGAGCGCCGTACAGGAGAAGATGCAGGTTAGTGCACAAAACACTACACTGACACATAGGTACATAAATCGCCCACCCAGGCCTCCCCAGATCACCCCCCAGCCCCCAGCCACAGTGTCACTGATTGCAGTGACCATTTATTTACTGAACACTGCAATCAGTGACATTTCTGACTGTAAAAGTGTCACCAAAGTTTAGTTTTAGGTCCAGTGTAGCCCCCTAATAAAGGTTTAACTCCTTGATCGCCCCCCAGATAACCCTTTCACCCCCTATCACCACTGTCGCTAAGCGATCATTTTTCTGATCGCCGTCTTAGCGTCGGTGATGCCGATCAGTAGCCAGTAATTTTTTTTAGGTTCGCCGCAGGTTTTTATAGCGTGGAGTACCCCCATATATTACCTAATAAAGGTTTAACCCCCTTGATCGCCCCCCAGGTAACCCTTTCACCCCCTATCACCGCTGTCACTAAGCGATCGTTTTTCTGATCGCTGTTTTATTGTCGGTGATGCCGATCGGTAGCCAGTTTTTTTTAGGTTCGCCGCAGGTTTTTATAGCGTCGGGTACCCCCATATATTACCTAATAAAGGTTTAACCCCCTTGATCGCCCCCCAGGTAACCCTTTCACCCCCTATCACCACTGTCGCTAAGCGATCATTTTTCTGATCGCTGTCAGCGTCGATGATGCAGAACTGTAGCCAGTAATTTTTTTTAGGTTCGCCGCAGGTTTTTATAGCGTCAGGTACCCCCATATATTATCTAATAAAGGTTTTAACCCCCTAATTGCCCCTAGTTAACCCTTTCACCAGTGATCACCATATAAGTGTTACGGGTGACGCTGGTTAGTTAGTTTGCTTTTTATAGTGTCAGGGCACCCGCCGTATATAACCCAATAAAGGTTTAACCCCCTGATCGCCCGGCGGGTGATATCAATTAGGTTTTAGCGTCAGAGAGGGTCTGCGTCACACCCCAGGCAGCGTCAGGTTAGTGCCAGTAACGCTAACACCCACGCGTGAAGCATACACCCCCCTTAGTGGTATAGTATCTGATCAGATCTATACTAGCGTCCCCAGCAGTTTAGGGTTCCCAAAAACGCAGTGTTAGCGGGATCAGCCCAGACACCTGCTAGCACCTGCGTTTTGCCCCTCCGTCCAGCCCAGGCCACCCAAGTGCAGTATCGATCAATCACTGTCACTTACAAAACACAACACACATAACTGCAGCGTTCGCAGAGACAGGCCTGATCCCTGTGACTCCAGTGCTGTAGGAGGTGATTTCACCACCACAGTTAAATAAAAAAAGCATATATGCCGAAGCATTGGGGCAGCAGGGGCGGAGGAGCGATTTTGCTCCTAATGCCACGTACATACGGTCGAAATTCCGACGGAGGCTTGCCCGTGGAAAAATCCGACCATGTGTGTGCGGCATAACTTTTTTGCGGGAGGATGCCCCCATGCTTTGGCATATATAAATGGTGCATGTATGCCCATCATTAGAAGTGGGTGGATGAAGGGCAGTATTCTAATGGTGGGTATACCCACCGATCAATCTCTTTTTTCGTTCAGCCAACTGGCTGCATGAAAAAAAAAGAAGATTACAATACATGTCCAACAAGGACCAGCAACGTACTGGTATGTTGCTGGACTTTGAATGTTTATACCAGAATGATGCCTGCGGGTTTAGGTATCATCTTGGTATCATTCTTTTCAGCCAGCGGCCGGCTTTCATGTAAAAGCAATCCTAGTGGCTAATTAGCCTCTGGACTGCTTTTACAAGCAGTGGGAGGGAATGTCCCCCCCCGGATATAAAAAGCGCCATTGGGAAATTGGGAAAGCATTTTATCACACCGATCTTGGTGTGGTCAGATGCTTTGAGGGCAGAGGAAAGATCTAGGGTCTGGAAGACCCCAGTCTTTTCAAAAAAAGAGTACCTGTCACTACCTATTGCTATCATAGGGGATATTTACATTCCCTGAGATAACAATAAAAAAAAAAAAACTAAAAAAAAATATGGAAGGAACAATTTAAAAATAAAATAGCAAAATTAATAATTAAAAAAAAAAAAAAAAAAAAAAAAAAAACACCCCTGTCCTGCCCTGCTCTTGCCCAATGGCGAACGCAAGTGTCGGTCTGGCGTCATATGTAAACAGCAATTGCACCATGCATGTGAGGTATCACCGCGAAGGTCAGATCGAGGCCAGTAATTTTAGCAGTAGACCTCCTCTGTAAATCTAACGGGGTAACCTGTAAAGGCTTTTAAAGGCTTTTTCAAAATGTATGTAGTTTGTCGGCAATGCGCGTTTGTGCGAAATTTTAAAGCATGTCGTGTTTGGTATCTATGTACTTGGCCTAAGATCATCTTTTTTATTTCATCAAACATTTGGGCAATATAGTGTGTTTTAGTGCATTAAAATTTAAAAAGTGTATTTTTTCCCCAAAAAATGCGTTTGAAAAATCGCTGCGCAAATACTGTGTAGAAAAAAAAAATGCAACACCCACCATTTTAATCTGTAGGGCCTTTGCTTTAAAAATATATATAATGTTTGTGGGTTCAACATAATTTTCTTGCAAAAAAAAAATATGTTTTCATGTAAACAAAAAGTGTCAAAAAGGGCTTTGTCTTCAAGTGGTTAGAAGAGTGGATGTAAGCTTCCTAATGTTGTGTATAAAATGCCAGAACAGTTCAAAACCCCCCCAAATTACCCCATTTTGGAAAGTAGACACCCCAAGCTATATACTGAGAGGCATGTCGAGTCCATGGAATATTTTATATGTTGACACAAGTTGCGGAAAAAAGACAATTTTTTTTTTGCACAAAGTTGTCACTAAATGATATATTGCTCAAACATGCCATGGGCATATGTGGAATTACACCCCAAAATACATTCTGCTGCTTCTCCTGAGTACGGGGATACCACATGTGAGACTTTTTGGGAGCCTAGCCGCGTACGGGACCCCGAAAACCAAGCACCGCCTTCAGGCTTTCTAAGGGTGTAAATTTTTGATTTCACTTCTCACTGCCTATCACAGTTTCGGAGGCCATGGAATGCCCAGATAGCACAAACCCCCCCCCCAAATGACCCCATTTTGGAAAGTAGACACCCCAAGCTATTTGCTGAGAGGTATTGTGAGTATTTTGCAGATCTCGATTTTTGTAACAAAGTTTTGAAAAATGAAAATTTCTTTTTTTTTTTTTTTTTTCTTCTTTCTTCATTTTCAAAAACAAATGAGAGCTGTAAAATACTCACCATGCCTCACAGCAAATAGCTTGGGGTGTCTACTTTCCAAAATTGGGTCATTTGGGGGGGTTTTGTGCTATTTTGGCATTTTATGGCCTTCAAAACTGTGATAGGCAGTGAGGAGTGAAATCAAAAATTTGCGCCCTTAGAAATCCTGAAGGCGGTGCTTCGTTTCCGGGGGCCCGTACGTGGCTAGGCTCCCAAAAAGTCCCACACATGTGGTATCCCCGTACTCAGGAGAAGCAGCAAAATGTATTTTGGGGTGCAATTCCACATATAACCATGGCATGTGTGAGCAATATATCATTTAGTGACAACTTTTTGTAATTTTTTTTTTTTTTGTCATTATTCAATCACTTGAGACAAAAAAAAATAAAAAATATTCAATGGGCTCAACATGCCTCTCAGCAATTTCCTTGGGATGTCTACTTTCCAAAATGGGGTCATTTGGGGGGGTTTTGTACTGCCCTGCCATTTTAGCACCTCAAGAAATGAGATAGGCAGTCATAAACTAAAAGCTGTGTAAATTCCAGAAAATGTACCCTAGTTTGTAGACGCTATAAAACTTTTGCGCAAACCAATAAATATACGCTTATTGACATTTTTTTTACTAAAGACATGTGGCTGAATACATTTTGGCCTAAATGTATGACTAAAATTTAGTTTATTCGATTTTTCTTATAACAAAAAGTAGAAAATATCATTTTTTTTTCAAAATTTTCGGTCTATTTCCGTTTATATCGCAAAAAATAAAAATCGCAGAGGCAATCAAATACCATTAAAAGAAAGCTCTATTTGTGGGAAGAAAAGGACGCAAATTTCGTTTGGGTACAACATTGCATGTCCGCACAATTTACAGTTAAAGCAGCGCAGTGCAAAATTCTGAAATCACCTCTGGTCCTTTAGCTACCAAAATGGTCCGGGGCTTAAGTGGTTAAGACTATATTGAGCCAGTTGGTATCATTACTGATATCAAGAGCTTACCAACACCCCATGTTAGCATCACTGCCAGTCTCTGTTAGGAGTATGGCACAAGCCTCGGGCTGTGTATAGAGATCAGATACAGACAGTGATGGCAGGCCTACAGATAGTAAAGCAAACTGCGGCATCAGCTTTTGTTGGTAAGTTAGTAAACATACAGCGGAGATCGTGGATGCAGCCCAGGAGTCAACGGCAGCTGCCTTATGAGGCTTCTCATTTTGGTAGTTTGCTGCGACAACCATGTCATAGTAGTACAGTAAGGCCTCATGCCCATGGACGTTTTTACAGCCGAGTTTTTGAGCGTTTTTTTACAGCTTAAAAAACGCCTGTCCATGTTATTGTATAAATTTTTTGACCAAGTTTTTTTTATTTTTTATTTTTTTTGGAAAAAAATGTCGGAGCTCAAAAACGCAATTGCAGCGTTTTTGCACGTTTTTTTTTAGCGCTTTGCGTTTTTTTTTATGCCCAACGCCGACGAACGCACTGGTCCTGGTTTTTTTTTACAGCTTAAAAACGTCTATGCTATTTGCAGCTCAAAAACGCCTAGGTGGGCATGAAGCTATAGACTAACATGGACAGGCGTTTTTAAGCTGTAAAAAACGCGGCTGTAAAAATGTCCGTGGGCATGAGGCCTAATAGTTAAAAGAATGCAGCGTTGTACTTACAGTAGGATCTACAGCATTATGAACAGATAAACCGTCTAAAAAAAAAAAAAAAAAAAAAAAAATGTAGCAAAGCAACAACAGTATGATCATGGACAAGATAAAACAAAACATTCCAGGAATGGTCATAGGCCAAAGGCATGTAAAATCAAAACCCAGAGAAGTATTCATAAAGATGGCTAAAACTCCTTGTAATCCCGGCAGCATCCTGATAACACCTAGCAACAGCCATGGGTCAGAAACCAGGAACATCCATGTGTCTAGCTTTTTATAATTCGGTATTTGTGAAAACATTTAAGGATACCCCCTTTGTACTCTCGTCGGTTAGGGCAAGCCATGTGCAATATGGATAGCGAGGCATGCTCTGGTAGAACAAAAGCCTGTCAGGGGATACTATTAGGAGCTACAATTAGTCGTAATGTTTCCATTTGGTTGGACTAATTAGTAAACAGTGTCAACAGTAGTCGGGAACAGTGACAAAAAGGGATCTACAGGACTCAGATGAGTTGGCAGAAGTAGGCATGTGAAGTTTTTTAGAACTACAAGGACAGGTTAGTGGTGGTAGGTATTCCAAACTAAAAAGGTTAGTTACAGTGCTGATTTCAGTGATCAGGAAGGTCAAAGACTGCCGGTATCAAAAAGTGTTTAGTTGTTGTATGGGGTCTATAGTGGTCAAGCATGACCTACAGATGGTGGGGATAAGTAGACCCTATCACAAGGTTAGTGGTAGTACAGATTTATCACTTTCAGAGAAACAAAGGCAAAAGAGACTTCTCGGTCAGGGATGGTTAGAAATAGCTGATAGTTGAAAAACCAGTGGTTAGTGGTGGTGGAGTCTGCTTAGGGCATGAACGTCTATTTGGTGCACTGAGCTACAATGGCCAGGTATCAAGGGCATACACAAGTGTTTAGGTGTATAGGGCCTAAATCAAGGATCTCCAAACTTTTTAAAAGGAAGGGCCAGTTTATTGTCCTTCAGACTTTAGGGGGGGCGGGACTAAGGCCAGTGGGAGTAGAAAATGTCCTGGTGTCAGTGTGAGGAATAGTGCCCCATTGCTTGTGTCAGTGGCAGGATATTTGCTCCAAGGGCCAGATAAAGGCAGGCAACCCCTGGGCTACAGTTTGGAGACCACTGGTCTAGAGTAATCAAGAATAACCAACTGATGCTGGGCATTAGTAAACCATATGACAGCATAGTGCTAGCAAATAATTAAATTGTCAAGAACAAAAGCAGAAGTGACTTTACTTGTATAGTCCCAAAATAAGTACAAATAGTAGATGTTTAAGCGAGTTTAGAGTGGTTAGTAGCAGAGGAGTCTGTATAAGGTTATGAACAGTCCTTTGGTGCACTGACCTTCACTGGTCAGAAGAAAGCAGCAGGAGCTGGTAAAATGAAAGGCAAAGCATTTAGTGGCTCTAAAAGAAACAATTACACTGGTCCCACGTAGCAGTGGTAGGACCTACAGACATCAGGCATAATTAGTGATAGAATGGTCACTAGAGAAACACGTTCAGTGGTGGCTGGAGGCTCTGTAGTAAAATAAAATTCTTACTGAGAACTATAGTATAAAAGTATTTAGTGGCACTTTGGTCTGTTGAGGCAAGGCATGGTAAATGGTAGTAGGTTGTTAGGAAGAAGGAAGAGTGTGTGGTTGTAGGGCCGGCATTGAGAAGGACAGATTAATGCCAACAGAGCCTGTAATGGAAAGCAGTGGCGAACTGTAGTAGGGTCTGAACACCGAAAGAATGGTTAATGGTGGTATAGACTGTAGGGGTAAAAGTTTTTTTTTTTTTTTTTTTGTACTAGCTTATGCTGTAGGTAATGTTAATGGTAGCAGATAGTTGTGATTGTTATTGTCAGCAATGGTTCAAGGTAATAAGGTCAGAAATGATTGGGTGAAGTTTGATCAGTAGGGGCCAATAAAGCTTATAGGTAGTATGTCCGTAGTAGATAGGAATGGTTAATGGTAACCAATGCTTAGCGGAAGTGCGGTTTTTACTGGTCAGTAATGTTAAGTCTTAGTAGAACTCAAAGCAGCCAGGAACTGTTAGTCGTAATATTGTCAGTAGTCATCAGCAATGGTTAATAAAAATAGAGTTAATTGTTTTGATTGGCCTAGTAGGGATGTATTATCTCTTCTCATTATCTGACTATTTGATAAATGCTGTGTTATATATTCTTGTTTTTTTTTTCTCTCAACAAGCTGTCATTTTCCAGGCCTTATTGTTAATGAAATATAACGTAATGAATTGTATTGTATATCATTTGAAAATAAAATATTTTGAAAGTAAAAATAGAGTTAATTGGAGCCAGTAATGATTAGTGGTAGTAAAGACTATAGCAGGCATTAGTAGTTGGCGGTATCAGGTTTATAGCAGTCAGAAATAGTTAGTGGTAATAGGGTCATTGGCAATCAGCAACGGTTAGTAGTAATAGGGTCAGTAGCAGATAGGAATGATTTGTGGGAATAGGTGCAGTAGTAGGCAGTAATTGTTAGAAACTGTACAGTCAGCAATGATTTATGGTAGTAGGGTCAGTCGCAACAACTAATGCTTAGAAATAGTAGGGTCAGTAGCAGCCAGTAATGGTTTCCAATAGTAGGGTTCGTAGCATCCACTAATAATTCTTGGTAGTAGGGTCAGTAGAAACCAGTAATAATTCAGGGTAATAGGGGCAGTAGCAACCACTAATGGTTAGAGAAAGTAGGGCCAGCAGCAACCAGTAAAGATTCATGGTAGTAGGGTCAGTAGCAGCCAGTACCGATTTGGAGTGGTGGGGTCGTTAGCCAGTATTGGTTAGTGAAATGAGGCACCTGATAACGGTTAGTGTTAGTAGGGTCAGTGGCAGCTACCAATGGTTGGCAATAACAGGGTCAGTAACGGTTAGCAGTAGCCAATAACGGTTAGAGATAGTAGGGTCCGTAGCAGTTGCACTTTCCCATGGATTTGGTGTGGTTTCAGAAAGTGCACCAAAGATGCAGCATGCAGAAGTATTGGCAGGCTTTCTGAACTGCACCAAGACCGCAGGACCTCATAAACGTCTATGGCAAAGTGCAGTTGACCCACACAAAAAAAACACGGGCTAGCAGCGCTTTAGTAAAAGAGCAGCAGGGCAGTGTGAATATGTCCTTAGTCAGCAGCAGCCAGCAATAGTTAACAGTGGTCAGTAATAGTTAGTGGTAGAAGGGTTTGCAGGGTCAAATACGATATTTGTGGCAGTCAGCCATAGAAATTCATAATAGGGGCAGTGGTCATCAGGAATGGGTAGCGCTGGTCAAGAACGGTTTGCACTGGTCAAGAATGGGTAGCGCTGGTTGGGAATGGTTGGTCAGGAATGGGTAGCGCTGGTCGAAAATGGTTGGTCAGGAATGGGTAGCGCTGGTTAGGAATGGTTGGTCAGGATTGAAATGGGTAGCGCGGGTCAGGAAAGGTTTGCCAGGAATGGGTAGCGCGGGTCAGAAAAGGTTAGCCGGGAATGGGTAGCGCGGGTCAGAAAAGGTTAGCCGGGAATGGGTAGCGCGGGTCAGAAAAGGTTAGCCGGGAATGGGTAGCGCGGGTCAGAAAAGGTTAGCCGGGAATGGGTAGCGCGGGTCAGAAAAGGTTAGCCGGGAATGGGTAGCGCGGGTCAGAAAAGGTTAGCCGGGAATGGGTAGCGCGGGTCAGAAAAGGTTAGCCGGGAATGGGTAGCGCGGGTCAGAAAAGGTTAGCCGGGAATGGGTAGCGCGGGTCAGAAAAGGTTAGCCGGGAATGGGTAGCGCGGGTCAGAAAAGGTTAGCCGGGAATGGGTAGCGCGGGTCAGAAAAGGTTAGCCGGGAATGGGTAGCGCGGGTCAGAAAAGGTTTGCCGGGAATGGGTAGCGCGGGTCAGAAAAGGTTAGCCGGGAATGGGTAGCGCGGGTCAGAAAAGGTTTGCCGGGAATGGGTAGCGCGGGTCAGAAAAGGTTTGCCGGGAATGGGTAGCGCGGGTCAGAAAAGGTTTGCCGGGAATGGGTAGCGCGGGTCAGGAAAGGTTTGCCGGGAATGGGTAGCGCGGGTCAGGAATGTATAGTCGGGAATGGCTAGCGCTGGTCAGGAATGTATAGTCGGGATTGGTTTGTCAAGAATGGGTAGCGCTGGTCAGGTATGGGTAGCGCGGGTCAGGAATGTATAGTCGGGAATAGCTAGCGCTGGTCAGGAATGTATAGTCGGGATTGGTTTGTCAAGAATGGGTAGCGCTGGTCAGGAATGGGTAGCGCTGGTCGGGAATGGTTAGTCAAGAATGGGTAGCGCTAGTCGGGAATGGTTAGTCAAGAATGGGTAGCGCTGGTCGGGAATGGTTAGTCAAGAATGGGTAGCGCTGGTCGGGAATGGTTAGTCAAGAATGGGTAGCGCTGGTCGGGAATGGTTAGTCAAGAATGGGTAGCGCTGGTCGGGAATGGTTAGTCAAGAATGGGTAGCGCTAGTCGGGAAAGGTTTGTGGGGAATGGGTAGCGCTGGTCGGGAAAAGTTTGTCGGGAATGGGTAGCGCTGGTCGGGAATGGTTTGTCAGGAATGGGTAGCGCTGGTCGGGAATGGGTAGCGCTGGTCGGGAAAAGTTTGTCGGGAATGGGTAGCGCTGGTCGGGAATGGTTTGTCGGGAATGGGTAGCGCTAGTTGTGGTGTCAGATGTGGCAAGAAGAGGTTAGCGGCTGTGACATCTGTATATCCAATTTCCAGTACGTGTGGTCAGGCCGGGCAGAGGGTGTATCGGTCAGGAACAATAAGTGACTGCAGCCATGATCTGGTGAAGTTGGCGGTCTCTCCTGACTGGTCAAAGTCGGGGGTAGAACAAGTCTTCGGTGGTCAGGGTCGGGCAAGTCTGGCAATATACCTCTGACAGGGCGCTCCGTGCAGGACAGCTTGACGGGACCCCGGGGCCCAGACATGATTCCACCTGCCCGCAGAGGTCTCTTGTGGTGGGTGGAGGGGTGTGGATCTTGCAGTCAGCCCTCTGTCACTTCTTCTCCATGTCCCGCTCTTCCCCAAATCCTTTGTATGGAGAGACAATCCAGGAGATGGCAGGGAGTGTGTGTGCCTGCAGGCCCCTGGGTGCTCCTCCAGATACAGCCAGCCACTGTGTGCTGAATGAAGGAGGTGTTCACATTGCTGTCAGCCTGCCCCCCCCCTGCCTCCAGAAGGAGATGGTGTCACCCTCTCACACTGTCCTCTCCCTCTATCCGGGCTGGCTGTCTCGCTCGCTCTCTCCAGCTGACACACTGTACCCTCCCTCTCTGAGGAGCTGCGCTCTCCTCACGTCCCTCCGCCGGTCTCTTTTTTTTTTTCTCTCTATCGGGCGCGCACCTCCCGCCCACCTGCCGGCCTCGGGACCGCGCCCGTTAGCGCCACCCACCCTTTACGTCACAGGGCACAGCCGTGTACTACATCTCCCGGCATGCAACCCGCACAGCCCTACGGGAACGTGGGCAGAGCTGATGCATGATGGGAAGTGTAGTCCCGCTCACACTCAGACAGCGCTCTTTACAGCTCAGTGACTCCTCTGACAGAAAATGTCTGAGCTGCTAAACCGGTTTGGCAGTTTTGTAAGCACTTGAAGGCCAGGCCTTCTTCTGACAGCGGTTTTTTCTAACGCCAATAATTTGGAAAAAATACACTTAAATAAATGTTAATACACACAACACACAATATAATACACAATGTTTGGTAAATTATAAAAGATGGTGTTATGCCAAGTACATAGTTGCCAACATTTCAAAAAAATAATTATAGGGACACTTTTTTGTCTGTGGGCGGAGTTTTATTCTAATTAGGGGCGGGGCATTCGTTTGTAGATGTGACATAGTGGGGGAAGAAAAATGTGGCTGCGGAAAAATGGGCGCAGTTTAAGCTAAATATTGGGTGTGGCTTAAAGGGGGCGTGACTCAAAGGGGTGTGGTTAGTGTCTGAGATGAACGAGGAAAGGAGGGAGAAAGAGAGAGAAGGAAGGAAAGAAAGAGGGATGGAGGGACAGCAGGCCCAGATCCTACACCACAATAACAATATGTGTATTCCAGAAAATGTAACAATCAGCAGATAAAGATACTCCAAACACCTGGTGTTGGCGCTTCAATCATCCCGGCACCATGGTTGTTATGGTGTCAGAATGACTGAAGTGCATTATTTATATTGTAGCGGGTATTTGAATTTAGGGGAAACAGCGCAAGACTGTACCTTTTTGTCCTCCCCTGGAGCTGGTACGGCGGGGCGGGGAACCCGCTGTGGCGCGAAGGGAGAGGGGATAAAAGGGGCGCCCGCCCTGACCACGGGGTTCAGAGTCCGGAGTGGGAGTGGGAGGACTCGGCCGCACCCAGGCACCTTCAGCTAGGGTGCTGGCGTTCCGGAGTTCCGGGCCCAGGTGCCCTTGACCTGGCCGGAGCGAGAGATGGAGTCCATCTCAGGCACCTTTAGCCTGGGGTGAGGTACTGTGGCGGATGCCTGGGGCTCAGTACCTTCGACTGAGTTCCGCGAGGGTGGAGGAATCCGAGGGGGCCCTAACTCCTTGGGTGCCCGTGTCTGAGTTCGTAAGAGCTGGTGTGCGGAACTTCTCTGAAGAGTCCGGTGCAACATTGCCGGTGACAGAGAGGCCTCCGGTTTCTCCCTTGGACGGATTTCCTTCCCCTGACAGGGGCCGTGGTAGCGAAGGTAATTCACGTTCTACTCAACATAGTCAGTGGCAGTGACTACCCGCCACTGGTGATACCACAGTGGTTAGCATCAGAAGGGAAGGGATTGTGCCTCGATCTATTCCCCATCACTACTCAGTAGAAGAAACTGTATGTTTGTACATCAAGAAGAATAAAACTGAGTTGGACCTATTCACTGTGTGGAACTCTGGTTACTAGGAGCAAAGGAGTCAGGGACAAAGTACTGGACTTGACTCTAGGACACCTACACAAAACCCAATCTAATGGCCTTCACCTCTCAGCTATGGAGGACATGGGCCGTGGTGTATCTCATCCCTCCCTCCAGCACTGAGACCCCTAGACGAAGAAAGACAAGCCAAGCATGAGAAAGGGAGAGAGGGGTGAGGCCGCTACACGATTATTACATTGTAATATAAAATGAAATAGTTCAACTCACCATAATGTAGAATCAGTGGGAGCCCTGAGCGTGTCACTTGTCATGTCGCCTGCCACCAGATGCCATCAGGTGTCCCCAGCAGAGCCCCTCCTTACATCAGGCGTCGCCAGCGTAGCCCCTCCTTACATCTAGTGTCCCCAGCGGAGCCCCTCCTTACATCTAGTGTCCCCAGCGGAGCCCCTTCTTACATCAGGCGTCCCCAGCGGAGCCTCTCCTTACATCAGGCGTCCCCTGCGGAGCCCCTCCTTACATCAGGCATCCCCAGCGGAGCCCTTCCTTACATCAGGCTTCCCCAGCGGAGCCCCTCCTTACATCAGGCGTCCCCAGCAGAGCCCCTTCTTACATCAGGCGTCCCCAGCGGAGCCCCTCTTTACATCAGGCGTCCCCAGCAGAGCCCCTCCTTACATCAGGCGTCCCCAGCAGAGCCCCTCCTTACATCTAGTGTCCTCAGCAGAGCCCCTCCTTACATCAGGCGTCCCCAGCAGAGCCCCTCCTTACATCAGGCGTCCCCAGCAGAGCCCCTCCTTACATCTAGTGTCCTCAGCAGAGCCCCTCCTTACATCAGGCATCCCCAGCAGAGCCCCTCCTTATATCAGGCGTCCCCAGCGAAGCCCCTCCTTACATCAGGCGTCCCCATTAGAGTCCCTCCTTACATCAGGCGTCCCCAGCAGAGTCCCTCCTTACATCAGGCGTCCCCAGCGGAGCCCCTCCTTACATCAGGTATCCCCAGCGGAGCCCCTCCTTACATCAGGTGTCCCCAGCAGAGTCCCTTCTTACATCAGGCGTCCCCAGTGAAGCCCCTCCTTACATCAGGCGTCCCAAGCAGAGTCCCTCCTTACATCAGGTGTCCCCAGTGGAGCCCCTCCTTACATCAGGCGTCCCCTGCGGAGCCCCTCCTTACATCAGGCGTCCCCAGCGGAGCCCCTCCTTACATCAGGTGTCCCCAGCGGAGCCCCTCCTTACATCAGGTGTCCCCAGCGGAGCCCCTCCTTACATCAGGTGTCCCCAGTAGAGTCCCTTCTTACATCAGGTGTCCCCAGCGGAGCCCCTCCTTACATCAGGTGTCCCCAGCAGAGTCCCTTCTTACATCAGGTGTCCCCAGTGAAGCCCCTCCTTACATCAAGCGTCCCCAGCAGAGTCCCTCCTTACATCAGGTGTCCCCAGCGGAGCCCCTCCTTACATCAGACGTCCCCTGCGGAGCCCCTCCTTACATCAGGCGTCCCCAGCGGAGCCCCTCCTTACATCAGGTGTCCCCAGCGGAGCCCCTCCTTACATCAGGCGTCCCCTGCAGAGCCCCTCCTTACATCAGGCGTCCCCAGCGGAGCCCCGCCTTACATCAGGCATCCCCAGCGGAGCCCCTCCTTACATCAGGTGTCCCCAGCGGAGCCCCTACTTACATCAGGTGTCCCCAGCGGAGCCCCTCCTTACATCTAGTGTCCCCAGCAGAGCCCCTCCTTACATCAGGCATCCCCAGCGGAGCCCCTCCTTACATCAGGCGTCCCCAGCGGAGCCCCTCCTTAGATCAGGTGTCCCCTGCGGAGCCCCTCCTTACATCAGGTGTCCCCAGCGGAGCCCCTCCTTACATCAGGTGTCCCCAGCGGAGCCCCTCCTTACATCAGGTGTCCCCAGCGGAGCCCCTCCTTACATCTAGTGTCCCCAGCAGAGCCCCTCCTTACATCAGGCATCCCCAGCAGAGCCCCTCCTTACATCTAGTGTCCTAAGCAGAGCCCCTCCTTACATCAGGCATCCCCAGCGGAGCCCCTCCTTAGATCAGGTGTCCCCTGCGGAGCCCCTCCTTACATCAGGTGTCCCCAGCGGAGCCCCTCCTTACATCAGGTGTCCCCAGCGGAGCCCCTCCTTACATCTAGTGTCCCCAGCAGAGCCCCTCCTTACATCAGGCATCCCCAGCAGAGCCCCTCCTTACATCTAGTGTCCTAAGCAGAGCCCCTCCTTACATCAGGCATCCCCAGCAGAGCCCCTCCTTACATCTAGTGTCCTAAGCAGAGCCCCTCCTTACATCAGGCGTCCCTAGCAGAGCCCCTCCTTATATCAGGCGTCCCCAGCAAAGCCCCTCCTTACATCAGGTGTCCCCAGCAGAGTCCCTCCTTACATCAGGCGTCCCCAGCGGAGCCCCTTCTTACATCATCAGGTGTCCCCAGCGGAGCCCCTCCTTACATCAGGCGTCCCCAGCGGAGCCCCTCCTTACATCAGGTGTGCCCAGCGGAGCCCCTCCTTACATCAGGTGTCCCCAGCAGAATCCCTCCTTACATCAGGTGTCCCCAGCGGAGCCCCTCCTTACATCAGGTGTCCCCAGCTGAGCCCCTCCTTACATCAGGTATCCTAGCAGTGTCTCCGCCGCCATTACAGAAGAGATGCCGAGGGGAACAAAATAGAGGCAGAGCCGGCCGCGTAGTTACAACAGAAATTGAGCTGCGGCGGCGCCGCCCATCTCGCGCCGCAGCTCAATTTCTATTGTAGCCACCCGGCCAGCCTACTTCTTCTGGTCTTCTTGAAAATGGTGCCGCGGACCTCTAGAGGCCGGCGGCGCGGACCTCGGCGGCGAAAAATCTTGAAAAACCGAATTTCCCGGGACATTTCCAGAGAAACTATAAAATTGGGAAAAGGGTCTAAATCCCGGGAATGTCCCGGGAAATTCGGGACAGTTGGCAAGTAAGTACAAAGTAACATGTCACGCTTTAAAATTGCGCACCACAAGGAATGGCGACAAATTACTGTATTTAAAAATATGACGTCTTTAAAAGCCTTTACAGGTTACAAGTTTAGAATTACAGAGGAGGCCTGGTGCGAGAATTATTGCTCTCGCTCTGACGTTCGCGGTAATACCTCACGTGTGTGGTGCGATCGCCGTTTACATATGTGTACGGGACCAACACATGCGTTTATCTTTGCGTGCGAGGACAGGGGAGCTTTAACCACTTCCATACTGGGCACTTATACAGCTTCCTGCCCAGACCAATTTTCAGCTTTCTGCGCTGTTGCACTTTGAATGACAATTGCGCGGTCATGCTACACTGTACCCAAACTAAATTTTTATCATTTTGTTCCCACAAATAGAGCTTTCTTTTGGTGGTATTTGATCACCTCAGCGATTTTTTTTTCTGCTAAAATTTTTTTTAAAAGACCGAAACTTTTGAAAAAAAAAACTTTTTTTTGTTTCAGTTACAAAACTTTGTAAATAAGTACGTTTTCTCCTTCACTGATGGACACTGATGGGGCTGCACTGATAAGGCGGCACGGATGGGCACCGATGAGGCGGCACGGATGGGCACCGATAGGCGGCATGGATGGGCAACGATAGGCGGCACGTATGGGCAACGATAGGCAGCACGGATGGGCACCGGAAGGCGGCATGGATGGGCAATGGTAGGCGGCACGGATGGGCACAGATAGGCAGCACGGATGGGCACAGATAGGCGGCACGGATGGGCACAGATAGGTGGCACGGATGGGCACTGATAGACGGCATGGATGGGCACTGATAGGTGGCATGGATGGGCACTGATAGGTGGCACTGTACTGTAATGTGGTACTAATGGATGGCAATCAGTGCCAAACAATAATGCCTGCCAATCAGTGATGCCCATTGTGGGCACTGATTGGCATCCATTGTGGGCACTGATTGGCATCCATTAGGGGCACAGAATGGCATCCCTGGTGGTCTAGGGAGGCATACCTGGTGGTGGGCATCCCTGGTGGTATCCCTGGTGGTCTAGTGTGGGCATCCTCGGGGGGGCTGCGCTGATAATCGATCAGCACAAACCCCCCCTGTCAGAGGAGCAGCCGATCGGCTCTCCTCTACTCGCGTCTGACAGACGCGAGTGAGGAAAAGCCGATGACCGGCTTTTCCTGTTTACATCGTGATCAGCCGTGATTGGACACGGCTGATCACGTGGTAAAGAGTCTCCGTCGGAGACTCTTTACCTAGATCGGTGTTGCGGGGTGTCAGACTGACACCCTGCCACAACGATCGTCCATCACTATCTTGTGGCAGAGACCTCCACATGACATTCCCGGCCATTGACCTTTACATCCCCAAAGGAAGGAATGTCCACACATAAAGTAGTTTGCTACACTTTACTGATGAAATTTAGGGAAAGGCATAACAGTCACATCACATGAACATATTATCTGGAGTCACTTGACATTACATTTAGTGGACAGTCCGCAGCAGTCAGATGTGGAAGCATATGCGGCACCTCAGCAGCCATCTCCTTACAGTCTCTACTCTACCTGGGTCATTAGAACTCATAGGACTGTGCTCTCTGTAGTCACTTCCTCACAAGGTACACCTCTCCCGGGACCCTGGGCCTAAAATGCCTTTTGCAATCCACCTTAGCCCCTATGGGACAGAATGTTATATGGGACAGAAAAACTACTGCCAACTGTTCCTGAATACAGGCCCACTCCTCCCAGCCTCCTGCCCTATCCAGGGCTTACAGTTTCTGGTTACATCCACATATAGTGCCTTGACAAAGTATTCATACCCCTTGACATTTTCCACATTTTGTCATGTTACATCGAAAAACGTAAATGTATTTTATTGGGATTTTATGTAATAGACCAACACAAAGTGGCACATACCGTATATACTCGAGTATAAGCAGAGTTTTTCAGCCCTTTTTTTTGGACTGAAAATGACCCCCTCGGCTTATACTCGAGTAAGTGTACCTGAGTCCATTGCCGCCTGACCTCACCGTGCCCATTGCAGAATCCGATCTGTGTACCTGAGTCCATGACATATTCAGACGGCGGCCGTGCAGTGTTAAAAACTTGCGCTCCTCCTTGTGCTGTTCCATGATAGGCGGAACACTCGGCTTCCCAGCAAACACTGTGTTCAGTGTTCCGCCTATCAGGGATGCCCTCTCGTCCGTGATAGACGAGACGGCGTCCCTGATAGGCGGAACACTGAACACAGTGTTTGCTGGGAAGCCGAGTGTTCCGCCTATCACGGAACAGCACAAGGAGGAGCGCAAGTTTTTAACACTGCACGGCCGCCGTCCGAATATGTCACGGACTCGGGTACACAGATCGGATACTGCAATGGGCACGAAGAGGTTAGTCTGCACATTACAATGGGTACTATGGTAACGGGACCTGCCGGGAGAACCAACTGGATCCTGCCATACTACAAGGAGGTCGAGTTGAATTGCTGCAATGGGCACAGTGAGGTCAGGCTGCAAATGGGCACAGTGAATATGCAAATGGACACAGTGAGGCGTGCAAATGGGCATTGTTGACCCTCTTTTCGGCTTACAGTAGCTGCTGCATTTCCCACCCTCGGCTTATACTCGAGTCAATACGTTTTCCCATTTTTTTGTGGTAAAATTAGGTCCACGGCTTATACTCGGGTCGGCTTATACTCGGGTATATACGGTAATTGTGAAGTGGAAGGAAAATGATAAATGATTTTCAATCTTTTTTACAAATAAATATCTGAAAAAAGTGTGGTGTGCATTTGTATTTAGCCCTGCCGAAGAAAGACATCCCCACAACATGATGCTTCCACCACTATGTTTCACAGTGGGGATGGTGTGTTAAGGGTGATGTGCAGTGTTCGTTTTCCACCACACATAGCATTTTGCTTTTAGGCCAACAAGTTCAATTTTGAGCTCATCTGACCAGAGCACCTTTTTCCACGTTTTCTATGTCCCCCACATGGCTTCTCGCAAACTGCAAACGGGACTGCTTATGGCTTTATTTCAACAATGGCTTTCTTTTTGCCACTCTTCCATCAAGGCCAGGATTGTGGAGTGCACGACCAATAGGTGTCCTGTGGACAGATTCTCCCACCTAAGCTGTGGATCTCTGCAGCTCTTCCAGATTTACCATGGGTCTCTTGGCTGCTTCTCTGATTAATGCTCTCCTTGCCCGGCCTGTCAGTTTAGGTGGACAGCCATGTCTTGGTAGGCTTGCAGTCGTGCCATACTCTTTCCATTTTTGGATGATGGAACAGTGCTGTTTAAAGCGTGGGATATGTTTTTATAACCTACCCTGCTTTAAACTTCTCCACAACTCTATCCCTGACCTATCTGGTGTGTTCCTTGGCCTTCATGATGCTGTTTGTTCACTTAGGTGTAGTGATGTAATATAGTGGTTCGATAATTAATATTTAGGTTATTATAATGATGTAAGTAATTCCGCAGCAACCCGATTCTTCCAGAGAGAGGCACTTTATTTTACTTCCAACACAGAACAAAGTCCAAAGTCCACAGATGACTCAATCCAACAGAGTAAATATGACAAAGAATAGTAGCTTCAGAGTCCCATCTTTCCTAGACCTGTGCCTTTATTAAATTAGGACAACTCATGTGTCAAAACATGTGGTTGCCATCATGCCTGAATTGAATTTATGTGAAAAAAAAAACTCTAAAAAAATGGGATTATATCGGCAACAAGAACAAATTATATAGAAAAATATATATTTATTTGTACAAAAATGTCATTGTATACAATACATATATTATGTTGATACCATTAAAATATGAAACATGAATGAGAAACAAATGATACAGTAGCCAGGATTCAAAACCTCCAGATCCTCCGGAGACAGTCAAAAAGTGGCTTTTAACCAACGCGTTTCAAACAGTTTACAAAATAGTTCTTCATCAGGAATATTTAGCTTGTATCTTTGTCTACAACAAATCATAGAAATTAATTTAGTACAACAAAGGTTTAACCCATTCTCCCACACCCCCAACGGTGCAAGCAAAGGGTAACTCACTTCATCATATTCATTAGAGCATATGCACTTCCCATGAAAATCACATCAATGGCATAGATTCCTTCTTTGCAGTCTCTCTATGTGCCTCTAAAAACTGCCCCATCTCCTATGAGGGATCAGGATAAGTTATCCAATAGTGTGGCCCCTTTAAAAAGTCCACTAAATAATAAAGACAAAAAAGTTTGGCCATTTGTAAATTCCAAAGGAGGAAAATAGATATAAAGAATAATGTCCTATGGATAAGAGTTGATGAACTCACCAAAAAAACATGAAAGAGGTCCAAAAAAGGGTGTTCTCCAGAAAGAAAGGATCATCCAGGAACATCTCACAGGTTCCTCCTGGTTGCCCAAAAAATCTCCATATAGTTACTCCGCTGTCCAGCAGAGGCGAGGAAATGACGCCATATGATTCCTCTGGCGTCCTTTTATACCCCTCTGCTTGGCCTCATTGGTTGGATCCGGTCACATGACGCATCAGCCAGTGATGGCTGTGCGTCATGGGTATCCATGGTGACGCGGCACGCACCCAGGGCGGGCCACGTCAACAAAGAATCCGGATCACATGACACACCAGCCACTGTTGGCGGTGCGTCATAGGTATCCATGGCGACGCGGCATGCACCCTGAGCGGGCTGCGTCTGCAATGAATCCATGGCCACGCCTATGCCTCGGGATTGGTTGCGGCATGCATGTGACCACACAGAGCATCCCATGTTTAAGAAACAAATGTGCGCCGCAAGTGCTTCCCGGGAACTGCTCTCCAGCTGGAACCAATGGCCATGTCCGCAATCCGAAGATGCAGACACCGCCATGTTAGAAAGGGGCAAAAAGAGGTAAAAGGCCCTGATGTTAATAGGCGAAAAAATGAACAATGGAAACTATATGGGGCCAAGTAGGTGTAGAGAATGGATACAAAACATCTAATTCCTCCTCTTCAGTTTCCTCCAATACAGGTTGGTTGTTTGGGAAAAAGAGGAAGGGTCCCTCTCCCAGGAAAAATGAAATGGAAGGAGAAATTCAACAAGAAAATAAAAAGGCAATAACAGACCCCCAGATGCATCCTATGCAGAGTGGAAGGGGCGGTGGATATGTTCAAGGTACACAAAGTGGAAACCCCAGAGGGTCTACAGTTAGAGGTAAAACTGTTTCTCGTAAGGAACTCGGGGCAATTCCAAAAACCGGGGTTATTCCAAAAACCCAACATATACAGGTGGAGGATTTTTTTAGAGAAAAACAAGGTACCTTTGGTACCTCCATCGCCCATGACACAACTAGTCATGGAACCATTTGTGATCAAAATGACACAAGGGGAAAACTGAACATCATAAATTTATCTTCACATGTCCTAACCGCTACTGAGCATGAAGTACTGTCCTTGGGCTTATCCTTTGGTCCCAATAGCAGTGCAGATAGCTTCGAAATGGTTAAGGACATTCATTTATTTGCTTGTAAGCTCTTTTACAAGAGCCTATATACGAAGCAAGAAAGTCATGAACCTGAAGTTGCACCCAATCTCAAAGCAGCAGATTTCAAGGCCCTACGGGACCTGAACCTGCTGCTAGAAGAGAATGCACCATTGGATGCAACCTGGGAGGGAAACTTGGAGGAGGATGAGTGTGATGATGAGGAAGAGGATCAGATGATCACTTCCTGTAAGAAATTTAAAAGGAAATCACATAACTTTCCCCCATTAAATCAAAATCCAGCATTAACATTATTCATTAGACAGACATCTAAAGAAATTGAGGGACTAGGAAGAGAGAGCACCCATCAGAACCTTAGTCCTGAGCAAAGATATGCCCTTAAGACCCTCAAGAACAATCTAAATATTACAATCAAGGGGTCAGATAAGGGCGGGAATATTGTCCTCATGGACAATTCTGATTATGAGGACATGTGCCTGAAAATATTAAGAAAAACTAAGTGTTATCGAAAAATTTCCCCATCCACAGTTGATGGGATGAATGGAAAATTCTATCAGCTGGTGGATGAGTCTTTTAGGGATGGTGCGATTGACAAAGATACCTGGGACTTTGTTCGCATCAGGTATCCACATTTACCAAAAATGTACGCCCTTCCGAAAGTACATAAAAACCTATCCAATCCACCAGGAACACCCATCATTTCGGGTAATGGGTCAAAATCAGAGGGTGCCAGTCGAATCATCAATCAATACTTAAGACCCCATGTATTAGATCTCCCCTCATACTCTAAGGATACTATCCATATTCTACAGATATTAGAAGATCTCATTATTCCCCAAACAGCCTTTTTAGTTACAGTCGATGTGTAATCACTCTACAATAGTATACAACATGACCTGGGAATCCAGGCCATTAATCGAGTGTTGCGACAATGACCCACCACTGACTGGAAATTTAATCGCTTCATTGTGCAAATGCTTGATTTCATTTTGCAGCACAACATTTTTCTTTTCAAGGGCTCCCACTACCTCCAGGTGCAGGGAGTGGCTATGGGGACGTGCTATGCACCCTCATATGCCAACCTGTACCTGGGGGAGTGGGAGAAGTATTTCCTCTTTAGGGATCATGCGTCTATGTACGCAAGCCACATTCTAATGTGGGAGCGGTACATGGACGATATTTTTATAGTTTGGGATGGATCAGAGGATGATCTGAGGGAAGTTTTGAAACTTATGAATACCAACGATTTGAATTTATTTTTCACAATGTCGTATGATTTGAAAGAAGTTAGTTTCTTAGACATTAGTATATCTAAAGATGTGCAAGGTAAGATCAGCAGTAAACTATACAGAAAGGAAACTGCAGGTAACACTATGTTACATGCGTATAGCTTCCATCCGTTGGCCCTCAAAAAATCCATCCCCTACAGTCAGTTTCTTCGTATTAGAAGAAATTGCACCTCTGACATCGATTTCCAAACGGAATCAGACAAATTAAGCAACCGCTTGATGGCCAGAGGATACACCAAAACAAGCTTAAAGAAGGCTTTCAATCGGGTTCAAGGTATTAAGAGACATGATTTAATCTTTAAACCCCCAAAGAAAAAGAACAAGGAGGGAAATATCTCTAGAATCATTATGAACTATTCAAACGAACATTTGAAAATTAGAAAAATCATTAATAAATATTGGCCAATCCTCACGAATGATCCAATTTTGAACAAGTTCGTACCCTCTAAATCCCAGAGTACCTTCAAAAAAAGCGGGATCTATTGGAAAGATGTTGGTACAAAGTGAGTACAAGGGGGAGGCAAGGAAAGATCCTTGCAGAACCTTTGGTACCTATCCTTGCGGCACCTGTTCCCAGTGTCCTGTCATTGGTGGGGTGTCCACATCGGCCTTACCAAATGGGGAGACATTTACGCTCAGGGATTTTGCGAATTGCAAAATGCAGGGTGTTGTCTACCTCATGAGGTGCCAATGTGGGGCTTTCTATGTAGGGAAAACTCGACAGGAACTGGGAAAGCGGATAGAGAAACACATGCACAGCATGAAAATAGGGAATCTGTACCTCCCTCTTGGAAGACACATTGCAAGGAAGGATAAGTATAGAATGCCCAAGGTGATTTTTTTCAGTGATAGAGAGGATCTATATACCACGCAGGGGAGGCGATTAGAATAAGGTCCTGCTCCAGCAGGAGATGCGCTGGATCAGGTACCTTAAAGCAACAACGCCCCCAGGCCTAAATGAAATTGAAAGTTTTAGACCTTTTTTTAGAAGGCTATAGTTCGGGTAAGACCGATGGATATTCCAGGATGGCCATATCCTAGGCCAATGAATCACCTGGATGCCTTTTTCATGCTCCATTCCTCTGCACCCTTTTCTGCACACTGTATTTTCTTCTCACAGTTATTTCCTCTGGTTTGACTTGTGGGGGTGGAAGTCGGTTCAGTTCTGAGACACAGGACACACATGTTGGTTTTTTTTGTTATATATTTTGTAGTTTTAGAAATCTGATGGTCATAGAGCATAATCTTTGTTATTCAACGAAGAGTGCAACTAGACTTATACCAGATATAATATGTAATGGGCATCTGCATTTCACATGAGTCACATTTATATTCTAGGTGGCATGTTTCTTTTGACAATTTGGTTCTCTCTGTGTTTTTTTGCCTTATACTGCCCTTTCCTCCTATCCGGTGCCAGGGGGGGGGGGGGCCCATACACAAGTGTGTTATTTGGCCTTGTTATTCTCCTATGTTGCTTCTGGGAGATTTTGGCACCGGTGGTTTTCTGTCCCTGGTCCACTATGATCCCCCATTTTTCATCTATGAGGGATTATGGATCATTACCCTTTGAGTGGTTTTCCTTCTTGTATCCATTCTCTACACCTACTTGGCCCCATATAGTTTCCATTGTTCATTTTTTCGCCTATTAACATCAGGGCCTTTTACCTCTTTTTGCCCCTTTCTAACATGGTGGTGTCTGCATCTTCGGATTGCGGACATGGCCATTGGTTCCAGCTGGAGAGCAGTTCCCGGGAAGCACTTGCGGCGCGCATTTGTTGGTACACATGGGATGCTCTGTGTGGTCACATGCGTGCCGCAACCAATCCCGAGGCATAAGCGTGGCCATGGATTCATTGCAGACGCGGCCCGCCCAGGGTGCACACCGCGTCGCCATGGATACCCATGACGCACCGCCAACAGTGGCTGGTGTGTCATGTGACCTGGATTCTTTGTTGACGCGGCCCGCCCTGGGTGCGCGCCGCGTCACCATGGATACCCATGACGCACAGCCATCACTGGCTGATGCGTCATGTGACCGGATCCAACCAATGAGGCCAAGCAGAGGGGTGTAAAAGGATGCCAGATGAATTATATGGCGTCATTCCCTCTCCTCTGCTGGACAGCGGAGGAACTATATGGAGATTTTTTGGGCAACCAGGAGGAACCTGTGAGAGGTTCCTGGGATAATCCTTTGTTTCTGGAGAACACCCTTTTTTGGACCTCTTTCATGTTTTTTTGGTGAGTTCATTAACTCTTATCCATAGGACATTATTCTTTATATCTATTTTCCTCCTTTGGAATTTACAAATGCCCAAACTTTTTTGTCTTTATTATTTAGTGGACTTTTTAAAGGCGCCACACTATTGGATAACTTATCCTGATCCCTCATAGGAGATGGGGCAGTTTTTAGAGGCACACGGAGAGACTGCAAAGAAGGAATCTATGCCATTAATGTGATTTTCATAGGAAGTGCATATGCTCTAATGAATATGATGAAGTGAGTTACCCTTTGCTTACACCATTGGGGGTGTGGGAGAATGGGTTAAACCTTTGTTGTACTAAATTAATTTCTATGATTTTTGTAGACAAACATACAAGCTAAAAACTCCTGATGAAGAACTATTTTGTAAACTGTTTGAAACGCGTTGGTTAAAAGCCACTTTTTGACTGTCTCCGGAGGATCTGGAGGTTTTGAATCCTGGCTACTGTATCATTTGTTTCTCATTCATGTTTCATATTTTAATGGTATCAACATAATATATGTATTGTATACAATGAAATTTTTGTACAAATAAATTTATATTTTTCTATATAATTTGTTCTTGTTGCCGATATCCCATTTTTAGAGTTTTTTTCACATAAAGACCTGTGCCTTTATAATCATGGGCAGAGACAAGACTGACCGAATGCCAGCTTGAACGTCCTCTCAAGTACTGGTCTACTAGGAGGGAGTTTCTCCTAGGTCAACCCAAAATACTCTTTGATCTTATTGTTACCCCCTCAAGTCTAATTACCATCAATAAATACTTCCTTAAGTATGTAAACAATGTACCCTTTGAAATGTTCAATTAGGTTAAGAGGCCATACCTCACACACCTAGGTAGACTTGCATAAGATCAACATATCAAAGGGTCATCAGCTGTCCCTTTTTATATGTTAAAATTGAGTTGGCTCGGACAACTCAACCATTGTCAACTGAAATCTGGCCTGGTCAATATTGTACTGTATGTGTACTGTATATATATATATATATATATATATAATATCCCACATAAATCAGCCAACATATTACAACATATACCCCCACTTGGGTCGGTTCTAACTATTAGAACTGGCCCATAAATCAAGCAACAAACATATCATTATGATTTAAGGTACTGGATGCTTTACAATGGCTCATTTGAAATATGAAGTTGAAACTGGTTACATCTCTCTTCACCAGCCTCTAAAATATCCTCATGAAACCGTTATTAGATAATATAACTTTAGACAATGACTGGAAAAGGATTTGGTAAAAGGATTCTCTAACAAACCTCAGAGGGCTTCACAGAACAGCTGTATTTATACTGAGATTAAATTACACACAGGTGGACTCTATTTACTAATTAGGTGACTTCTAAAGGCAATTGGTCCCACTAGATTTTAGTTGGGGGTATCAGAGTAAAGGGGGCTGAATACAAATGCACGCCACAATTTTCACATATTTATTTGTAAACAATGTTGAAAACCATTTATCATTTTCCTTCCACTTCACAATTATGTACCACTTTGTGTTGGTCTATCACATAAAAAAACAAACAATAAAATACATTTACGTTATTGGGTGTAACATGACAAAATGTGAAAAACTTCAAGGGGTGTGAATACTTTTTCAAGGAATTGTAGGTGTGGGGTGTTTGGCTCCCACTATTCTGGGCGCCTGTAGATAAAAACTAATTGTGAAACTTTGACCAAAGTTAAATAATACTCTTGCTATAGGTATAGGCCAGGGACGTGCAAAAAAACAAAACGATTGAGCTTCGAGGGTCGTAGTTCAGTGAACTGGGGTCACAGAGACTTCTTGTCAGAGGCACTGAGCTCAATGGACAGCTTGGAACCTTGGACCAATGGTGAAGTACCATTGAAACAGACTGTCCAATAAAAGTGCTGCAGTAGAGGCTGTCCTCTCATGTCATTGAATGGGACATGTGTCTAAAAGAAAAAGGTACAAGCTAAATCATATATTATTATGCTATATGTTATAAGATAATAATTTATTATCTATTTACTGTGAAACTACTGGTTGGAAGTTATAAACTTCAAACTTCAGTAATTTGTCCGTTAAGCCACCCGCTTGAGTACAGATTTTGAAAATATAGTAAATTACCTTATAAACAATATATAATAATTATTTGTATATTACTTACTTATCGTAATTAACCACTTGCCACCCAGGCCCATTCTGACACTTCTTTCCTACATGTAAAAGTCATCATTTTTTTGCTAGAAAATTACTCAGAACCTCCAAACATTATATTATGTTTTAGCAGACACTCTGGGGAATAAAATGGTGGTTGTTGCAACTTTTTATGTTACAAGGTATTTGTGCAGCAATTTTTCGAACGCATTTTTTTTTTGGAAAGAAACGTTCAGAAATAAAAAAAACAAAAAAAAAAAACACAGCCCGATTTTTTTGTATACTATGAAAGATGATGTTACGCAGAGTAAAGTAGATACCTAACATGTCACGCTTTAAAATTGCGCACACTTATGTACTTATAAATCCCTGTAGGCAAACCTTTAACATTTTTTACAGGTTACATGTTTAAAGTTACAGAGGAGATCTAGTGCTAGAATTATTGCTCTCGCTCTAACTATCGCAGCATATGTAACATGTGTGTATCTGGCTCTGATACTAGCCAGTGCCTCACCAGCCACTGACTTCTCCACACGTCCCTGGTATAGGCCATTGAAGCCTGACTGCTGAAAATCTCCCAGAGATGGCATCATCCTGTCCTGCCTTGTTGCCAGGACATTGCTAAGACACTCCCAGTTTATACAAACCCCCTCCCATTCACTTTCTCACCTGTCACAATAGGTCTGAGCTCAGAGATACTGTGTTGGAAGAGATGGCGGACTACACATGTACAGGGGTTTAGGAACTCACTTCTATGATAGTGGGCATAAGCAGTAACGGCTGAGAGTGTCTTAGCAACAAGACAGGACGGGGTAATGCCCTCTCCCTTTAACCTCTTCACAACCTCGCTATAGCCGAATGATGGCTACAGCACAGCCACACACAGATGTCATATGACACCCCACTGCGGCGTGCATCGGCAGTGATCTGTAATCGCTGTGTCCTTTGGACACAGCTAATCACAGATCGGGGTAAAGAGCCAATCACAGCGGTTCTTTACCATGTGACCAGCTGTGTCCAATCACAGCAGAAACAGAGTTTGCTGGTTATCAGCAATCCTCTCACGCTGAGAACGCATGAGGAGAGGGGACATCTGTCCTGATGATCACTGCAGCCCCAA
Organism: Rana muscosa; assembly: GCA_029206835.1. Taxonomy (NCBI): domain Eukaryota; kingdom Metazoa; phylum Chordata; class Amphibia; order Anura; family Ranidae; genus Rana; species Rana muscosa. The sequence continues at coordinate 258,059,441 of CM055118.1, read as the reverse complement.
CAGTGCCCACCAGTGCTGCCAATTAGTGCCGCCTATCACTGCAGCCTCATTAGTGCCTATCAGTGCAGTATATCAGTACCCATCAGTGCAGTATATCAGTACCCATCAGTGCAGCATATCAGTGCCCATCAGTGCAGCATATCAGTGCCCATCAGTGCAGCATATCAGTGCCCATCAGTGCAGCATATCAGTACCCATCAGTACCCATCAGTGCAGCCTCATCAGCGCACCTCACTGAAGGAGAATTTTTTTTTTTTTACCAAATTTTATAACAGAAACAGAACTGGACCAAAGGAATTATTCCCATGTCAGAACAGTCTGGCTACTTTTTGTGCTGTAATAGACTGTATTAGTGATAGCTACATATAAAAGCAGTGCTGAGTTTTGGCAGGAGTATCAGACACTCTGCTGTCAGTCTCAGCCACCCTTATATTTTTTATTAATTAACACCTTGAAATGTGTGGAGCATGTTTGTGGCATCACACACACAACGCATGGCACGCTCTGGAGGTCCACTGGCGCTCCGCTGGAAGTATTGGTATCCCTTTTTTTTATATAAGAATTTTGAAGTATAAAATGGCATCCATTCTTTATCCCATAGTCCAGCGATTTGCAAACTGCGGCCCGCGGGCTGGATGCAGCCCTTTGCTTGCCTTTATCTGGCCCTTGGTACACTATTCCTGTCTCTGACACCACCAATGGGGTATTATTCCTCCCACTGACACCAATGATGGAGCATAAATTCTTCCTCTGACACCACTGATGGGGAACGATTTCTTCCACTAACAAAGATGGGGCACTATTTCTGACACTGGCCCAAAGATGGGGTACTATTTCTCCCACTGACACCAATGATGGGGCACTATACCTCCCACTAACTCCAATGATGGGACACTATACCTTCCACTGAGACCAATGATGGGGCACTATTCCTCCCATTAACACCAATGATGGTGAACTATTTCTACCACTGACACCAACAATGGGGCTCTATTCCTCCCAATGATACCAAGGATGGGCAACTATTCCTGCTAATGACACCAAGGATGGGGAACTGTTCTTCCCACTGACACCAATGAAGGGGCACCATCCTTTCCACTGACACCAATGATGGGGCACCATTCCTTGCACTGACACTAATGATGGGGTACTATTGCTCCTCCTAACCACAGGGGCGCTGTGTAATTTTTTTTTTTTACTCCCACTGACCACCAAGTATGAGGCATTTTCTACTCCCACTGGCCACAGTCCAGCCCCTCTAATGTCTAAAGGACAGTCAATTGTTGTCCCTTGTTTAGAAAGTTTGGGAACCCCTGCCATAGTCCAAGGAGCAGACACTTTTGCTTTATGACAACATATTCTTGTATAAAATAAAACAAATGAAAAATGACATGGACATAATTATTTGTACCCCTAACCTATCAGTTGGTAGCACACCCTTCTAAAGGCAATATTCGGAATCAAGTTCCTAATAAGACTTCTACTTTTCTCAACTGGATACTTGTCCCAGTATTCGTCAGAAAACTGTCCGAGCGGTCTTACAGTGGATGTACACCCTTACGTATACCGAGTCAAGTGAGTAGCTCCAGGTGATACACAGAGATGAAACAAATCCTCCTACATAAGTTATACCCGTTTTATTTGCAGCCTTCTGTTCTCTAAAGACTACAGTCCTTTAAAGTGCAAAAATTATACAGCTCGTCTGAGCTTTTAGAAAGAAGGGGGCGGGGAGCTGAAGTTACACTCTGTAGGTCACAGTGGGAGCGGATTGGAGAGGAGAAACACTGCCACCTCCCCCTCCCCCCCACTTTCACACAGCACACAGGAACAGAGCTGAAGCTCACAATCACCTTTTTATTTTCTCTTGGTGTCAGGAAAACTTGTCAGAAGTGACTCATGCAGGTAGGTAGCAGAGGAAGGAGGCTGGAGACAGAAACGTAGTGCTCTTGATTGGGAAAAGTACACACTATAGAGCAGTGGTTCTCAACACCTGTCCTCAGGACCCACTAACAGGCCAGATTTTAAGTATTACCTTGGTGAGATGCAGACTAGAATACTGCAATCCCTGAGCAGCAAATTATATCACCTGTGATGCATTTCAGTTATCTTGCAAACCTGGCCTGTTGGTGGGCCCTGAGGACTGGAGTTGAGAACCACTGCTATAGAGGGATATGCTTTGTCCATATTTCATGTTACAGTCCTACTATACAATCAACTTTAAATTTCACAAGGCTACAGTATGAGGACCTACCTAAACTTTTCAATTAAATTGTATCCGTTCAGGCAGGTCATTGCACTACATACTCGTTGGTAGATCTATAGGAGATTGTACAATCATGTAATGTGTGGTGAGCTTTAGGTTTAGAGTTATTTCTCCAAACTGTGAATTTTTAGCTATTTCTTTCCATAAGGCTAAGTTCACATATTTGCATCTGCATTTTCCTGCCTTTTTTTTTTCAAAAACGTTGAAGTTTACATTGGCCAAAAACGCAAAGTGATGCATCAGAAAAGCGCCTGTACCATTTTTCCTAAAACATGGCAGTGCAGTGCTTAGATATGAACGGGCAACATAAAAAGTCTCCTGTTGTTGTGCATTAATACGTGCAATCACACAGGTGTGGACAGGGTCTGAATGGTCAAGGTATTGGATTCATATCAGGTGTTAGGGTCCAGATCTGAATCTGTGGCCTCTGTGGTGTCTGGCTGTGGCTCTTCTCGCTGTGCCACCTGAGATGCTGGACAGCTCACTGTCTGATCTCTTAGGACAATCTTGCCTTGTCTCTTGTTTCCGGTGAACCTTAACCTCTTTTCTCCTCCCATGAACTTCTTGATTTAAGCCGTGTCTCTGCATTTCCGGTTTGTCAGATTATAGTGCTCTCTTCAGCTGATGTCTTGCTCCTTTGCATACCTGCAGCTGTCCTTATCTTCATTACTATTTGTTATCGACCTTTGGCTTGTTCCTCGACTACGCTTCCACTTGACCCCAACCTGCAACCACTTGTTACTGACCTTCGGGTTGTATACTGACTACGTTTCTGTTTGATCCCTATCTGCTACTGGACTCCAGCTTGCTCATCTCCTGGGTGAGGACGGCAACCTGGTACTAACATGCAGCTAAAGCCATCTCAACCATCAGGAGCTCTGGTAAATACTTCTTACTACTTAGACCCCACATAAATCTGCCAGGGTGACCTGCTTGTGTACTCATCCTACTGGTTGGTGGGAGCCTCTCTACTGCTATAAATACTGGTCTCCAAGCCTGACCCCTGACCGTGACATCAGGCCACTTCAAAACAGTCCAAGATTTGATTTTCAACTATTCTTTTGGATGTAGATCATTTTTCTGCCTATACCCATGAGTAGTGATGAGTTTGGGTGTGTTCAAACTCCTCCTTCTTTATGCAGTGTATAAACTTGTCATCTTTTTGTGTAGTAGAAGACAATAGAGTCTCTAACTGTTTGCCGACAGGATAATAATTAATACTACTAATGTTGATCAGAACACGATTACTGAACTTTGATTCTCACGAGTCCTGGAGAAGAGCAAGATATGTTGTTATGAAAGATGTTATTAGTTGTAATGTTCTGATTGATTGGAGAACCTCTCCTACCCTCTGTTTCCTTTTTGTATAAAACCACCCTTCGCTACCATTAAAGCCGAACACACGTTGAAACCGCCTGTGTGTCTTTCTCATCAGCGTGTGTTACCAGGCCTGACTGGGCCTCACTTATCATCCGAGGGTCGAATATAATCTTACCCCAACACTTTCTGTACAGATGACAGGAAGCTGTCATATCTACAGGCCCAATCATCTGCAGCCAGGGCATTCCCCACCCTGCAGCCACACGAATACATGCTCCTTGTATATGTGCAGCTGAGGGGTGGGAAATGCCCTGGCCGCAGAGGTGTCAGCTTGCTGTGGGTTCAGATCAGAGTTGAGCTCATCACTACTCTTGACCTGTGACTGAGACAGAGCTTTCCAACACTGGGCAATGAGTATTGCGTCTGAAAGCTTGGATAATTTTCTGGTCTTGTAGTTCTCTGTACAGATTCAAGGTACCAGAGTGCAGAAGCAGTAACACAACCCCATTAGGTTAGGCAGCCTCTTCCACGTTTCACAATAAAGATGGCATATTATTTGTCTATAACATAGAGCTGCTGTGACTTCTTCCATGTAGGTCTTGCATGGGGTTTTCTACCATTGAAGCCACTTTCATTCACCCCGCATTGCAATGGCTGTTGCCATGTGATATTGTTATACCTTGAACTTGGAGGTCATCCAGGCTCTCTATTGAAGTTGAAGATGAGTTTCAAGTATGAATATTTTATCCTGTGTTAGGCTAGCCATACATTATACTAAATTTTCTTGTTCAATGTCCTTTAGTTACTTTTAACTATGTAGTGCAAAGGCCTGCTTGACTGCATATAAATTGAAAGTATTTAAGTTTGACCTCATATTATATGGTTTTGGTAAATGTAAATGAAAATTGTATAATGTATGACCACTCTTACACCGGTCCAGCTTGGACCAATGGAACTACGTATATACCATACCTGGCTGATGCTCTTGGAAGCTGTAGATAACTGAAGTAGATACCGCAACACCAATGATCTCCACTTGCTTCTGGGTCCAGCGCCAACTGGCTGCCCTGCTAGTCACAGGAGTTCAGCCGCCTGGCATGAGCTCCATTCAAAGAATGCTTTTCAATTTCTGAATGGACAAGGTGGAGAGCGTGACATCAAATCACCCTGCTTCTCCACCTCATTAAAATAATACGTTAAAGGGGTTGTAAAGGTTCATTTTTTTTTTCTAAATAGGTTCCTTTAAGCTAGTGCGTTGTTGGTTCACTTAACTTTTCCTTTGATTTCCCTTCTAAATATTTTTTTTCTTTGTTTTCTTTGTCTGAATTTCTCACTTCCTGTTCCTCCTCAGTAAGCTGTTTTGGCTGAGTCCACACCACTCGGATGATGGTGTGAAGTTTAGTGAGGAGAAACAGGAAGTGAGAAATTCAGACAAAGAAATAAAACATTTAGAAGGTAAATCAAAGGAAAAGGTAAGTGAACCAACAATGCACTAGCTTAAAGGAACCTATTTAGAAAATAAAAAACAAACCTTTATTAAGGCATTTTTTTTTTTTTTTTAAAACAACACATCATATTTTACATACCTGCTCTGTGCAATGGTTTTGCACAGAGCAGCCCCGATCCTCCTCTTCTCGGGTCCCCCACCGGTGCTCCTGGCTCTGACCCCCCCAACAAATGCCCCCTTGGCAAATCGTGTGCGTTTGCTTCAGACTTGGCCCCATCCGCTTAATCTGAGCCAATGAGGATTGAGAGAGCCTCAGCTCTCATGAACATCGCTGGATCGAGATTGGGCTCAGGTATGAATTTGGGAAAGGGGAGCTGCATGCAGGGTTTTTTTTTTTTGCCCTACTGTATAGAAGGCAGTAAGGTAAAAAAAAAAAAAAATAGGATTTTTGGAAGAGCTTACCTGTAAAATCCTTTTCTTGGAGTACATCATGGGGCACAGAGCACCTTAGTCATTACTATGTGGGTTATACACCACCTATAGGTGAATGGACACTGGCACACGCAAGACAGAAAGTCCCCCCCTAAAGGGAGTACCTGAGTTTTGTAGCAGAGTGTGAGTGTCCATCCTAGTAAGAGGGGAGAGACCTCTGTGTTCCGTGATGTACTCCAAAAAAAGGATTTTACAGGTAAGCCGTTATAAAAAAAAAATCCTATTTTCTTTATCGTACATCACAGGACACAGAGCACCATAGTCATTACTATGTGGGATGTCCCAAAGCAATGCCATCTGAGGGGAGGGAAACACAAACAAAGGCAGGCCGCCATCAGGCGCGAGGACCTATACTGCTGCTTGCAGCACACTGCGCCCAAAGGCGGCATCCTCTTGCCATCTTACAGCCACCCGATAGATTTGCAAGGACGCAACTTGGTCGTCAGTGCATACGTTCACAAAATTCTGAGTCATAGAGGCCTGGTGATGCACTGCCCAAAAAGCACTAACTGCCCTGGGGGAGTGCACCTTAACTTGAAAGGGAGGAATCTTCCTTTTCGGGCAATAAGCCTGAATAATATCCTGACAAATCCATTTAGAAATAGTCGATTTTGATGCTGCCTGCCCCTTCCTGGGGCCATCCGGCAGTATAAAAAAAAAACATCAGTTTTTCGAATAAGAGCTGTCGCCTTCAGCTTTAATTGCTCTCACTACATTAAGAGAATGCAACAATTTTTCTTCCTCAGAATGAGGTTCTGGAAAAAAGGCAGGCAGGGCAACATCTTGATTTACATGAAAACCTGACACCACCTTAGGCAGAAAGGATGGGTGAGGACGCAACACCACCTTGTCCTTATGAATAAGGAAGTATGGCTCTTTACAGGAAAAAGCTGCCAAATTCTGATACCCTTCTTGCGGAGGTTACCGCAATTAAGAACACCAATTTCCTTGTCAAAAGAAGCAAAAGGAACATTCTGTGTGTTTTGTATTGTTGTGAAAACTTAAAAAAGATGCGCAACCATATAACAATGCAAACAAAGTGCAATAGATGAGTGCTATTTAGATACACAAACCTACGGCAGTTGGTATTAGTTCAAAAATCTGGAAGTAAAATCAAAAACTCAGGTAAAAAAACAACGTCCGTTTAGAATCAGCTACAGAGATTTTGCTGCGATCAAAGGGCAGAGATGCAAATCTTCATCCTATGCTTCCACCAGGCAAATGATGAATAATAGTAGGTATACAAAAAGACCGCTTACCGGATCGGTTGGATCTCTATCAAGGGGATCAAATGGGCTCCGCACACAGGATTACTCGGGTATCGGCAGCAGCTGGTCATATGTTCATCCGGATCCTCTCCTCCTGTGGATTGCAATGGATCTCCTTCAAGGTAGTAGGTATGGATAGAACCGCTCATGGATTGTAATGGAGAGGCATGTTTGAAAGAACAGTAGACGCCTCTTATGGAGAATCGCAGCGTCGGGCGGAGCCAAAGATCCTGACGTCACCACGCCCCAGCTGGCTGGCTGGCTTGAGCTGCAGCTGGCCGTTTTTCACTTTGCCCGTTCGTGTTAAAAACTTTTGGATGTCAGTTACCCGGTACTCAAAATAAAGGGTATTCTTTTATAAGAACTTACAGCACCATGAAGTACTCCTTTCAAACATGCCTCTCCATTACGATCCATGAGCGGTTCTATCCTTACCTACTACCTTAAAAGGAGATCTGTTGCAGTCCACAGACGGCTAGTGGAGGAGAGGATCCGGATGAACATATAACCAGCTGCTGCCGATACCCAAGTGATCCTGTGTGCTGAGCCCATTTGATCTCCGTGATAGAGATCCAACCGATCCAGTAAGCGGCCTTTTGTATACCTACTATGATTCATCATTTGCCTGGTGGAAGCATAGGATGAAGATTTGCATCTCTGCTCTTTGATCGCAGCAAAATCTCTATAGCCGATTCTAAACGGACATTGTTTTTTGCCTGGGTTTTTGATTTTACTTTATTCCAGATTTTTGAACTTATACCTACTGCCATAGGTTTGTGTATCTAAATAGCACTCACCTATTGCACTTTGTTTGCATTGTTATATGGTTGCGCATCTTTTTTTCATTTTTCACATATTTATTTTAGCTGATTATTCAAGCTATTTATTAGCAGCAGCACGGCCTCACCATTTTTTAGTTTTAAGATACCCTTTTCTTTTTATAGAAATATTTTTTTCTTGCTTGATTGCACTCCTTTGCACCATTGCACGTTTGTTGTTTTGGGGGTAGCGCAGATTGTCCATATTACATGTTTTGTATTGTTAGCTTGAAGTGTTTATTGCGCCATTAACAATGAATGCAATCGCAACACGCATGTTCACAAATTGCTATGGTGTGAATGCAGCCATAGGCCTAGTTTACACTTGCAGTTGGGGTCAGTAAAAACAGGTAGCTGAGTCATAGGGGTTTATTTACTAAAGGCAAATCCACTTTGCACTGCAAGTGCACTTGGAAGCGCAGTCGCTGTAGATCAAGGGGAACATGCAAGGAAAATATAAAAACAGCATTTTTTTTCTTGTACATAATAAAAATCAGCAAATCCTCCCCTCAGATTTACAGCGACTGCGCTTCAAAGTGCACTTGTAGTGCAGAGTGGATTTGTCTTTAGTAAATCAACCCCATGGTTTGTTTCAGGGCACAGCTCTCGGTCAACTGATTTCATTCAAAAGCCCTTAAAAAATGTTCTCCAGACCTGACACTTGAACAGAATACTAGATGGATTTCTTTACAATGTCTACAGCTTTTTGCAAATTTAAAAACGACATTTACAGTTAGAAATTTATTTTATTCCAGAAAATCTCCAACCTGCTCCTTCAAATTTTTTTGAAACTAGGGTTAAATTTGAGGTTCTGTTTTTTTTTTTTTTTTTTTTTTAACCCCACTATTAGCTACTTCAGGCCCACAGGCCGTCATATGACATCCGAGTTTGTGGGGGTATATCTGAATGATGCCTGCAGCTACAGGCATCATTCAGATATTGCCGGTTTTAGCCGGCGATTCCCTGCACCATGAGAATGATCATATCGGCTGTTCCACTGCTTGATCCTTCTTATGGGCAGCGGAAGGGGACAGCCCCCCCCCCTCCCGCCACCCTCTGGTGCTTCTACCGACTCACCTGTGCGATCGGTGAGGCAGTGACAGGATCCGCCGGCCCCAGATGTTGATCGCAGAGATTTCCGGCGGACCAGATGGTCGCCGGAGTCTCTATGATCGTCGGAGGCTGGGTACGATGTTATGACGTCACGCCCGGCCTCTGCATTCAAAAAAATGGCGCTGCTTTGGCTTTGAAGCGGCAATCTTTTTTTTTTTTTTTTTTAGGCTTCTTAGCCTAGTGGTGAGATGTGGGGTCTTATTGACCCCATATCTCACTGTAAAGAGTACCTGTCATGTCATATTCCTATTACAAGGGATGTTTACGATCCTTGTAATAGGAATAAAAGTGATCAAATTTTTATTTTATTTTGACACTTAAAAAAAACAAAAAAAAAAAACAATTAAGTAAAATTAACAATAACATTTTTTTTTTTTTTTTTTTACAGTGCCCCTGTCCCCGTGTGCTCGCATGCAGAAGCGAACGCATACGCAAGTCCCGCCCACATATGAAAACGGTGTTCAAACCACACGTGAGGTGTCGCCGCGAACGTTAGAGCGAGAGCAATAATTCTAGCCCTAGACCTCTTCTGCAACTCAAAAAATGTAACCGCTAAAAATGTTGAAAGCGTCGCCTATGGGGATTTTTAAGTACCGAAGTTTGGCGCCATTCCACGAGCGTGTGCAAATTTGAAGCGTGATATGTTGTTAGGTATCTATTTACTCGGCGTAACTTCATCTTTCACATTATGCAAAAAAATTGGGCTAACTTTACTGTTTTTTTTTTTTTTTTTTTAAAGCATGAAAAATTGCTGCGCAAATACCGTGCAAGATATAAAGTTGCAAAGACCGCCATTGTATTCTCTAGGGAATTTGCTAAAAAAAATTTTTATAAGGTTTGGGTGTTCTGTGTAATTTTCGAGCAAAAAAAAAAATGATTTTTACATGTAGGAGCGAAGTGTCAGAATTGGCTCGGGCCTGAAGTGGTTAGAAAACATCCTGAGAATGAACCTTTTTCAACAAAATTCTATAGGTGTGTGGCCAGCTTTAGAGAGCTCTTAAAGTAGTTAAGGAAATTACAGCATTAATGTGAGTAAATATTAAAAAAACAAAAATAGCTATGCCCTGAGCTGGGCTTTAAAAGGGATATTAAACCCAAAAACACTTTTTTATAAATGGCAGCCTACAAAGCCCTAAACGTGGTGGCTGCATTTGTTTCCTTTTTTTCTCCTGGTGATTCGCCTTTCAACACACATCCCTTCTTAGCCTAGGTTCACACCTTTGTGTTTTTGCAGCCCGCGTTGGCGTGGGCACGGCCGCCCCTTCATTTGAAAGGGGTTCAGTGCCTGCATTTTGTGCATAAAAAATAAATAAAAAATAAAGTGCATGTTCCTTTTTCAAAACACAGCCCACAGGAAAATCGCATGGTCATTTTGACCATGCGATTTCTGCACCTGCAAACGCACTGCATTTTGACATGCATGAATGGCAGCCCACACCTTCTCACAGCAGCACGTTTTCACTTCATGTAGTAGCAGGTGCAGGTATCGCTGAGATTGGCACACGCATAGGTGTGAACCAACCATAAAGCTGGGCCGAAGTCCAATCAGTGGGGCCATCCCTTGCTTACAACTCATTAATTTGATCAACGTGTTGGAAAATTTCATTGATCAGCGGCTGCAACCACTGGTCTGTGTACTCTGACAGTGGCAGACAGTGTTTCATCAGGGAAAATTCTTCCATCCACTCAATTTGTGTGGATGGAGGAAAATATAACACATAAATCTGTTCTCCAGATTTAGCGCAGCTGTGCCATCTTCCTGCTGCTGCAGCTGAAGATTTTTGGAGCCTGATAGGGATTTAGAGATGATATTTTGCCCATTAAGCCCTTGTGGTTGACAGCAAACTGATCCATGGCCAATAATAGGATTTTTATAACAGCTTACCTGTAAAATCCTTTTCTTGGAGTACATCACGGGACACAGAGCGACATAGTCATTACTAATGGGTTATATAGATACCTTCAGGTGCTGGCACTGGCAACTTCCAAAACCGGAAGTACCCTCCCCTATATAAGCCCCTCCCATCCGGGAGCACCTCAGTTTTGTAGCAAAGCAATAAGTGTCCCCAAAGAGGGGCGGGAGCTCTGTGTCCCGTGATGTACTCCAAGAAAAGGATTTTACAGGTAAGCTGTTATAAAAATCCTATTTTCTTTCTCGTACATCACGGGACACAGAGCGACATAGTCATTACTAATGGGATGTCCTAAAGCAATGCCCAACGAGGGGGGGGATACACCATACATAAGCTGAGCGCTATCAGACATGAGGATCTTTTGCGGCCTGCAACACACTGCGCCCAAAGGCGACATCCTCCTGACTTCTAACGTCCACCTGGTAGACCTAGTAAACATGTGTACTGAAGACCATGTTGCGGCCTTACAGATTTGAGCCAGGGAGGCCTGGTGATGCGCTGCCCATATAGTTCCAACTGCTCTCGTGGAGTGCGCTCTAACTTTGAACGGAGGCGGTCTCCTTCTCAAGCCATAAGCTTGCATAATGACCTGTTGAATCCACTTGGCTAAAGTAGATTTTGACGCTGCCTGACCCTTTCTGGGGCCTTCCGGCAGAATAAACAAAGTATCCGTTCTGCGAATCTGAGCAGTGGCTTTTAGATAAGCTTTAACTGCTCTTACTACATCCAAAGAATGCAATAACTTTTCCTCTACCGAACTAGGTTTGGGGAAAAAAGAAGGCAGAACCACATCTTGGTTCAAATGAAAACCTTGATACCACCTTAGGAAGAAAGGCTGGATGAGGACGTAACACTACTCTGTCCTTATGGATAACCAGATATGGCTCCCTACAGGACATAGCTGCTAATTCCGACACTCTTTTAGCCGAACAAATGGCTACTAGAAAAATCAATTTCCTGGTGAGAAGAACCAGGGAAATATGCTGTAATGGTTCAAATGGTTGTTTCTGTAGAACCGACAGAACCAGGTTTAGATCCCATGGACATATGGGAATATTAACCGGAGGACTAATACGCATCACTCCTTATCTAAAGGCTTTGACTAGTGAATGCGAAGCCAAGGGCCTTTGAAAAAATATTGACAAGGCCGAAAACTGACCTTTGATAGTACTCAAGGCAAGCTTCCTATCTACAGCCCACTGTAGGAAGTCCAGACTCCTACCTATTACGTACTTATGTGGATGCCATTTCTTGGCCTCACACCTTGCGATGTACGCCTTCCAGATTCTATAGTAGATCTGCCTGGATACCGGCTTCCTGGCATTGATCATGGTAGATACCACAGGATTAGAGAGCCCTCTCTTTTTTAGAATGTGGGCTTCAATAGCCAGGCCGTCAAACCTAGGGCTGGTAAGGAAGGGTGGTATATCGGTCCTTGCGAAAGCAGGTCCGGACGACGTGGGAGAGTCCAAGGACTCCCCACTGACATTTTACAATCTCCGCGTACCACGCTCTTCGGGGCCACGCTGGAGCCACCAGAATCACTGGTTTCTTTTCTACCCTGATTCTGCGGAATAATCGAGGTAACCATTGTGGCGGTGTGAATGCATATATCAGCTTGAACTGATCCCAAGGGAACACTAGGGCATCCGAGCCGCAAGCTAGGGGATCCCTTGTCCGAGAGACAAACCTGTCCACCTTTGCGTTGAATCTGGATGCTAGAAGATCTACATCCGATGTTCCCCACCGCTGACATATTGTCCAGAAAACCTCGGGGTGAAGGGACCATTCCTCTGGGCATAATTGCTGGCGACTTAGAAAGTCCGCCTTCCAATTCTCCACTCCTGGAATGAATACCGCAGATATGGCTGGGACATATCTTTCTGCCCATTTCAGGATGTAATTTACTTCCCTCTGGGCTGCACGACTCCTGGTGCCCCCCTGATGATTGATATATGCCACTGCTGTGGCATTGTCTGATTGAATTCTGACAGGGGACCCTTGGAGTTTGGATGTCCATGCTACTAGGGCATACCGGGCTGCTCGTATCTCTAAGAGATTGATGGGCAGGGCCTTTTCTGCATCCGACCATCTGCCCTGGAGAGACCATTGCTCCAGTACTGCTCCCCAGCCTATAAGGCTGGCATCTGTAGTGACCACCTTCCAAGAAATCGGACTGAAGGATTTCCCTTTTTCCAGATTCTGGGGAACCAACCACCAACGGAGGCTCTTGCGAACGGAAGGGGACAAGGACATTGTAAGTCTAGGGCCTGAACTTTGTTGTTCCAGGCTGACAGTATGGCCCCTTGCAAATTCCTTGAATGGAATTGACCGTAGGGTACTGCTTCGAATGATGCCACCATTTTTCCCAGCAGCCTCATGCACAGGCGTATGGACGGCTGTCTTTTTTGTACCCACTAAGTGGATCAAATCTTTCAAAGACAACACCTTTCCTCGAGGCAAGAATATTTTTCTCTGGCCTGAATCCAACCTTAGCCCCAAGTATTCCAGACTTTTGACTGGTTTTTAGGGCTGACTTGTCTCGGTTGATAATCCAACCGTGAGATTCCAGATACTTGATTGTCTTGTGAACGACCACGTCTAGTTTTTTCACTGAGTGGTCTATCAGCAACAAGTCATCTAGATATGCCATTATCATTACACCTTGTGTTCTTAGATTGGCCAATAAAGGGCCAGAATTTTTGTAAACACTCGTGGTGCTGTGGCCAAACCGAAGGGTAAGGCTCTGAACTGAAAATGGCGCCCTTCTACTGCAAAGCGTAGAAATTTTTGGTGGACTGGAAAGATGGGAATGTGCAAATAAGCATCTTTGATGTCGATCGCGGCTAACCAATCCTCCCCTTGTAGGGCAGTGGCCACCGATCGGATCGACTCCATCGGAAAGTCCTGATATACAGGAATTTGTATAGCCCTTTTAGAATTAATATGGGCCTCCCGTTCGCGTTTGCTTCGGGACTGTAAAGAGGTTTGAGTAAAACCTGAACCCTCATTCTTCCAGGGGAACCTCCATAATTACTCCTTGGAGCAATAGTTGTTCTAGTGCCAACAGGAGGGACTCTCTCTTCCGGGGATCCCTTGGCACGTTTGACCTCAAAAATGGGAAGGAGGAGAGTCTTAACTCCAAACTGTATCCCAAACATACTGCGGAGAGCACCTATCTGTTTTGATCGTGTCCCGCCAGGTCTCTTGCGAACAACTGGAGTCCTCCCCCCACCCGACTGAGTGGGGGCAACCCTTCAATGAATTTAACTTTGGGGGAGGTTTTGTACCTCCCCTGACCCAGGGTTTCTCATTACCCTGCTATTGTCCCTGTTTTTTACCCCCGGGAATTGACCGAGGAGGCCGTCGGAACTGTTGTTACACAGCCGATGCCCCAGGGACTGGAGAAGCAGGCCTCTTAAAGAGGGACCTCTAACTCTGTTTTTAACCGGCAAGAGTGTATTTTTACCGCTGGAAATTTTCTGGATATATTTGTCCAGGTTTTCCCTGAATAAGCGTTCACCATGAAATGGGACGCTAACCAGCCATTCTTTACAGGGAGCTTCAGCAGACCAGTTTTTGAGCCATAGAAGCCTACGCATATGTACTATAGACAGCGTAAGGCGGGAGGCCTGATGGACTGAATCCTTTATGGCGTCAACCGCAAAGCCTAAGGCTCTAGGTAGATCAGCTAGGGCAAGGCCTGCTGATCTGTCAAGTCCCTCAAGACCTGTTTCAACTGATCCTTCACTGCTTAGCAGACCTCACTGCTGGTTGTGTCACCAAGCTTGCTGTAGAAAGAAGCAGACTTTCATAAGGACTCCAATCTTTTATCTATTGGGTTCTTGAACATTTGGACTTTATCCACTGGACATGTCAGTGATTTATACATACAAGAGATGGCTGCGTCCACTGTAGGGACCTTCCATTTTTTGATGAACTTATCCTCCATGGGATAGACCACCGGAAATCTCTTGGGGGAATAAATATTTTCTCAGGACGTTCCCAATCCTGGTAAATGAGCCCTTTCAGTAAAGGGTGAAGTGGAAAAGAACAGACAGTCTGGGGGCTTCTAGCGACCCCAACGAGGATACAGTAGTGGTTGATGGTTCCGCAAGGTGCATTTTTAAATGCTGATCGGACCATGTTAGTCAGAGACTGAACCCATAATCTTTCAGCTTGAGATGCTGAGAAAAGGTTCCCCCACTGTTGATTCCTCTATAACAGAATCAACCTCATCCTGATCCCCTTCAGGCAGGTCGATCCCTGTATGGGACTGTTGCTCTGCTAACAGGCACTCTGAAGGAGGAGACGGAGATCGGGCGTGCTTTCCCTGACAGGGAGGCAGCGATCAATGTTGACAATCTCTCTCTAATCCTCCCAGAGCTGAGGAAAAAACCTCCTCTGTTACATACACAGGAGCAGGTGAACTGAGGACAGCCACAGTACCAAGTACCCCTGCGGGGTCTCTACGGTCACTTACCGCTGAACTTCAGGGGAGACTGGTGCAGCAGAAGCATGCCCAAGATCCTCAGAGCCCGATGAGACCCCCTTCGCTTCCTGGAAGATTCAGTTCCGGAGCTTCTGGACAGCATATTCCTAAGCCTAAAGCTGAGGTATTCCAGCCGTAATACACCACTTTTACTGAGAATAGTCTAGCACAATTGCTGCTATATCACAGTTGGTGTCTACTAAAGTGCCTTTCTAGGGGATGCCTGCATCAACCGCCTCTGTGTGCCTTTATACTGTTGCTAGCTCTGTCTGTGCACTTCAATAGCCAGCTATAATGTGCTTTAAAACACGCTGGACGCCCGCACATGCGCAGTAGCGCTGCGGCGCACACCTGAGCGTCATCCACCCACTCCGCCCCTTTTCCAGATCGCCTTCGGCGCTTTTTTGAAAACAATAAGGAGCTAGATGGGAGCCAGGGTCCCTTTGCCGCAGGGCCCGGGGATGGATGAGCGCAGCAACAGGGCAGAGGAGACAGCTTCCCAGCAGAGAACATACCAACTGCCTGGATTTGATTCTGGAAGAAAAAAATCCACATTACAAGAAAAAGAACCATAGCGGCCTCTAGTGTCTAACACAGGTACCGCGGTCTTACATTTTTTTTTTTTTTTTTTTTTTTTTTTTCTTGCCTACTATTAAAATTTTTACATTTTCTCAGTAGTAACAGGCATACACAGAATATTAGCGGGAATACCTTAGGTAACAGGCAGAAAGACAAAATAGGCTTGGGGGTCCCTCAATAGAACCAAGTTCCCGAGGGCCCCCACTTACCTTTTCCTCGCCGCAGGACTCTGTTTGGTCCACAGAAGCCCAAACTTCACCTATCACGGCAGGCATTGTAATCAAACCTTCAGGGACCGGGTTCCCAAGGATTCCACTCCCCTGGACCTGTATAGCACCCTGCACAGAAAACATCTTGGTCGTGGGTATGACCAGAGCTCTGGATCCCAGGGTCCAGCCCTCCTAAGAGAGGCATTACAGGCAAAACCTTGCTCTTCTCTTGCAAGGCCCGGTACCGACCGTTTAGCTATGAAGCTTTTTTGGTCGGATCCGGAATAGCTTACTGAGGCCCAAAAGAACCTGTACGCAAGCTCAGTGAAAAACACATGTTTCTTCTTGGCCAACACCTTAGACACTGGCAAAAAACTGAGGTGCTCCCGGATGGGAGGGGCTTATATAGGGGAGGGTACTTCCGGTTTTGGAAGTTGCCAGTGCCAGCACCTGAAGGTATCTATATAACCCATTAGTAATGACTATGTCGCTCTGTGTCCCGTGATGTACGAGAAAGAAAAACAGCCTGCTATTGGCCATGGACTTTGCTCACCAACTGCTGTCAATCACAAAGAGAGGGCAGAGCTGATGGGTAATTAGTGTCTCAGTTTTCCCATCAGGCTCCGCTCACCGTTAGCGTCACTGGTTGCTAGGAGGATGTCGGTTATGAAGCCAACGGTGCCCTTAGCAACTAATGATAGGTGTGGAGGCAAACAGGCCACCTGCTACACATTGTACAGAGTAGGCACCTCTTCTCTGTATGCCAACTTAGGATGGCCACACATAGATGGAAATTCAGATGGTTCAGCAGGGCCTGTGGCCACTGTGGTTGAACAGAAGTGGAGCTATTGATGTGTCGATAGTCGTGTACACCTGCACATTGTTCACAGCATGATGGCTCAAAAACAACACAACACAAAGCATCGGTCTTTAAAAGTTTTTATTATCAGAACCTGAGATGGGAGTTTCAGAGGAAGAAGAGAATCCAATGCATAGTGCTCCCTTATTGTACTGCCACAGGGAATACAGGGGATGGGGACATTTGCTCTATACCAAGTTCCAACTTCTATTGGAACCTGGATTCCCATGTAAACACCAATATAGACCACAAAGAGACCCAGATTAACCACACTGAAATGTTGTGTTATTCAGACTTCACCATTTTGAAAAGGGGGGAGAGAGTGTGACAGAAAAAAAAAATAAAAAAAAAAAAAAAAGAAGAAGGAGCAGGAGGGCAGATTAGACTCTTTTGTCATTTTTGTGGAATGGGAAGATTCTCCCGCTTTCATTTAAAATATGCTTTTTATAAAAAGAGAGCTCCAAGAAAATCCAAGAAATTTAAATGTAGTCATATACTATATAATGTTTTTAACACCTGTTATTTTGTGTTTTAATAAAGTATATGTAAAAAAAGTCAAAACTTTATTAATTTTTTTTAATTTTAAATCTATCTCTGTCCCACTGGGGAGATTAACATTTACTTCCTGTTGTGTATACACAACAGGAAGTAAAAGAAAATTCCCTCTTAGATTGTTGGTACTAAAACAAGTGACCTTACCGGAAGATGTCTCCGCCTTTTTTCGGACCTAGTGACAACTCCAAAAGGTTGGATTTTCAATTACTTTCAAGCCTCGTACACACGACCGAGAATCTCGTCAAAAAAAAACAAACACGTTTTTCCTCGACGAGATTCTTGTCAAGCTTTCCTTGCATACACACGGTCAATTCCAAATCTCGTCGTTGTAAAGCACGGTCACGTACAACACGTACGACAGTAGTATAAAAGGGGAAGTTCGATGCCAATGGCGCCACCCCTTGGGCTGCTTTTGCTGATCTTGTGTTACCGCGTGTTAGTAAAAGTTTGGGGAGAGATGATTCGCGCTTTTCAGTCTTTGTGCTTTCAGTTCGTTTTAGCGTGGTGAATGTGCTATCTCCATTACGAACGCTTGTTTTACCAGAAGGAGCGCTCCCGTCTTATACTTGATTCTGAGCATGCGTGGTTTTTTTAAGACTCGGAAAAGCATACACACGACCGGATTTCTCGTCGGGAAACAGGCGGACGAGAATCCAGACGAGAAAAACGAGAATCCTGACGAGAAAATAGAGAGCAGGTTCTCTATTTTTCTCGTCGAGATTCCCGGCAGTTTTCTCGATGAGGAACCATACACACAAACGTTTTTCTCTGCAAGAAAGCTCTCCCAACAGTTTTCTTGTCGTTTCTTGATGAGAAAACCGGTCGTATGTACAAGGCTTTAGTCTCAGTGGTCACAAAAGACAAATTGAAAGGGTGACTCTCCCTTTCAATTTGTCTTTGTGACCACTGAGACTAAAGGCTTGTACACACGACCAGTTTTCTCATCAAGAAACGACAAGAAAACTGTTGGGAGAGCTTAGCAGTGATAAAAACCTGATTAAACATAAACCCCCTTACAATGGGGACAATCTGCATTTGCTTCCAAAATGATTGACAGTGCAGATGAAAGTGTCATAATTCATAGAGGGGGGTGGTAGGAGTTTTTGGTCAGCCCACATATATTTTAGGAAGCAAAGTTGCATCTGCTTAGATAAATAAAGTACAGGCTGAGAAAATAGTCTCACACCTATGTGAACATAGTTGTGCACATGGACAGAAACAGGCCCTGCTGGTACCAAAAGCAGTTACCAGAATATAATGACATTTTGACCATTTTTTTTTATTTTTTAACCCCCCCCCCCCCCAAAAAAAAAAAAGAGCAGGGGAAAAAAAAAAAAAAAAAAAGTGTGCCTTTGGGTGTTTGTGCTGCACTCCCTGCCTTTTGACCTAGGCTGGGCCCCACTGTACATATGCACAGCTATCCCAGAATGCAGTGTGCTTTACATCTGTGCATGCGTGCCATTTTCTGTGCATGCACACAAAACATTGCAGGCAAATAAAGTGCCCCTACACTAGAACTGCCAGCTCTACAGCATGCGCAGAACCCACCCACCCCACCCAAACTTTCAAGTGGCAGCAAGGAAGAGGGCCATGGGGAGGGAATAGATATGATGGTGAAGTGTGCTTTAGAAGAGTTTGTTCAAATTAGCTGTCGGCACCACCTAGCTCTCAAAAAGGAGCCAGGTGAAAAATTCTCAGTCGAATAGCGACTGCAGCCAATCAGAAGCAGTTATTTTTGGACATACTGACAGCTATGGGTGTAGCGGCAGTCAGAATCCAATAGTTGGCTGGGGAGATTCCTCCATGCATGCCATTTACCATCGATTGGGCTGAATGAAAGAATTCTGTATATTACCCCGAGGGCAGAATGAGAAAAAATTATAATGGGCAAGGTTAGCCTTAGAAAGTTCATATATACTGTACTAACAGTTTTTTTATGTTCTGAAAATGGATAGGAATTCCCTGGCTATATCTAGCAAGCTCTGGGTCACCGCTATATTTTAAATGAAAATACTAGTCCCTGGAGTTCCTCTTTAGGAAAATGAGCCCACCTAAGGGAAGAGTGGCAGTAAAAGAGGGGAGCACTGGACTATGCTACTTTAGCAACAAAAACACATATCCATTCTACATTCCTTAACTGTGCTATTCTAGCATTATCTAGAGTTCTAATTCTGGGATTGTACTATTCCCACAGACATTAAATATATAAAGTCATACACACGCACAAGCACAGTGCCAGTGTGCAAATCAAAGCCAATGCTGGCCTCAGACATTAATAGGTGTGCTATTCAATAGTTCTATTGCCATCTGGGATTATTGCACTGCAGTCAGTTTATCACACATACAGATCAGCTTCTCGGTTTCTCTTCCTCTCTTGTTCTTCAAGATAAATCAAAACACTATTGGGTGTCAAGGAAGCAGCAGCAAGGAGGAACCAGGGGAGCTGGTCAGTGTTGGAAAGCTGTCCTCGGCCAAGGCTTGGTACCCCTTGGTCAGCTTATCAGCAGAAAACCATTGCAAATACATCGCCAGGTAAACAGTAACGAAACGGATTATGAAAAAAATAAAATAATGAAGTACTATTCATCACAGTCCGGATGGGAGATGAGATCATTTGCCTTTTTAAAAGGGTGTAGAGGGGGGGGGGGGGGGGGGGGGAATATTTACCCCAAATTTTGTTTAGTTGATTTGGTCCATATATTGGAGGAATATAAACCACTTATCAATATGATAAACTCTCTAAAAACAGTCTTTGAAATACAGTGTCATCTCCATTACAGAGACTGTTGCAACTGGAGAGCTGGCGATTATTGGTGCAGGTGATGACATGCTGGGTGTAGAAATCGGCAAGTTATCAGGCTGGCAAGAGCTGCAAATAATCAATACATTATGTCCAAAATCAGAATCTATATGCCATAATGTGACACGGAACTGGTAGGGCTGTTTTCCCCTGCAGAATCTTCATAGGCATGATGGCTAGAATAACCTATATAAAATTCTAAAAAGGTTACCGCTCTGTGAGGTGGAGTCAGCTGTATCACCACACGCCAATATCTGGTGCTTTGCCTCCATACATATGAGAAATGAATGTTGCCATAAACATCCCTCTCCCTGTGGTCATTTAGGTCACCATTCTTCTGCCCTTGAAACAAAATTAAGGATGTCAAATCAAGGACTTGTTGGCCTCTGTCATCCAGGCTATCCCAGCTTAATCTGACCAGAGAATGTTGTAAGCAGCAGCATTATGGAGAAGCCAGTGAGAAGGCCAGCATTCTGTATGAGAAAAGGAGTGAGGGGTCGATCTCCTTCTTCATCCTCCTTACTTACTTCATTCATCTCAGGGAACTAGAAAAGACAAAAAGAGAGCAATCAAGATGGATTCTAACAGGTCGACTGATTGATTTCTTTACCAACAAACAGGCAGCTAATATCAAGAAATGAAGTAGAAGCTACTGCATATTCCATTCTTGCTAATCAATTTTTCTATATAATTTTTTTTAATTTTATAGGGTTCAAACCTTTTTCTTAAAATAGAACTATAGGCAAACTCCCCCCCCCCATTTTGGATAACGTAAGGCAGGATTATAACTCCCGTCAGGTTTCTTAGTCATTTGTGCCCCTTCACTTCCTGATCCATAGTCACAACAGGAAGTGTAAAGAATTCTGTCCAAAGTGAGAGAATTCTCTGGTAGTCACCAGAACTAGTGTCCTTATTTATTGGACTTACAGTGCCCAAGACAAATAGAGTGAATCTCAGAGAAAGGCAGTAGAGAGATAGATAGATAGATAGATAGAGATATATATCTCTATCTATCTATAGTGCGATACCCCCAGTTAAGAGAGCCGCTGTTTTTCAGTTGGTTCGGGCCCTGTATACAGCACCGCCAACCCCCGGCAATCTACTCAACCCTCTACGGCACAGTTAGTCTAGGGAATGTTTCCTTCATATAATTCTATACCTGGTTATACACAATCTCACAGCAGGATAGGCAGATAATATATGCAATGATAAACACTGATCCAGTAGTGGTAAACTATATCTGATTTACTTAAGTATAAAGGTATAGGTTAAACATAACACATAGCATACATTCAGAGCCCTGCAGCAATAAACCTACTAATAGTGATAGTGCAGAGTGATCACACGCCACGTGCAGCTATCTTCTCTATGCGCAATGTGGCGCACCAAACAAAGTTTTAAACCCCTGGTCAGGCCTGACTCAGATAAAGCTCAGTCTCTGTGAAAATAACTCTTCGCATGCAGATAAACGGTGGTGCACATACAGGAACAGTATTTGTAATCCAATAACGGTTAATAAAAGAGGAACGCTTCACCGGAGACTACACAACTCAGTTCAGCCACTAGTCTCCGGCGGTATAATAACTACAGCACGATGGGCCAAGGCAGTCACTAGGCCTAGTCAAAGTACAAGTTAAATAAGTGAGCAGATGCTCGCTCACCCCTCCGGACGCAACCCCAGTCCGGGCTTCCACCACTGTGTTTCCACACACAGTGCCTGCAACGATCAGGTCTCTGGTCCAACTGATGTCAGCAACTCAAAGAAGTCAGGTGTCACCCAGGCTCAGCAGTGGGGTGGAAGGCTCTTTGGAAGGTATGCAAGGCCCAGGCCTCGCACTGCAACAGATCCGCACAGGGAGTCTCCTTGATTGCAGCGCGGTGTCCAAAAGAGGCCGAGCTTAGTCTCGCCCTTTCCTTTTATAGCCCCACCCATTAATCTCTGCGGTGGCCAAATGCACCCTGGGTGCCAAACGGGGTTCTGGGTAACGTAGTCCATAGGGCCTTAAAGGAGACCCCGCCACACACACACACTTTTTTCCCCATTTTATTATTTGAATTTTTTTTTTTACACACACACACACACACACACACACACACAAATTTAAATACCAGTAGAAGGCTGGGGAAGGGACTTCTAGGGGTAGCCTAATAAAGAATATAAAGTTTTGCAAATTTACAAAAACTATGCAACTGCTGTTTTCAGTTGTTTACTCTTCGGTACATACACACTACAGGACTACTACAGTCCCCCCTCTCAGCAGTGACTTGGTAGCCAAGCTCTCCCCTCTCAGAGCTCTTGCAGCAGAAATGTAAAGGCTGGCAAAAGGACAACGATCTCAGAGCTTCTGCAGTGAACTTTGAGGATCAGTATCTCCAAAGTGCCTTCAACCACAAAGGTCAAATAGGGCTTATTTTAAGGCTCATGCACACAAACGTAGATGCTGAATTCTGATCTATGAATTGGATATTGTTTTTTTTTTTTCTGAAATGTTGTTATGTTGTATTTTATGCACGAGATTCACCTACATTGGTAAAATTGCGCTGTGTAAGGAAGTGTAAAATCAAAATGGATAAGTTCATGATCAGTATTTTATGCATGTAAACATCTAAACATGTAAATTTGAGCTAGTGATTAGAAGATCTTTATGGATCTGTAGGTATCAGTAAATTAAGTATGACCATGTACGAGTCTTAGAGCTCATGTACCGCTTGTTAAGAAACAAAGTTTCTACCCATGGCATGGCCACACGTAGGGCAAAGTAATAACTACTATAATCTCCAGCTACACATACCTTCCCTTTTCTCTCCTTGCTTTTAAAAAGGAGTGAAAATGTCTTTTTTTTTTTAAAAGGGAACATATTTTATTGATTGGAAATGGGGGGGAAAAAAAAAAAAAAAAAACGACCACTACACTAATACAGCAGAGGCACAAAATGATCTCTACTACAAAACAATGACATTTCTTAGGTCTATGAATTTTGCTTGGACTGAAAAATGCACATCTTGTGCAAAGCATAAACAAAAACAAACAAAAAACACATCAAGCATCGGCTTTCAGTGTCCAAGCTACATTATGAGTTGACCTGGAAACCTCATTGCTTTTGAAGAGTTTTGCTTTTCTGTAGCTTATATTTAAATAATAAATAGCCACATTGTTCTCCTTCAGGCCATAACCTGCAGAGACCCAAGACGTGGGGTATTTAAACTGTAAATCACTCTAAGAACCATGACTTTCAGGAGCGGACTGAATGGTCCTCTTTGTGAAACAGATTATTCATAGAATTTCCACAGGAAGTTCTGAAATAACGCAAATCGGCCAGTAGGTGGAGCTGTGTGCACAATAAACTGAGAGAGTTTTTTTTATGAAATCAGGTTTCATGTTCTATATAACAACTGAGCCCAAAAAAAGGATCTTAAAATTAAACTATTTGTTGGGTTTCACATGCAAAGTAACAATCCATCAAGTAACAACATGAATTTAGAAAAAGGATAAATTGAATGACTTAACCGTTTTTGTTGAGTTTCACGCATAAAGTAACAATTTATACTAAAGCACAGCTGGATGAAATACAATCATTTAGAAAGGAGAAATTTGAATGGCTAAAGCCAACGTTTCCCCTTTTCTTTGCTACAGGAAAGCACCACTATAGTGTATGAATCCTGATAGAGTTTATGCAGGATGAGAGCATGGAAAGTACCAGTTGGATAATGGGAATAGAGCTATCTTTATACTTAAAGGGAACCGGATGAGGATAGTCATGTGGCAGCTGATTTTGCTAAATATGAAGGTGTCGCCTAAATCTCCATTCACTACCTGGATGTGTCTTCTACCTGGAACAAGCTGGTATAGAAAATAGGAACGTGCTTGGGCCACATCAGAGACCAATTATACAGTCAATAATTAAGCCCTGTTTAAATCTAAACTCCAAGGAGACCACCAACTACCCATATAAAATGGAGCGGTTTCACTGTCCTATCAATTTGTATTCCTGTCCATATTTTTTTCTGTTTAGATTTTTCTCAGTCCAGTGAATGAAAAGCTGCAGCCTGATTAACTCATCTCTCTGCCGCTCTGCTCTCTCCTCCTATCAGCATGAGCCTTGTTGGTAAATGAGCACTGCAGAACTGACAGGCACTTAGTGCTGCTTCTTCCAGTCTGAAGTCTGCTGTATAGGGAACTAACTGCAAGATGTTGATATCCGGATAAATGTGGGTAGTTACACTGCTGGTGTTTAGAATTACTTCTAATGTTGAATTAAAGCGGAGGTCCGCCTAAAAAAGATTAAAAGCCAGCAGCTACAAATACTGCAGCTGCGGACTTTTAATAAATGGACCACAGTGCCCGCGATGTCTGCAGCCGACCTGTGTGTTTCCCAGAAGACAGCGGGGGGGGGGGTGAAGGGGCGGGAGTCTATGCCTGGAAGAGGGTGCAAATACCTGTATTAGACCGGTATCTGCACCCCCCCCCTGAAAGGTGCCAAATGTGACACCGGGAGGGGGGGGGGGAGGGTTCCGAAAAGCTGAGGTTCTATTTTTGTGTGGACCTCCGCTTTAAGGAATAGATGGCTGAATTAAGTTGTGTCTTTTATATCTGCCTGGAGTACAGCTTTAAAAAGACTGTTAGAAGTATCAGCCACACATGGATGTCATTTTCAGTGGGCCTAAAAAAAAAACATGCACTTTCTATTGCTTAGCACAACCATTGCGTAGCAATACCAAGCAGCATAATAAAACAGAAAATCTCGCTTGTCTTTGGCATTTCTTTAGTGCAGTAACCCACAGCTGCCATATACTTTGCTGAAGTTGGACCAGAACAAAATTAATTTAGACTTGTCGTTATATGCATGCTGGGGAGGCACCTAGTGAATGTGCATGCAAACACTTGTGTTGTAGGCCTGGGGGCCCCCCAGCATTGGTGTCGGTAAACACAATAACCCCCCATTATTGGTGTCAGTACTATTAACCCTTCCTCCCCATCCCCTCTGCATTGGTGGCGATGGCAGTGAAATTTAACCTCTACCCCCCTGCATTAGTGGCCAGTGACAATGAAAGTTAACCCCATCCTTTCTTCCCCATTGAAGGTCATGGCAGTGAAAGTTACCTGATCACATGCTCCCAAGCTGCCCTCTCTCCCCCCCAGGCTAGGACTTTACTTGTACTGTGGGCAGAGATAATTTTGCCTCACAGTAGAGCCGCTCTTTCAGTGCAGGGACACAGAGCCTGGCACCCAGCTGCCACTAACAAAAAGAGATTTAAATACACCAAAAGTTAGTTGTTCAGTCAGTAAAAAGGGGCGATAAAAAAAATGCATTATCAGTTGTGACTAAATATATTCCAGGAAGGTGCCCAATAACTAAAAGATAAAAATGAAAGTTTGGCGGCATACTTATTTATTCATCAAAACATTTCTTGGAAAATTGGGTCTTCCATGGCACCTAATAGGACAGGACAAGGTCACTGCTTGTTTGTGCTCACCATGTCAGCAAGTGCAATGTACAGGAACATCCCTCCTGCCAAGCCAAAGATCCAGTTGGAAGAGAAGTGACTGCCAGCTAGGATTCCAAAACCCAAGCCCAAATAGCAGCAGCAGGCAGACAGGAAGTTAAAGAAAAGAGCCTGGGGAATGCTCATTCCGGCATTTAACAGTATGACAAAATCACCTGCAACAAAAAACACAAAAGATTACTGTAAATGAACACATTCTGATGGAAAACAAAATAATTTCATACGAAAGGACAAGGAACTTTAGAGCATTGTGAGGTTAAAAAGTTGCTCAAGTTTACAGCAGGCTAATGAAGGAAATGGGGTTATCATGTTCTTTGTTTCATTAGATAAAAAGGTCAGCTGCTGAACATGGTACAATTACACCATACCACAATGCTGTCACAGAACAAACATAATTGATTATATACATAGGTGTGCACAGCCTATATCATTAGGGTGTGCACCCCAAAGCTCAAAACACGTGTGTGTGTGTGTGTGTGTGTGTGTATATGTATGTATGTGTGTGTGTATGTATGTGTGTGTGTGTGTGTGTGTGTGTGTGTGTGTGTGTGTGTGTGTGTGTGTGTGTGTATGTATGTATGTATGTATGTATTGTGACAGCAGGAAGGTAAAGTCACCTGGTTGCATCCAGGGGGGTAGATATATTTCGCCCAGATTCAGGCTTTACGCCGATTTATACAGCTAGGTGGAGAGTTGTATAAGCCCAGCTGAGACTAGTGGGCTCATTGATGACTCATACCTCTAGGGAGAGGGCTGGGCGTCGTGCAGACAGGGAGTTGATGAGGCCAGCTGAAGCTTGTCAGCTCATTTAGGCCTCTATAAAAAACTCCCAGATTCATTAGATGTTAGCTCATGCCTGGAAGCAGACCTGTGTGGACTGTCTAGGGAGAGTGAACCCCTGTGCGGTGAGAGAAAGCCTGTGTGGCTATATTTTGCTTGGACATTTAAAACCAGGGACTAGGACAGCACTAGGCTGATCCCAGTCGTTAGTTAGGAAACCTGTAAGTTTAGTCAGAGGTCAAGTTGACCAGGATTTATTTTGTGTTTGTTTTTTTTGCCTTGCTGTGTTTTTATCACTGTAAATAGAAAATAAACCGCACCTTTTTGATTTTGAAAACCACAACCTCCGTCTGCTGGGCCTGTTTTTGGGTGGGGAGCCCATCCCGGGGGTCACACATACCCGCTGCCGAGCTAGCCCCCTCACAGTTGGTGGAGAACCAGTGGCAGTTTTTTTTTAAGCCAGCATGGAGGAGATACTGAAACAGCTGGCTCTAGCAAATGCCAATCAACAGCAGACAAATGCAGGTTTGCAAAGGAGCCTTGCAGCCCAGCAGCAAGCTCATCAACAGAGCCTTGCAACTTTACAACAGAGTCTGGAGGCTCAGCAACAAGCCCAACAGCAATCTGAGGCCCGCTTCATAGACCTGTTGCAGAAGCAAGAGCAGAGACTACAACAACAGATGGAAGCAGTAATGCAGCAACGTCCGCAGACCGGTGAGGAAAGCCGTCCCACTAATACCGCGTCCTTTGGGGTGAGTCGTTTATTGACAAAAATGACTGGAGAGGATGATCCAGAGGTATTTTTGACCACATTTGAAAGGACTGCTGAAAGAGAAAAGTGGCCTGAGGAGCAGTGGGCTGGACTGGTGGCTCCTCTATTAACGGGTGAATCGCAGAAAGCTTACTATGACCTAGAGCCTGACCAAGCAAAAGACTATGTGATGCTAAAAGCTGAAATATTGGCAAGGCTGGGTGTCACCCTGGCTGTCCGGGCTCAGCGTGTGCATAACTGGACTTTCCAGCTTGGAAAACCCCCCAGGTCTCAAATGTATGATCTCATTCACCTGAGCAGAAAGTGGCTACAGCCAGAGACTTTGTCCGCACCAAAGATTGTGGAACGTGTTGTAATGGATCGGTTTTTGAGAGCTCTTCCTACTGCCATCCAAAAGTGGGTAAGCCATGGAGACCCAGAGACGGCCGATGGTCTTGTGGATCGTGTGGAGAAATACTTGGCTACAGAGAACCTGACGGCCTCTTCCAGAGACACTCGGACTTTCCACCCTAAGACCAGACCATCCCCAGGGGCGGATAAGATGATTCCAAGGGGTAAGGGTGGAGAGAGTGAGAGGGTGGGAGCTCTACCCCAAGTTTGGCGAGAACAGCCTGGGAAATCAGCGGCTCAAGAGGCGGCAAGAAGGATCATTTGCTACCGCTGCCGGCAAGCGGGACATATTGCAGCAAATTGCCCGGTTTTGGAGGAACCCATGCAGTGTGACTTTCTGACGGGCAGACGTCAGTCGCTGTGTGCGACAGTCGCATGCACTGCCATTCGGGGAACTGAGAAACATTTATGCAAAATGTGTATTAATGGTAGAAATGTTGTGGTATTGCTGGATTCAGGTAGCCTTGTGACCCTGATAAAGGCTGAGTTAGTTAAAACAGAGGTCTCTGGGAATAGCAAGGTAGCCGTTATTTGTGTGCATGGGGACACCCGAGAGTATCCAGTGACTACAGTGTGTTTCGAGACCCCCAAAGGTACCCTTTCTCATCCAGTGGGCTTAGTGTCTCAGTTACCGCATGACGCCATTGTGGGAAGGGATTTTCCGAAGTTCTGGGAACTGTGGGATGATCATGAGCCCCCCACTGGTGCCCCTATGTACCAGGAATATGATAGCCAGAACTCCTCTGAGAGTGGTGAGGACTCTCCCGAATTTCCCTTGTCAGTATTGGCAGGGGAGACTCAAGAAACTGGAGAGGAGCCCACCTCCTCAGACGAAAACCTACCGTCTGTGGAGTTTTCTGATCTTGAGGTTCACAGGGAAAACTTTGCCACAGAACAGTTGAAAGACCCCGCCCTAATAAAGGCACGGGAAAACGTAGTGAAAATAGATGGCGAGTTAGTGAACCCAGATAATACCTGCACTTACCCATACTTCAGCGTAGAGAAGGACCTACTGTATCGGGTGGCAAAAAGGGCAGAAGAAACCGTTGAGCAGCTGGTGGTGCCCAAACCTTACAGGAAGTTGGTGTTGGAGTTGGCCCATGGGCACATTCTTGGAGGTCATCTGGGGACAGAGAAAACCCGAGAGAGGGTATTACAGAGATTCTATTGGCCTGGGGTGATGAAGGACATAGAAAATTATTGTTCCTCCTGCCCTGTGTGTCAGAGGTCGGCCCCGATGCCACACTTCCGTAGCCCGCTGGTCCCTCTACCCATCATTGAGGTCCCGTTTGAGAGAATCGCAATGGATTTGGTAGGTCCTATAATCAAGTCCGCTAGGGGGCACCAGTACATATTGGTTATAATGGACTATGCCACCCGTTATCCAGAAGCGATCCCTCTCAGAAATACCTCGGCCAAAACCATAGCCAAAGAGCTATCTCTTGTTTTTAGCCGGGTGGGTATTTGTAAAGAACTGCTTACGGACCAAGGTACACCCTTTATGTCCCGGGTTATGAAGGAGCTGTGTAAATTGTTCAAAGTGACGCAATTACGTACATCTGTGTATCACCCCCAAACCGATGGGCTGGTTGAAAGATTCAACAAAACCCTAAAACAAATGTTGAAGAAAGTGGTGGATAGGGATGGAAAGGATTGGGACTGTCTACTTCCTTATTTGATGTTTGCTATTAGGGAGGTGCCCCAATCCTCTACGGGATTCTCCCCCTTTGAGTTACTGTATGGGAGACACCCAAGAGGGCTGTTGGATATTGCCAAGGAAACTTGGGAAAGTGAGAGTTCTCCCCACAGGAGTGTGATTGAGCATGTCGCCCTGATGCAAGATCGAATTGCACAGGTAATGCCCATCGTGAAGGAACATTTGGCCCAAGCGCAGTTGGCACAGCAGAGAGTGTACAACCGTGGAGCCAAGACCCGTACCTTTTCCCCGGGGGATAGGATATTGGTACTTGTCCCTACGGTTGAAAGTAAATTCCTTGCCAAATGGCAAGGCCCCTACGAGATAATGGAAAAAGTGAGCGAAGTGAATTACAAGGTCAGACAACCAGGAAGGCGAAAGCCCGAACAGATCTATCACGTTAATCTGTTGAAAGCCTGGAGGGATAGAGAGTCCCTAGTCGCAGACACTTGGTCACCAGCTCAAACTGGTTGCGTGATTCCTGAGGTTGGAATCGCAGCCACCTTGTCACAACCCCAACAACAGGAGGTTAAGGAGTTTG
Source organism: Rana muscosa (assembly GCA_029206835.1). Classification (NCBI taxonomy): domain Eukaryota; kingdom Metazoa; phylum Chordata; class Amphibia; order Anura; family Ranidae; genus Rana; species Rana muscosa. Next base: position 258,029,629 of record CM055118.1, on the reverse strand, counting down.
TGCTTCGCAACAAGGAGGTATTCTCTGAGCTGCCGGGACAAACATCTGGGGTAGAGCATGACATTATTACCCCGCCCGGTGAAAGGGTGAAGTTAAAACCCTATCGGATCCCAGAGGCCCGACGGGAGGCAATACGGGAGGAAGTACAGAAAATGCTGAACTTAGGGGTGATAGAGGAGTCCCAAAGTGATTGGTCTAGTCCCATTGTGTTGGTGCCTAAACCGGATGGGAGCTGGCGATTTTGTAACGATTTTCGTCAGTTGAACAAAGTTACAAAATTTGACACCTACCCCATGCCACGTATAGATGAGTTGATCGACCGGCTGGGAACAGCCCGATACATGACGACTCTTGACCTCACAAAAGGGTATTGGCAAATCCCCCTGGCCAAGTCAGCCAAAGAGAAAACCGCATTTGTAACCCCAGACGGGGCGTTCCAATATAAAAGAATGCCGTTCGGGTTACAGAATGCGCCGGCCACATTCCAGCGGAAAATGGACCAGATGCTGAGGCCCCATCGGAAGTATGCTGCGGCTTACCTGGATGACGTAATTGTCCATAGCACAGATTGGGCCTCACATCTGCCAAAAGTGCAAGCAGTCCTGGACTCTGTTCGGGAAGCAGGGTTTACGGCTAACCCCAAGAAGTGTACCATTGGGCAGGAGGAGGCCAAATATCTTGGGTACACCATTGGGAGGGGAGTAATAAAACCCCAACTCAACAAAGTCGAGGCCATCCAGAGTTGGCCACGTCCCAACAGCAAGAAGCAGGTACGAGCCTTTCTGGGAATCGCTGGGTATTATCGGCGATTCATTCCCCACTTTGCTTCTAAGGCTGTGCCCCTAACCAACCTGACGAAGGGGAAAGGGTCGGTCATGATTAAATGGACCCCCGAGGCTGAGGCAGCATTCCAATTCTTGAAACAAGCCTTATGTAGCCAGCCAGTGTTGTACTCACCCGACTTCTCTAAAGACTTTGTCGTACAAAGTGATGCGTCAGATGTGGGGTTAGGAGCAGTATTGTCCCAGGTCTGGAACGGGGAAGAGCACCCAGTCATTTACCTCAGCAGGAAGTTGAAGTCCCATGAGGTAAATTACGCCACCGTTGAAAAGGAGTGTTTAGCGGTGAAGTGGGCTCTAGATTCCCTTCGGTACTACCTGCTAGGTAGGCACTTTGACATGGTTACGGATCACGCTCCGTTAAAGTGGATGGCTCAAAACAAGGAAACAAATAGAAGAGTGAATAGGTGGTTCCTGGCCCTCCAGGAATTCAACTTCACAGTAAAGCATCGCCCTGGCGTTCAAATGGGGAATGTGGATGCTTTGTCTCGAGTACATGAATGCCTGATTGCTGGTGTTCCAACCCCGAGGTTAAAACAAGAGGGGGGGGTATGTGACAGCAGGAAGGTAAAGTCACCTGGTTGCATCCAGGGGGGTAGATATATTTCGCCCAGATTCAGGCTTTACGCCGATTTATACAGCTAGGTGGAGAGTTGTATAAGCCCAGCTGAGACTAGTGGGCTCATTGATGACTCATACCTCTAGGGAGAGGGCTGGGCGTCGTGCAGACAGGGAGTTGATGAGGCCAGCTGAAGCTTGTCAGCTCATTTAGGCCTCTATAAAAAACTCCCAGATTCATTAGATGTTAGCTCATGCCTGGAAGCAGACCTGTGTGGACTGTCTAGGGAGAGTGAACCCCTGTGCGGTGAGAGAAAGCCTGTGTGGCTATATTTTGCTTGGACATTTAAAACCAGGGACTAGGACAGCACTAGGCTGATCCCAGTCGTTAGTTAGGAAACCTGTAAGTTTAGTCAGAGGTCAAGTTGACCAGGATTTATTTTGTGTTTGTTTTTTTTGCCTTGCTGTGTTTTTATCACTGTAAATAGAAAATAAACCGCACCTTTTTGATTTTGAAAACCACAACCTCCGTCTGCTGGGCCTGTTTTTGGGTGGGGAGCCCATCCCGGGGGTCACACATACCCGCTGCCGAGCTAGCCCCCTCACAGTATGTATGTATGTATGTATGTAGCCCCGGTAGACGTAGCCCCGGTAGACTATTCTCCCTGCTGGCAGGGTGAAAAAGAAGTATGCAAGTACTCCTCTTATGGCAGAGCAGGTAAGAGGGAGATCTCTTTCTCATCTCCCTGTCGGAACACAGAGCAATAGTGCTAATGTGCATTAGGTGATTAGGGTGTGCCCAGGCACACCTGGCACACCCTGTGCGCACACCTATGATTATATACATCCCAGAAGAACTTCACCTCTGAACATAATAAAATTATATATCAAAATGTACAAAAGTACACTTCCTTCCATGAGCTCGCCACTGAACACTATGAATGCTTTAACACTCTTTGTGGACACTGAATATTATATGATCACAGTGCTACCATATTCTAGACCCCCGGAGCCCAATGTCCAGCCCCTTGGTACTTGTTGGCCCTCAAACTCAAGCAGTATGTAGTGGGAGTTGGAGTACCAAGTTGTTAAGGCAGAAGGCTCTTTACTATCCTCAAGTAACAGGTCCCTAGTCTCTTACCATCTTTTGCAGTATATCTTCAGTCTACGACCAAAACTGTAGTAGGTCCAGTTTCTTGTTCTCAAGTATGTATTTAGGGGGTGTGACAATGCAGTGTGAGGCACGGTCACTGAGAAAAAGTGGAGAAAGCTGTGTTTTGGGGTTTTCTCCAGGTTCTGCAGTTCTGGATCTTTCAATCCTGTGTCCAGGTTTTGCTAGATGCCTGCAATCTGTCCGAGTACACAGGTGTGCAGGGTCCTTATATACTCAGGTCTGAGGATAGCTCCGAGCTCCCAGTTGGAGACCGCTCCCAATGTGGGAGAATGAAAATCTCATCCAGGGGTCAGAGGGCCCGGCCATAAGCCAAGGGACAGAGGGTCTCACAGAAAGGGTCAGAGGTGCCACAGCTAGCACTCCTCATTCAAGGAGTCAGTTCGGCCCCCTATCTGGGTTTTAGGAAAACCCCAATCCATAGGCGAGGAGTGGGCTGTACAGCAGGACTCTGTGGCTAAAGGCTAAGAGAGCCAAAGTGACCCCAAAAGAGCTGGGCAAAGTGGTCAGAGAAACTGGTAAAAAAAAGAGCAGCAGTGCTGCCAACAAGCCAGCTTGACAACATTGTCATTTTAATTGTGGAGAGATAGAGATGTATTTTACACACACATTTTTTGTATGGATTTTTGTACAGTATTTGGTAAATGAAGCCTTTAGTCAATACTGTGCGAGCCTTTAAAGTAACCACTCTAGGTTCTTTCTTGCCCAACTGTTTTGCACGTGTGTTATTTGGGTTACACCGACATACTGCGGTGAGTCAGTGAACATTGGCCTACGGTAAGCTTCATTTAAATTTACTTGCCTTACCCAGTTACCTATTAGGTAAAGGAGAGGGAGAGGGGGGGAGAGAGAGAGAGAGAGAGAGAGAGGGGGGGGGAGAGAGAGAGAGAGAGAGAGAGGGGGGGAGGAGAGAGA